>CAOKZL010000727.1:0-600000 GCA_948472985.1 Iguana delicatissima
TCCATTCTCAGCTCACTTTGCAAGCAGTATGCATTAATGGAACTTATCCTTAATTTGGAAGCATCCAAAGAGCAAGTTGTCAGGTAATGGGGCATCAGACGGTGGGGCTTCTTGTATACCACATTTGATACAGGTGAGTAAGGATGGAGAAATACGTTGTTATCATTTTCTCTCCCAAGCAAATTTTATGAACCTCAGGGCCTCACTCCAACTAGCTGATGCCAGCTGGAGTATACACAATGAATTGGTGAAGCATATAAATGTTGATTTGCCCAGTTCTCACTCAGTCAATGGGCTTGGGTTGAGAAACCAGTGTCTTTTCCATTCCCAATACAGCAACATTTACAAATGTTGATAAAGTCTTAAAGAGTGTAACTGAAACAATTTTTTTTTTCTTAACCTACACTGGCCCACTTCTGTAGGGAAAGATATTGATCAAATGGAGTAAGGCTATAAGAAAAATACTATGGCTACAATGGGGAGGGGCAAAAGGAGAGTATTGCCCCTAAGAAGAGTTTCTGCCCCCAAAGAAATTTTCCTGCAGTTCTCATTGTAGAGAATGAGATAATGAAAATTGTGCATACCTAGAACTTTTGATTTGCTGTGTTCATATTCTCTGGTTACCGTTGTCTGCCCCTTTGCTTTGAATCCTTAAACTCTATTTCAGCTGAAGTTTTAAGTTACTGAAATGCTAGAAATTTGGGGAACGAGGGATGATTTCACTGGGAGGAGGGTTCTTATCTGAGAGTTTGTTTCACTTCTTTTTTCTTTTTCTTTTTAAATCCCAACTTCTTTCCATCCCCAACATTAAAAATAATTTAGATGTTAAAAATCTGATACAAAAGTCTTGTCTGGCTCTATACAGAATCAAAACAATCTGCACAGAAGCTTTGGTGTCAGTGATGCATCCCATTTGAGGCAAAAAAGATAGCACTGCAATGGAGTTAGCTGACTCTCAGGCTCCTTCTTCCTTCTGTACATATTGTGAGACCTGCTTCTCCCATGCTTCTAACAGTACTGCACTGTCTTGTCAGGCAGAGATAGGCCAGACTGAGAAAGAATAGTTAGCTATTCCAGGATGCCCTACCCAAGCATCATGGTTAAAGGTGGACTTACTATGCATGTCCAACATACTGTTTAATGCACCTATTTGGATCTCTACATGAGGAAGCAATATAAAACAAGATAGGATCAGAGAGTGATTTGATTCGGTGTACAAGGGATCTATAGACCTGGCTGTGGGTACACTGATGCTACAGAAATTTGATCCTGCTAGGAAAGCACAGCCTGTATTTGTAGGTGAAAGGACCTTTTTGGTGGTGGCTTCCCAGCTGTAAAGTGCTCTTTCTGGAGAGGCTTGCTAGCACCTAATTTGATGTCATTTCAGCACAGAGTCAAGGCTAATTCCTCAAGCTATTTAATCTCATCTACCTTTGAACTGTTTTTACTCTCTGTCACTTATGGTTTTATGCTTTATTATACCTCTGTTTTTTGATTGAATCTCAGGCCCTTTCCACACGGGGAAAAAAACCCGGCTTAGGGCGACTCATCCGGCGGTCGTCCACACCGTGGAGCACGCTAGAGCGGTTTGAATAGTGGAGGTTCCACACCTCAAACCGCGCTAGCGCAGCCGCAAGGGGTGGCGTGGCGCGTTTTTTAAAAACCACATTTTCTGTGGTTTTTACGAAACGCGAGCGCGCTAACCTGTTGCAGCGCCCCGTGTGAAACTGCAGGGACGCGCTAGCACGTCCCTGCAGAGCTGCCCGGGGGCGGGCTTCCGGCTGGCGCGCTGCCCTGATTGGCGGAGCGCCGCCGGAAGTCGCCTGCCGCCATTTTGGGTGCCGCCGAACGTCGCCGAAACTCGCCAGCGTGTGGAGCGGCGAACGCGCGCTCTCCGCAGGGACGGAGCAACCCATTTTCAGGTAAGATCTGTCCCTGCGTGCGCTGCCCCGTTCCCCCATCCCCCGTGTGGAAAGGGCCTCAGATTGCTTTGTTTCTTCTTGTGAACTGTCCTAAAAATGCTGTTTTAGAGATAAGGACAGGTGGGAGCCAAATTGTATAATATTTTGAAAATACCTGTTTAAATTAATGGGATGTAATTTAATCATGACTAAGTATGACACTATCTGAGTCCATCCCACTGTAAGTAATTATATAGTAAGTAGGCTTCACTTTGGTATGCTGTGAGGTTTGCTTTGGTGTGCTATGTTTCATCTCACTTTTGCTTTCATGTTCTCTTTTTTTAATTGACATTATTTTTATCCTTGTTTAGTGTGTAAGCCCTTCAGAGAACCTTAAGGTGTGGGATAGCATACAAATGATATCACTAATCATTTAAAACAAACAAAAATTGCATTTCTGCATCCAGTCAATCAAATTCTGTCAGAAGAAAGTTGCTTTTTGCAGTCAATGCAAGGCAGTAATTGTACTGTTTCTGCAAAGTTATCCCAGGATTTCCAGGTATCTTCCCCTCCAAAGGTGAAAAGGAACATCTGACTTCAGATGTCACAACCTAGGGAAATCCCTGCAACTCTCAATTTGGGGCAAGTTCAACTGGGATGCTGGGAAAGGCAAGCCTCCCTTACACACTGCAAAATGAGAGGAGAGTTAGCCTCACTTAAATCCAAACCACCATTAAAAAATTGCTGTAAATTATGTGAATTAAAGATGCTTAAAATATTTTTCAGTTATGCATTTTGTACACTTTTTACTAGATTTTGCATAATTTTTGCATTAATTTTGCTAGTTTGTGGAAAGAGCAGGAAATTACAGAAGGTACTGAAGACTCCCTAATGATCAGAAATATTATTCAGCCATGACTCTTTCATTGCCTAATATGGGCAAGCCTGTATTCAAAACCATAAGAGCCAGAAAGAGCCAGAAATATATTTCAATTGTGTGAAAAAGGCAAAGAAAATCAGAGGAAGTGTTGATGATGCCAAATTCCATGGCTGGCACTACACTATCTTTTGCTTCTGTAGATTTGTATTGTACACAGTATCACATACTATATCAAAATTAACAAGAGGAATCAAATTGATGGGCCAGTCTGGGAAAATATGCTGTTCTGGCTTAAAACAGAACAGAACAAAACAAAAGAAAACAAAAACTGCTGAACTACCAAAACAAAACATAAAGTTGTAGCTCCTACTTAATATATGGACAGTGTTGTTTATTTGGAGCCAAAGACCCATTGGTCAGAGAAGTAAAAGCCCACAAAACATCTCTGATGGTGCACAGTTTGCATTTTCTTCTAAGTAGTAATTATGTTGCAACACACTGATCTGTATTTATGGTCTAGAGTTTTCCAGATACAGTGTCTAGAGTTAGTGGTATGAATTCTATTAATGCCAATTGAAAACATATGGGCATCATGGTCTGAAAATATATCCTTCTGTTTGCATTGTATTTCAGTGAAAATTACATGGTAAATACTCTGTGATGGTAAACAGTTATGCCCAAAGTTTATATGAATGGGATTTGTCATGGTATCATTGATAAAAGACACTTGGCGGGGGTGGGATTCAAAACAATCTATGTCTGCGGATTTTTCCTAATGTACAGCTTAGGCCTTCATGTAAAGGACAGCTTGCTGAATATTTCCTGCAATGGTTTGTATTTCTTATTTAATTAAAAGAATTCTATCCAGACTCTGAGTACCCTGTAATTGCATTCCAGCCATTCATCCATTCTGTGCTACTGAAGTTTGAAGGCAATCCTAAAATAGAGAGAGAGAGAGAGAGAGAGAGATTGGATAAGCATCAGGCATTTTCTCTGCTATTACTAGTCAGCTCATGCCACTTTGCATGTGGTCTGACAGGCTAGTCCAAACTGCGGTATAAATAGAGCACATACATCCTGTGCTAGTGTGCTACTGATTTCTTTCCCCACCACCCAATTCCTCTTTAGTGCCACATTTTTGGAGAACAGCCATCTGAAGCTAACCTCATCATTTTTTTTTTTTAAAGAACAACCTGCATTGATTCTGTCAATAGCATCACTAATTGTGAATAAGACATGAAACAAGCAATAGATTTGGCAAAAGTTCCCGTTTTGAATTACACTTCCCAGAACCCCTGAGCTAGCTGCTCCAAAAGAACTTTTCCACATTTTCATCAATTGGAATTCAGTAGGAGTGTTCTATAATTTAGCAGAACAAAATCAAGGGAAAATATGCAAGCAGTTTATATATATATAAAAAAATCTTAGATGGAGGATTTGTTTCCTCTAGACTGCACGAGAGTGTAACAAAGAGATTGTGTTCATGAACTAATCTTTATACAAATGATAATGTTGTCCATAAGTGTTTGGATTATTCACAGAACCATTTAATATTTAAAAGACATTAGAGAAGCAAGAGAAACAAGCCAAGTCCTTGGTTCAATGACATTTTTTTTATCAAAAGTCAAAAAGAATGTTTTTAACATGTGTTTGCCAGTCACTTTTCAGTTTAATCCAGTAATGCCTCTTTGTCCTTGCAATATAAAAAAAGGGTATTGTAGACTGATACTTTCTTGATATCATACTTTTGAAAAAAAGACTAATCAAACACAAATCTTATTAAGTTTGTGTCTGTCTCTTTTATGAACCGAGTGGCGTACATTATTTCCAATCTCTCTCCATCCAGGAGTATTTATAAACTTCATCCTAAGACTCTAATAAGTTCCCATAAAGCTCCTCAAAGGCTGAAAGAACATAGCATTATGATCATTCTGTGTGCATCAAATTTACAGTGAAAAGTATAAACAGATGAGAAAGTCAGCAACAATAGATTTATTTTAATCCATACAAAGGTTACTTCTTGTGCTTTGCCAAAATGCTATATGCTATTATTCTGAGATGCCGGCAAACATGATGATATCTGTATTACCTCCGCTGAAAAAGGTCAGTGGTTCCATCACACACCTTAAGTTTTAAGTCATCTAGCTGCTTTCACTAGTTATGTATCAATTTTGGGACAGCAGCAAATACATTTTTTGTGACAAGAGACTTTATCCCTGTCAGCAAGTGATGTGCTTTTTGAGCTGTACATCAAAATGAAATACATTCGCTATAATTCTTCCTTCATAGTTGCTGGGATAAAAGAACACCATTTCACTAAATGTCAAGTGTTTACCTCTGAAAAGTTTGAAGAAATGCAAAAGGTGAGAGAAATAACATCATAAAACCTATTAAAAATCAATATTGCTTGCTTTAGAATAGAAACTAATAAAAATGCTTTGAACTTTTATTTTCCATGGAGTCATAGTCAGAAATAAAATTTAGTTAAGATCAGTTAAAAATTAAACAATTACCTGGGCTCATGATCATGGTTAGGAAATCAGAAGCACCATATCAGAATAATCTGTGTCTTGAACATTTCCAGTGCTTGTGAAAGTTGGACAGTGACATTGGCAGGAAGAAAATTAACTCATGTGGTGGTGGAAGAAAGTCCTAGGAATATTATGCATCAGTAAAAAGACACATGAATGAGTTCTAGAGTTAGTAAGATCTGAAGTCTCATTAGAAGCCAGGAGGAATAGACATAGGTAATCATACTTTGGGCATATCATGGGAAGACTTGACTCATTGAAAATACAATAATAATTGACAATACAGTGGAAAGCAGCAGGGAATAAAAATAAGACAGCATTAGAGGTGTGATGACTGAATCAAGGAAGCCACATGCCTGATTCTGCAAAACCTGAACAGGACAGTTAATGACTAGCACACTCAGAGATCTCCCATTCATAGGGATCGCCATAAGCCAAACACTACTTGATGACAAACAGCACAGCAGTAAGATGAGTTCACGTGTTTCACACACTCTCCTTTCAGGTACAAATGTTTCCCACGTGCCTATCCAGATTTGACAGTTAGCATTTCAGTTCCTCAAATATATTTTGGTGATCATAGATTACTCATAGGCGTAATCGATGGTTCAGAGATAACCACAATTAACTTCATTTCAATCCCAGCACAGTCATAACACTAAGCATGTTGGTGGTGGTGTTGCTGTGTGCCTTCAAGACATTTCTAATTTATGGTCACCTAAGATGAACTTATCATAAGATTTTTTTTGGCAAGATTTGTTCAACCTCAACCTCTGAGGTTGAGAGAGTATGATTTGTCCAAGGTTAACAATAGGGTTTGACCAATAGGGTTTGACTATGATTGACCAGATATTTGAACCCTTGTCTCCAGAGTCATAATGAGATGCTCAAACCACTATACCACACTTGGTCTCTGAATGGATACAGCACAGATGGTTCTAAATGTGAAAGGAAGGCCATTTCCGCATGAGGCTGTTGTAGTGCTATGATTCCACTTTCAATATCCCAAGGAATCCTGCGGTTTGCAGTTTCGGGAGGGGCTGGGTGGCCCCTCCCAAAACTGCAAACCCCAGGATTCTATAGGATGTTGAAAGTGGAATCATAGCGCTATAACAGCCTGGTGCAGAAATCCGAGAAGAATGGCAAGAGCTACGTAGGAGTAAGAAGTGGTAAGAGTCCATGGAATACCTCTACTTTGTTTTGGAAAAGCATTGTTATGAAACTTTGGGTAACCTTAGTAGAAACTCTCCACAGTCACTGAACTATGAACAAGAAGAATGCATGGATTAAATCGGAGATGGGCAACTGGTGGCTTTACAGACATAGTGTTTCTCCCAGTGCAAATGCCCTAACCCTTATCATTCCAGTTAAATTATATCCACAAAAAAATTATCTCACATGCATCTATTTACATTTGTATCCAACTATCTAAACCTCCCACAGAGTCAACTGACAATAAACTAATGCAATGCAGAACATTTCTGAAATACTTTCTGGAAAATGTGAAAAGAACAAAGGGTCACTTGATCTTGTGAACACATTTTTTTTAAAAAAAAGTTTCCAAAGATACAATATCTTGCATTTGTGGGACAATACATCTCAACACAGTATCTCAATAGGCCTGAATGGATGGTGTCATTCCACTTGTCTTTCACAAGATATGTATGCTTTCTCTTGAGCAACGGTTATATCTCATGCATCTATGTTGAAGGGAGGCTTTGTTTTCACTTTGTTAGTATCACAGTGGATCTAGGCATGTTTCTGCCCCCATTCTACCTGTTCTGTGTTGAATCAAAAACATGGGCAAAACATGGGCACTCCAATTTCTAAGAGTTTAGTTGCATACTGCACATTTGATATTCAAGTGAGGAAGTGTTGTCAGAGAGTGGATGGAGAATTAAATAGTTCATTCCAGTGTTTTGCATTCAATCCATTAGGAGTATGATCTCCAAGGCCTGTGTGGTGATGATTTCATCATTCTTTGAGTTCAAGAATTAGAGACGAAGCATCTGTGAAGAACAATGGACAGAATAGAACTAAAAATAAGACAATAAGAGTTGGCCTTACACTGAGTCATACTACTTGTCCTTCTAGCCCAGTACTATTTTGACATCAATTGCGAGTGTCTCTGTAGGGTTTTAGGCAAGATTCTTTCCTATTCCAGCCTGGAAATGGCAGGATTGAAACAAGGATCTTTTTCATGGAATGCAGGCACTCTGTTATTGAGCCAAAATCCTTTTCCCCTTCTTGGGGATGGGGAAAAAACTGAGAAAAAAAATATTTTTTAGTATTTATATCTCCCTTTCTCCTTTTTCTCCTCCTGTTCCATTCTTGTTTGTTTTGTACTGTAACTGTCTGGGGGCAGGGTCTGGTTTCTTATGTTGAAAAGATCAAATTTAGACATCATTTTATGAGGTTCCAGAATGGAATTTGGTGGTATTTCATTTCATTTCATTTCATTTCATTTCATTTCATTTCATTATGGTCAACAGACTAATAAAACAACTTGTTAAAAACATTTTAAAATGATACAAATATAAATAAATATAATGGCTCACATTTACCAGAGAAAATACAATCAAAGTGATAATGGTAGCTTGCAATATAATAAGCAGCTATTTCGTTTACATAGACAATGAAGATCTAGTTAAAATAGCTAAATTTAAAAATTTTGCTACCTAAGAGTAATCTCTTTGTCAGAACAAGATGACCATTAAGACTCTAAGGGACACCCAGGGAAGCGTTGTGTAATGGAGTGTAATAAATCTTCCCTAGCCCCTTGATAGAAACTACAATGAGAAAGTACATGTGATATAGATTCAATTTCCTGATTATCACAGAGGCAACATCTTTTGCTCAATGGTGTTTTGTTAAATCTGCCAGTTAGCAAATTTGAGGGAAGGACATTAAACCTTGCCAGGGAGAAAGCCCTTCTATATTTTGGAACTGTTAATAGCTTAAATAAGGCATTCCATCTTTGCAAGTTAAGCATGGGAAACCCAGTGACTAGGGGAGCAGGTCCCTGAGCTGTCCCTTGCAGCTCCTGGTAATCAATGTCCCTCAACCTCTGCTTGACAATAGCTTTGGCCCCATCTAAGTCTAGAGATAGCAGGTGGAATGTGGATAATCCCACTGAGATGATCTTACATTCAATTGCCTTCCTCCAGGGTGATTTAAAGGAGTCTGACATAGTTTTAGCCAATAAAGAGTTGGAATTAATTGTATAAAGCAACAAGCGAAAGTGGATAGGCTACACCCATGCCAGACTTTTTGAAGAATTTAGGCCTGACTCCAAGTAGAGGGCAGATCCAGCGACACATCTGTGGACACCATATATTAGCCTCAGAAAGAAAGACAGAACTCCTTTAAAAGAATTCTTATTAAGAGGAAACCAAATTGAAACCCCATAAAGCAACTGTGGGAAATTTAGCTTTAAAAACCCGGATGGCAGCTGGAAAAAATTTTACCACCCTTAGTAAAGAAAACGAGTTAATGCTCTCAAACTTTGTTCAGCTTTCAGTTTGATGTACTTATCCTGAGTCCTCCATCTATAGCTTCATGAAACCAAATACCCAGATATTTATACAAGTCCACTTGTTCAATTCGATTTCCCCCTATTAACCATGATATCTGATCTTTCTTTTGGCAAAAATGAGAACTTTTGTTTTTGAATAATTGATTATAAAAAATTATTATTGCAGTGTTCATGAAAGCCTCTCAATAATCTCCTAAGTCCAAGACGAGCCCTAGAAATCAATACAGCATCATTGGTATAAAGAAGAATAAAGACTTTTGTTGATTCCATCTTTGGTGGATGGGATAGTAAAGGTTAAAGTCTGAGGAGGATCAGCCAAATATAAATTAATAGGGTGGAGAAGAATGCATCCCTGTCTTACACCCCTGTTGAGGGGAATCTCATTTGTGAGGTGCCCTTGCCTGGAACTATCAACTTGAACAGTAGTATTGTAATACAGGGACTGGATTAAAAATAAAAGTCGCCTATCAATGGAGTACTGTTCCAATTTGCTCCAGAGGCAGCCATGGGGGATTGAATCAAATGCTGATTTTAGATCAATGAATGCAGAGAAAAGTTTCCCACCATTTGGTGCAGTATATTTTGTGCAAGATGAGCCAAAACCAGACAGTGCTCTAGTGAAGAGCAACCTATTTAAAACCAGCCTGCTCTTCCCCAATGATGTTATTATCGTTAATACTTTTTCAGCTTAATAGCTAGAAAACTGGCATATACCTTCCCTATAACAGATAACAGTCTGATTGGTCGATAGTTATGGGTCGTCTTTAGGACCCTTCTTATAATCGGGATAATAAAGGCCTTTAGTTAAGCTATAGGGATTATGCCAGATTTATTAATGAGAGAAAAAAGGGCTGCCAACATGGGTGCCCACCAACTATATTATGTATTTTTTAAAGGGGTTGATTTTAGGTGGGTTGGTGGGGGGGGAGGATTGGATATATTTTTTAATGTTTTTAATGTAATTAATGTATTATTGTTGTTCGCCGCCTGATCCATGGGGAGAGGGGGGATAAAAATATTATTATTATTATTATTATTCTGAGGAAATGCCATCACATCTTGCAGGTTTGCCAGTCTTTAGCTACCTAAAAGTCCTTCAATTTCTTTGTAGTTACATGTGGCCAATCTGGAGTGTTTGGAGGTAACACGGGAGGTATTTTAGATTTGGATGTGCGCAGGTCGTTGAAGATGACTTGGAAATGATCTTCCCAAAGACACTAGCTGGAATGTGACAGTCTGGGCTTTCAAAGCGGTTACTTAAATCCCCTGAAACTATCTGCCAAAAGGATCTACTGCTGCGAGTAATAGATGCTGCCAATAACATTTGCCATGTTTCTCTAAGTTGCCTTGCATTTCTTACAGAACAGAAGTTTCTTATATTGTTTTTTTTTAAACTCGTAATATGAGTGAAGAAGCTGACATTAATTTGATCTGCAGTAAGTATTATACACTGTTTAAATTTTCCCCCCTCTAAGATTGACACACTCCTTATCAAACCATCTATTTTTACGGGTGTTATTATAATTTATGTTGTTAGTTCTAGTTAGAAGAGAAGGGTACAAGTCCTGTAAAACCCGCTCAAAAACCAGGATTCCATCCTCAGATCTAGCATTATTTTAATTTGGCTGACATAATTTAAAATGTATGTAATAAATAAACCTATTGAAGGCCTCCTTTGTTTCAGAGGACCATTTGATTTTAATTGTTCTTGTGTCAGATGGTAATCATACTGAAATACAATGTTGTGAATCCAACTTTAACCTGCCTGGAAGATTCAGCAAGCATTCCAGGGGAAAATGATCAGTATCAGAGTGCTTTGCTATTTCTGAAGTTGAACCCCAAAGTTTTCAAATGTTTGTGAATAAAAAATATAATCAATAACACTTGAACCCCTGGTGGAAGCAAATGTAAATTCCCCCCATAGGTCATCAGGGCTGGAGCCATTTAAATGTACAATTCGTTATTTGAAACAAACTGAAGCAGACCTATCCGTGTAGGGTTGATAGATTTGTCTTTTGAACTATGTGAATTGACTATAAGTTGTTCCTTAATTGTTTGGGAGAGTTACAGTCTAAAAGGGGATTGATTAAGTAGGATCCTGTCCTTGCATTAAAATCACCTGCTATTATAGATCTTGCTCTGGGAAATTTAGTCATCTGTTCTGAGTAGTAACACTCAGCCTTAAGCCAAACTGATGTAACATCTTCCTTTCTGACCATAGGGGCAAAATGCACATTAAATAAAAGTAAAGTCAGATTAGATGTTAATAATTCCATAACTAGGACCAATGTAGAAGAATCATAACTTGGTAACTGAGTAATCTAACTAACTGAGGAAAAACAAGAACATAAACCCTGACTATCCCTTCCTTTACCACTTCTGGAGAGTGCAGGGAGGCAAATGATACAAAACCATTAACATAAACATGGTCACAACACCAGGTCTCTTGTAAAAAAAATAGATCAAACTTATTTAGGTATTCCATAAAATTCTGATCTTTCCTTTTGGAGGTCCAGCCGGCTATGTTCCAAGAAAGTATATTTAGGGAAAAAGGTAACATAACCTAATGTAGTCAGTCCAGTTCTGATATTGCATCCAGCGTACTTTGGAAAATTCCCATAAACATAGGGGTTGGAACTGGAGCCTGTTGAGTTAGCAAGCCCAGGCCTGGTCTGCCAGAGTTTGGTGGATTTAGTGGCCCTGTCTTACATAAATCTGGTTGGGATGGTACAAGGTAATTGTGACCTTTAATATTTAGCAAATTGGAATCATGATGAGATGAACTAAAAGGGTATAAACTTTGACCGTGATCTCCAGTTTTAGAAAGATTACCATTTTGACTAGGTTTAGTTGATTTTACTATTGCAGTCTTGAGACCTGTTACCTTTCCCCTGTAAACTTTACCTGCTCTCCCTGGCAGTACTTCCTCTTCTGCTTGAGAGGTACCTGGATATTGTTGACTGATGAAGTGTTAAAATCCTGGCAATACTTATCCTTTAAATATTTGATCAGAGAAGCAACCCTAGACAGAGCCTGCTGTTGGTCCTGCTTTGGGAGAACGTCAAACTGTCTATTAACATTAATTCTTCTGGTAAGAATTCTATTTGAGTATCATCCCTACCATCAGCCAAAATAGAAATAGCACTATTTATATCTGGGGGATTTAGTGGGACTGCAAATTTGTTAGCTTTTTTAGAGGAAGATCACAAACAGTAGTAAATTATCAGGGGTACTTAAGTCATCAAGTCTCCAACTGGTGGATCCTTAAAGGGAGCAGATGAAAAGGTTTCCCTCTGTCTCTTTGTATGACTCAGGGAAAGAATTGGTGAAATGTCTTTAAAATGCCTGGTAATACTCATTCCCCCACTCTAAATCTTTCCTTAACTCTATAAATTCTTGCAGCAATATCAATGAAGTAAATGAAATAACTTCATTTCAATTGATGTTATAACAAAGATGTTAAAAGGCCAAGAAATGTGCTTTTTTCTCCTGTTGTGATAACATGCCCTTTGGCTTTGGGTAATTAATAAACACCAGATTCTGCCTGATTAACTGTAAATGCAAGGAATTAATATCTGGGGGTTTTTTCAAGTTACTTACATATGATGGAAGTTTGTGGCAGGAGAAATCTACCTTGTTCCCAGGCTGTAACTGTGTTGTTAATTCCTGAGTTTCTGTTTTTACTCTGTTTTAAGGGACTGATTGTAGACCTGGAGAACTTGTTTTAGTACTATACTTACTAGTTCTTGACTTTTGTTATTATTGTTAAGTTTTAGAGAGGACATCCTGGCATTCTTGTCCTTTTTTTCTAGAATTTTAAATAGACTGTCGAATTTCATTTTGGGGACAGATTTGCTACTGGGCATAGTTTTTATATTTTTATCTTTCTTTTTAGTTCAAGTAGAAACCCTGGAATTTTTGCTTTTAGAGTTCCTATTGTTAGGGTGTATATCGGGTTTGCTTTTCTGTTTCCTAGAGGAAATTTTCCTAGTTCCACTGACCAAGTTACCTTGGTTAGAGGAATTTGAAAAACCTTGATCGGTGGATTCACTTAAAGTTTTAATGGAAAAATCAAACTTTGATTTTGTTGTGATGTCACCATTACTTCTAGGAGTTATTTTGCCTCCCCTTGTATTTTTACCAGCAGTAGGTTTGTTAAAGTATTAAGAAGGTCCTTACATTCAGATAGGAACTTCTTAATACAAGAGATATCCTCTGACCAACCTTTATACAAGCCCCTGATAGTTTAGGGTGACTACCTAGCAGCTTGGTTACCAAACTTGGGTCAGGGATGAGTCCAGTCTGAGTCTGAATCTTCATCCACATCAGCTGAAAGTTTTTCCGGGGAAGAGACTCACAGTTCACATGATCGGTGTAGCTTGAAGTAAGCAGAGTCATAGTATCAACTAAATTCCTTTGAAGAATTTCAGGGTGATCAATCTGGGCTTTAGGTACTGGTGAAGTACCAGCTGCAAAAGCCAGTTCTTCAGCCAGGCTCAAAGCCTATCTTCCAAGTTTTCACCTTCTGCTATTTTCATTACATGGTGAGGACCTAATGACCAGTCCATAATCTCCAACTCATGTGTCCCAGTTTTAGAATCTGGACAAAAACAGTTCCCAGAATTGAGGTGGAAGAAGTCTGTGATTTTACGCTGGTTACAATTTTTATTAACTAAGTGGTAGTAGCAGTAGCAGCAGTAGTAGTAGTAGTAGCATCTTCAGAGTTAGGTCCAGACACAATTGTTTAAGCTTTCTTCTGGTGAGAACCACCATTCTCCAGCCGTTTCAATTCAGCTTTGGATGTTGATTTAAAATTTAAAATTTTCTCGGGTTTAAATAATTGAACAGTTCAATAGTTCAACACTTCATACAAATCAAGCCTGACCATGAAAAAATACTCTTTGAATTTAAAACAGGCATGTAAGTTTTAAAAGTATAGTTACACTGTTTTAACATAGCAAGACAGATGAGTGCAAACTGTTCTTAAAACTATTAGAGAAACATGGGGAAATAACTAGGCATATCTCCTTAAGAAACTTAGCTTCAGAGAAAAAGTCCAAGCTGCCTTGTACTTGAACCTAAGGAAATGAGGAATTTGCAAATTTCAGTGTGAAAGTTGTTTAAAAGTATTAATCTTCCTCACATATGATGTGACTGATATTCCTGCACCTCAGTCCTTCCTCCCACTTACGATGTCAGGGCCCCGGGCGTGGCCGCGCCGATGGGAGCCGTGGAGGCCAACGCCGGCCTTACCTCTGAGGAGGAGGACGCGGATCCGGGCCCGTCGGAGGCTGCGATCGGCGGTGGCGGCCATGCCGCCGCCGCTGAGGGCTCCGCCGCCGGGGGGATCGCAGGGATGCCGCAGCAGTTGCCGATCCTGGCAAGGGTCTTCCCTGTGGGACGGAGGCCACCGCCGCGGATCGTCCTGCCGCGGCGGAGGAGGTCGGCCCGGCTCCCGGGCCGCTGGGCGTGGCGGGCGAGGCTCCACGGGAGGAGGCGGGTCCCGGGCCTGATCCCGGGGCACTGCCTACTCGTGAGGAGGCCTCGGAAGACGCTGAGGCAACCGCCCTGCCGCCAACGTTCCTGCAGCGGTGGCGGCAGTTCAAGGAGGCCAGCCGCCGCTCCCAGCAGCTGCAAGAGAAACACCTGGGGGCAGGGAGCTCCCAGCTGTAGCACAGCTGCAAGTCCGGCCACGTGCTCAGCCCGGATTGGCCGCGAGCCATTCTGCAGGCTTTTTTAGGCAGGCGCGGGGCTGGGGTAGGCACGGAGCAACAACCGTCGGCTTCCCGTGCGTCTGTCGCCCGTGCCTTGTCCCAGCCCAGCCCGTGCCTGCGTGCTGCTGCCCGGCTCCTCCAAGACCCTTCCCTGCGTTAAGGTGCTGTAACCATTTTGTGTTCAGGGTGAGGCAACCCGTTGTTATTTTCTGTTAAGTGCCTGCTGTGAAGGCAAACCTCATTTCCAGGCCGTTGGCTCACGGCAGCGCTCCTGAGAGACTGTTTTGGGACGCGACTGGTGGCTGCCCCGGCCCGACCCCTGCTTGACCTCAGCCCGCGCTGACATAGGACCTGGGCAATTAAAGGTTTTGCTGCCCAACCCACAAAATGACCACACACAGGACTTGGGATGAACTAGGGCAATTTATTAATATGCCTAATTAACATAAAGCTGGAAGTGAACTTGACCTTGAACTTGGGCTTGACCATGAACTTGAACTTATGACCTGCGAAGCGGGGTCAACAGCATGGGTGGGCTAAGGCAAGGGTCAGCTCCCGACCTCTTCTGTAGCCCTTGAGTGAGATAGTGGGCCCCAAAGCCAACCGCTGAGAGGGATTAAGACTTTGGCCGGCCCTTTTCTGGAAGGTGAGCCCACAAACCGCAACCCCCCCGGCTCACAACGGTAGGGGTGAGCCCCGGGCCCTCTTCAAGGATAGCATTTATCCTCCACCAAAGCGTGCCATAGGTACTCACCAAACCCCTAGGGCCCCCCCATACTGGCCATGGGTAAATACCAGTGTGGCTGTGGAGACCTATTTAATACCTAATTAAGACACCACCCTGTAGAGCCAATTACCCAATCCCTTGGCACAGTGTAGGGTAGGCGAAAAAAACCCTCCAAACGGGGGGGGAATTCCTACCTGGCCCCGAAGCGACCAGCGATCCTACACTGAAACCATAGGGTGGGAGGGTGGGTCACCAGGAACCCAAAAGGCTCAGGGAGGGGCGGGGGCAGCCTTAAAATGTGCCTGCGAACCCCGCCCCTCCCTGTCGCACAGATATTAAGTGTTCTCTTCTCTTGGGGGGGGCGGCAAAGGCCGTCCCCCGCCACCACCTGTGGTCACGTGGGGTGGTGGGAGATGAATTGCCGCCCAACCCACAAAATGAAGAGCCCACACAGGATTTGGGTTGAACTAGGGCAATTTATTAATATACCTAACTAACATAAAGCTGGAAGTGAACTTGACTTTGAACTTGGGCTTGACCATGAACTTGAACTTATGACCTGCGAAGGGGGGTCAACAGCATGGGTGGGCTAAGGCAAGGGTCAGCTCTTGACCTCTTCCCTAGCCCTTGAGTGAGATACCGGGCCCCAAAGCCAACCGCTGAGGGGGATTAAGACTTTGGCTGGCCCTTTTCTGGAAGGCGAGCCCACAAACCACAACCCCCCCAGCTCACGATGGTAGTGGCAAGTCCCGGGCCCTCCTCAAGGATAGTATTTATCCTATACCAAAGGGTGCCATAAGTACTCACCAAACCCCAGACCCCCCCATACCGGCCATGGATAAGGACAAGCGTCTACTTAGTCCTTATCCCCCCACTCCGTTCAGGATAGCATCAAGCCCCCGTCGAATCATTGCGGACCAAGCAATGCAGGTGCCAGGCCAAGTATTCAGAATAAGCCGCACATCGTGAATGGCCTGTATGATCAAGGCCTTTCCCTTTAAAAGTCCAAGGTCATTACCACCTACGTGAATGACCAACATATCAGGCAGAGGCCCACGGCACTCCTCAAACAGCGTAGGCAGCAAGCCATGCCAAAGAAGGCCTCTCTTGCCAAGCCATTGGATTGAGGTTTGATCACCCAATCCCAAATGCGGGCCCAGATGGCCATCACGAGCCTGTCGCTCTGCCCAAAAGATGAAACTGTGACCACAGGTCAGCACTCGCTTCCTCCCAGCCAGGACAGGACGATCTGAAAGGAACAAGAAACATTAAGACAGGTGAATCGGCCTGACATAGTGCCAATACGCCATGGACTTCCATCTTCCAATCCTCTGGATGTCTTCAGCATTCATGCCCATCAAAGCTGCAGTGGAAGCTGCACCTATGCGAAATGAATGTGTACCAAATTTGGTGCCCTGTAGGCCTAGATAGGACAAAGCCTTTTTTGTGATGGCCCAAAATTGGTGCCTAGTGAGTGGGGTTGTATCAGCATGACAAAACAGAGACCCTGCATGTGTCCCCCGGCTGGCTATATAAGCTCTCAGCGTCCTGACAGGGCACAAGGCTACATTGGAACATTCCTGTAAAATAACTACAGTGCCCCACCTGGCCTGATCTGTCTTCATCCCCTTATGTGAAGGCATAAATGTCGCTTACCCCAGGTCAGGTCCCGGAACTCCAAGGCCCTGCCAGACCTGTCTCCCTTACTCTGAACAACCAACTCACTTACCCTTAATGCACCAAAAAATGCAGTGAAAGCCGCTGAGTGGAACAAAAGAGCCTTGTATGCCGACGAGCACAAGACTTCCCATGTGTTGCCCAGACCCTTCAGGATGCCAGGAGAAAGTGGTTGCCTGTCATCTCAGGCCATCCCTTTTTGCCTGACCCACCCTTCGATAAATTTGCGTATCCTAAAATTGCTGGTGGGATCAGGGAAGCCTTGTGCCTTGGACCAAAAGGCCAAGGCAGACATGCGAGATCTAATGGATTGAGGAGAGATACTTGCTTGCTTAAGGGACAAGCAGAACTGCAAAATGTGGTCTACCGGGAGTGGCCATGTGTTCTGTAACCCTTTGGATTTCCAAAAACTAGTGAAGTCCCTAGCTGCCTTATTGTAGCTCTTTCTGGTGCTGGGCACAATTGACACACCAATCATCTGCGTTACCTCACCCCACCAAGCTTCCACAGATCGGAGGGCATCGGTTCTGGGAGGACTGCAGCATCTGGTGCCAGCTCTCTGAAACGTTTCATCTGCATACGAGAGAGAGAGTCAGCCAAGGAATTATCCACACCAGCAATGTGTACAGCTGTAAAGACTATTTTAAAATGGAGACATTGAAGCATGAATGCCCGCACCAAGCACATGACGCGCTGTGACCTGGAAGAGAGAGAGTTAATCACTCTGACCGTGGCCAGGTTGTCACACCGAAAGTGGACTGAGGTCTTTGCTAACTCACGTGCCCAGATGTGAACTGCCACCAATATTGGAAAAAACTCCAAAAATGTAAGGTCAGCTGTGAGACCTGCCTCCGCCGACTCTCAGGCCATCTCTGTGCACACCACCTGCCCCTGAAAAAGACACCAAAACTGATGGATCCTGCTGCATCAGATGATATTTTCAGTGCATCCTTGACCTTGATTTCATCCCCCAAAAGAGACACCATTGAAATCAGCCAGGAACTCCTGCCATACTCCTAAATCCAATTTAATCTCCCTGGTGATCCTAATTCTGTGATGCGGTTTGGTGACACCCTTCATGGCATCTCACAGGCACCTAAGAAATGCCCTGCCAGGTGCCACCACCCTGCAGACAAAATTCAGATGTCCCACAACCCCCTGAAATTCTCTAAGGGTCGCCTTGCGCCTGCCCAAGAAGGAAGCCACCCTTGACCTGAGATCCTGAACCTTAGCTGGAGGTAATTTACAGGCTTGGTTGACTGTATCCAATTCAATGCCCAGAAATGTAAGCTGCTGTGTGGGGCCCTCAGTTTTCTCATGTGCCAAGGGCACACCCAATTCCCCCATAAGAGATGTAAATTCTGCCAAAAGGAACGCGCACTGCCCAGAACCACCACGTCCTACGAATAAGAAATCATCCAAATAATGCACAATGCCCCTAAGGCCTGATTTTCTTTTGATGGCCCATTCTAAGGTACTGAACGTCTTGAAGGCAGAACAAGATACTGAACATCCCATGGGGAGGGAGCGATCAACATAGAATTTACCCTCAAAAGCGAATCCCAAAAGTTCAAAGTCAGATGGATGAACGGGTAGCAGGCGGAAGGCTGACTTGATATCAGATTTGGCCAGCTCAGCCCCAACACCATGCCTGTGCACCACCCGTACAGCTGCATCAAACAAAGTATACCTGACTAAACATAACTCAGCCGGAATGGCATCATTAACAGACTCACCCCTGGGGTAGGACAAATGGTGGATTAACCTGAATTCACCTGTGCCTTTCTTAGGGACAACCCCTAGTGGGGAAATTCTAACATTGGGAGTGGGAGGCTGATCAATTGGGCCTAACACCCTGCCCTCAGCTACCTCCTTCCTAATTTTCTCCCTTACTACATGCTCTTTGCCTATCACTGATTTAAGGTTACTAGCCATAAAAAACTGCCGAGGTCCCACACTTGGGATCCTGAAACCCAAAGTAAATCCCTCCCTCAGATACTGAGCTGCAGCCCGGTCAGGGTAAAAGCGGAGCCAAGCCAGCAACCTCTCAACATTAATTGGACTGGACCCCTTTGTGAAGTGGTGGCTGATTTCCTGGCCCCTGCTTGCCACCTCCATCCTTGAGGCCTGTCCCTCCCCCTCTCCCCTTGTTGCAGTTGCGAACGGAGTGAGGGCCCCAGCAGATCCCACATAGGTGTTTATATTTGCAGGGGTGATGGGCGCAAAACCCCTGCGTCCCAAACTCCCAACAGAGCTGTATTTGCTGCTGCTCCTGTGAGCCTTGAGTGTGGGGAGGCCCTACAGACTTATTGAACTGCACCAGATGACCAGAGTGGGATCTCTCACCGAAAACAGGGCGAGTCGGGGTCAATGTCTGCATCCACATTCAGTGAGGATACTGTCCCATCGCAGGCTTGGCTGCTTCGCTGCCCTCATCCTAAACTTCTCATTGTAGTGCAACCAACCAGTCCCTGCAAAATCTGCATGAGCCCTGAAAATTGTGTTCAAATATACCACCAGGGAGTGAGCCTGGAAGGTTGGGCCTTAACTATCACATCCATGTAAATGAGATAACCTATAAACCAATTAGTCCAGTTCCTGTCAATCCTGCAATTCCTCAATTTTTCCCTCTCGCCCGCGTCCAAATCCTCCTTCTCCTTCTAGTCAAGCTCGGATACAAAAGGGAGAATAGGTCCACATATTCTCCCTTCAGTATCTTTTCAATAGTGGCTGAGATAAGGTGCTCTCAATACCCCTGACTGTCCACCTGCCTCCTGCTCAAGTCCTGCATCCTTGCTTGCCTCCCGCGATACCAGAGCCCCTCCCGCGTGGATCCTGGGACCTCCTGGGAATGCAATGCCCCCCTTGATGGCAGCTGAGAGGGTGACATGTGCTCCCCAGGGGAAGAAGGTGAAGAAGAAAATAGCTCCGGGAAACCTGCTGGCGGAGCCCATACCATATTCCTCGGTGGTGTAATGAAGTTCCAGGGCCATGCTACGAATACAGTGCTTTCCTCATGGCCAATAGACTCATCCGGTACTGCTCCTGCTGCTTCTGAATCTCCTGAGGGCCCGGCCTCCCAACTGACATGTTGTGATGAGGGTGCTTGGTCCCACCTCTCTGAAGGCGATTCGTTCCGCTTCTCACCCGATCTGTCCTTCTCAATAGCATCTAGCTGTGCCAAAATCTGGTTAATAACACTCGCTGGCATTGTGACCATCTGCTCCTCCCTTCCTCTGCTCTGCCCCGCAGGCTGCCGGACTCTCTCAATGGCCTGAAGTTTATCAAAAATGGTGGCCACCATATTTGCTCCCCATCCTCATCTGAAGATGAGGTCGACACTGGGGCAGCTAAGGCCTTGGCCGGCTTGGGTCTTTTGGCTGGCGTGGCCCCTTTGGCTACTGTGGCCCCTTTGGCTGGCATGGCCTTCTTGGAGGGCTGCTTGCCCTTGGATGCTGATGAAGCTTGCTTGGAAGCCATAAGCACCCCTGGTAGGTCTAAAAAATCCTAACAATTCCCTTGGCAAAACAAAACAAAACTCCCCACAAATGATCACACTGTCTCAGCCCCCCCAAGGCCCGCTGGACACTCTCTCACCCCAGGTGAAACAAACCTGCAGAAGAGCCCCTCTTCCCAGGAGAGAGGTGTGAAAGTGAGAGCAAAGAGCCAAGGGTGGCAAGGGAAATGGAGGGAAAAGGCACACTCTCTCAGCCTGGCATGTCCCAAGCCATATATGGAATATAAAAGTTGGGGGTAGGGAGAACCACAACAACTGCCCCCCCAACTAGGTCCCCCAACGCCCTAGGGTTGCTTCCAACCTCCGCCTCTGCCACTGTCGCTGCCCCCGCAGCCCTCCCCCAGACCTAGGGGGCCCACACCCACTCCGTCACTGCAAAAAAAAAAATTAGCCTGGGGAGGAGGAAAGAGGTGCAGCCGCGGGGGAAAAACAAACGAGAGACAACTAGTCCTGCCGGACAAAGCCCCTCCCCCACACTGCCGAGGTGAATCCCCGCTGCTGCCGCCACTGCCACAACAGCAACCTTCCCCCGAGCCTGGGAGGCCCCCAAGAACCCCCTCCCCCGGCGAGGAAAAGTAAACAAGAAGGGGAAACACACAAATCAAAACCAAACCAAACCAGAACAAAACAAAAAAAACCCTCAACATGAGCGGCCGCGGAGGCGACCGCCAGCTGTTTCCCTCTGCTGCCTGTAAACAAAGGCCTCCTGGCCATGCCACATGGCTGGCTTTCAGAGCCAGCAGCAGCGCCCACCGTCAGCCTCGCCAGGAAACCAAAAGGCTGAGGGAGAGGCGGGGGCAACCTTAACAGGTGTCTGCAAACCCCGCCCCTCTCTGTCGCACAGATATTACATGTTCTTTCCCATGGAGGGGCGGCAAAGCCCGTCCCCCCCGCCACCCGTGGTCACGTGGGGCGGTGGGAGACGAATTAGATGCAAAACCAAGGCAGAGGTGAAAATATATCAAGTTCTGGCTCAACTTACTTAACTGTAAGTGTAACTTCCTCTCCGCAGCTTTTGTAGTATTAGTAATTATTAGTAGTTTGTAGCATTAGTAATTCCTCCACTCTCCTGCTACATACACACCTCCATAAATGCTTGGTGGTATTTCCTCAGTTTAAAGTATCTATGAGGGACTTCTCTTTTTTGCAATTTGATCAGGTCCATAGTGCTAGAGAAGGAGATGAATCTTGTTCCTCAGTCTGAACTGTTCTGTAATTGAAATTAAATCATTCTCCAGGAAGGAAAACGATGCCTTTGGTGAGGTCTCTTTCTATCAGTTGGCTTTAGTAGGTTTATCTGACTACAGTAGCATGGAATAGTTTTCCATCAGCCCTTTCAGTTTCCCACAATGCCCACAACATTTTGTAACATATTGCAGGAAATCTAAAAGGTAACTAAGTCCAATTACTTGATAATGCTTGGTAAAGCAGGTGGGGGGGAAGAGGGATGATAAGGGAAGGTATTATTTGTGAGACTCTAGAGGATGCTGCTTCCTTGGCAACTTCCCTATAATGCCTGGTGATGACACCAGCCCTCATTACATGTCTTCTGAATTTTATTTTCATTATTTGCATCTGAATGGACCGGTCCTTTGCTTCCAGGCAGCAAGTGCTAGGAAAGTCAGACTCTAGTTGAATGAATCAGTCACAGGTAAGTCTGGCCAGTCCAAGTCATGTGTGTGTAATGTAAAGAGTTCTCCAGAAATGAGAGACGGTGTAGAAAGATGTTGGTCTTTCCAAAAACATTCGCAAGAAATCACCAGTCAAAATAAACAAAATCAAAGGGAGAAAATGAGAAATACAGCTTAAAACCAGTCCAGGGATCAGGAATCCAAATAGAAAATACACCAGTTGTCTGCAGCAAGAACTCCCCCAGCTGCTGGGAAATTCAGAACTACCTAACGTTTGCAAAGTGGTCCTTTACTCAGCACTTCCTATTTCAGCCTATGCAAAAGGTGTTGGATCCTTCCCTGCTTTACTTTGTTCTGCAAATGAAGGTAGCATCTCCTCATCATCTATTTGTTCTGGCTGAGGCTGAGTCTCCCCATGCAGAGGTTCTGCATTGATTTTGTTTGCCTGTAGCTGCCCAAGTTGTGGGAAGGTACCATTATCTGGAGTTGGTGGTGTCTCCAGGTCTGAATCCTCTGTGTCTGATTTCTCAAGGTGAATTATGAGAAGACTAGAGGCCTTTCCGCACTGCACTGTTATAATGCTATTATTTCACTTTCAACATTCCGTGGAATTCTGGAGTTTGTAGTTTACTGAGGCTAAAGAACATTCTGGCTGAGAATTCTAAAGGCTCTTCCCTAAACTGCAAACCCCAGGATTCCATAGGATGTTGAAAGTGGAATAATAGCGCTTTAACAGTGTAATGCAGAAATGGCCAAGTTCTAGCAAGGAGCATGTTTATTAACTTTTCACTTGGTGGATTAGGCCAGTGTGGTATAAAGTAGAGGGCTTGCCTGTAACATAGAAGATCCAGATTCAAGTTACCACAGACCCAAGAACTTGCTGGATGACCTTGGGCCAACTTGATTTACCAGACATGGTAGTTGTAAGTAGGGAAGAAAAGAGACACGTAGATTGTCTTGAGGTCATTACAGGAAAGGTGAGATGTAAGCATAACTATTAAATAAATAAAAATAACAAATGAATTGGAAGGAATCACATTCTGACTTCTGACAACAATTCTGGGTTTTTAGTAGAGTGCAATAAAATCATTCTTCTGTCTGCCAAATCTCAGATCAATTCCTTTTAGTTAGAAAGAGAGTAGCAACTTATAACAAAAATGAAGAGTAAGGTCTATAAAAGGAAGAGAAAAGGCTGATCATAAATGAGGTAGCATTTTTCCTTTCTTCCTGAAATATTCCACTATTTATTCCATTTAGCAAATGGGAAGAGCCTTAGTTTTCACTGTTTTGTTCTTTCCTGCATTGATGCAGGACAACTTTCATTTCCGAAGATATAAATTTGTTACTTTGATGGCAATAAAGTGTGTGTGTGTGTGTGTGTGGATCTATAACACTCTAGATGGCTGTCTCTAGCTGAATGTGACAAATTTGTCGGGCAAGACAGTCTTTCCCTTAATTAAAAATTAAATAATGGCAATGACTAACCATGTCATGTTTTGGATATATGGGCAATATCTCGTTAATCCATCTTCCTATATTTACTGTGCTGCTGCTGTTTTAGAAGTCATATATTTTATGGCAGGGAAGAAGTCTCATGATACTGCTGTAGATGTGATATCATATTTTTTTTAAAAAAAGAAATTTCCAAGTTCATCTTTGTTTTCTCATACATCATGTGTGATTTTCTTTGTTTTTAAAATGCCCTTCTTTTAAGACATTTCCATTTAAAGTACAGTTTGAGTATAAATAAATAAATATTAAGAGGGATTGAAAAGATTGAAGATGCACTTTTTCAAGAGGCACAAAGGGTTCCTGATCTCAGATGCAAATAATGAAAAAGAGGGCACAAAGCTGCTTGGGAAATAAAACTTGCAAAGTGCACTGTTATTCCCATCAGTATCTTTTCATTGATGAACAGCAAAAGAAGTGGCTGAGAAGGTTAAATGGATGAGAAGGAAAGAGTGTTCTATTCAGGATTGGTCCTGTCACTTGGGTAGAGTGAGACAGCCACCTGAGGTGGCAGTTTCTGGAGATGACAAGCTGTACCCAGATGTTGGAGCAGAGCTGTGTTACCCTGTTTACTGGAGGTCCCGGGAGGCACACCTAAATAACCAAACAATAAAACACAATTTTGGGGAAAATTAGCTGGAGCACTCACTTAAGCTAGCGAGAGGCAGGGTAACTTAGCAGGATCTTGCAACCCAGTGTCTACGGGGTCAGGTCAGTCAAGCAGACAGACCAGTTGAAAGTAATCGAAATGATGTTTTATTGCCTACAAACAAATATTAAAGACACCACAGTCACACAGCTACCTAAGAGATTAGGGGTTGAATTAAGGATAGAGACTTTCAGGGAAAATGGATGATACAACACCTGTCTCATCATCCTGGACCTCGGGAGAGAAGCCAGGGGTGCAGAGAAGAAACTCAGCTCGATTAGCTGAGGGGAGCTCACCAAGCAAAGCAGCAGCAAGACGGGTTGAAACTCAGGAGTGATCCGAGGAAGGTCTCAGAATCAGGGGTTTTTATAGGGTGAATTGGGACTGCAGGCTATGCCTTACTCGGGGAAAACAATGAGTTTTGGGTGCGAGACAATGTCTCAGAAAGGTCACACTTTGCATGATGGAATCAGAGCTGAATTAACGATAGTGTGACCAGTATGCAAATGCACAGCACTTACCAGTGGACGGCACAACCTTTGTCCAGGAGCCTGCTCGAGGCAGGAAGCCTTTGTTAGTATCGCGCATATGTAATGAGATGTTTGCAGGAGAGGTTCCTGAAGCGACGAATCGGCTGTGTCTGGCCTGCCTGGGTGGGGAATGGGATGTCCAGCAGTTATCGGCCGTGCCTGTTTGCGTGCTTGTCCGGTGGCCTCGCAAACACATGAAGCAGGGTGGCAGGGGAGAGCCAAATTGTTTGATATCAAAGTGATATCGGGTGCTATTTCCGGGTAGGCCTAGACTGCAGTAACAGCACTCTGTAGGCTAAAAGGCTTGTCCTCAGCAAGTCTGCTGCCTTTGAATGCAGTCTGATAGAAGACCAGTTCAACTGACAGTCTAGTTCAACTGCTAACTGAATAGGGATGGAAAGGATATTTGAAAATATTAGAAGAAATATAAAAACCATGTTTTTTCAAGTGTGAAGAAACATTGATTCAGAAGAATCCTGGACTGGCAAGAATCTTCACAGTTTGGGACATATTCTGTGTATATTTCTTATGCAGCTGTTGTGCAAAGAAAACAGCATTTTCTGCATAGGAAATTAAATTTCTATGCAGAAAGATCAATGCACAGAAAAAGGCTGTTCCCTGTGCAGAAAACACTACATGGAATAGTCAATGGGGGATCCATTCTGTGTAAAGTTAATTTTGTGGGTGATTTGTCTACAAAACAGCATTTTCAGTACAAAAAGAAAGGAAAAGAAAAGAAAAGAAAAACGAAAGAAAAGGATTCTCTGCACAGTAAATACCCTTTCTATGCAGTAATTTTATTTTCTGCACAGAAAATGCTGTTTTCTGTGCAAATTGCAAAAAAATGTAAATTTTGTACAGAATTAGTCCCAAATTGTGAATAGGCTTCAAAAATGGCATTGTTCTTGAAGAGTTTCTCCCAATGGGAAGAAAATTGTTAAAAGAAGAAACATATCAAAGAATGATATCCCTACAACAGAACTGCTATTTAATTTTCAGTTTTGTCAGCTGTACATAAGAATGGAAAGAGAAATTAATTTGTCCTTTGCCATGGAAAGCAATATGTCTCAGCTCTATTCTGAAGTCCATAATACCACTAGGAAAACATGACTGGGAAAGTTAGTTCCACATCTCTCACTCCAGACAGTTTATGTATATCTGCTTGCTCTGTACAGTTCGGTTAGTGTATGTCTTGTCTATCTATGCAGTAATACACAGATATAATGAATAGGGACGGGTCAACCAAATATCCAAATCCTCAAATCCTGAGTAAGGATTCAAGATACCCAAATCCGAATCCCTATGCCAAAATAGGCAAACAGAATCTTTCGAATCCACCAACTAAATAGATTGTTGGAGACCGGGATGCCTGAAAACCAGGGAGACCGGAACACCTAAAAACCAGGGAGACCGGGATGCCTGAAAACCTGGGAGACCAGAATGCCTGAAAACCTGGGAGATCATACATACAAAGGAAGATAGTAAGTAGGTGAGGTTTTCCCTTGGAGTAATAATGGTCTTTGCTAACAATTTCACAAATTACATCTAGGCTTGTATTCTAAGATATTTAAATTGAACATTTCATATTTAAGTTCAATACTTGATTGGAAGCTACAGGCTTGAGATTTCAAGGACAGCTGAAACATTCCTTTGCAGAGCTCCCTTGCAAACTTCTTTCAGGCACAGTTCTGGGCTTTGGAGTTTTACAAGGTGTCACAGCCTTCTCTGCCAAAGTGTGCTGCCGCATCATCAAACTACACACCCCAGGATGCCAGAAGGAGCTATGCAAAGAAAAGCCAGTTTTGACCTGGATTATCTCTCTACTGTAGTACATGGCCCTGTTTACACAGGCAGGAAAATGTGGGATTAATCCACATTTTCCTGCCTGTGTACAAAGGGCCTTCATGTCATTTTCAATCTGAGGAGATCCTGAAGCAAAACGAGGACAATTGTCTTGGCCAGATTTCTTCAGAGGGAGGTTTGCCTTTGTCTAGACTTTTGCTAAGGCTGAGAGAGTGTGTCTTGCCCAAGATTATCCTTCTTTCCCTCGCTTTTTAAACTCTTTTTTAAAAAAAGGATTCAAAAGATGTGAGATTCCCAGAAACTTCCAGGGATTCAGATCTGGATTCAGATTCAGAAAATTCTGGATTCATCCCATCCCTAATCATGAACGATATAAACTAGGTTTTTTAACTGAAAATTTCAGTGTACTCTGATAAGAACTGAAATACCAAGTTGAGAAAAGAGTAAAAAGAAAAAGAAAAAACCGAGAGTTTAGGACACTTAAATTATACAGGCTGGCATCCTGTAAGTGACTTATGTGGGTACACATCCTACTTATGCCTATATAAGTCAATTATTTTGCACATTGAGGGGGTCAGTATTCCCCACCAACATCACACAAAATGACCAAACTCCTCCAAACCTGACTTTTTAGCTGCTGCATCCATATCCTGCCAAATTAATGGATGATGGATGAAGAAAACTCCAGATATGTTTCTATAGGTGGATTCACAACACTGATGTCATCTTCTAGTACCTCTGGAGGACCCCTTGGATATCCTGGAAGCTATCTTGTACTGGATATCAAACTCTTCATAGCTGGACTCTTTCCTGCAATTTACCTGCTCTTCATCAGCTAGTAAAGTTCTATTTTGGAGAAGGGAGAATGTAGCAGCTAAAATTTGTAGAATAAGGGGGGACCATTTGTAATTCCTCCTGTGCAGAACTTTACAATGCATCTCCCAATCCAGGATCTCAACTACAGTTTGTTATAGAAACAGGGAGAACAAATACTTGGATCTTTTGCCAATAATAATGGAAACAGCAATTACTTGCTTACATCTGTAGAAGAGAAAGGAGGTGCAAGAGACACTGAAAGAGACAACACCGTGGATTGAAGCTGGGGAAGGAAACTCTAGTATCAAATGAAGAGATAATGTCATAAGACTAATCAAGCTGTGGAAAGGATCTGAGATTTAAATAGTATCTTGGCCCAAGGCAGTATGGCTAGATATTTAAAGAAACAAGAAAATCCAAAATCCATTCACTAGTGATACCTTTATTAAGACAATTAAATATTTGAAACTTCAAAAAGATTTTTAAAAAAAAAAAAAATGAGTTATCTCTGTTTTATTGTCTTTGTTCCCATTCAGCCATAAATGGGGGCTGCTTTTCATGTACACACATACCCCCAAAACATCTAGCAAAATGAAGACACTATGGCCCAAACACTGTCACTCCCATCACCCTGCATACTATTTTATTATATCCGTTTGATGAAAAAGATTGTGAAGCTTAAAAAGATAGTGTGATATATTTTTGCCCAGTAAAGGAATTACCAAGATCCAGCATAGTGCAGTGCAGATCTGCATAACTTGGCAGTAGGTAAGGGCCAAAATTAAATAGGCTAATTTTTTGGGGGCTGCAAATAGGTTTTTAGCACCTCACTTTCCAAGTTATAGAATCATAGAATCATAGAAATGTAGAGTTGGAAGAGACCACAAGGGCCATCCAATCCAATCCCCTGCCATGCAGGAAAACCCTCAAAGCACTCCCGACAAGTGGCCATCCAGGCTCCGCTTAAAAACCTCCAACGAAGGAGACTCCACCACACTCCGTGGCAGCACATTCCACTGCTGGACAGCCCTGACCATCAGGAAATTCTTCCTGAGGTTCAGGTGGAATCTTCCTTGCTGCAGCTTGTGTCCATTGTTCCTTGTCCTGGTCTCAAGAGCAGGAGAAAACAAGCCCACTCCCTCCTCGACATGACATCCCTTCAAATATTTAAACATGGCTATCATGTCCCCTCTCAACCTTCTCTTCTGCAGACTAAACATACCCAGCTCTCTAAGTCTGTCCTCATAGGGCATGGCTTCCAGGTCCCTCACCATTTTGGTTGCCCTCCTCTGGACCTGCTCCAGCTTATTCATATCCTTCTTGAATTGGGGTGCCCAGAACTGGACACAGTATTCAAGATGAGGTCTAACCAAAGCAGAATAAAGTGGTACCAATACCTCCCTCGATCTAGACACCATACTCCTATTGATGCAACCAAGAATTGCGTTGGCCTTCTTGGCTGCCACATCACACTGCTGACTCATGTTCAGCTTGTGGTCTATGAAGACTCCTAGATCCCTTTCACACGTACTGTCAGCCAGCCACGTGTCCCCCATCCTATATTTCTGCATACCATTTTTTCTGCCTAAGTGTAGGACCTTACATTTCTCTCTGTTGAAATTCATTTTGTTAGCCTTGGCCCAGCTCTCCAATCTGTCCAGGTCCTTTTGAATTTTGATCCTATCATCAGGTGTATTAGCAACCCCTCCCAATTTGGTGTCATCTGCAAATTTCATCAGCGTGCTCTCTATTCCTTCATCCAAGTCATTAATGAAGATATTGAACAGCACCGGGCCCAGGACAGAACCCTGTGGCACCCCGCTAGTCACTTCTCTCCAGGATGAGAATCTGCCATTGGTGACCACCCTTTGGGTACGGTCAGTCAACCAGTTACAAATCCACCTGACAGTAGCCCTGTCCAGGCCACATCTTACTAGCTTCTTTGCAAGAATGTCATGGGGAACTTTGTCAAAGGCCTTACTGAAATCAAGATATACTATGTCCACAGCATTCCCTTCATCTATCCAGCAAGTAACTCTATCATAAAAAGAGATAAGATTAGTCTGGTATGACCTATTTTTGAGAAATCCATGTTGACTTTTCGTAATTATGGCATTGTTTTCTAAGTGATTAGAAACTGACTGTTTGATGATCCGCTCCAGGATCTTTCCGGGTACTGATGTCAGGCTGACTGGGCGATAATTATTTGGGTCCTCTTTTTTTCCCTTCTTGAAGATGGGGACAACATTTGCCCTCCTCCAGTCTGCCGGAACTTCTCCGGTCCGCCAAGAGTTTTCAAAGATTATAGCAAGAGGTTCCGCAATGACCTCTGCTAGTTCTTTTAAAATCCTAGGATGCAATTCATCTGGCCCTGGAGACTTGAATTCATCCAGTGTGGCCAGGTATTCCTGTACTACCTCTCTATCTATTCTGTGCTGCATTTCCCCCACTTCCTCACCTGCTCCCCAACCGCCAGGTTGAGTGTTTTTATCCTTTTGGGAAAAAACTGAGGTGAAGAAGGTGTTGAGGAATTCTGCCTTTTTTCTTCCTCCTGTTATTAATTCACCATCTTCCCTGCACAGTGACCCTATCGTCTCCTTCTTTTTCCTTTTGCTGCGGACGTGTTTAAAAAAGCCCTTTTTATTGTTTTTAATGTCTCTGGCCAGCCTAAGTTCATTCTGTGCTTTAGCCTTTCTGACCTTCTCCCTACATCTCCTGGCTACTTGCTTATAATCTTCTTTGGTGATTTCCCACTTCTTCCATTTCCTGTACATGTTTTTCTTAATACTTAGCTCAGCTGAGAGCTCTTTAGTCAACCATTCCGGTTTGTTCAGATGCCTTCCATTTTTCCTCCTTAATGGCACAGTTTTAGCCTGTGCCTTCAGTACCTCCCTTTTAAAGAACTCCCATGCATCCTGAACTCCTTTCTCTTTGACTATTCTTGACCACGGGATTTCAGCCAGCAGCTCCTTCAGTTTACAGAAGTCTGCTTTTTTAAAATCTAAGACAAATGCCTGGCTACACTTGCCTTCTCTTCCCCACTGAATACAAAATTCTAATAGGGCATGGTCACTCTCTCCTAAAGATCCAACCAGTTCTACGTCATTAACAAGGTCTTCCCTGTTGGTCAGGATCAGATCCAGAATATTTGATCCCCTTGTCGCCTCTTCCACCTTCTGGACCATGAAATTGTCTGCAAGACAAGCAAGAAACTTGCTGGACCTTGCCGCCTTTGCAGAGTTTGACTGCCAACATATATCCGGGTAGTTGAAATCTCCCATTATTACTGTATCTCTCCTTTTTGAATGTGCAGTCATTTGGTCTATGAAAGTGCCATCGAGGTCCTCAGTCTGGCTTGGAGGTCTGTAGTAAACCCCCACTATAATATCCCTATTGTTTCTCGCTCCCTTAATTCTTACCCAGATGCTCTCCACCTGGCTTCCGGTGTTCAAGTCATGGATCTCTTCACAGGTGAAAATATCCTTGACATATAAGGCTACTCCTCCTCCTTTCTTATTTGGTCTATTTCTACAAAATAGGCTATACCCCTCTATTCCTACATTCCAATCGTGAGACTCATCCCACCAGGTCTCAGTGATGCCTATCAAATCATATTTATTGTGTTGTACTAGGAGTTTAAATTCATCTTGTTTGTTTCCCATACTCCGTGCATTAGTGTAGAGACACTTAAGTCCCCGTGCCCTTCCTGCAAGTCCCATAGCATTGTTTCCACCCCTCCCACGATTGGATGCTATTCCTACTTGGCCAATATCATTTGGACCTTTTTCCCCTGCACTTGCCAAGTCCTTGTCCTGAATAATCTTGTCTCCCTCCCCAGTTGTACTTAGTTTAAAGACCTCCTAATCCTTCTTGTGAGACTGTTTGCAAAAACATTCCTGCCAAGTTTCGTGAGGTGCAGCCCTCCCTTGCCAGAAGCCCATGTTCCTGGAATTTCAAGCCATGATCCAAAAAGCCAAACTGTTGCCGGTGGCAAAATGTGGCAAAATGTGCAGAGCCAGCTGTTGACCTCTACTATTGTCCTTTCCCTTCGTGCACCATATCCTTGAACAGGGAGGATAATAATGGTATAATAATGTTTTTATTTGCAAAATAGTTTAATCATTAATTATACTGTAATTAATGATTAAGCTATTTTGCAAATAAAATAAACCATATTACAAAAAAGAGAAATTAGGGAAGTTTTTCCTAATGTCTAGGTGGAACTTCTTCTCCTGCAGTTTGAAGCTTCCTCCATGTGCTAGGGCCTTTCCACACTACACTGCTAAAGTGCTATTCCACTTTCAACATCCCATGGAATTCTGGAGTTTGTAGTTTCCTGATGCCAAAGAACTCTCTGGTTGAGAATTCTAAATACCCCTCCCTGAACTGCAAATCCCAGGATTCCACAGGATGATGAAAGTGGAATAATAGCACTATAACAGCACAGTGTGCAAAGAACCCTAATCTCTTAAGCAGCAGAAAACAAGCTTGCTCCATCTTTTACATGACATCCTTTCAAATAAGAGCTTCGCCAAATGTTCCTTTTGGTGAACTACAACCTCACAAAACCTCAGGTAGTATGATTACTGACTGGGGAATTCTGGGAGTTACAGTCTTAAAAAACAATGTTTTCAAACTCTGAGTTAGCTTTTATCTCACCAGAGTAGACTCGGTGAATTATTGCTGTTGTGTGCCTTCGAATTGTTTCTGACTTATGGCAACCCTGAGGCAAACCTATCACAGGATTTTCTGCGGCTGAGAATGTGTGATCTGCCCTAGGTCACCCAGTGGCTTTCCATAGCTTAAAAGTTTGAATGTTGCCTCTGCTACAAACTCACCTGACAATCTTAGGGAAACCTCCTTCCTTAAATTTCACACACCACCACCAATATATTACATGGGGAATGACAACATTGGCCATTTCTGCCCTACACTGTTATAGTGCTATTAGTCCACTTTCAGCATCCTGTGGAATTCTGGGTTTTGTAGTTTACTGAGGCCAAAGAGCTCATTGGCTGAGAATTCTAAAGGCCCCTCCCTAAACTGCAAACCCCAGGATTCCATTGCATGCTGAAAGTGGAATAAGAATACTGTAACAATATAAGGCAGAAATGGCCACTATCCTACCTCTTGACCTATTGTTAGCATGAGATAACTGAGATAATGCAGATGTGGCAAGTTGTGATTACACAAAACCAGTAAATAGGATTATTGGGAAGAAAAAAGAGCTAGGTCTTAAGAAATGTAGCAGTGCATAAGTTGCAAAAGATTTGCAAAAGATCAAAAGGGAGGGGGACAATTCGGGGTGGCAGGAAAAAAAAGTATTATTTATGAGGAAGGGGGAAGAAAATATACTAAGATCATCTTCAGCCTGGGATATCTGGCTGGCTTGTTTTTCAATTACTAAAGCTCATTGCTTTAAATTTGGGGGGGGGCAGGTGGACCACCAGTCTGAAACTCATATGTGGCCCGCAGGGCTTCTGCTTCCAAGTCACAAATTTTTTCAGCTATGTCCAGTGAATGCTCAGAGATTAAAGGGGTTATCTGAATCCCAGAATCCCAGAATATAGTTGAATGAAACTGAGTTGTAATGTTCGTCCTAAGAAACAGTTGTACTGTAAGTGAGAAGACTTGACTAAAACTTACTGTGTCTTGTCTGCTTGGTGGAAAAATGTCTAGATCAATAAGGATTATATCTGGCTACTCCCTGTGTCCTTAGCTTTTCCTCACTGCTAGAATTTGGTACCCAAGACCATTTTCAAATTGGAATTTGGCCACTGGGCCAAACATGATTTCCCATCTCTTTTGAAACATAGGTTAGACATAGGTTGCTTTCTACAAGCCTTCAGACAAACTGCTATGATGGAAGAAGGAGGGCAGCCTGAGTATTCTCAAAGCTTGTATGGTCCTTGAGTTCTGTCTGACCCCTCAAGAACAGGATGAAAATCAGATATGATGTCAAAAAATGAGGAATCAACTCTTGGAAACAGCTGGATCAATGAAGTTCAGAACTGAGCTCTCTGATTAAAAGAACTTGATTTAAAGACAAAGCTTCCAAAAAAAAAAAAATCTTATGTCATGCTATCAACACAGAAAAGAAGCTCTGTCATCTGACACTGCAATATCCTAATACTATGCAATTATGCTAGAAATCTCTGTTGAAAGAATTCTGGGCAGATGAGAATCTTTGCAGTTCAGGACTTATTGTTTACACAAAATCCCACTTTTTGAGCAGAAAACAAATTCCACACAGAGAAAATGCCATTTTCTGTGGGGAAAAAAGTGTTTCTTTTGTAGAATAAATCCTGAACTGTGAATAGGTTATTTTAAATCCTAACTGGAACCTTTTTGTCATGGACAGAAAAATGGTAAAATAATTCATTCTCACCTAGAAGAATGAAATTTACAAAGCTTCATATCCCTACTGTGAACACTCAGGACACTCAAATTACTATATTCTATAGGTCAGTCTCAGTGGGTATATTACCTTTTTAAAGTGGAGATTGAATTTTTGCAAACAGTAAAAATATTGTGATTTGAATGCTAGGAAGATGTGATTTCCCACCCAACAGAAGTATTATCTTGAGGAAAGACATCTGGATCCTGTTCAGTAAGTAAAGACCAGCTGTGCAATTACTGGGGAGAAAAAAGAACACTCTTATTCTTTAGAATGGCCTCTAAGATCATTTTTTTTCTTAGTCACTTTCTGGTTCTGAGGTCTCACATCTGGATTTAAAAACAAACAGATATTGCCTATGCTTTTGCTGATGTGTTGCATAACTAGACTGTTTAAATGATTAACATTCCAAGGTATGTTCTTAAGTGATCCTATATACTTCACATAAATGCTTCCCACCCTTTTTACAGTTTCAAGTGTTTACACAGTGACAAGTGTTAACTCTCAGCACATTCAAAATTTCCAAAAGTCCAAAGGTCACATCATAGATTACATTTTATCTTTGGAAATGTACTTCTCAACTACAAAATATTACATGAACACTATGAATCATAGGCCCAGATTTTTTAAAAAATGTGGCTTTTCCTGGCAGAATACATGTTGGCAAAGGATGGATTCATATCAACCTCTCTGCCTGTGTCAAAAAGGCTCAAGGTTGCACACGTACATTCTGTCCACAAATGATACTAGCCACATCCAGACATTTGCTGATGTGGCAGGAATGGAGTCATGAAATTCCAATTGTAAATCTATTAAGCCTGTTGAGGGGATAGGGTTCAATGCCTTGAATACCTCCTTTAAAGTTCAGATTAAAATCTGGATTCACAATCACCTTCTTAACATGGAAGCCACCAGGTTCCAGGGTTACATAGCATCCTGTATAGATAGTTTAAAATTGTGAGCAGCACACTGGGAAAAAAAGCAGAGTTCACCAAACACTGATTTCCCAACAATTCAGGACACTATGCAAGAGTCCCAGCCAAAATATGGTAGCTGTTTGTCATATATTCACACACCATTTGCATGTATTTTGAACCTGTTGGCCAGTTCTCCTATACCAACATTGCATGCAGAAAAGCATACATCAGAATGAACGTGTGGGAAAACACTCATTCAGTTCTGCTGGGATTCTGTCTGCAGTCTGAAACAGTGTGATAATGTAAGCAATTAGTGACCTTTTGAGTAATTTTACTTATTTCATCTGAGCTGACATCTACAAAGAGGGCAGGGCTCATTGACTGCAACATCACTCACGCAAAGGTCAATTCTGGATGCAGAAAATGGAGCATAATGGTTAGAAGTGTTTCAAAGGAAACAGGGAGACAATCAGAGACCAACAGGGGCAAAAGTAAAGGAACTTAATTGATGCTGCCTGAAAAATGGGAAACACCTGAGCAAATATATCATAGATCAAATGAAACAAAAATCAGTCCTGGCATACCAGAGTGAATGAGAAGGGAAAACATTCAGAAGGAGCTGGATGCTCTCTGTAGCATCTGCCAAATTACCTATATGGTTTACATAGCAAATACCAGCTCATTCAGAGATTAACACATTGCCGTATCTATGGTGGGGATGAAGAACTTGTGGCCCTCAAGATGCCATTAGAACCCTACCCTTTGGTTGCACTGACTAGGACTGATGGGGATTTTAGTTCAGCAACAACTTGTGAGTCATACATGTTCCACCTTGATCAAGCCTGGTATTTAAAGGTAGGTGTGTGTGATGAACAAACATGGGCAAATTCCTTATTAAGGATGAGGGAACAAAAGAAAGGAATGACATTTGTTCCAGCTGACCTGCACTGTTGATTCTATACATTCCACACTCCAATCTCATCCAGTATTTAATGGTATGATGCACAACTATGGTGGAGTTCCTTATTAGGGATAGGGGACACACAAATGAAGTCAATGCACACCTGCACTGTTGATCCCACAAAACAACTGAGTGAACAGGATGGCTCGTATTGAATTAATTTGTCTATGAAAAGTTAATTTCCAGTGGTTGCTTTAAGGAAGTTCAAGTAGTATAATATAAAACAGACTTAGTTTGGCTTCATCCAACTTTTGGCTTGATACAAGCTCTTTTAAACTCAAATGCTTGCACAATCAGTCAACGCAGGAGCTGGTCCAACTGATATCATTTATGATATCATTCTACTTCTTCATACACCAGTGTGAGAGAGTGCATGAACATGATTCAGAGATCCAGGAAAGATTAGCTCACAAGGTCATATGCATCATGAAGGAATGTGCTTTCTTCTAGTTACACATTGTGTAATCTTCATTTTGTTTTTAAGGCTGTAACCCCAGACTGAATTACTTGGGAGTAAATCCCGTGGAACTCAATGGGACTTACTTTAGAGTACGTATGTACAGGATTTCTTTGTGAGTCATTTGGTCCTCCTGATGGAATGTAGTATGGCCAGCTGTGAGGGAATGCCTGCCAGTTGTGAAGAACAATGGGAAATACAGTAAAAAAAAATCTGAGAGGTAACAGAATCGCTGTTCATAACTTAAAATACCTGAATGACTTATCAGTACTGCACGAAGCATTCCTTTAAGGCTAATTTTAACTTGGAGGTACTAGCTGGCCTCCTTGGATATGCTTCAAAATGGCCAGAACTCTGCAAAAATACAGACAAAAATGTGGTAGCAATCCCTGCATATTCCCTAGTTTGGGGATACATAGGGACAGTGCAACTCCCTCAACCTCTCACCCTCTGGGAGCAGCAGTCAGTGTGATCAATGGGGGTCTGGTTCCCTGTTGATCTAGAAGCAGATAACTGACATTTCTACCCCCGGGAAAACTGTAACAGGAGCTCTGCTTCTCCTGTCCCAGTGGAGCTTGTTCACAGGAGGGGGTGGGAATATCAGTGAGCTTCTCCATGAACAACAGGGGTCACAGTGGCTGCTGTTTGGTAAGTGGGAACTGGTGGAGTCGGGCCTGGAACCACTGCACAGCTATACAGCTACAGCAGTTACTGCTGCCTGCCTGTCTGCTTGATGCCTACTGAGAAGACGATCTACATACCTGCCAGAGCAGACTCCCAGCTCCCCAGGTACTGAACCAGCAGCTGCTGAACTAGCATTGCCATCACCTGCTCCCCACTGGAGGGGTTGTCACTGAAGGGACAACACCAAAGACATCACCCCTTTGGGGAAGCTGCTTCAAGGGGTGGAGTGAGGAAGAGGGCTGGGTACCTTGTTGGAGAGTGGAGGGAAAGGTCCCTTTTCTTAACTGGTCGTTTCTTTAAATTGCCCTTTTGGCACCTAGACTGTAAGTATGAAGTATTCAGAGAGCATGGAAGGGTAAATAACCAAGAGAGTAGCCATTACAATACTGAAAGGTACAGGATAATATGGAGTGGGGAGACAGAAGCAGTAGAGAATGTGTAAAGTGGTATGGTGTTGTGTTTTTAATATTTTTAATGTCTTACTGGAAATTACCTTTTAAATATATCTTAACTCTTTAATTTTTTAAAAAAATATTGATATTTAATTCTTCTTTTAAAAAATTGAAAAATTATTTTTACCTTAATTTTTTTTCTCTTGAAATTATTGTAAGCCACCTTGAATCTCAAATTGGGAGAAAGGCAAGATATAAATTCAATAAAAACAAACAAAGAAACATTTATAATTGTCCAACTGAATTCCAGCCACAGTGGGCCTTTCTGCACTACACTGTTATAGTGCTATTATTCCACTTTCAACATTCTATGGAATCCTGAGGTTTGCAGTTTATGAAGGAGTATTTAAAATTCTCAGCTAGAGAACTTTTTGGCCGCAGTAACCTGCAAACCCCAGAATTCCATAGGATATTCAAAGTGGAATAATAGCACTATAACAGTATAATGTGGAAAGATCCCATGTGTGAGGTCATCCTGACCTGGCAACATGCTTCCAGCCTTTCAAACATATTTTTCTGTCATAAATATGTTCAGTTATGAAAACAGCACATCCTGCAGAGTGCGGGTGTAGGATCCAGTAACAGATTAGCCTCCAGCCCCTATCCAAAGATGGAAGTGTTTGACTTGGGCTAGTCATTCAATCAGAAGTCATATCTAAATGGCTACTTCTACACAATCAAACCAGTGGGCCCTCATAGATTTGGAACACAGGTGTTAAATGAGTGGAACACCAAACCACTGCCCGTCAGTGGCGCTGAGTGCAAAAGGCACTCCCAAGCCTCACACTCAAGACCTGCCCAGCCTGACACCTCTTTGTGTTCAGGTCTGAACAGCCAAGGAGATTTCTGAATCAAGCCAGGGCCAGGACAAACGGATCTGCCTCAGTTCTCCCTCTCGGAGAACGCAGTCCCTTCCTCCCTCTTGTCCCCTCTTGGCTTCTTCCTTTCAAGACTCTCCCCCTTTACTGCCTTCCCTTCTCCCAGCTGTAAGGATCAACAGTGATTTATATTTACCAAGACTGTGGTACTGTTGGCACTAAGATAAATATGACATTATTGGTGGTGTGTATATTCCAGGATTCAAAATAAGACTCTGTGACACTGTTTTAAGGAACACAGAACTTCCAACATTTATTGCAACACTGTTGCTTTAAATGTGTCTTGTATCTAAATGTTTATAAACAGCACACCATTCTTCTCTCTCTCTCTCTCTTTCATTTCATTCACTATCTCTCGTACACCCAATTTCTCAGTTCTCTCTCCCACAGAACTCTTCCAATCTCCAGCCTCTCCCAAACACACCACAAATCTCATTCCTCTTCAAACACACACCAGAAAGTTAAAATCTGTTATTTTCCTCTTCCCACCAGCCCCTCCCCTGGGCTATCCAAGGTTCCATTTCACCAGCCAATCAGCTTAAACTCTCTCAGTTGCCAAGGAGGCTCTGTTGTCAAGACCCCCTCCCACCAGGTTCGTCACAATGGGCACTTATGTCAAAATGTAATTTTTGGCTCTCACAAAGTACACCTCTAGAAAAAAATTTCCTTCAGTATCATGGTGTAGGAAATTGCATTGAATACAATCAGAGTGCGCAATCCTAGATCTTTTCATGAATACATATATATAGAATTTTGGGCTCTGTACTCTGTCCCATACTCACTCCTGTAAATATTTGTAGGTGTCATGTGCATGTGAAGACTTCACATTGGGTCTCCCTACAGATGTCAACCTGGACTGGGTACTTTGAAGGTAGAGACTTGCTTATTCTCTCCACAGTCATTTTATACAGATGAATGAGCCAATATAACAATATACAATACAAATTTATTTTTGTCCTACATACTAAGGAACAACATCAACAACCCAAATCAAACTGTTTGAAAAGAGATGCTTTGGCAGAAGTCCCAGGAGTGAAAAGTACTTGGCCTCCACATGTGTTTGGTAGAATTTTGTTTAATAAAAGTCCCAGCACCTTTCAGACTTTGTCACTTGAAATCCATGGTAACTCCTCTTGCCCCAAAACAGACATACTTCAAAAGCAAATTATGCTTGTTCTTTCTTTTATAAATGAGACAGCAGTACTGCTGAAACACTGAGGCGTTTAAAGTGGGATCTAAATTAAGCTTTATTAATCCTTGCTATCATGATTGAATAATGTCTGGATCTGAATGTGTGACATGACGCTCTCAATTTTCCTTCTCTTCTGGCAATCAAAAGTGTGAAAATAAACCCTGGACTTAAAAAGAAACACTTGCTTTTTTAAAAAAAAGGCTATATAGATAGATTAGATATAATCATTGGTATAGATTTGTTTGAAAAAGGTGTGTTTTTTTCCCCCTTCACAGGAGGATAAATATACACCATGTCAGGATTTCAGATGTGCTATTTTATGTTAAAATATTCACTGCTACATGTCAGGGTTGTGAGGTTAGGAAGTAAAACAAGAAGGCAGTGAGCCAAATAAGTATAAAGGGATTTTTCCCTATTATCGTCTTTTTGAGAATCCAGTCCCATGTCTTAACAGATAAATTTTTAAAACCATCAGTAAAAGAGCCAAACACTGCCCCACCAAAATCTTCATTTGACCTAATTAGCAGCTGATATCAGCAGCGCAGGTGATTTTTAAAAAAGTGTTGCATTTCTTTTCAAGGCAAAAGAATGTGGCTTGATTTCAGCCGCAAAACAGATCATTTACGTTAAAAGTACTTTATTTAATGAATGTGATCCTACAAGGTTAGATTGTTAGACCAATCACTGGCACTGCTCATGGTCCCTTAACTATCTATCCTCTGTTGTGCAGAAATTTTATAAAATGAGAGGAGAGGTGAAGCCCCAAACTAGGAGTCTGAGGAACAACATATTGATATATATATATATATATATGAATTCTCTCATATATTTTGGTTATATAACAATAACAACAACAACAACCACAATAATAACAACAGCTTGAAGGGTGCCTTAAAATAAAATGAGGATATGCAACTAACAGTTCAAGCACCACCACATACTGAATTGCAACCTGCATCTCACTTCATGCCAGGACCATCCAGTGTTTATGGAGGCATCAGGTTAGCATGCAAGTCAAAGGAGCAGGCTGCATGGAACATACAACACTGTCTTTTCACCACTTCCCATTGATCTGTGCCTCCCAGTGTTTGCTGTTCCATTCTATCTAATGGTAAAACCTATCTCTGGTTAGAAGCAAGGATTGATTATGAATAATACCTACTGTGCCTTTGAAGAAGCTGTCCATATCTCCCTTTGCTGTTTATTACTGCCTACAACGTTGGGTCTCAACAGATATTAGGTCCATATTCCTCGTGTGTGTGTGTGTGTGTGTGTGTGTGTGTAATCTCTCTGGAGTGATCACTTGCTTTTGAAATTAGAACAAGAATGACAGAGACTGCAGATATCCCCAAAGGTGCAGACTCAGAACTTGGAAGCTTCAGCAGAGAGAAAATGCTGCAGAATGTATTGGTGCATAAATAGGATAAAGAAGTAGGGGAAGGAGAAAAAAGAAAGCACAATATCAGACAGTCGTGTAGAGACAGGGGGGAGAAGGGGGAGGTTCACCTTGGGTGGCAATTTTTGGGGGGCGTCCCAGCTTGTAGCCACGCCCCTGCATGCCATGGCACCACCCCTTGCACTGTGGCCACACCCCCATGCACCATAGCCCTGCCCACACACACCGTGGCCACGCCCCATGCACTGTAGTCTCGCTCCCTACACCGAAGCCCTGCCCCCACCTGCTCCCCCACACACTCCAAGCTCCACCACTGATATCAGAGCATTTACAGGACTGTTAGGTGGGGGAGAACTCCTAGGTACATGTTTTCTTCTTTCACTTTCTGTGCAGTGCAGTCAAGCTGAGAAGAAGTCTAGGACTAGTACAGACATAGATAGTCTCGGTAATCTCGCAAACAATGATTACTGTGACCCATTATGATCCATAAGTCCTTATGTGCCTTATTGACATTGGAAACAAGGTGTTGACATTAATTGGTTAAATGTATTAATTGACACTCATTACATTAATTACATTTTACAAAAAAAAAAGAAGGAAGGAAGGAAGGAAGGAAGGAAGGAAGGAAGGAAGGAAGGAAGGAAGGAAGGAAGGAAAAATTTAAAGTACCAATTTTCTTTTGTACAGGTTTGCAAGTCTTCCTTCCATGGACCTGGGCAAAAAGTAAGCAAATGGCAAAGAGCAGCCCCACACACATGATTTCTGCGGTCATTTCTCTGCTCCCTCCCATGCACCTGTCTATTGCCTGGCTGCCTGGAAGGCAGCATACCTGGCCAAAATGGAAGCAAATTGAGGAGAGACCCCTGGAAGACAATTGAAAGGAAAGCAGTCACTTGTGTGTGTGGGGGGGGAGTTATTTGTGTGTGTGTGTTTTTTTAACTTTCATGAGGGTTCTGTGCCCGAAACCCTCACAAAAGTCAAAGAGCCACTCTACATTGTGTTCTGATCCCCAGCTGACCTTGATAGAGTTTTTCACTCTCAGCAGTAGTTGTGTGAAAAGATGAATGGCAGCGCCATACCCTACAGCTGTCCTGATTTTGCAAGCCTAGTCCTGATAAGGCAGAGACAGAGAATCTTCTGTCACACCATTATTCAGCTGCTTTTAAAATGTCCCATTTTCTCTCTATTCCTCCCACTTTCTCCCTTTCTCTTCAGTTTACTTCAATCCTTGCAAACTAAGTTCAAATTGCAAAAGTAGTGTGTGCTTGCTTAACTCAGCAGAGGGAGAGGAGAGGAGGAGGAGGCAGAATCTTGCCCTTCCCAGTAGGCACAAGCAAAAAACAAACTGTGGCATTGTTGTTCTTTCTCATTAATAACATTTGACATCTTGACTACACTCTGATGTTGCTTGGCCTCGCATGTTCTTTTTTCATCTGTGAAACATTAGAAAGTAAAACAGGCAGATGACACCTGCGGTGGATTTCAGCCCCCATCCCATGAAGTCCTGTGAAGTTTTATTGCTGACGATGAACTATTTCATTCTGAGCAATGGTCAGCTATTTGCTTGGGACACTTAGGTTGTTGCTTAGCTTCCTTCTTTTGTTTGCCAGCCTCAGCTTTTAACCATTGCTCCCCATGGCCACCCATTAGCTATTTTACACAGCTGCCTTTCAGTTGTTAATAAGCTGTTCCTCCCCTACAATTGCTTCTCTCTATAGCATCCTATCCATCTTCTCTTGCGTTTCCAGTGGTGTCCTACTTTCAGTTTTGGGTACTACGCTGGCTGAAGCTTGACCTCCAAAGGTGGTGGGGCATGGGGTAATTTACCTGGCTTCTTCTCAATCATCACACTTCAGTTTTGCTTCCACCATTCAGGTGCAGCCTTTTGTTTGTTCACCTGGTCACATTATGCAGGAGTTTTCCCCAAATTAACCTCTTGCAGTTATTCTATAAATAGGGAAAAGGACTGAATCATTGTGATTTGTGGTGATGGTTGTTCAAGCAATGTAAAAATTTGCTTGTTTTGTCCTTCCATGTAGCAAAAAAATTATTTCTGCATTCCTCATGTATAGAAATATGTACATTTCTTTTTTCCTTTGAGTCAGTCAGCTTGCTTTACATCCAGGAAATGGTATTATAGGCACAAATATACTTTCCTATGTAGAAAGCAAGTTTCTTGTGCAAATGTACACACACACATCTATATTTATACAACAAATAGATAGAATTTATTTTCACCTTTGTCCTGCCTTTCTTCCCAATAATGGGACTCAAGGCAGCTTACAATATATTTAAAAACAACACAGATTAAAAACTATGCAATAGCTTCAATAAAAATAGAAATATAAAAATTATGTTAAAAGACAAGTAAACAACTTATGAAGATCAAAATATTAAAATTCACTAAATGACTACAGTCATCCCTCCACATTCACTAGGGTTAGGGACACAGGATCCCTGTGAAAGTAGAAAAACTGTGAATAACTCTAGGCTCTCCCAAACCATATGCAACACACACACAAAATATGATCACCATATTCAGCCACCATGGATTCCTTTGAGGCTTCAGGGTTCCTTCACAAGGCAGAAGTGGGTGGCTGGTAGGACTTATTGTCACCTTCACTAATGCCCCACACCATTTTTAATAAGGACTTGCAAGCCTTGTTCACAGTTTCTCAGTCTCAAGAGGCTTGCAGTCCCTACTAAAAATGGCATAGGGAGGCAGCAGAGGTAACAGTAAATAATCAGTGAATAATCAAATCCGCAAAAGTGAAACCTGCAAATGTGGAGGGCTGACTGTATATGCAAACCTTAAAACAGCCCAGTGCACCATTAAAAGCCCGTCCCACTGAGTTTCTAAAAGCCTGATTGCATAAGAGTATTTTAACTTGCCTGCAAAAATAAAACAAGAAGAAACCCATTCTGACCTCTCTAGAGAGGGAGTTCCAAAGCCTGAGAGCAGCCATTGAGAGGGCTCTCCTCCCTTGTTTCCATCACATGAGCCAGAGAAGATTGTGAGATGAGAGAAGGGCCTCTCCAGAAGATCTCAGAAATCTAATAGCCCCATATTTCTGCACAAGGAATCTTATGGCAGTTCTCCCTTCTCTCAGTGGGATGCCCCAAGTGTTGGACACTCTTTTGTCATCTATGACATAGAGAGTGAAGAATATTCTTCACAACCTTAAATTTTTTTGGAGTTGTTGAGAGTTTGAGCTGACATTTTGTAGTTATTGGGCTTGAATCTATTGCTTGCTGATTAGAGCATTTGGGTGAGATTTTGATCACCTCTCTTAATTGTATGGCCTTAGTCTGCCTCTTTGAGGCTGACTGTCTCATGGTTTCCCATGAGGCAAGCTCAAGCAGATCTACTCATTATGGTATAATACTGGCCTGTCATGCTGGTATGGTAAGAAGCTACAGTAGGAGGCACTAAGTGACTGTAAGTTTTAACACTTCCACTGGAAAGAGAGAGAAAAAACATTAAAATCAATACATGCAACAATGTCTTGGATTGAATTTCGATGTGGCTCTATATATTCCTAGTTCTTTCTGTGTAAGAGAGGTTAAGATTCTCAGTAATTGGAATAGGTAGATGTATAGCCCTCCAGAGGTTGCTGAATTACAGTTCCCATCATCCCTCACCATTGGCTATTCTGAATATGGCTGATGGGAGTTGCAAGCTAACATCTGGAGGTCAGCACATTCTCCACTCATGCTCCACAGTTGCCAAGGTTAGCCAGCAGAAATGTGGTCAGAAAGCAACTCTGTCATAAAAGATATCTATTTCCATCCTCAGCACATCAATAAAAGATTCATTTCAGTCCATTTGCTTTGCTTAAACATTCATTCAGCTATAATATCATACTGACGCTTTGGAAATTTGACAAATGACATACTGAGAACAAGATTAAAATACTTTCATTTGCTCTTCTTTTCTTGACAATTAATCCTAAATAGCCTCAAGTCCTGCATCTGCAATTTGCTTTGTATTACTCTTTAAATGTTGCAATGATTGATTTCTTGTGTAGAAAGTCTGAACTCTGAATATCATAAGGTCACCTTTTTGTTGACCACAGTGGGATGTGTATGTGTGCATCTGTTGTTAGACTGCTTTAAAACCCTGCACACAAGGGCATTGATCCATAACTCAAATTCCACATTTTCCCAGAGCTGGAATGAAATTAAAGAATTTGCAGATTTACTTTAATTATCACAAGTGAACATAAAAGTCAGACACAGTTTAAATCCCATTGAAAAATCTATGATCTTTGTCCAATGGCTGTATGCTTTTGAATACCATGTTGTTGATCTTGTTGATCTTGTTGTTACTTGCTTCCAAGCTGACTTCAAGTTTTGGTGATGCTGTGAATGAGAGACTCCATGAACCCCAGTCATCAATTGCCTTGTTTAGGTCTTGCATGCTTAGGGCTGTGGCTTCCTTTATTGAATCAGTCCACCTGTAGTGCAACCTCCTTCTTTTTCTGCTGGCCTCCACTCTACCAAGCATTATCATTTTATTCAGTGAGTCTCATTGCCGTATGTCCAATGCACAACAGCCTCAGCTTAGCCATTGTTTTGCTTATTCTTGCTTAGGTATAATATTGTTTTTGCTCTCATGTCCTGCTTCTGCACTCCCAGTGCCAGAGTAATGTGGTTCATCACTGTGGACACTGAGCTTTTGGTCTGATTTAGTAGAAGTCTTCTTATATTCTCAGTTGTATTCATTTGATCTTGCATTTATGTAGACACTGGTATTGATAGGTGGTAACCATCTTCGAAACCTAATTAACATTAGTAGTAATGCAATCAAACTGAGCGTCTGATTTATTCATTTCTTCCAAGTGCATCTTTTTTTTTCTTTTTTTTTTGCTTCTGAGTTGCTCAGGTTGGTCCAGACCTCCTCAGTTCAGGCTAAATACCCTACTCACTATGCTGAACCTGCACTATTGTCCTGCATAGTGAAAGAGATATGCTGTTTCTCCTTTCTCAGCAGACAGATGTGTGGTTAAAAAAGCACTCATACTTTGTCATACAGTGCACCATTCAAAGAAAACTGGCACCTTGCGTTATTAGAGGTTCTGTCTGTTCTGCTGAGCTGTTTATGTGTGTGCCTTATAAACTTATGGTGATCCCATGAATTTTGTAGGGTTTTCTTAGACAAGGAATACCTAGAGGTGATTTTGCCAGTTCCTTCCTCTGAAATACAGCCTACAGGATTCATTGACAGTCTCCTATCCGAGTACTAACCAGGGCTGACCTTGCTTAGCTTCCATCAGATGGAGCTACCATCTAGTGAATGGTCCTCGATGCAGATGTGAAAATATGAAACGATAGTTCTTGAATGTATTTCTACACACTGAAATGAATTTTGTTCTGTTTGTCTGTCTATCTGTCTCATCTATATCTGTTCAACCAGTTCTTTGGCTTCCTGAAAAAAGATGATGTATGTAACCTTTTACATCACTTGTTTCAGAGCATGGAGACAACATATTACTTTGAGGGGTTACAAAGGTATTAACAGTGTTTCCTTGTAAATCATGAAATCACTTGTAAGTAACAACATTACTTTTTTCCTGTGTGAGAAGTGACATTTCCTTTTTTTTTTCTTTACTACTTTGGCCAAATCTTGTTGTTGAGTCCCAACTAAAGTAATCCCAAATATTCAATCAACTGTTGAGAAAGAAAGGGGGGAGCAGGCCATTTCCACACTACACAGTAATAGTGCTATTATTCCACTTTCAACATCCTATGGAATCCTGGGGTTTGCAGCTTAGAGAGGAGCATTTAGAATTCTAAGCCAGAGAGCTCTTGAGCCTCAGTAAACTACAAACCCCAGAATTCCATAGGCTGATGAAAGTGGAATAACAGCACTATAATAGTATAGTGTGGAAATTCCCAGAGAGAGAGAGAGAGAGAGAGAATAATGTTGGTTACTCCAACTGATTCAGTGGCTGTACTTTAATTGGTACTAATCATAGGATTTAGGGTTTCTTTTTGAGATAAAAATGGTTTCTGTGTTCATTTTGAGGGCCACTCCTATGGCATTTTCTTGCTTTGAATTACTTTTTTTTTTCAAAAAAGCACATAAAATTAACCCCAAAACTAATAATCAGTACAGCAAGTTGCTAGTCTCCCCCCACCCCCACTTGAGTGAGCAATGTAAATGTTAACACATAACTTTCTGGGTTTTTCATCAAGTTGTATAATGAATCACTTTTCAAAAGTAATTTTCCAAGGTCTGACTGCTTTTGAAAGTTAGCCATGCATCAGATTGAACGATTAATTGAGCTAGTAGCCATGATATTGGTTTTTATTTTGGGCTTGAGATGTGCACCCCGAGAAGCCAATTTTTTTTTTATCTACATCTAAGGCCTGTGTTATTGGGGATGACTTAAAGTCTTAAACAGAGTAGACATTTGATTAATAAAAGCTGAGTCCTTTCATATGAATGTAACCATTTGAATAAATGTTCTGTTGTTGTCATTGTTTGTATTCAGGGTTTGGAGCAATGAAAGAAGGCATTATTTGTGAGTGTATGGAGTTGTTTGTGTGTTGTGGGTCATCAGCTACTAGGATGTTATTAAAAATAGGACTAGGAGGTTGGCATAATGAGACAACGAGGTTCAAAGTTTTGTTCTTTGCTGACGGATTTTGTGGTGTTTATATAATCCAGTAAAGAGGTCTTGTTTCAAGGTTTTAACAGGACACTTTGCTATGAGCCTTATTCTAATCCATATGTGAACACTGATCATTCATAACAGTATATGCTGCATGGATAAAACAGCAGATCATATGCAGTGTGTATGAAGTGCAGCATGTTGGAGCTTTTGATTTAGTAAGCTCTGTGAACTCAGCTTTATGCATCATCCACTGAAGATTATTTTACAATGCAAGAGAAGGAGCACAGTTGTAGAGGATTTTGTGGGTTGTTTGAAGACTACTTCAGAGTGCTCACTGGCTCACTGTGTGTGTGTGTGTGTGTTAGAGTGTTAATGCATTCCTTTTCCAGTAGGTGGCAGCTACAGAGTCTATTTAGCATTTGCTATGCCATTAAACCACAACAGTAGTATAAGCAGCAGCTTTATATAATCTTTCAATTAAGCTGACCACAATATTATGGAAAGATAAACACATGGTCATCTCCTACACTGAAGGATTTTTTTTTTTTTAAGTTGCATTGGTTCTGTATCAGATTAAATGAGTTTGAGAACAGGCAGTGTCTCAAGCTTTGCTGAGCCATTAGTCTGTTGCAATCACACCTTCTGTAGGCAAAGGTCATAGACTTTTGAATACCTATCTTGAGTGTAATCATGTTTCCAGCAGTGCCTGAATCCCTCATCCCTGTCTCTTTCAATTTAACCCTACAATCTCTAATCACATGTTTGTTTGCTTGTTTTAAAAAATACTTCATTTGTCTTATCCCTTTCATTTTAAGTTTTGACACAAGCAGAGAGATATATTTTCAAAATGCCATTTAGGCAGGTACCAAGTTTCTATGCCAGCAATCTGCTTACTTGCTCCTATCATTAAGCTTTGCAGCTTTGTGTAGAGAAAGTAGTCCATTGTGGTAGGTACTGACAAATGTGAAACTGACTTTTTCTTTCTTGAGGCCAATTTTTTAATTTTTTTTCTGTTTTTCCTCTTCTCGGTTGTTTTGTTTGCCTTCAAGTAATCTCTGACTTAAGTGACCTTAAGGCAAACCTTTCATGAAGTTTTCTAGGCAAGGTTTGTTTGGCAGGTGGGGTAGCCTTTTTTTTTCTCTGAGACTGAGAGAGTGTGACTTGCCCAAGGTTACCCAATGGCTTTCCTTGGCTGAACAGGGATTTGAACTTGGTCTCCAGAGTCATACCTCAATGGTCAAACCACTGCACCATGCTGGATCTCCTTTTATTATGAGTACATTATAAGTATATTCATCCAAAATTAATTTCAATTTTATGCCAAAGGGATTGGAGAGTAATTCTGTTAAATGTGGTCATAAAATTATAATTTAATAGTACCAGTGCTGCTATGAACAAAGCTATAACAGATAGTTGTCAGTTTCACTGAGGTTGTCTTCCTTCCTTCCTTCCTTCCTGCCTGCCTGCCTGCCTGCCTTCCTGCCTTTCTTTCTTTATGCAACTAAAATGCCATTGTCTGTAATGTCCCACTCTGCCCAAAACTCCTTTTCTACCTGTATGGAAATCTAGAGGATTTTTTGTTCATTGGTAGACTGCATGCTTTCTATTCAAAAGTTCCCTAGTTCAGTCTCTCTAAGTAGGTCTATCACGTCTGAGTAAACTTTACTATGGTACTTAGTAAAGACGTAGTACTAGGATAGGCAGGCTGTGTAACTTGGATGCTTCTTAACCTTTATGTAGGTAAAAAGTATATTGCAGAATATACTATAAAGATTAAGTGTAGCATGCATGATTTTGTATATGAGGTAGTGTCTAGATCAACTTCATAAAGTCTACCTTTTCAGCTGAAGGGCCATGGCATACACTTTGCATTCAAAGATCTCAGGCTGAACCCCTGATTTCCTGAGACAAAGTGGTAATGACTTCTGTCTGAAACTACGGAACACCATTGCCAGTTGGAATTGAGAATGTGGAACTAGGTGAACCAATGATCTGATTCAGTATAAAGAAGATTCCTATTTTCCACTGATACATCCCAGCCAATGGTTGGTGGATAAGTTCTGAGAACCAAACAAAAACTTGTATTTATTTCAGAGCTTAGTCTTAGGGGTGCTGGCAGCACATCTACTTAGTGCTGTTCTGTGAAGCTTTTCTGAATGCTGTGTAATCAACTTCATTCAGGTTCTCTAGAAAACCTTCAAGATCCATTGGAGACCTCCCACAGCTTATTCACTAAACTCACTGTTGTAAAATCCCTTGGGCTTTTCTGCACTTTATGGGGGAAACGGGGCAGTCCATTACTCACTGGACTGGCATACTCCCCCCTGACGATTCACGATGTTCCGGAGCAGCGCGCGCCCGCTCTACCCACTCTCCGGAGACGAAAATGGAGGCTTCTGGTTGGCAGAGGCTCTCCACCAACCGGAGAAGCTCACCAGCCGGAAGCCCGCCCCCAGAAGATCTGCAGGCTCACGCTGGCGCGAGCCTGCACATTTACACTTAGGGCAGCAATGGACTGGGGCACGCCCAGTTATTGAAAGTCCTCTTTTAATTGGACTTTCAATAGCACGGGGAACCACCAGTTCTGGGCATTCTGGAGCGGGCTGAAGTCCGGACAAACATTAAGTAGTCCGGACCCAGTTCACCCCCAAGTGTAAACATCCTCGCCGGAGGGCCCTTTGGCCCGTTGCTAATACAAAGTGCGGAAAAGGCCTTTGTATCTGCCTCAATTTAGATGCCACTTTTGATGCAATAAATTTGCTAAGTATTGCCAGGACACAATAATGTTACCACTTCTTACTCTAACTTCGTGGATTAATTCTTTTGGTTGCAGATATGTCTGTGGGTAGAGAAGGAAAAATGTGCCATGTTTTTGCTTCCATCCGCATTCAGTTTCTGAAACAACAGCAACAGGTTCTTTCCTTTTCAGAATGAGGAAATATGGAAATTATGGTAAGGTTTTATTTTTATTTTAAAAAACAAACCAATATGCAGACATTAGAAAGTTTCTTTTTTTTAAAAAAATGTAGTTGGATGCACTGTTCATTACAAAAAGTAGTTTGTTGTCATTACTTAGTGCAGTGATCAAAGAGTAACTCATTATATTTCTCACTGTTGAATGCCTTCACGTTGTTTCAGACTTATGACAACCATAAAATAAACCTATCATGGGGTTTTCTGGGGTCTGAGAGTGTGCGATGCACCCAAAGTCACCCAGTGGGTTTCCATGGCTGAGTGGAAAATCAAACCCTGGTCTTCAGGGTCATAGTCCAATGCTCAAACCACCACACTGGCTCTTATTACTTATTCCTCTTCTCATTTCTGTTCTATTATATTCCTCCACTGGTCATGCCTTTAGAGTTACAAGGAAATGTGTTACAATTTTTATTGCTGCCCAAATGCTTTTTAAACAAATCTAAATTGTTCCTTAAAAGGTAACTAGAAACTAGGTCTCAACACACTGGTGCAATAACTTTAGTGTCACTTATTATATCCCCATTGAAATGGAATTTCATAATTTTGTTACCACCCCTTCCAGTAAATTAGTGATGGCTTTCCTTGTAACTAATTTATTCCAAAGTGTGCCTGTTTGGCAAGAATATGGACCATTTCCAGATATTGGACAACATTTCCCATCATCTCTGATACATATAGATTTTGCCATAATAACTCTGGTTGATAGAAGTTGCAAACCATCGTCATCTGGATGGCTACACATTCCACCACTGTTGATGTAAACTATAAATGATGATGGTATCCCTAATATCTACATCCTGGTCAGCATCCAACTTGCTGTCTTTTACTTTGCGTGATTCCATCATTTCCAACTATGTTGGAACCTCTCTGTGACCTTGGAAGTCATAGTAGCAATGAGTTCAGAGACATCTTCTGGCTCCCCTGCCTTTGTGATATATTACTCACACAGTCTGGTTACTGTTCTGTTCTATTGCTTAACAGGACAATTGGCAGACCAGAAATTTAGAAAGCATTGATCACACAACAATTCAATTATGTGAAATGGAAACAGTGTGGAGTAAATTTCCCCAGTGCAATGATTGTCTCAGATCAACTGTACCTACAATTTTTTGCAGTATAAATTCATGGTTCTGAGTAAAGTTTGAAAAGGCAAGCAATGTATTTAGGGAAAGTAAAGTTAAGGAATTTATTTTTATACAAGTGTACCAACTGGGGAGCTTACAAATGAGCTCTTTAAAAATGCAATCAGCCAGATCTTATCACATACAAAACTAGCAAAATGCATTCTGAGAAGATTCAGACACTCTTGGAATAAGTTGGATTTCTTCCTTAATATTCATTTCCTTCATCATTCCAGGAAATGCAAATGAAATGGTTTTAATCACAAAGTCATGCCACTTCAGATTAACAAAACACAAGTGGGTGATGATTTTGTTTTGTTTTGGAGGGCTGCTGTTGCCGCACACACACACACACACACACACACACACACACACAGAGAGAGAAACACCTTTTGGTGAAGGCACTAAGCATAATCAAACTAAAACATAGAGTCACTTAATCTTTTTTCCAAATATTTAATCACAATAATACACAACCTGAGGAAAGCCATTGCACTCATATCTTCTATAGACCATACTTACAATTCCTTGGAAAAGCAATTAGACCTGGGGTGGCATAAGAAGAATACAAAGTAGTGAGCCTCCATTTAAACTACATTATGCTTATTAAGTTTTGATAACTTTATAAGCAATAAAAAGCAGAGCTGTAGGCCAACAAAATGGAAGATGAAAACATGGTAAAACCAACTTTTTAAAAAGTGGGGGTGGAAAAAAAAGATAGATATACAAATAAATGGAGCATAATGAACTTTCTTGCAAGGTGTTAATGTATTCTTTTTCTTTTCTTTTTTTTAAATGTGCTCTCTTCAAAGCCAAACATCTACCTTTTTAGTGCTCTTATTTATCTGTTATTGCAGTGAAGAAAGTTTAGTTCTCCCAGTGTTTTCCAAATTACTCTAAAGCCAGCAAGTAAGCAAACAGCTCATGGGAGTTGTAGGCCTGCTTGTTCTCCATTTCTGATTTATTATATTCAGCCTGCAATCCTATATCTATTTACTTTTGGGCAAGCCCCACTAACAGAGCCAGAATGATGTAGTGACGTAAATGTTGGACTATAACTCTGAAGACCAGGGCTTGATTCTCCACGTGGCCATGGAAAACTGGGTGACCTTGGGTACAGCAAACACTCTCAGATCCAGAAAACCTCATGATAGGTTTGCCTTATGTGTTGTGTGCCTTCAAGTCAGAAATGACTTGAAGGCACACAACAAAAACAACCACAAGCCCCACTAAACACAGAGGAATATACCTCTGGCTAACCTTTGCTAGTTTCACTGTTGTATTCTGTTTTTAAAACAAAGAGCCACCAAAGCAGCCTATAAGATAAAACAGAATAAGATCCATACACAGTAGCAGTAATGGAATGTGGCATAGTAATCATCATCATCATCATCATCATCATCTTCTACTATATAAAAGTGAAAGTCTGTCTGTGAGTTTGTCTGTTTGTCTGCCTCAGGCAGGCAAAGACCTCATATGATTGGCTGGCTGTGAAGCTTCTATGGAATCCTGGGGTTGGCAGTTCGGGGAAGGGCCTTTAGAATACTCAGGCAGAGAGCTCTTGGGCCTCAGGCCGGTTGCTACGGAGACAAGGCCTCCCAGCAAGAAGAAGGGCAGTGTATTCCCTCAGAAGCCAAACCCTCACCTCTGTTAACAACTCTGAATACAGATTGGATTGGGGAATATGGAGATAAGTTACAGGTACTGGAATGGCCAGTAGCTATGGAGATGAGGCCTAGCAGCAGGGAGGAGGACAGTATATTCCCTCAGGAACCCAACCTCTGTATGTTAACAACTCTGAATACAGATTGGATTGGGGAATACTGGGATAAGTTACGGCACTGGAATGGGCCTGTTGCTATGGAGATGAGGCCTAGCAGCAAGGAAGAGGACAATGTATTCCCTCAAGAACCCAAACTGTATGTGTAAATAACTCTGAATACAGACTGCATTGGGAAATATGCGGAAAAGTTATAGGTACTGCAGAAGACAGTTGGGTGAGTTCTTAAGAGGAAAATAAAATCCCGGGCAATGCTAGGTAAATACTCTTGTTATTATTATATTTCATTGCTAAATTGGTCCTTCAAGGAAGCAACATGTAATTTTGGCAGTTTTCTTCCTGCTGTGAGGAAGTTTTCACAAACTGCAAAGATGTAAAGATTATCTGTTTGATTTGGAAACAGCATTTGGAAACAGAAAATAGTATTTCTGTGTAGAAATATTTTCTATACAGAAAATATGCATAGAAAAGTTTGCAAAGCATTTTCTGTGCAAGTACTATGCAGAAAATGTGGCTGTCTGCACACACAAGCCATATATGAGGTTTGCATAGAGTAAGTCCCTAACTGCAAAAATTCTCATGAGTCCAGGAGTCTTTTCGTCAAGGTTTCCTGACATTCAAGAGACATGTTTTTTGACCATTTTTTCAAATATGTTTTCCATCCCTACTACAGCAATAAAAAGCATATAAAAATGAAATGAGTGGGCAATAAAAGTCTCAGATTCCCTGAAACAAGGTGAGATGTATCTAATCACTCAGCAAGGTGTTCCAGAAAGAATACGAGAAACCATGCCTGTTTGGATGACAGCTTCCAAAAACCAGCATGATCAATAACTTCTCCAACATCTGAGAGAGCATCTTCCCTTATCTGCAAGGATACATATCAATTCCTTGGAAAACGTTATCAAGGGAAGAATATGGCTTTTTGTACTGTAAAACTCACATTCCTTCCAGGACTTCCTGATAACCTATTGTCCCAAAGACAGGATAGAATATGGGACCTTCTGGGTGAGAAATCTTTCTCGGTGATCTAGAGCCCTCTCTTCAAGGAGATGGGGGAAACTTCCTATGGGTGGAAACTCCTTGTGTCCATGAGAGCTCCCATGAGTAAAGATGGGAAAATGTATCAGTTTTGTACAAATCCAGCATTGTAATCGTTTCAAAAATTTCAAGTTCATTCTGCCCCCTAATGTGACATTGAAATTTTTTTTTATTTTGGTAAATACTTGGATTAAAAAACAAAACAAAACAAAACAAAAAAACAAAACAAAATGAATTTCTCCTCTTTCTGAATAAGCCAATATGAGAGCTACAGTAATTCTTAGCAGAAAAAAGGATTAATGTTTTACCTGCCTGCCACATAGGTGAGGATGGAAAGAATATTCATCACTTCCAAGAGAAGTGATGGTTCCCTTGTAAAACTCCTACTAAGAAGAATAGTATAGCAGGGAAATTCTTGACATTTTGTGACATTTCTCAGAGCATCATTCTACCAGAAGTATGTGTGGCTTTCCACTGTAAATAATGTCTTTTGTACACCACCACCACCCAATATCAGGTGTAGAACCAGTATGTTTCACTCAGAAAGCACTGTTTTCTGTGGAAAAAATACTTTTTTTCGCACAAAAAGTCTTTGTGTTTATGTGTATGTAAAAACCACATGGATTTCTCAACTGTATAATTCCTTGGAAGACTTTGCAAATTGCAAAAATTTCTCAAGTACTAGGGCCAGAAGAAAACTATGGAATTTATTTGTCCTTGAATGCCAGAATGCAAAGGTTTACATTCCTATATATAGGAGTTACAGATAGACTGCTTCTTCCAAAAAAGGCGACAGTGCTGACATAAGCCCTGTTCAGGCCTTCCCTATGTAAAGTAAACATGTGATGAAAGGAGTGTGCTAGCCCAATCTGAGTGAAGTTGAAGAGGAGGTAGACTCCATGTAATTTGAAACTCTGAAAAAGCTGTTAAAGATATGAAGTCTGAAATGTAGAAGTTTGAAATTTAAATTTAAAATTTGAAATGGTATGTTGTCTGTAGATTTGGATGGACTGTTACCAGATGCTGATCCAGGGGGAGGAGAAGGAAGAGGGAGGGAAATAAATAAACAGCTAAATTTACAAAATGCTAAATTGTTTACTCAACTGAATTGCATGATCTGATTGGCTTTGTCTTGACCATTATTGATTTCTTGTGTCAAAAAAGTTACTCTCCTTATTGACTGGAGCAAATTCATTAATTGATCAAAATGTAGAAGCAGCAAATTATTTCAATAGTGATCATAGATGTTTGTATCAGGATATTTATTGCTACTCATAGATGTTGCATAGTCATTTCTAATTACTATACTTACTTAGTATGGAAGCACCTTTGTGCCCCTGAAGAAATGGGAAGCAAAATTGAAGATGGGATTAAAATAACCACAACTTAAATGGTCATAGCCTTATAATGTAGGCCATGGATTCAGTCATCAGCCGTCTTGTTCACTAGGCAATGCTTCTCTCACCTTATCTATTGTGATATCCAACATGGGGTGCTTGCTGAGTGTTCTACCACAATGTGTTTTTTCTTTACTGGATACAAATATATTACTCCCCATGCTTGAAGGCCTTATCTCCATGTCTTTCATGGTATTTCTTCCATCCTTTGGAGAGTAGATAAGCCTTCTGGCTTTCAGCAGAAGTGGATCCTGTCAAAAGCCAACACCACTTCATACCATAAAGTTGTAACAGGATAAATCATGTGTCATACTGGAATGGGGATTCCAGCATCATACTGGGTTCTGGCCAGCCTCTCAAGCTTGACTCTCATCCTTGCAAAAGGCTGGCAATTTCCCAGCGTTATTAATTCTTGCTGCCACCACCCGCTGAATTATGAATCAACTGAACAGTACAGCAGGAGCCTGTTCAGTGGATTATCAATCCCTGGGTGTAAGGACCTCCCCCCACTTCTGAGTGAGAGAAGTCCTAGCTAGTGTGTGCCAAAGAATGGCATGGGAATGGGGAGAAACAGAGGTTTTACAGAAAGTATTTAATCAAGGCATGCAAATAAACAAGACAATATCACACTTGAGAGGCTCCCCCCTCCCAGGTACGCTTAAGTTACAAGTAGTTACAAAAACAGATATAAAAGCACAGATACATTCTTTAGATCAGCCAGTCTCCAAAATAATAAACAGCCCTAACACGGCTAACTACTTTATTCTAGCACTCACAGATGTTCTTAGAAGAAAGAAGCCAGGAGGCAAGGCATGCCTGCCTGCCTACGACTGGCATAGATCTCATCTCTCGGATGTATCCCTTGGTTCTTCTTTGTTCTTCTCTGTTCTTCTCTTTGGCCACATGGCCTCCCAGAAGTTTTATATTTCCTCCCTGGAAACATCTCGAAGCATCTCCAAGATGCCCACCTCTTCCCTTGTGATTGGTCAGTTCTCACCCTGTGACCTATGATGCTGACCCACACTAAAATGTAATCTAATCCCAAGACCGCATTAACTCTTGGTTTACCTGAAGAGGGAAGTATCCTCCTTTGCTAAGCCTAGATAATGGAAAGCCCCATTATCACATCATGTATCAGCGTTCTGGGGAAAAAAACAAAAACAAAAAACAAGCAGGCAATTTGCAAAACCTTTGAAAATATGAGGTCCAATTCATCCCCAACTCATTAACAAGCAGTGAATGAATGCCTATGACAAAATCATAGAGCTCAAAGTGAGGACAAGTGGGGAATCCAAATGTCAGGATGAAAAACGAGTGCAGGGGAACTCAATTTAAGCTGTGATAGCAGACTGGATGGAAAACCTGAGTTCCCAGCATGTTATGCAGCCATGAAGATGGCCACTGTGTTTGTGAGAGAATGTGGTGTGGAGAGGAAATATGAAAGACTTTAAAACTAATTCTACTAAGTGGATGGAATATGTCATGAAGTCCAATCCATTCTTTAAACATTGCCATAGCTAAACTAATATAATACTAATTTTTTGTGTTTGCCTTTGTTTGTGTTGCAGGAAACTGTTGTCATTTTCCATGTGAATTGGAGGGAATATATACAATCCAGGGCTGTGAAATGTTTTGACTAGACTAGCTACTCTGGTGAGAGGTTTATGAGGCCTCATTATGTGGAAATTTTCATTCTTCTTATTTTTTTTTCCTTGAAAAACTTGCAAAACACAGTTTCAGTCAAAGGGATTGATTAATTGTCTTTGAAAAAGAGCCAGAATTGTCTCAGAGACTTCATGCTGGAGGTAGGATGTACACTGTTCTGTGGCCCATACATCCCTAGGGGCTCAGAAGTTCAGAGGGCCCTAAGTAGTTAGCATAACCAAAGGGAAACAATAAGGATAAACTGTAGATTATTTCTGAGAATATTTATAGAAATTTAGAGTGAACATATAACACCTTTGTTGAAACAGCTTCACTGACTACTAGTGCATTTCAGACATAATTGAGAGTGTTAATTATGACCTATGCAGCTCTTTACAGCTTAGGTCCACATTTCCTAAAAGACCATATTTCTCTATATGACTCTGCCCATGTTATAAAATCACTGGAGGAGGACCTCTCTCAGTCCTCCTGCCTGCACAAGTACACTTGATGAGGGCACAGGAGCAAGTATCCAGTGATTGGTCCAAGGTTGTGGAGTTCTTTCCTAGAGGAGCCTAGGCTATCCCCCTTTCTTCTCTTTTTCCACCAGCAGGTAATGTCCTTGCATTTGAACAGTCATTAGATGACTTACTGACTATGCACAATGATCTTTTAAGAGGCTGTGTATGCACATGTGCATACATGCATTTGTGTGTGCACTGCATTTTATTCACTAGGCAGGACTGTGACTAATTGAAACTCCCTCCAGCTTGAGGAATCTTGAATAATGCATTGAATTATAGTATCAGCTCTTAAGCAAAATTCACAAGACACATTCCAGAGGTGAGGGATTTGTAGATTTTTTTCTTCCATAGGCAAGATTTAGAGTCTTGAATAAAAATGCTAGAGATGTGGCAAAACATAGATACAATATTTAAGTTGCCTTCCCAGAAGTGGTAGTCAGTTGATAACCTCTAATTGTATTTTATTTAAAGGACCTGTTTATTATCCTACAACAGGAGATGTTGCTATAAGATGAGACTACGCTAATGTCCCATCAAACCCTCCCAGGCCACCTTTACTCAGCTGCATCTTTCCCCTTCCCTGAACACAGCCATTTCCTGTTCAGTGAAGAATGAGCACAGCAATAGATAAGGGTCCACCAGCCTTCTATTGTGAGATACAGAACAACAGCATCATCCACAGAGTTCTCTGGTGTTAGTAGTTAGAGTTTCCCAGAGTGTTAGCCTTTTGGGGGAACTTTATGAAAGCTAAAACTGTTAGGAATCAGACTTCTTTTATCAGAGTAACAGAAAAAGCATGTCCCAATCTCTGTGTGGCTTCCCTGAACTGAGACTGACTTAAAAAGCAAAATAAGTCTGGTAGTTTCTGATTACAAACTTATAAAAGTTTATTAATGAATTTTACAATCACATATGCATTGGAGGTCCTAGATCCTAACTAGCTAACAAAAAGTTTTAGTAAGATAGTAGCTTCATTCTTAACTCACCATCTTCTTGACGGAGAGATGAAACATGGTCAGAGGAGAAGCAAAATGGCAAAAAGAGCACAGAGAGAGAGGTCTGAGAAGTGCGGTCTTTTATGTAAGGCCAATGACCCCAGGGTCTATCTTGAGTCACATGGTCTGGTCACCTAGATGCTATAGTCACTCATTTAAATAATACAAAGAGCAACAGTGAGGCTTTAGGTGAGAAAGAAGAGGACTTTGAAATGCAAAAGAAAAGGAAACTCTATCCTAGCTAAGCCCCGCTTGCCGTAGAACTGGCGGTAGGTGGGAGAATTTTTTTTTAAAAAAATGAATTTTTCAACATCTGCAATCCCCAAACTCCTTGTGGATATGTGTTGTTGTGAGTCCAGCTAGAGAAAAATAGGTGGATGCTTTTCTGCTGCTCCCTCCAGTCCACTGACCAAGAAATGACTGTGTTGAGGAAGGTTGCAGATGATGAAAAGTGGGTTTGGGGAGGATTTTGGTAACTGCTTGCTCCAACCTGTCCAGTGATCAATACAATGAGCTGTACTGATGTAAGTCCAATGTATGCCATCATAATTCACAAACAGATGCCAGCCTAAATTTTATTTAAAGGATCTCTCCCTGCCACCACACCAGCTGAAGAAATCTCCTAGAGAAGCTTACAGATGACTCTTTAAAAAGGCCATTTAAACCTCCCCTTTAACACCCATCTTACTCAGTTGTGAGATAACGTTTGCAGGCCTACCTTCCAAGGTTGGTTTTAGTGCTGAGATAATTTATGGAAATCTTTGTACTTTGAAGCATGCTTTGGATGCTTAAAGTGCGTTATATAAAATCACTTGTTAAATGATTAAACGGCTGCTTCTAAATTCTCCATATGAAAGTACTTACTCTGCTTGTGATTACCATTACAAGTTATAAAAACAATATAAGTTATAAAACAACCTTCCTTATAGAAGAGCTCTTAATTGCTTTGGAAAGCTAAAAATGCTTCTGAGGGCAGTGATAGCAAACAAAAGCCCATAAAGCAGTTACTGCTGCTATTTATTCTCAATGCAAGAATTGTTCTTTGAGGAAAGGATTCTTAAACCACATGGCTTTCATTTTTCTATCAAAGTGGATCAACCCCTACAGATCTTTCTTTCCAAAAAAAAAAAAAAAAAGAGTAAGTAACATATCCTCTAAATGGTTCTGGAATTGCTGACGTTGTGATCCTGAAAACAAATTTGGAGAGCTAATCAGCAGCTACAGTAATACACTATCATAAAACAGACAAGTTGCAGAAAGAATGTCATGCTGTTATACCAGCTTTCAGAAAAGATCATCCTTTTCACATATCTGCTGAAATGTTCAGTTTACAATAAAGGCCTTATATTACATTATATGTTAGTCTCCTGGGTAATATTTGGTATAGAAATGTGTTTCTTTCTTACTATTGTGACTAGAAGAATATGCCTTCATTTTTGCCATATGCACAGCAATGACTTCTTGAAAATTTGTCACCATCTGTCTCCTTAGACCAGTGTCCTCCAACCTAGTGCCCTAGAAACTACATTTCCCATTGTCTTGTTTCATGTTGGCTGAGAATGATGGGATGTGAAGTCTAACATAGGCCATTTCCGCACAGGGCAAGGGAATCACCCCGTGCTGCTACTTAGTGGATCTTCTGGCTCCCCGGTCCGGTCCAGGCTGCTCTGGAGCAGTGCGTGGTCATAGATCCGCGCTGCTCCGGCATCCAAAATGGCGGCTTCCGGTTGGTTGTGGGTCCTGACCAATCACTCCACAGATTGCATGCTCTCATTGGTGCAAGCCTGCGAATCTGCACCGGAGAGCAGGCCCACAGTGGTGCACTCCGGGCTTTTGAAAGACTGGAAAAATCAGGTCTTTCAAAAGCATGCTGGAGGACCACTTGGGGTCATTCCAGAGCAGACTGAGGTGCAGATCTACAGTAAGTAGTCCAGACCCAGTCCGCTCCAAGGTGCAGACGTCCTCCGTGGAGGACGCATTGCACCGTTTTTAGTACCCCGTGCGGAAATGGCCATAGTTAGAAAGTACTAGGTTGGGAAAGGAACACCTTGGAATGTGGCTATGGCCATACTACACAGAAACAAGCTGGGTCCCCAAAGAGTTTAGGGTTTATATTTCTTGAATATAATCCTTCACTCCAGGGTGCTCAGAAACACATTCTGGAAACTTAGGACAGCAAATGTGGCTAAGCCTGGAGTCAGCAATGGTCTACAGCAGCTCCCAAAGGCTCTTTCTGGCAACCTTTGACCCTTTTAGACTCCTCATTTTACCCTTTTCTTGGCCCATAAAAGAAAATTCAAAGAGTTCTAAGTCACCTTTTAAATGGCTTACAGGGCACCCTTCCACTGTTTAGCATGAATGAATATCAATTTGTTTAAAAATGCAATAAAATAAAAAGCTAGTTGGTTTTCGCTTATTTTGTTTTTCTTGTCTCCGTGTTCACTGATCTGTCTGGCATTTTCTGTATAGACAAGAAAACTGGCTCTAAGGCCCATCACAATTGCCTAGCCCTCGTCTAAGCTCTTGGTGAAGCACCAACAGTAAAAATACTTAATTGTGTCTCTTTTTATAGCTGAGCACAGAGAAGCAGCAACCAATTTCCATCTGTGATCAAAACAGAAGGGATACCTCATCCTAAACTGTATTGAGTGAGGCACTGGAGTGCAGAAACTATGCAGACCATTCTGCATAAGGGATCAGAAACTCCCTCCTATGATGAAGCCTCAGAAGGGCTGTCTGTTATGATAGTGCTAGCAACAGGGAGATAAGGCAGCAGTCTGAGACAATAGATTCTGGAAGTCACAAAGGGGGAGGCGGAACAAGTTGTTAGTTGTTTTCTTTGCTATTGTGGTTTACTGCTTGGGATAGGTAGAAGTACTCATGGGACTTTTGCTTCCTGTAGGCAAATAAGGTGGTTATTTTTGGATATAATAGACCTTAACTTATATTGAGTGGTATTATTTGCTGTTCTTCTTCAGGGAGAAAAATGCTTGGGTTGTTGGGGAATGTGAGAAAACATAGTATATCTCACAAGCTGAATAATTTGTATCTACAAGCAGAAGGTGAGAGCAAATGCCTGTACACACAAGCTCATGCACAAAAGGTCTTGGAAGAGATATAAAGGAGATTTTATCTTCTTAGCAGAAACAAACAAACACAAACAAAAAACCACAGATAAAGTAAGCTTGTTATGAATACTAAAGGTTTCATAAATTCACAACATGAGAGGCTCTATAAAATGATCTCTCTAGCACTGAGGAGAAAGAAAAAACTAACTGCAAAACAGAGGACACAAAAACTTAGGCCATTTCCGCACTGCACTGTTATAGTGCTTTTATCCCACTTTCAACATCCTGTGGAATTCTGGGGTTTGTAGTTTCCTAAGGCTAAGAGCTCTCTGGCTGAGGATTCTAAAGGGCCCTTCCTAAACTGCAAACCCCAGGATTCCATAGGATGTTGAAAGTGGAATAATAGCACTATAACAGTGTGGTGCAGAAATGGCCTTAGACCAAGTGTAGATGGGCCAATGCAGGAAGAGAGAAAGTGTGACTAAGACCAACAAGCAGGCAATAATATATGCTATGCCTAAATTTTCTGAGATGCAAACTAGCAACTACTGAGTATGGTATACTTCTGTCAATGAAGTAGGTATGTTCCTGGGCATTGCTTCTTTAATGGAAAATTTGATACTAGAGGCAAAAAACAACATGGAAAGAAGAGGGATAAAAGCAGCTTAATGTGTTTTAGCATACTTTTTAGCCAAAACTAACAATATGGACATGTGAAATGAAACATTCAGGTCAGGCAAGTCTTGCATAAATTCAGAAACTTCACAAGGCAACGTTTGAAAGCTTCTTCCAATATGCATACAAGTCTGATTTTCTTTTTCTTTCACCAGCCTCCAGTTTTCTCCTCCTCTGAGACAGGTCAGCGTACCTAAGATGGCATCTTTTGCCTCAGTTTCTGGCTGAACTTCTAATATCAAATTTGGTTCACAGTAAATCACATCTGTCAGCCCACACTGCTGAGTGAAGTCTAGAGAGAAACAGCATGGCAATGGAAGCATGGTTTAGAGGGCTATAAGATTGTTTCAGGGCTCATGAAGCCTAAGATTTAGTCTCTTACTTTCATACAAACTTTCCAATAGTGCAACAGAGATTCAAGAATTAGAGTAGATGAATGTGAGACAAGAAGGGATGAATGACTGGCAGGTGGTAATAATGAAGGAAAGAAAACATTTCAGCCATTATGGCAGGATTTCTAAATGTAGTTGATTGCTTTCCCTTCACCCTACTTCTTGGGAAGAGATTGGGTTTTGAGAAAGCCGAGTTTTGTGTACTACAACTCCAAGAACTGCCACAGATGATGCTGTTTGGGGGATTCTGGGAGCTGTACTCCCCCCAAAGAAATATATCAAGTTAAGAAAAGCTTTTTCAAAGACAGCAAAAATGCTACTTTTAACCTCCTCCTATGAGCAAATGCAGATACACAAAGTAATCTCATCACCTAACTGCAAATGAAGTATCAATTAGAAAGAGAATGGATGACATATTCATTAATATAGAAATAAATAAATAATAAGTGAAATTTGGCATGACCAATCACTGTGTTGACAACCAAAGTTAAGAGCCAGTGGAAGTAGACTTACTAGATACCGATGCATCCATCCCCTACATATTCTTTTTCTCATAGGTTTTTAGTGTGGAGAAAATGGCACTCACTCAGGCTGCCTGTTTTGACATCTGTCAAGTTTAATTAAGAAGTATACAGAGATTGAAAAGGGCTGGAGAGAGGAGGGAGAAGTGATGATGATACAGAGAAACAGTCATCCATTTTTGGCTGAGCAGACCAGGAGCAGAGAGATTGCTTTATGTTTATTCTGTGTTCTGTGCCTGCAAGTCTAGACAGAGTTATTTTCCTAGGGAGGTTGGAAATTGACTTTGCATCTGCCCCAGGGAAGTTCAACTGCACAGCAATATGATGCCTATACGACAGTGAAAAAGCCAGATGCCACCAATCCTTTGCATTCCCACCTATGGATCATTCGGCTGCCATCTTCACAAAGGACAGAACACTGTTAAAATGACACTTGCTCATAGTAAATGGCAACCCTCAATAAGGAAAATATCTATTTGCCCCTTTTCTATCAGCCTAGAAGAACAGTTGGAAGAGGTACAGGCACATGCTGAGTCCTGAGTAAGGACTGATGTAGCTATACATCCTCAGTGCATGGGTTCTTCTCATCTTGTTCCCACATAGTATGTGGGAATCACAAGTTGCCTACATATTATTGCTTGAAATGACATTCTCACTTTGTATGCTTGTTCCCCTTGGAACAAAGGAAGCTACTGATCAGGACAAGCGGTTGGGAAATACAAGATATTTGAAGTCAATGGTAATTGCAAAGGGAAGAATTCAGCATATGGAACTTCTCTTCACCAGTGCCTGTACATATTTTCAACAGTGCATTAAAAAAAAATTCCAGTTAAAACCAACAGAAAAGATGTTTTCAGAAAAGGCAAACTTGTGATAGAAGGTTTAAAAATAGGGAGGAAATGACACTCCTACACACATTTGGCCAACCATCTCTCTTCTACTAACAATTGATCCTTCCATACCCTGATTGTTACACCTAGCTATGCTGTCCATAGCTTGAGGCATGTGTAGGACATGCACAGGCTGACTGTAATATGCTCCAGACTGTGTTGTATGTTTCTGTTTTTAATACCATAATGAACACAACAAAATGATTTAGCATGGTCTGTTTATTAAAAAAAATAATCTTAAATGGAATTTGCTAGTGGTGTGGACCTTATAACTTTTCACCTAAATACAGACATAAAGCTTGTTGCTGAGACTGGAAAAAAATGCCTGAAAACAGAGTATGACTCTGAGAACATACAGGATAAATCTGTTCCTGTGGTTTTGATACAGGAAGAAAAACTAGCATATCCATGTTCATAACCAATGTATTAAAATAATTCCAAAAAGAACATTTACCTGGAGTTGACATCTGTAGAATACACATAACTTTACTGCTAAAGCAGTAAGATCTGCTGACCACTGAATAATGAATGGTGAATCCTCTCATCTTGAGCCCTTTCCTCACGGGGGGGGGCCGAAACGGGGCCGCGCACGCAGGGGCGGAGCTTACCCGCGAGCAGGTTGCTCCGTCCCTCCGAAGAGCGTGGATCCGCCGTTCCAAACTCCGCCGAATTTCGGCGGCGCTCGGCGGCGCCCGGCAGCACCCAAAATGGCGGCTGGCGGCTTCTGGCGGCACTCCGCCAATTAGGACAGTGTGCCAACCGGAAGCCCGCCCCCAGGCAGATCTGCAGGGATGTGCTACCGCATCTCTGCAGTTCTTGACTGGGGGCTGCTATGGGGCAGCACGGGTAAGTTTTATAAAAAACACTTTTGAAGGTGGTTTTTATAAAACTCACAACGCCATCCCCGGGGCTGCGCTAGAGCAGTTTGAGGTCTAGAACCTCACTTTTTTAAAGTGCTCTAGCGCAGACCCCGGTGAAGAAGACCTCCTGGAGAGGTCGCTCTAGCGTGGGCAATATGCCCGTGTGGAAATGGCCTTGAAGTATGAATCTTTTAGCTTCAGAAAGTGCATGTAGAACCAAACCACATCAATTATAAGCAAAGTTCTAGATCACAGGAATATACTGTAGTTTAAAAGCACATGTAGAAATATCAGTGATTTTCCCAGTGCAGAATTAATGGGCTGCAATACATCTAGTCAGAAAGGAGTGACCACTGCTCACACTTACACTATATGTCAAAAGCCAGTGTTATCTCTATCATGTTGCCAACATTCAGTTGAAATGGCCAATTGCTTTCTTTAAATGGTGATGGAGTCCAATATTTCTCAAGCATAGTTTTTGCTGTGCTAAATATTATTTTCCCCTTGTAATGGTTGATGTTTATTCATTACCTAGGAACAAAAATATGCATGCTATTTTCTTATTTCTTTGGATGGATCATTTTGTTGTTGTATGCCTTCAAGTTGTTTCTAACTTGCAGTGACAAATTGTCCGTGGCAAACCTGTCACACTGGCAGACCTATCATAGGGTTTTCTAGGACTGAAAGTGTGGGATGTACCAAGGTCAGCCAGTGGGTTTCCATGGCCAAGCGGGGAATCAAGCCCTGGTTTCCAGATCCATCATCCAATGATCAAACCACTAAACCATGCTGGCTCTCCATGGATCTGTTTAGCTCCCATAAAAAGGGACAAAAAAAGTAAATGAAAAACAAAAAGTAACTTAAGAATTGACTCTCTTTAAAATGTATTTAGTAGTAGCAAAAGGTAATAATTTCTTCTAGAAAGTAACTTTTCAAGCTGTAGAAAATGCATTTAGGATTCATTTCAGGTCCCTAGGACATTCCTCCAAGATATATATGATCACATCTCGCCTTTTAAGAGTGTGTGTGTGTTGTGGGGGAAACATTCTTGAAAAAAGGAAATCCAACTTCAAATCGTCCTTCTTCCTGAAAAGGAAAGGACAGGGATGAAAGAAAGAGTACTGTGTGTGTCGCAGTGAGCATAATGGTGAAAAGATTCATAGATCTTCTAATCTCCAGCCGCCACCACACCCTCGAACTGGCAAATACACACACACACACACACACACACACACATATATATATTATATATATATTGCACACACACACACACACACACACACATGTATATTATATATATATATATTGCACGCACACACACACACACACACACACACATATATAAGAAAATAAAAAAATCTTGACAGGCACGAAGGAAATAGCAAAAATGATATCCCCACCTGTATTCACCCTGCATGTGTGCATTTTTATGTCAGAGCTGTCCAAGTTCAAGGACAAGACTCTTCAAACTTTGAAAAATAATATTTCAAAAATCCATATCAAAGTCCAAATTTAAATGTAAATGTTCATGTGGATTTTTTTTAAAAAAAATCCAAGTCAAAATGGGAATGGAAGACAACTGATTTACGAATGATGGAACCTGGAAAGAGAATGACATATCCTTCCATAATTATACGTTGCTTTAAAAAAGTAATGTTTTTGGTGCTTTCAGATTTAATGACCTATCTTCATTTATTTGGACATTTGCTTCAAAAAATGGTTTTAGGTAGGGGGAGGTAAGGAAGTTAATCTGTTGGGACCTGCTGATGCATAATACAGTTATCAAACCAATAAAACTAAGCTGCTTCTGTCACCCCCTTCCTTGCTCTTTCACATTTCTCTAAAACATTCTGAAGAAAATCAATAACATATCAAGAACACAGTGACACCTGGCAGTTTAATTTCAGAAGGTCTGCAGATCAATAGGTTTAGAAAAGCTTAGCATTTCTCTACAACTGAAGTGTAACTCATGCTGAAAACTGGGTCTATAGGGTAGGGATGAGAGGTAGAAATGTATTTTTACTAATATAAAAGCTTAGGACAGCTAAAGAAAATTATTAGTACATTCCTTACTATTACTACCACTAGTACTACCATTACTGTTACTGCTCCTACTTGTTCCATTTCTTGATCACATTTTGCTAAAAAAAGAACTTAAGCATCTTATCATTAAAATATGCAAATATTTAAAATAATCAAAATAATGTAAGATGATATGTCACCTTGCCCCTACAAGGAAGTATAAGAATAATCAATTAGCCTAAGACTGATACTTAAAAATTATCCTGTCACACCTCACCAAATGCATGGGATTAAGTTGTCTCAAAAAAGATGACACTCTTGTGGCAGGTGAACCTCCCTAGGAAGAGTATGCTATAAGATGTAATCACAACTGCAGACGCTGTCACCCTTGTCACCAACAACTTAAGTTCTCTTAGAAGAGGAACTCAGAGAAATCCTTCCGGCTGAGCCCCACATCATGTTAGAACATCTTGTTCAAAGCTTTGCAAACAGGTCTACCAGATCTTGGATATGCAGAAAGTTAGTATTAGGAGAGGAAGAGGAAAATAAGGCAACAAGAGGGAACATTTAGTCACAGACCATTTGCTGCATGTGTCAATTTATCATGGTATCCTCATGATACCATGGGAACTGTGTCAGGTCATTTTATATGGTAAATTCAACAGGTTTACACCTATACTGTTCACATACCTGCTTTGTGCATCCAGGAATACCATGTGTGAACACCTTCCAGAATCTTCTGCTCCATTTTAAGGAAGCAGGAAGGTCCCAATGGGCTGAAAGTTGTTGTTTTTGTGCCAGATATTGTACTGATGTTCTTGTATTTAAATTTCCAATTCATGTAACACAAGCAACCATTTCCTTAGTGTTAAGTGGTCTTTTAAAGTTGGTTCTCACATTTGCTTCTTCAAGGAGTGTATTTTGGCATCCCATCACCCCTTGCTCCTTTTGTGACCCTCCCATGGTGCCGTTCCATCTTGTTAATGAATTACAGTCACCCCCCAGTCGTCATCATATTGTCTGCCTCATTGGGCACGTTTTCAGGCTGATATACACATGCATCCTTCTTCATTCTTCCTTGTTAATAACTTGCTGTCTGCACTTGCTTCGCCCTCTTCTCCCTGCCCTCTTTCCCTTGGGGACACTCTTAAACTTAGCATAATGGATCTTTGCCTTTTTGCATGCCACCTTGAGAAGTTCTCTAAAGCTCCATCCACCTTGCATCAGTTGTCAGATCTCTTTGGCAGGAAAAAAGGACATCATAACTTAGCTAATAAATAAATAAAATCCAGGTGCTTCACTCAGTTGGGGTTTTCTGGTATCTGGAGGGGAGACTGAAGAGAAGATAATCCAGAGTGTCTGGCCTTTTTTTATTGACTTTTTTTCCCAATCACCTTTGAGAGTCAGCAGTTTCAAAACAACAGAGTGGAGTGCTGGCCAGGTGTTTGTATGTGTTGGGAGAGGCAGGAATTTTCCAGGCAAGGAAAGGAAACAGGGAAACACATTTTTAATGCACATTTAATGCTGAAATAAACTTTCACTGCAAATCCCACTTCCGTAGTCTGCAGGTCCCCATTTGAAATGTATCACCTGCTGTAGAATTTTCTATGGCTTTATTTTTAAACTGCTGGATTTCTTTTCCCTCTCACTTACAAGGGTGTGGGGTAGCAGTGCTGTTTATATCATTTTGTGCCCTTTTTCTCTCAAGGCCCTCCTTTGTTTCCTCTCTCTCCATCTCTCTGTGTATGTGTGTGCATGTATGTGTGTGTGCACGTGTGCAGTTGTGGAATTTTGCTCAAACAAAATCTTGTTTATGAGAACACTTTTTTTCTGGGGAAAATTCCCGAGAGTGTAAAAAGTTTGAAACTACTACTTCTTGTATTTGAAAATGAAATGAGAAAAGAAGTATGCTGTTGCTCCCACTGTATGGGGGAATCCTCAAAGTAACATTGGAAATTGCCTCATACTAAATGTAATGATTGATCAATGAAGCTCAGCATTTTGAAACTTTGCTGGTGGAGATGCCCCAAAGATTCAGGGGTGACTTTTTCTAGTCTTATCTGGGCTGTGTCATTGACCAGTTTGCATGGATCTTGGAACATTAGGACTAGACTGGGGAGTGGGCTTAGCCTTCCCTCCCCCAAAGAAAGATCTGGCAAAATTGGACCATAAAGTCTCCTGTGTGGTTGAGCCTCCACAAGAATTATCAACCAAAAGTGTATTAAATGATCAAATAGAAATATTTGACCTTAAGAAATATTAAAATAACTGTTGTCATTGAGCCTTCCTAGAAATAGCAAATGCCACCTGCACTCCATCTATACAGATTTACATAGCTACATTGGACACATGGCAGAACACATTGCGTGTCTCAAAGATAATGAATGGGGAAGTAATTCTCTCCCCTGTCCACCACCACAAGTACCTGGAAGTAGGAAATATTATTAACAACCTACCTGTCAATGTTGAGTTTTCATACATTAAAACCTCAGCTTGCCCTTGTTGTTCCTACAAGATGAACAATGTTTTGTACACTTGCACATGTGAAGGCTTCTGTGCAAATAAATATTCCAATTGTGCAGGATTCAGGGTTCCACATGGAGTGGAAGATAGTGCGTACAGCCATATGTGTTAAGGTTCTGCCCAGTTGTGTGTTGTATGTGCAGACAACAGAGGACACTGCTAGTTAGTATGGGCAGCGCTGAGTCTATGGTTACATGGTGTCAGTCCCCACCCCACCCCCAACATACATTTGTTGAGAGAAAGAATGATAAAACTTCTAAGTAGAACCATGGTTTAGTAACATATATGTTGAGGAAGGGCAGCTTTCTTCACTTGGGTAATAAATGTGTGGCTCAGTCAACTGCATTCTGCTATTCTCTAGAAACCTGCAAGAGATTCATTGTGGAATTTTTTTCTGCGTAACTGAAACAAGATTTGCAAAACAGCTAAGTGCACAAGGTGGTTAAATATTAGTGCCCTAGGACATACTTGAGTACAGTGTGTTTCTCAACTCTTTTTACCAGAAATTGTTAGACTAATTTTCAAAGATTAGAGTACTTATATCTGATCTTGTTAAACATTGCACTAGACTGGAACCAATTAAGTGAGTAATTCGTAATTCCATATTATTAACTTCAAACGGCCCATGTTTTCATTCCTGATATGTTGTGAACAGTATTTTTTTTAAAAAAAATAAAGACTTCTCTAGTAATAAAGTATCCAGAACATTTATGTAATACATCGCTGAATGAGTTACTCTAGCCAACATCATAGGTTTTTTTTTTTCATTTTGTATAAGCAATGTTATTTTAATGCAACAGATGAAATTAGCCATTCCATTTGATTTCTAACCACAAATCTATCTCACATTAAAAATAACAGTACTGCACACATGAATACAGTATATACATACTGTTTTTGCTGTGATTTGATCTTATTTGCTGTTGTTCTAATGCTGAGTTGTATATTGTATTTTATTGCATTACTGTTATTTTTAATCAATTCTTTTTTATTATGTGAGCCACCCAAGGGACGTTCAGTTACAATCTATAAATTAATGTATTTCCCATAACAGGATTCACCCATTCTATGGAGTAAATTAGATCAGTGCAGTAACTAGCCATTCATATCTCTGGAGAAGCTTGCAAACTGTACTAGAATTGCCAAATATAGAGCTGGAAGGGACTACAAAGCACGTCTAGTGCCATGCAGGAATACCAAACTACAGTAGTCATGCTGAATGATGCCCATCCAACCTCTGTTTAAAAACCTCAAAGAAGGAAAGCCTGCCCCTCAGAGACAGGCCATTTCCACTGTCAAATGGCTCTTATAGTGAAGAAAATCTTCCTAACATTTGGGAGCAATCTCTTTTCTTGTACTACCTATCCCAGCCATCAGTGTCAGGTTAAAATGGCATGGGTTTTTAAGGATCTCAAGTTTTCTCAAACTTCAGATAACCTACTCTTGTTCCAGTTACACCTAGTGATGGCTCCCAATCTATATCACATACCTGTGAGTTCCTATTCCCTCTATAGCTATATTCAAGGTTCAGATGTTTATTGGACCTTTCATTTATTGGGTTTCTGTTCAAAAAAATACCCTGAGGCACCAGATCCCATCTGATATTGAAGCTAAGCATAGACAGCCCTGGTTAATACTAAGATGGGAAACTGCCAATGAATACCAGGTGCTGTAGGCTATATTTCGGATAAAGGAACTGTCAAAGCCACCTCTGAGCATTCCTCTATGAAATTCATGGGATCACCATAAGTCAACAGGTAACTTGAAGGGGTATGTGCATGTGTGTGCTCCAGCCAGCACATACAGACTTCTCAAAACAGCCCAGGGAGGTAACCAAAATCATTCAGTTAGCTTCATGACTGAGTGAAGATTTGAACTTGGGTGACCATAGCCCTTGTTTGACATTGTAGCCACTGCACGATGCTGCCACATGCACAGGATCAATGTGCACCATCAACTTTGTCATTTTGCCTGTCAGGCTTTCTGAACAGAAAATCATGCAGTGGCAGCTAGTGGCTTGCATGTATTGGGACAGTGAATCTGCCCTGGATTTTAGTCTGAACACTAAAGAAACTATGCACAATTTGGAACTATTTTAGGTATAAAGTTCAGCACTCAGAGCAGTTTTACACCACTTCAAACATTACACAATTTTGTAATGTAGGATGTAAATATGCATGTGAGTATAAACAGAACACATACACATATATATCATGATCCTGATGCCCATTTTCTGTTGTAGTCCTCTGACCAGGATATAGCCGATGCTCCATCCTACTGGATCTTGATTAAATAGATCAATCAAATGCATAAGCAAGTCCACTCAATCCCCCATCCAAAGAAGCATGAGTGTGTCAAAGTGAGCTAGTTTGTAGGCTGAAGTTTTTGGTTACACAGGAAAGGAATGTTGTGTTAATATGTGGATTGCACAGAAGTCAGAGGTGACAATGCACAATAGTGCCCTTAAACACTACAGACAGGAACCATAAGTCACTTTCAGCAAAGATTGTCATGGAAATTGCGCTTAATCGTCTAACAGGTTTTGACTCTGCACTTAGAAAGCAGGAAGCCAAAATGAACAAATATTGTGAAATAAAAAATGAGTACTGTAGCTGGATAGGATCTGTCTGAGTTGTAAAAAGATGGATGTTGCATCAACAGAGACAGATAATCAGCAAACAGAATGGTACAGCAAATAGAACTACAAACTGGAAAGCTGAAGGAGAAATTAGTACACTCCAAGAGCAATTAGAGTTTGCCTAAGGCACTGAAAGCAGCTTATTCCTTTCTTGGGATGAAAAGAAAAATGCAACGTGGCTTGATTTAAAGTTGAAACACTTAAAACATTTTCACACATGACATGAAATGCACTTCAATGCTTTCTATATCTCTTTCTTCTGTGATGTGACTCTAAACCAAGGGTGCTTCTAGATGGATAGTTCCTGCCATGACCAATCAAAGCACAGGGTACAACTGTCCAATCTTTTCCTCCTCTTTTCTTTTATATGGAATTTTTTTTTTTAATGGAAAAGGGTTGGGGAACATAGAAGAGATAAAAATGGAAGAGGATATTATCTCAGCTCCCCCATCCAATAAAACACAGTGAAAGTGACATGGTGAGTACATGGATAAAATTCTTACCTGGATGCACTCCAAGGCTCTGTGGATTTAGTGAGTTTAAAAATCGCTTTCTTTCTCTTCCTCAACACATTCTATCCTGAGGTGTGCGCGCATGTGTATGTGTTTCTTTCAACATCTTTCACAGATGGAATAAAGAAAGTCAGAAAAAAGTATAAAAGTATTGCTAGGTTTTACCCAAAGGCAATGAATACAGAATACTCAGAATGGAAAGATGAAAATCTGGAACAGTTGCTGTAAAAACAATAAGAACAACAACCAATGAACAATAATTCCTATGATGAAACAAAATGAGAGAAAACAAATCAAGGCCATGAAGGAGACTAAGGTACACCATGATTTCATCTCAGTCAAGAATCTGAGTGCTGCCTGTGAAGATATAGTGCATCCTTTCCAAAACTGTATAAAGAACTTTATAGATCAGGATGAACAATTGCAGCAAGCATGGTTGCCAATTTTCTGACCTTGGAATCTTGAGTAGCTGTATGAACCAACAAAATTGCCACCCCAAAGCCCCACAAGTGATGAGAAATCTACTTCTGGTTTTGAAAAACTGGTATATTTTGATGTTAAACAGTGCAGGGAGTAACTACAGTCTATTTAAAAGGAGGAAATGCTTCCAGGAGAGCCTGTTTATTTCAGTGTGGTGTGGAGATGTAGAACATAAAATGAATGTCTCCGAAGTCTGAAGGGGAAAGAACACAAAGTCAGACGTGCACTGCAAAATCAACTGCACTTTGTCCACCCCTGTTCTAGACAGTCATGTACAGAGCTTCTGTCAATCTTAAAGTTAATAGGAAAAGCAACAACCCTATTCATGTATCCAGAGAAAGGGTTAAAATGTATATGTGAGAAAGAAAACATGATCACCTTGCCTCCATTGTTGCTCTGCCTATGCAGACACCAGGAGTTTGAAGAAGGTAACTTCTTCTACACATGGAGGATCTTCAGACAACTGGTAACACTTACAAAAATCAGGTTCTTGTTTAGGTCGGAGAGACTACATTTTTAGAGGATCCTGTCCTTTTCAGAATGTCACTTATTAAGGGCCTTTCTCACTACACAGTTATGGTGCTATTATTCCACTTTCAACATCGTATGGAATCCAGGGGTTTGCAGTTTAGGGAGGGCTTAGAATTCTCATCAGAGAGCTCTTTGGCCTCAGTAAACTACAAATCCCAGGATGTTGAAAGTAGAATAATAGCAAAATAACAGTGTAGTGCAGGAAGGCCCTAAGGCCATTTCCACATGGGGGGTTTTAAACGGGGCACAACATCCTCCAGGGAGGACATCTGCACCTGGGACCGGACTGGGTCGGACCTACTGAACATAGATCCACAGTCTAGCCCTCTCCCGAATGACCCCAAGTGGTCGTCCAGCGTGCTTTTGAAAGACCGCTAAAAACAGGTCTTTCAAAAGCATGGCGCACGCCACTGCGAGCCTGCTCCCATATGCAGATTCACAGGCTCACTTTGGTGCAAGCCTGCGATCTGCTGGGAGTGGGCTTTAGGTTGGCGAACTTCAGCGCTTGGTCGAGACCCTCGACCAACTGGAAGCCGCCATTTTCGTCCCCGAAGCAGTGCAGAGCAGCGGCCACGGACTGCTCCAGAGAAGCGTGGACCGGACCAGGAAGCACAAAAGTCTGGTGAGTAGCGTCACGGGGCGATTCCCTCGCCCCGTGCGGAAATGGCCTAAGTGTCTTGCGGGGGTTGGTTCCAACATGGTCCCCTCCTCATGTTTTGATCTAAACGCCTTTTTTTTTCTGAATTCTTGAATAAAACTCTTTCGCACAGGGGAACTTGTGCATACAGGAACAGCTGCCAAGTATACACAGATTTTGTTTTGCAATGCAGTTGCTGCATCCCTGAAGAACCTCCTGTACATATTATGTCCCTTATAGCAAAGATAGTCATGTTTTTGAGCCCAGACAGTTTTGCCTGCAAAGTTTGGGCTCCCCCAGAACTTCTGAAGGCAATAGTTACACCATTGTGACTGCCATTTTGGTGACCAGAAGTAATATGGCTTCTCCTAATTGCCTTTGGCTTATGTGGAAGAGAGGTTGGGAAGAAGTGACACATCGTGTTTTACCAATCTGAAGGATTTAAAATAGTTTTCAGACTACTTTTTTTTAACAAAAACCTTCTTATAGGATTCTGGGTGCTTGAGGTATGTGGGGAGGTTTCAGTGGGGATCTGAATGCTGGATTCCCACAAGGGAGATATGTAGTTTTTATAGCATATAATGCCTATTCCTTTCTGTATAGCAACTGACTTGTTTAAAAAATTCCTTAAATTAGGTCTATCTACTAAGGATTCATCACTACTTTTTAATTCATTAGGCAATTTTGTACAGAGTTTTGTAGTCTGGACACAATGTCCACTTCTGCATAGATGATGCCTATTTGACTGCATCAGGATTCCTACTTGAAGAATGAGCTTGGTCTGAGTATACAGCAGCCTTCCCTAGGCTCGTGTTTTCCAGATATTTTGTGTTACATAATCCCATTACTGACCATGCTGGTGAAGGAGAATGATGGGAGTTCCAATCTAACACACCTGAAAGGCACCAGTTTGGAAAAAAAAAGCTGAAAATATATGGTTTTCTTCAGAATCTACTGGGGGGGGGGAACAGCTGGTTTCTGGACAATTTGGAACAGAAAAGCACTTCTTCCTGCAGTCCCTCTTGCCTCCTTGCATTACCCTTGATTAGAAAGGCTTAGGGACAAACATGTCCATCTGACTGGTACTTAGACCCTAAGACCAGGGTCAGAATCATGCAGCCATCTAGATGTCATTTGACTGCAAGTCCTAGCAACTGAAACCATCATAATTGGCAGTGAGAAATGCTGGGCATTATAGTCTAGCAACATCTGGAGGAACACATGATTCTCATCCTTGCTTTAGACCCACCTGGGAGAAAATTATTGTGTGTGTTAGAGGGAAAATAAAAAGAGCCTTGTTTTGTCTGAACTAGAGCTATAATTTGTCCTTTATTTGATATTATTCTTCTGTGGAGCCAGCTATTTACACTGACCTCTCTCGTCAAACTTAATAAAGGGTGTAATTAGAACTCTCCTGTGAATTTCTGCTTCGGTGACAATAAGGTGATCGGCATTTACTATTATTCCAAACCTTACCAATAACAATGAATAATAAAACTCCACTTTTTAATAAGGAGGAAAAAAACACAATAAAGCAATTAACAGGCATGTACACACATACACACATACATTTTTAAAGGAAAAAGAGATGCATTACTATGTGCTATGATGAGAAAGCCTCACACATTTGATGGCTATCCTTTTAGATTTGACTCATACTCATACATAGATTTGACTCATACTTTAGACTTATTCAGGCATCCTAAAAATGTACCTCTCCTATGGACAAAGAGACAGAATGGAGATGAGCAAGTTAGCTTCACATACACACACAGTCATATGCTAGGAACCCTTTCACATCACACAACTATAGCACCATGACTCTACTTTACTGCCATGGTTGCATCCTATGAAATTCTGGGATTTGTCATTTGGTGAAGCACTAGAGCTCTCTGCCTGAGAAATCTAAATGCCCCTCTTTAAATTCCATATCCCAGGATTTCATAGCATGGAACCATGGCAATTAAAGTAATGGTGTAGAATGTGACAGGGCTTCTGGTCACCTTTCATGTGTAACAGGCAACTGTCTGTATCAGAGTGCCTTCTATATAATGTAGTGAGTTTTGATGGATAAAGGTGGCTCCCTATTACATGTGGACTAGGTAACCAAGAAGCAAAAGAAAGGAAAGGAGAATTAGTGTCATAGAATCATAGAGTTGGAAGAGACCACAATGGCCACCAAATCCAACCTCCTGTCATGCAAGAGCACACACTCAAACACCTCCAGCAAATGGCCATCCAGCCCCTGTCTAAAAACCTCCAAAGAAGATGACTCCACCACACTTTTTGCTGCCTCCCTACCTCTTTTCTGCACAGGGCTCAGCGGCTCCTGTATTTATTCTCCCTTCCCAGTTGCTTTTCTTAAGTGCCTGGAACTCAGCTCCAGTTTATGGAGGAGTTTTCCTAGCAAGATTTGGTGGGGCTGGGGGGAATGTCATGGCTTGCCTCTGAGGCTGAGAGAATGAGATTTGCCCAGGGGAAATCCTCAAAAGGAAAATAGGGAAAGGGGGAATCCTTGTGCCACATCTCCTTTCACCCCCCCCCCATGTATTTTGCCTCAGTTGGGTACTAAAAAATTTTTTCCTAAAAAATAAGGTCTGAAAATGGAGTGCATCTTATACACCAGTGCATCTAATATGCCAGCAAATACAGTAGCCCTCAGTGTTGAAGGGTCCTCTTTACACCAGAATATTCAGTACTCTAAAATTGTCTTGCTTCATCCTTCTAGGCAACTCCTGAACCATACAGCAAGCACCTTGCTCTCTCTCAAATCAACTTCTATCAGTTCTCTATACAAATTCAAGTTTGACTGTATCAAGACTGTGGAATGAGTGGCCCAGTCCAGAAACTGGGCTGCAATTTCCATCATCCCTAGCAAGCACAGAAAATGGTGAAAGATTATATCTGTAGGGCCATATGTTTCCCAGCTGTGGCAGCCAGTGAATGTGAGTGATCTTCGTGGAGCATGGACAACTCAGTGGGTAGAATGGAAGGCTGCGAAAATGCTGTTCCATCTCTTTAGATAACTGATTCAAGTCAAGATCAAAGGAGATTTATTTGATGATAAACTGTAGTTTAGCTCTCAAACACAGAATCTGTATGTTGAAGGTGTTAGAGTCAGTTTCCAAGCAGGGCTGGGAAAGACTTCTGCTTGAAGCTCTGGAGAGTTGCTCTCAGAATGAAAATATCATGCCAACTAGATGAGTGAGTAGAAGGCAGGAAGCTACATTGGTAAACAGAAAGAAAAATCAGGGTCTGAACCCAAGTGGCTCCTTGCCCTCCATTCCAAAACTGTAGCAACACAAATCAGGGCCCAACTAATACTTGTACTTCCAGCAATTAAAATTAAATAGATCGCCACATTCTGGATCCCAGACAGAAGCTAGCTTCACAGAGTGCTGAGAAACCCATTTTTCAGCCTGGAAATGAGTAATGATGGATGTTCTTTCCATCTCTAAACCATACGGTTTCTAGTTATTTCTAGAGTTACAAGGGATGTAGCCTCACTTTGTAGCATGCAGATCTTTTAAAAGAAATACTATAAGGATTTTAGTCAATGATGATCAAACAAAAGCATGAGTTACTTTTTAAAACCGTTAATTTTAATGGTAATCAACTACACAGGCTGCTAGGAAGCAACAATTATAAATAATAATTTTCAAAAGTAATTTTCCAAACTCTGCTCATATCCAAGCAAATAAACTAAAAGTCTCCTTCCAGCTTCCTGACTTAAGATAGGTTTATTCAATATGTGGGTCTACTGAATAAAAAGTTAAGCATTTCATTTGGTTCATTGTTTTAATAAGAACATTTCAGATTCAAGCATGTCTTCTTGAATTTGACAGATGTGCAAGAACACAAAGCTGACAGGTTTCCTCATGTGGGCAGGAAGGGTCTGAGAGCTTAGGTCTTAAAAATCTGCTTTACTTGGGCTTGTCATGTCTTCACTTCTGTCATATTTCTCATCTTTAAAAGAGACATGGCAAGCAAGTACAACACAATCTTCCCCATATTGGGAAAAGCTATACCTACTGAATCAGACCACTGCAGATGGTTGGGCATGTTGTTCAGTTTGTTTTGATAGCTCTCCAAAATTCACACATTTCTTCATAAACTTGACAAAAAGAAGTTGAAATTAAAAAAAAAAACCCTGAAAAATGTAGGAGAAAGCAAAACAAAGAGATTCATCTGTCTCTATCAGTTTTGTACAGAAGGAGATATCTTGGTTCAGTTTCATTCTCACCCCCTGTATACAGACACATGCATACTCACCTTTTCAGATCTCCTGTGAGGAGGCTAAACAATTTCATTGGTCTATTATCTCTATGATTCATATATATATATATATATATATATATATATATAAAAATTTTCTTTCTTTCTTTCTTTCTTTCTTTCTTTCTTTCTTTCTTTCTTTCTTTCTTTCTTTCTTTCTTCCGGTCAGACTTCAGCTCTTCTGCTATGTTCTAAAACATTTTCACAGTACAGCTGGCTGGATAACTTATGTGAAAAAAGGTTGACTAAGCTCACTAGTTACATGCTGACTACTGAGTTTCATCTTCTCTAAGGAAAAAGCTGTGGCTTTTCTGTCTCCTCCTATTTTAATATATTAAATAGAAAAAAAAAGATATAGCTATTCTGTTCCTTTTTTTAAAAGCATAATATATTGAAAACCCTTACGGAATTTGTGCACAAAATTCCATGGTAATGTCTTCATGAAATGTTCTTTTTTCGAGCAAAGGGTGTAAGTGAAACAACAAACAGTTAAAATGGTTCTTGATGTGTGTATACCTCCAAGTCTCCTGTTGACTTGTAGTGACCCCATGACTTTCATAGGGGTTTCTTGAGCAAGGAATCATGGGGTTTGCAGTTTCGGGAGGGGCAGTTCTCTCGAACTGTGAACCCCAGGATTCCATAGGATGTTGAAAGTGGAATCATAGCGCTATAACAGCCTAGTGCGGAAATGGCTTCAGAGAAGGGTTTCCCAGTTCCTTCCTCTGAAAATATAGCCTACAGTATCAGGTTTTCATTGGTGGCCTCCAATTCAAGTACTAAGAGCTTACCCTGATTAGCTTGCAAGATCATAAAAGATCAGGAGCTAAGGTGTTTAGGCCAGCTCTTAATGTACTGGATATTAATGCTGCATTGGTAGTGCAGCCCATATATGAGATTTGTATAAATGTTGAAATAACATTCAATAAGTGATCAAAGGGTTTAGTTGTTAATTGGAACTATCAATTAGATTTAAATCCATGATTGTTGTCTTCCTATTGCAATTGTATGTTTTACTTTTCCTCTAGAAATTCCTGGATGCTTTCCTCAAATTCCATGGTAAGTCACCCCGTATCCCATTGCTGCCCAGAGTATTGTGGTCACTGTTTAAAATTGCCTCATCAAAGCTCTATAGAAAAATCTGAACTGAGACAAGAAGCAACCTCAATTCCCTTTTAAAATAATACAAAGCTCAGTTCCATAAGAGAGGATATTAAATTCCCACTGAGCATATAGAAGAATTATTTTCATTACTACATAACCGTATCTTGCATTTGAAGATAGCAGCTTTTAGATCATGGCTGATACTTCTAAATAAATCTGAATTTAGATAAACATTGACTTTCTACTTGACAGTTGATTTAATGGGTCTGGTATAGATGTGTTACAGACTGGATGAATTTTAGTTGGTAAATCCTCAGCCTGTGCATATACCATTAAAATGCTTCCATATCATTAAATAACCTAGTAAAACCAATATATGTTAAAATAGAGAACCTAGGGCCATTTCTGCACTACACTGTTACAGTACTATTATTCCACATTCAACATCCTGTGGAATTCTGGGATTTGTAGTTTCCTGAGGCCAAAGAGCTCTCTGGCTGAGAATTCTAAAGGCCCCTCCCTAAACTGAAAACCCAGGATCCCAAAGGGTGTTGAAAGTGGAATAATAGCCCTATAACAGGGTAGTGCAGAAATGGCTTAGGAGTCATACCACTATCTGCTGATATTCTGTCTTGTAATAAAAGAAAGGAAACATTTTGTTTAGATTTCAGGTCTGGGAAGATGTTCGTTTAATGAACATAAACAAAAACTGCAAAGAATGACCAGAGTTCTCCCTACACCCTACATTAGAGAGATATCTGTATTCTAATCTAAAAGAAGGTGTATGTTAGACTCTAGTGTACTGAACAAAAAGATAAGATCTAAACCTCTGTTAGAATAAGCAATGCCCCAATGCCCCTTATGGGTGTTAAGAAAGAATAAAAGAGTTCAGTTAGAGCCATGTAATTAGTCTGTTCAGATATGCCTCTAATGCAGGAAGAGGAGGCTATGATATGACGTTCCCATGGAATGTTCCAGCTAAGCCCTGACATGCCACCCTAACTGCTGATACTGATAAAGTACAGCTAGAATAGACATATGACTACATGTTGTTAATATAGAAAAAATTGTTTAAGATTTGCTTAAGATTAATCCTTGAAAGCAACAGAGGAGAATGTTTTCATGGATAATTGTTTGAGAATTAAAATGAGAGTCTTGATGAATATGATGCGATTACTTAATTCCTTATATGTAATATAATGGAATAATGATGTTTTGCATATAATGTTATGGAATATAGATAAGCTGAAGTGTCCTGACAATACTGTATATGTGATTCTGCTTGAAGGGAATGTATATGCATATATATATCAATGGTATATTTATGACAGCCTAAAACAGTACCAAAAGAGTCTGTTTCTTTTCCATATAAATATCCAAGACTTGAAAATGTTGAAGTGAGTATTAATGTTAATTTGACCCGTCTGATTTAACCACTATCATAAATTGGGAACCTTGGTGACCAGAAGTTGATAAAGGTGACCCCAGATGGGATATAAAATTAGCTGACAAGTGGCAAAGGCCCTTGTCTAAGAGACAGGAGTAGAGAACCATGCCCGTTTCAGTTGGAACTAACAACAGGATTAAGGTGATTGAGAAACGGAATAGAGTAGCAGTTGAAAATATAGGCGGCTAGTCCCCATTTCAACATTTATTCCAACCAAGAACTCCCTGGGTGGCTTGAAACACTAGTCAGTGCATCAGGCCCCTCCTCTACCATCTGGTGGTCACACTAACCTGCTTAATAGGACTCTTGTATTATAGTGCTGTTCTAAAACACTATGGCCACACTATCTCATGTTATTGAACTTTTGTTCAGTTTATAATGATAACACATGCAGAATACGTTAAGAACTTGCAAGATGCTGTCAATGTGTTAAACAGAATTTTGCTTGAAGAAGGCACCACTGATTCAAGTAGGAGGCACAATTATGTGGTAAGCATAAAAACCTTAAGACCTCCTCAGCTGGAATACACAGGGATTAAAAGTGTTTAAAGTGCTTAAATTCCAAAGACTGTTCCAGATTTATCTAAAGAAGCACGAGTTCTTTGTATACATCTCCTTGGTTTTTGACAAGTTTTGTTAGTTCTATTCTTTTTGGGAGGCAGAGAGACTGTTCGTAGCAATTTCTGAAGGGTAAATTTTCTCCTGTCTGATTTTTAAAAAAAAAAAAAGCTATAGGTTTATAGTGCATAAACTCTATTTCACTAATACTTTAACTCTCAAATGAGAATGAGTAAAAGAAAACCCACTTGAGGGTGGGAATAAAATGCTGAAGTTGGTATCAGGAACTGCCAGAAAATAGTTTGGGACTGCAGAAATGGTATTTGGATATTTAAAAAAAAATCCTCAGAACTATAGTAACAATTATTGCAACCACCTGACACATTTGCCCAGTCCAGATTAGCCCTGAGTTCAGCTGATCTCGGCCAGTATTTTTGCACTTTTTTCCAGACTGAAGAATTGGTGATTTCATATCTTGGAAGCAAAGATCAAGACACATACAGAGTACAGTTAAAAGTAAGGATAAGTGTGTGATGGATGGTGTGTCTGTATGTGTGCGTGTGTTAGGTCTGGGCTAAAGGATCCTGTTTTGACAAGGGTTAAAACTTTGTTTTTTGGCAAGCTTTTTGATATGGGGCAAGCATTTGTTTTTACTATGTGAGAAAATCAGTCCTATTTTTGTGATGACAGCTTTTCAGGATCATAAGAAGCAATTCCCACTGTATGCACTGAGAACTGGCAGCGTTAGATGCTTGTGTCTCCCCTAAATTATCTAAATTGACATCATTCTTGCAGGGGAGTTAGGAATTCTAAACAGATGTAATAAATAAATGTAGTATGTCATTTTGTGCACTTTGAGTACCAGTAAAGGGGCTAACAAGAAGTTCACCAAAAAAGCTTTACTTTTCATGGGAGCATCTTAGATGATTTATGCAAGATCTGTCCATTACTGTTAACGTTGACTTATGAATGTAAATCCCCCTTCACATCAATAAGTGAACAGACCTCAAAGTGTTGCACTTAATTAATCTTTTGCCATGTCCCTGCAATGTGGAACTAAAAATCTAAATAATACATCAAGACAGGGGTGTTAGGTATCTGTACATTTACAAGATGATGAATTATAATGGCTAAAGTACCAACATCAAGTGGAATACTAATCTGATGATGGAGTTTGGATGGAGGCCAGAATCTTTTACTAGCAGACTTTTAGTGTCAGGAGTGAGCATGGTGGCAGGGAAATAAAAGGCTACCAATACTCATCTAATACAGAAAAGAAGTGCTAGCCCACACAAAGTTAGCTAAGCAGTTGGCAGGACATTAATACCAAGAAAGGTGTGCATGCAGGCTTCTCCCTACCGTATGTCCCAATTTCATCACAGCACTGAAGTATCATTAGCAGATGTCATTAACATTCTCAGGCAAGGATGAACCTTAGTTATTCCTCCCATTATGATGGGTAAGGATGTATATAGAGGTGGTGGCTGTGCAATTGAAATGAGCTGTAAGGGATGAAATATACCTTCGCCTATGAAAGAAGGTAACAGCTACTTGCTCTCATCACAGGAGGCTCTGCAACTTCAGCTCAGTAATTTTCCAGAAGAATAAATGACATTCATTCAGCTTACACAGGGGAAAACAAAGGGATGCACCAAGTAACACCTTGATGCTTAAGGTTTTGCTCTGAACCTGTTAAACCTGAAGTTTAACAGGTTCAGAGCAAAACCTTAAGCATCAAGGTGGCACTTTTAAGGTACTGGACATATAACTGGCTTTTCCAAAAGATGTGGAGATTCCAACAGATGACTAGAATCTTTCCAAAGCTTGGAAAAGTTACATTTTTAGAATGAAGCTCCCAAAATGCCCCAGTCATCATGATCTAAGCCATGCTGGCTGGGAGATTCTGGTAGTTCTGGTTCTGGAAAAAAATGAACATTTCCAAGCCCTGGCTGGAATCCTGTTGGTGCATTACAGCCCATTATGCTGGCATTCTACATTTTTTGCTGCAGTATGCAGCAGTGACAGGGAAAGTTTTCTATCTTGGTATCAGTGGCTTTCTCTGGCTCCCTCCTTCCCACCACTGTTGCTGAGCCCATCACTACTTCTGTTGCCACCCCAAGCCCAACCTACAGATCACCAACCTCTTGCCTCCTCCGTCTGCCACTGTTAGTTGTATACAAAGGGGAAATTTTGGAGTGCACTGCTCACTTTTGTGGCTTTCCTTATTAATTACATATTTAAATATTGTTACAATATTAGGGGAAAGTCAGACTAATCTCAGTACGTGATTTAAAAATCATGTTAAAATACATCAACTAACATCAGGGTTTTAAAAAGAATTGATTTCAGGAGCCTAGGAAAGCATCTACTTTCAGCTGCCTATAGGAGAGCAAGGAAACAGGTTTGCAGATTGTATAAGCAAGTTCTTCAACTTGAATGGTTGCAAGGGGAATCAAGAGGTTCATGGCCCCACTCAAACTGATCTTGAAAGTTGTTCTTCCCAATAAGCCCTATCTCTCCTTCACAAATCCCAGAATACATCTGCAATCGAATAAACTAAATATGGGCTGATTCAGCTAACCATGGTTGGCATACTTATGGAAGTTTGACTGTTTGTCAACACAATCAGTGCAGTGTAGTATATCCCTGTTCTCCCTACTCTCATCCCTTAAAAAATTAGAGTGATTCTTGCCCACACATACATTTTGAAGAAGATACTAGGTCTATCTCCTGCCAGTGTATTAAAGAAGTTTAATTACATACAGAGTATCTCTGCCTATGAATTAGACTCAAAGTGTTGGGAGATTTACAGGGAATTTCCCTCACCTATTTGAGGCCAAAAGGTACAGGGAAGCAGTGTGGCAAAAGTATGAATCATAAATTCCAGCATTTTTATATGTTTTCATAATTTAACTGAGCTGCCTCTGAAAGCATGCAGCAGTGAGCTAATGAAGAACATACCTAAAGCACTGCTGTTTAAGTGAGCACACATTCAGAATCCATCCAAAGCAGAAGGGCTGAAGGCTAAGAAAATGTGTGCTTTTTAGATGTCACATTGAAAGTCATTTGCAGAAAGTTCTCATAACTTCTCCTATAACCACACAAAATGGTTTCATAGCTGTACCTCCAGGGTATTAAAGCTTAACCAGGTAGGGCCCTATTGTAAGTTAAAAGTGAAAAATATTAGCTAGAAATTGCTAACAAGGAAAAGGGGGTTTCCTCCCACACTTTTATTAAGCTCTTTGGTTTGTTATATTTTCACCTCTAGCTGAGCAAATTTTGCTTTTCCCATGTGTAATCACATGTGCGCACGCGAACATGGAATGTTGTTAATTAGTTTGATATGCTTCTTAAAATGGGAACATACCTCTTGCTTATCAGGGACTATTTTTCAGGTGTCTTTTTTTAAAAAATCATTTTACAAAAGACAGAAAAGTCTTGAGATTTTACTTTTACTCTGCTATCTATAACCCCATTCTTAGCATTTGGATTCCAAAAATATGTTTCTCTCTTCTATTTTGTAGAAGTAAACAGGAGACAGAATTCAATGTGCTGATTGATGGTCACTTTATGTATTTTTTTTTTAAAAAAGCCCAAACACATTTCAGCCTCTATCCGTTGGCCTTCCTCAGGAGCTACACTGAAAAATAGAAATGCAATTCTATTTAAAACATTAAGAAAGGCAAAACAAATTAATTGTAATCTCTAAAAGCATATTAATTACATTATTCAGCAAACCTAAGTGTATATACATATCTTTACACAGAAATGTCTGGGCTTGTATAATACACCCTCTAAAGAAATGGACCTTTCTATTTTAGCCTCTTGATCAATCTAACTACACCAACATAGGTAGCAAGGGGAGAGCAAGGGGTCGTACAGGGGTTAAATAACCATGGATCATGCAAAGATGGGCACTGAAAGTCCAGAGAGAAACCTGCCCTGTCAGTTCTAAAGCCGCTGTAATGATAGAGATGGTTTTCTCTGTCGTCCCACTGCCACCACTAAGTATAACTCCAAAAAGTGCACCAGTGGTATGCACCCTACACCAGCCTTAGTCACCAACATAAATGTGCAATAAGTTTCCTCCCTGGAAAAATGATAGTAACTATTTAAAAAGTGCAACAAAGTGATCAGGGCTGTCCCAGGCTCTGAGATTTCAGGGCCAAACCTATGACCCTGAAATGTCCTAATGATGTCCTAGTGATGTCCTTAAGTTTAATTCATTAAGCATCAACGACCATTTTACAGAGTTGCAGTGTTAACACTCTGTCTCTACGTGGTGATAGTATGAGCTCTTGCAAGTGGTGAAAGAACAAAGGCCCTTTCCACATGTGGAGGGAGAAATGGGGTAAAACGCACAGAAACGGAGCTTACCAGAAGCCGGGTAAGTCCGTCGCCATGAGGAGCAGTGCGAGTTCGCTGCTCCACACTCCAGCGGCATCTGGCGGCATCCAAGATGGCGGCTTACGACTGGCAGAGGCTCTCCACCAATCAGAGAAGCTTGCCAGCTGGAAGCCCACCCCTGGCAGATCTGCAGGCACGCACTTGCACGCGCCTGCAAATCTACACCGGGCCACTGCAACAGGGTAGAACGGGGCTGCACGCTCGTGTTTTATAAAAACCACTTGAAAAGTGGTTTTTAAAAAACACATGGCACCACCACTTCTGGTCGCTTCAGGGCGGTTTGAGGTGTAGAACCTCAAAATTATAAATGCCCCAGTGCACTCCATGGTGTAGACAACCTCCGTTAGAGGTCGCTCTACACTGTTTTAATTACCCTGTGTGAAAAGGGCCAAAGATGTACATCTTCACTAGGTTCATTCTCAAAGTTTGTTATAAGGAATTTTAGCCATTTTATTCCACCTGCATGCAAGTCTTCACAACATGTGCAATTTTCCAAAATCATTTGCAGATTGGGATTATTCTGTGCCAAAAAAACAAAACAAAACAAAAACCCCTAATGTGGGTTTCTTACACAGAAAAATGCATCTTCTGTGTAGTAATCTCATATTCTATACCCAAAATGCCAGGGTCTCACATTCAGGGCACACACGCAATGCCAGAGTCTCCCAACATTCAGGATATGTGCACACACACACACGCACACACACACACCTACCTTCAATCATTGATCATATATTTTGAATGTTCTTTCCCTCCCTATGAAAAAGGGAGGCTGGCAGGCAGACAGGAAAGTAGAAAGTGAGGCAGATCAAATGGCAGCTAGGTTGTAATAATATCCCTGTCAAGTGGACACAGTAGCTGTGTCTGGAAAGTGGTTGAGCCCAGGGTTCCCCACAGGAAGGCCTGCCCCAAGCTTCTCCATCTTCAGAGTACTGGACACTGACAGGAAATCCTCCCATTGCTATATATTGATTGTGTCACTAGACAGTAATCCCACAGTTGTTGCCTTGAACCCATGGCTTCTCTGCACCTAGCAGGACTAGTGTTGCCTCCTCAGATGCCAGAGCGGGCTCGTGATGATGTAGCACCCTTGTTGCTTCATAGCTGTAATTCAGTGTCCCAGGCATCTGTTGGTTGCTCGGGCTGCTGGATCATCATTCCCTTCTGTGTTTTTCACTGCCGTGTGTGTGTGTGTGAGAGAGAGAGAGAGAGTGGGGGGGGGTTCTACTGTCATCTAGAAAAACTCCAAATCCTCAATTTAAGGCCTTTCATGTGGGGAAGGGGGAAAGGAGGGTCTGCTCCTCCACCTATGCTTACTGGATTTACTGGGTCTCTTCCTCCTTTCCTGATCAATTCATAATCATTTATCTTCTATTGTAGGGGACAAAAAGTCCTTTTGACACTGCAGGCTATCTGAGAATGAAACTATTACAGACATTATTTTGCAGAAGACTGCAGCAGGAGAGAATGACACTTTCTTTCTTTCTTTCTTTCTTTCTTTCTTTCTTTCTTTCTTTCTTTCTTTCTTTCTTTCTTTCTCCATTCTCATCTCCAGGGACTCTCCTAAAGAGCTGGAGTGAAAGACAGTACAAGGTTTCAGTGAGAGGGACTATCAAACCAGAATGAAAAGTGAGGAAGATGAATGATAAGCATTTTCATGTCTTGACTGTCTCCAATGCTGTGGCGAAAACTCTCTGGATTAGGTTGGAAAGGAAATTTGTTATTGTTGTGTGCCTTCAAGTCATTTCAGACTTATATTGCTCCTAAGATGAACCTATCATGAGTTTCTCAGGGGCTCCAGGTATATGATGCTCCCATGATCATCCAGTGGCTTACCATAGCCAAGTGAGGAATCAAACCCTAGTCATGGGGCAGGGGTATAAATTGGTTGGAGTCAGAGACGGCATGAAGCTTCATTTCATTTGCTTGCTTAATCTAGGTGGGCAAGGAAGAGAAATTCCATTCCAATGACAGCTCAGATGGGAACCAATGAAAGTACCAGAAAGGTTTGGAATGAGGTAGTGGCTAAACTTAGCTAAATCTATTTTTTTTTTTTCATTCCCCAAAAAGACATTTCCGGTGCTATCTTTTTCCTCTGATCCTAAATTTGTGAGGTGAGACTGCAGTGACAGATGCAACACTGCCTTTCTTGTTATTCCAGAACTATGCTGGAAATGAGGAAAGAGTCACTCATCTCCCCTCCTCCATTAAAAATATATCTGTGCTGGTGAGTGGGGGGGAAGTCAAAATCCACATTTTGGAATTGGATTGCTAAATTGCTACAACAGCTACGACAGGTACAGAGAAGTTTTTGAAAACAGAAGGTTTTCAGACAAATGGACTTTAAGGGGACTCTGTACTGTTTTTGTATTTTTTTTTAAACTGTTATATTCATTTCTGTGTATATGTCACCTTGACTCCTGGTTTTGAGGGGAAAAAGAGAAAGTGGATATATGTAAAGATGGTGGTGGTGGTGGTGGTGGTGGTGGTGGTGGTGGTGGTGGTGGTGGTGATGGAAGACAGCCTGAAAGCTATCAGAGCCTTTGGGACTATTCAGCAGGGTAGGTGATCAAAAAACCTGGAGATAAGGAGTAGAAATTAGGACAGATCTTGTACTTGGGAGGAGTGGAGTTTAAATGAATGCTCAGAGTAGAAACTGCAAACTGAATCAATTATTCAGTTGTAGCCAGCATGGTGTCATAGTTTGAGCATTGGCCTATGACCCTGGAGACCAGGGTTCAACTCCCCATTTGGCCACGGAAACCCACTGGATGACCTTGGGCATATCACACACTCTCAGCCCCAGAAAATCCTTTGATAGGTTCACCTAAGTGTCACCATAAGTGGAAAATGAGTTGAAGGCACACAACAACAAAAACAGCAACAACAACAAGGTGTTGCCAATATCACATTTCACTGAAGATTCTGGGACAAGTAAGGAATGACTGCCTCCAGCCCAGGTTTTGAAAATGGAAAGACTGAGTGTGACTCAGATATTTCTCTTGTCTTGGGCAAAATACACTGTCTACTAGCTAGATAGAGAATTTTGTTTAACCCAGGTAGTCCTCAGCAGTGAAGAGCATATTTTTAAGACCAATCAAATCTCCACAAGCACATATCTATGGACATTTCTGCACTAGACTGTTATAGAACTATTATTCCACTTTGGACATCCTATGAAATCCTGGGGTTTACAGTTTAGGGAGGGGCCAGCCGGCCCCTCCCAAAATTGCAAACCCCAGGATTCCATACAATGTTGAAAGTGGAGGAAATGGCCTATAATGTCACATGCAAATGAGCTCCACAGGATGCCCCATTCCTAATAGTAACTTGACCTCATCAGAATCATTTTTTTTTTTTTGATGCTGTTAAAACATCCTTATCTGGATTTCTTTATACTGTGGTACAGTTTAAATATGGAGTTAGTTGTAAGGAAAAATGTGTGGCTTTTTTTCTCCTTCTGGATATCTGTTTCCGAACTCTCTTTTATTAAGAATTAAAAAACAAAATTATCACCAGTTCACCCATGTTATGTTCCTATAACACTACGGTGTATTCTCCTTACCCATGGTCCCCAGAGATATGAATCTGAGCACCTATGACCACATTGCATCCTATACTTAAAATGGTGGTGATGTGAACATACACATGCTGAAGTGTCTGCATGCACATTGCCACCATTGAACAAAATGGGACATAAGCATTCACAAATTTTGTCATTTGTGGTGGTTCCTGGAGCCTGGAATGGAACCTGGAACTCTGTGTGTGATCTCATTCATGGTAGAGGAGGGCACAGAGGACAATACTATCACTTTACCCTACCACTGCCTCTTTTTGACCCCGGAATCAGCAGAAGATGGACAGAGCTATTACTTGCAGAGTCCTCGCAGCGACCACCATTTTGTAATTTACGCCTCCGATTTTGCCTCTCATTCAAGCCTGCAGATTTCTACCACTTAACACTTTTTTTCAGGTTGGTGTTTATAAATTTCAACTTTCATGTGCTAAAATTATTGAGAAGCAATTTTTTTCCCTGTGGCTTCTCACAATGCTTCTTGCTGAGTCTGACAAAGGATCAAAATAGCAACTGCATAATTTTCTGTCATGGAAGAAAAAAAAATCCAGTTCCACCACCCCCCATCTTATATTTTACTGGTTTTACTCTCCTAATTTTTGAACTCTTCTTTTGTGCTATTGGCTGGTCAATAATACATCAATAAAAGTCTCTCTTTCAGGCATTAAGGGCCTTTTAGGGATTGTAGCCAATCATGGCAGGTTGTGTTTCTAGTCTGTCCCTGTTCCTTGTACAAGATAACATTAATTCACAGTTGACGCTCTGCTTATATTTGTTCTAGTATACCTGTTATGTTATTTTGATTTGCTGATATTTCACATTGGTTGCAATTAATTGATCCGAGTTTCTTTATCACTTGTTTTCTTCTAAGTAATACACAGTTGATATTCCATAATTCATTGATTTGGGGTAAATATATCAGTAGTTTTAATGCTGATTAATTCATAAGTAATTGCTATTCCATTCAGATTACCATAATTAATTTATCTGGGATATAAATAATATACCTAGTTCATTCTGATTATATTGAAATTAATTGTATTTCCTCTTGATTAATTTATAATTAATTGATTCAGCTTAAACTTCTTTTCTGATTGAATGCATTTATTTATATTTTTATAGTGTATATTTCTTATCTATAGTGAACTTTTACAGCTGGTGGTTCTCTGACATGGCCAGATTCTCTTCATTGCCATGACATCTTAAAGGTGTACCTAAGGGAAATGACAAAACTTTAATGAGCCAGAGGATTCCCCTTAAATGGGCTTTTCCTATTCCTTCTACATCTGAAGAAGAAGAAGCCACTATTGTGACAACTATTGTTTCCTAACTCTTGAAAGGATTTCCTAACTCCTTCTACAATGGTTTATGAAAGACAGGGGAGGAAAAAAGGCCTACAACAAAACTATGACCTACAGTTAAGAAGCAGAACAGCAATGATCTCTATTTCATCACATTTAAAGGTTCCTTAGCGGAAGAGCCCGTGGTGTGGCTTCTGAATCCTCCTGGCAGATTTTGGATCAGACATTACAATGTTTCATTTTCTTATGATTCCAGTGAGCCTGGGTTATCTTCCTGTCTGTGGTTTTCCTTGGGAGTATCATGCCATGGATAGCCTCTCATCTTTGTCCATTTTTACAAACTGCAGTTTCAGTTCAGTTGGCAGCTCAGTCCTCATCTGAGAGGGTTCCTGATAATTCAGGTTAGGCTAAAATGAGGAGCTGTCCATGTTTATGTTTATGTACGGTTCCTCTTGGCTTCTGCCTCTGTCATGCTACACAAATGGCAAATATATATATATATATATGGGGAACTACTAGATCTTTGTTTCCTTCTCTCAAGGAAGATTGAATCTAAGGGCAAAGACAAAGACAGAAAGGAAGGTAAGCAGCATGAGAATCAGAAGAAGGGTAACTATCACAGCCAGATTAATTTGCTGAGCTCTTAAACTACATGGATTGTTGGGAAAATTACCAGTAATAGCATGCTTCTTTTTAAATATTTGGACATTATGTTAAGATATATCCAGAGTCTGAGGGTTCCTTCTGGTTTTTCTATACATATGTGGCCTTTGATCATTCCCTCAGTTTGGGCTGTCATATTCCAAGTCCCTTAAATCTGGGCATATAGGGGTAGTAACTAGTCTTCTGAATGAACTAGTTTACAATCCTATTTAAAGTGTAAACTTTAACAGTCTTTTCAGTGGTTGTTCCCAGGCTCTGAAATTCCCTTCCACAAGAGGCTAGAATCATAGAATTACAGAATCACAGAGCTGGAAGAAACCACAAGGACCATCAAGTCCAACCTCCTGCCATGCATATGAGATTGGGAAGCTGACTGATGACTTTGAAAAAAAAAGAGAAAGAGAGATACTAAGGCCCTTTCCGCATGTGGGAAAAGAACTGCGTGGAAATGGGACTCACCAGATTTCTTCGGCATCCGGTTGAGTCTGTCGAGACGAGGAGCAGTGCAAGCTCATTGCTCCGCACTGCTACGGTGTCCAAAATGGCAGCTTCCAGTTGGTGGAGGCTCTCCACCAACCGAAGAAGCTTGCCAGCCTAAAGCCCGCCCCTGGCAGATCTGCAGGCACGCACTAGTGCACGCCTGCAAATCTGCACCGGAGCACGGCAACGGAGCAACATGGAGTTGCGTGCTCCGTGCTTTTTAAAAACCTATAAAAATAAAATAAAAAATAAAAATAGGTTTTTAAAAAACACGTCGCGCGACCAGTTCTGGTCGCTCCGGAGTGGACTGAGGTGTGGAACTGCAAAAAGTAGTCCTCCTCAGTCCACTCTACGGTGCAGAAGACCTCCGTTGGAGGTCACTCTGCACCATTTTAATAGCCCGGTGCAGAAAGGGCCTAAGACAAAATAAAGTTTTGAAGTTTACTGTACTCATGTTTGCAGTTAGATTGATCCATTAGAATAATTTTTTTAAAAAGACAGGATAATCTCATTATCCAGACCAGAAGATCACAAAATAGTTAGCATATTTTTAGGACTTTTGTACTGTTATTAATGTATAACAAGCAATTGTCGGGTTAGAGTGGGAACGTGGCCATGTTACATGTTTGTAGCAGTTGAATCTTTTGTAGTGAAAAACTGCAAAAGCAGTTGTACATTAGGAAAACAGAATACTGACCACAGATGATTTAGATAACATTACAGAGGATTAAAGTTCAGATTAATTAATTTTAAGGATGATTATGGAGTACTGAATTAAAGATTTTCTGTACTTTAGCTCAGTCATAAACCAAAATGAGAGATTACCATCAAGAAACCAGAAGATTAGGTCCATGGAAAGGCATTTATGAAGTCACTAAATAAAACTCTAAAATGTAAAACTGTATCACTGAACACCAAAGTCAAGACTGTTCATGCTGTCGCATTTCTATTATCTATGTATGATTGCAAAAGCTGGACAGTGAAGAAAGCCAACTTGATAGCAATTAACAGTAACAAAGCAAGGAGTTTCGCCTGTTCTCCCTGTTCAATTTTAGTTTTCAGTTTTGTCAAGTTGTGTGGATTGTTCAGAACTACAAAACCTAGCAAAATTAAACTGTTGCCTACTTTTTTATATCAAAAACAAATGGCATCAAACTGGAAAGTGAAGTGGAATTAAAACACACTCACAGACATCAAAGTGCCCTGAACATATCCAGTCTTGTTGGATTTTGAAAAGCCTAAGCAAGATCAGACCTGGTTAGGATTGGATAGGACACTACCTTGGAATACCAAGAACTAACAAGTGGGGCCCATAAAGAACTCTCTTTGAATCCCTGGGTAGCATCTGTCAATCAAAGTTGATAATACTGAGCTAAATGGACCAATGGTCAGACTCAGTGACTAGAATACTGTTGAAGACATATGGAGGTACAACCATATGCACAATTTCCCTCACCCTTAGTATAAAACAGCAGCTGGGTGATCACAGGTGCAGCTCTTCTCTCTTGGCTATAGATCAGCAGTAAGGCATGGTCTGATTTCTCTTACATACTAGAGGAAGAGGAAGCAGCCTTGTACTAGGGTTGGAGAGTGGGCTTTCTCCCCATATATTCAAGCAAGAATGCACCAATGTGAACTTCTGTAGTCAATCAATGATGAAAATATAAAGTTGCAACCATCCCAGATGATGATGTTCACCTGGGGAAAGAGTGAGGCAGAAGTATTAGACAACCTCCCACCCTAACCCCCACAGTAGCTGTGAAGGACTTGTGCTCCACCACTGAAGCTTGGTGCAAGTTTCTTTAAAACACACACACTTTCAAGCTAATTCATAGAAGGCTGTTGGTTTATTACACTAGTACTCAAATAACCTCTATAATTTTGGCACTGAGGAAAATTAAAACTACTGCTTTTACATTTATTTACTTACTTACTTACTTACTTAGTTACTTACTTACTCACATACAGTAAACTCACTTTGCTTGGCACACGGATCAGCTGACCTGGACATTTGTTCTCCACTAAGGACAGGATTTAATAAGAGTTGTGAAAATCCCCCCCAAAAAGGGCAGGAGGAATCAGCATTTGTTTTATGTGCCAGATTTTTTTCTCAGTGTCTCCACTAAAAAAAGTGTACGGGGGAACACTGATAGTCCAATTGCTATCTTCACAGAATGGATCCACTGGGTGAGTGGAATTTTTATAAGTGTTGACTTGCTGTTCAGCATTTGATTCAGACATATTGATTCAATGTGTGTCCTCTGGTTGCAACTATCAATTAGTCTGATGAAAAACATTACAATATATGGCATTGATGACCAAGTAGTAGTATTTTGAAATAATACAGCTGTAAGACTCCTAGATATGAAGGTAGTAATTTAAGATTTGTCTGTCGCCCAAGATTTAAAGCCGCTCCCTTGGGAACAATGTCTTTTTCACAGGGCTAAAGTTTAGGTTGGGTACCTCCTTCATATGATAAGTCTTGTCCAAAATTCTGGGACCATGATAGATACTGAGGTTATTCATAATTCTGGAATTTCTTCTGTATTTATTTATTTATTTATTTATTAAAAAAACATTTAAAGCGAGCTTGCACAACCTGTCAGTGGAAGAAACCCACCACCTTTACTTACATTATGCCCTGGGTTCTTGCCAGATAAGTTCCTGGTATCTGACAACGCTAAGTATGTGTGAGGTTCAGGTATACGCACCTGTCACCATACCAGCCAGGTGCTTCACAAGATCACAAGAAGTTTGTGAACCCCCTGGTAGGCAGCCAAACATGATCACTGAGTTGTGTCTGACACTGTGAATCAATCTCGTGTAGTTTTTTCTAAGGAGATGTTTGAGCAGAGTGACACTGCTCCTTATTTCTTTTACATAATGAAGCCATTTTTGAAGGCTAGGCTTTTTCGTTAAAAAGAAATGCAGACTTCTTTCTGGCCTGCGCATGATGAAATTGAATTAGGTTTTCCTACCCTTTTTTTCTTCAGTGACCTCAAGGAACAAAATAAACCCATCAAATTCGACAGACAGTGTTTTTACATCAAAAAATTATTAAAGCTACATATCATTATAATATAATTACAAACTTGGAGCTTTAATGAGTTAAAGATTCATATTCTATGCCAAGCCAGAAGAAACATGAAATAAAATATTGCACAGCTATTACAAGTGATTAATTTGCAAACAATTATTTGAATATCTTGTACCCATTAATTCTGTTTATAGTACTGGACTGGAATGTCATTTTCCCTTCTTTAAAAATAATGAATATTGCCACTGATTTTCACATAAGATATTTTTTGTTGTGCGTGCATGAGAAAGAGATGTGGAGAGAGATGGGGGAAAGAAATAGACATACAAAACATAAAGAACAAACAGAAATGGAAACATAACCAGCAAAAACACTGATCCTATATAAGATTCCCAAAAATTCTATAAATAATGGCACTCACATATCCTCAAATATTTCACACATGAAAACCCGGACATGTGTGACCAAAATGGCAAAAATTAGTAATGAGGAAGAACACACAGACTATGAGAGAGTGCAGGTGATTGCTTTTGCTTCAGCCTACTGGGAAGGAAAAAAAGTTGGGGCCATTTCTACACTACATTGTTATAGCGTTATTATTCTACTTTCAATATCCTATGGAATCCTAGGATTTGCAGTTTAGGGAGGGGCATTTAGAATTCTCAACCAGAGAGCTCCTTGGTCTTAGGAAACTACAAGTCCCAGAAGTCCATAGGGGGTTGAAAGTGGAATAATAGCACTATAACAGTGTAAGTGAGGAAAAGCTTTCTGTCTCTTCTCTCCTCTCCTCCACTGAGTTAATTGAGTGCAAACCACCTTAGCATTTTGAATTTGGTTTGCACCAAATGAAATAAGCTGAAGCGTGGTAATTGAACAAGAGAGAAACTTGGACATTTTTAAAGAAACTGAAATAGTGGGAAAATAAAGGATTAATTAGAACTCTCTCTGCCAAATCAGAATGGCTGGAGGGCCTGAATCCAACGGTCTGCCCCAGCTCTTGGCTGCTTCTAGTGGTACCAAATGATATCTCTAATACTTTAGCACAGTTCCCTATCTCTTCTTTCCAAATCTACACTGTATCCTGAATAGGTTTTGGCTTATACCACTAGCCAAAGTATCTCGCTTTTGAAAAGTACTGATTTTACACTCTCCTGCTTCTGTATCCTTCCCTCCTTTGGACCTGCACAGCCAGACCCTTCCAGCACCCAGTTGTGGGTGTTCTGAGTACAGGTTCAGATTTTCATGTAGGCAAACATTTTGTGATATCATGAACTAGTAGAACCTGGACACCCTAAAGGAACCAGATTCTGTCTGATCTTGGAAGCTAAGTAGGGTCAGCCCTGGTTTGTAGTTGGATGGGAGACCACCAATGAATACTAGGTGTTGTAGGCTACATTTCAGAGGAAGGAACTTGGCAAAACCACCTCTGAGGATTCCTTGACTAAGAAAAACTATGAAATGCATAGGGCTGCTGTAAACCAACAGCCAACTTGAAGACCTGTATATAAACATCATGATTGAAATCCTTTGCTTCTCTCAGAATCCCACGGAAGAAAATTGTTTATTTCAGAGAAAGTCAGTGACAACCATACAACTCTTTGGTTGATCACAGACGAAAGGGGAAAATAGAAATGCAGTAGAAGGCAGTTTTTACCTTTGAAAAACATTGTTCAAAAGCACCTGTCCCCATCCACAGGACATGGTATAAACACATTGAAGTTTGTTTTCAACCATCATATAATGATGATGTAATGACATGGTGTGATTGCAAAGAAAAGGGTAGGAGAACTTGAGGACACACAACTGATCGTGATTTCATGAACATCAGTGGTATCAATCAATGAGAACTCCACAGCAGTGTAAAATAAGAGCAGCAAGACCCCAGTGGAGAATCAAGGCCAATCTGATTACAGTGTGGTTGACTGCTCCAGTGGAAACATATTGGTGAGTAAATATTTGACAGAAACGTCTATTCAATAACCACAAGTTGAAAAATATGTGCACAGTTCTTCAAAGTAGGTCAGACAATAGCTTTTTATACATTCAGCTTCTCTAGGACAAGCATCTTAAAACCTCCCACACTTCTCAAAACTCTTTTATTTTTCCAGTCAAGACAAGAACTAGTGGATTTCTCTGAGATTGGGGAAAAAACAGCCCTTCACACAAGAAAGTTCAGATTAAATTTGACTGTTTGTTCACTCATATTTAAATCTACACCATGCAAATCCATAACATTAATCAGCTCCTAGGTTTTCTGGAAATGTTCACTTCAGCTCTTTTTTTTTTTTTTCATTCTGTAGAGTGCGTATGCAGACAATGGTAGAGCATATTGTATAGATATCTTAGTGAATCTTTTTCAACCTTTTTACTTTCAGAGAACTTACTTCACATTGAGTTATTTGCTGTTAAGCTTCCTCCTCCTTTCTCCCCCCATCCCTCTCTCTCCTCTCCCCTTATGCACGTTGCGGAATCCCGTGTGTTGCAGAGGACTAGCTAGACATTGTAAATTAGTGGCCAGCTATCTGGTTTTCATACAGAAAGTTTCAAGTTCCGTCATGATACCTTCAGCTAAAAAGATCAGGAAGCAAGAATGGGAAAGGCCCCTGACTATAGCCTTGAATGGCTGTTAACAATCTAGAGGTGGTCGTAATGAGCTAGATAAATAAATGAGTTGACATACGGATTAGTGAGAAATTGGCTTAGTTTGTATTTTAGTGAAAATTAATGTGATACAAACCTCCAGGAACTGAACAATTATTGATTGGAAAAACACATCTTTCCAAAAGTGTACCATGACATTGCAAACACTAATGTTATGCATGAAATATGCATAACTGGGAAAAAAGAAAACAAAAGAAAATGGATCTATTTGAAAAATGAACTGGAATACATTTTGCTCCATGGGAAATTGTGCACAAGAATGTATCCTTTTGGGCAAAAAAATTGCACAAAAATGCATGCGTTGGAAAAACATGCATAGAATTACATATAAATTTAAATGCAGACAGGCTTGAAGCTTGCAGTCTGATGTCAGAACAATGCTGGAGCTGGAAGAATGAGAACTTCAATGAAATAAAGCTTGAGAAATTTGCACATCTGATTTGTGATACGATACACTTCATGCACATGGGATGCTGGCTATTGGGCCTCACCATCTCACCACAGTAGGACAATTCTAGAAGAAATGCAACTCTCTCCTAAACTCACTATCAATGAGGGTTGGTACCAGTAAGCCAACATTAAGGCAAGTTTCACTGGTGCATCCATAATATGTTTCCCAGTGTTCTCTGGTGTGCTCTTAAGTAAACAATCCATACTTAGTAATTTGATTTCAAAACAGGCTAATGCCTCTTTTGGCTAATGCCAAACTGTATTGTTTGGAGATAGAATAGTTGGCACTAGAGACCAGAGTTTGAATCCCCCTCAGCCATTGAAATCCACTGAGTATGTCATATTCTCTCAGCCTCAGAGGAAGGCAAAGGCAAACCACCTCTGAACAAATCTTTCCAAGAAATCCCTGTAATAGGTTTGCCTTGGGGTCACCATAAATTGAAAATGACTAGAAGGCATGCAACAATAAGCAGGGACACCAGATGTCATGAAGTATGAGAGTATGGTAAGGATGTTATGTTCACCAAACATTTCTAAGCAGCTTTCCCAAAAACTATGGTATCTAAAAGTATTGCACTACAATCTCTGTCACAATCAGCTGGCATGGCCATGTTTGCTTGGGTTGAAAGACTCATCCTCTGAAATATCTGTATGGCAGCAGATTGAGGAAGGCAGCCATATGCATTTCTCTGCCTTTGCTAACATGACATTTGGAGCATTGCACCACTATGGGAAGTATTCAGTTAACCGATTATGGGCTAGGAATTTATTCACCCTGAGATACACTGCTTTTCTCAGCATCTCCAAATTGGGAGAACATTCGGTTCGTAAAAAAAGGGGTGGGTGGGTGGGTGGGTTATGGACTGAGCATTCATTATTGTTCTCTCTGAAGGCCCAAAATTAGCTAGGTCCACCCTCAACAGAACCATCCACACTCTTACTCTTCTCCATTCTTAAGATTTTCATTAAAGAAGGGTAGTTTTTTTCTAGGTAGTCATTGCTAAACTCCTGGCTAGGTCTCATGTATTTGCATTCTAGATATGTCTTTATTGCTAGAAACATATCTTTATGTTGGCTTTTGGTAGATACTCTTCTGTAGAAGAAGAAATTAATCCTGCCTCCTTTTCTGGAAACTGTGAAGGTTGCCTTTCAGAGTGTGGAGAGAAGACCCTTCCCCAAACCAGCTGACAGTCTGCCTGTGAGAAGAAAAGGAATACACAGTAAGTACAAAAATTCATACACCCCACCCTCACTTCCAGCAAATAGAGGTGTACTTGTGATGTTGATTTCATAGGGTGAAAAAAAAAAGGAAGGGCAAAAGAGATGGCAAACTGATACATGCAAGAAGTCTGAAGAAGTGTCCTGAGATGTTTGAAACTTTTATAAACTCACTGACAGATATTGGTCTACGAAATTTATCACCCAGCCTACTCAATATTTGTCGTTCACAGGAATCAGTTTTACTCCAAACGTTATGGTGAGATCCAGAACTTTGTAAGCATAAGTGCTTTAGGAAGAACAATCTGCTCACTTTTGGCAGTGTAACATATGATTAGCCACTGTTCTAATTAGAAAATAATTAAATGCATAAAAATCTATGTGCATTTTGTAATGGACACTGTTTTAAAAATACCATAAAATCCAAAAGAAATACTAATAAAAAATTGCAAGTTTGTGAATATATTTCCAGGTCCCTAATAACCCAGCACACTTGTCAAAATAGGCACTGCCTTCCAGACCTCCCACTGAGATATAATTAATTTGAATGAGTTTCTCTCCATCGTGAAAGACAAAGGTGGGCAAAGTGATGTAACCGCTATCCATCTTATGCTGGGTTTGCACAACTCCTTCCTTATGACTGGCTTCACACACTGATTAATAGTCTCTTTCCACTTCAGACTTTAATTAAAAGCTATAAAAGCAGTCAGCTGTAAGCCATGAATGTGTTGGCGACAAAAAAGTGCCATTATATAGTGGTAAGTTCAAGCACTGTACAAATTTAGTGTGAAACCATGTTAAGTAGTTCCATATGCCTTCATTTAATGTAATATTCAGAAGGCTACTAGGTAGCAATGGGAGAAGCATGAGACAGTCAAGTATCAATTAAAGTCAGAGCACATAGTTTTACGGATAATGATTTTTGCTCATACAGCGATAACTGCAAAAGCAAGCTGCGTCCTAAGAAGAACTTTAGAGAACAGCTCCGTGCAAATCATGCAAAACTGTTCAGATCTTTTAACATTCAATCCAGATAGCATGGGGGAAAATGAATCTCCCCCTCCCGCCTTTAGTTCAGAAATTGTTATTATCAAATTTCAGAAAATAAATCTGCATTACTACATGGCACAAAGACTATTCTAGGAAACTTATAGATATTTGGAATGGATATTAGAATCAAGAATGCTTTCACTCCATGACTCAAATCATAATAAATCTTTGAACAGAATTATACATTACAGTCCAGTCACATTATCCTGATGGTTTCTTTTTTTGGTGCAAGATACTCTTTGCTGAAACCTTTCTCTGCAGTTTTTCTTCTGAAATGCCCTGTCTTCTCTACTTTTACCCTCTTGTATGTGTATGTGCCTTGAAGTTGTCTGTTCACTTCTGGTGATTCAATGAATTTCATGGGGTTTTCTTAGGCAAAGAATATTAAGAGGTGATTTTGCCAGGTCCTTCCTCTGAAATATAGTTTACAACACCTGGAATTCCTTGGTGGTCCCCCATTCAAGTACTAAACAGGGCTGACACTGCTTAACTTTCAAGATCAGAAGGGATTGGATGTCCTTAGTATATTATAGTGTATTATATATCTATCCTGTCTTTGGTCAAAGGGTGTAAACTTCTACAGAAAAATTTCTGAAAGACCAAAAGTGAAATGCCTCCTCTTTTCATGTTTCTTCTTCAAGTATCGCAAGCCATCCTGCTTCTCAATGATACTTTGCAACTAGGAGAATGGGTTGCCGGGTGACTGAAACACATGGCTGAGGTACAACTGATGGTTTGGTTCCCTGAGTGGATACTCACATCCATCCCTCTTCACAGCTCAATGGTTATCTGCAACACCAAACAATGCCATAACTGTCTGCCTGACTGGCATAGTGGTTAGAATATTGGTGTAAATTCAAAGGCTTTCACAGTTGGAATCCATAGGTTGTTGTGGGTTTTCCAGGCTTTGAGGCCGTGTTCTATTAGTATTTTCTCCTGACGTTTCACCTGCATCTGTGGCTGGCATCTTCAGTGGCATGGAAGTGAGACAGAGTATATATACTTGTATAATCGCTGGGTGGGAGGGAGAAATTTGCATGTGTTATAGTTGGCCTGTGTGATGGCCTATTGTTAAATGGACTATCCCCCAGGGTGTATTGTTAGTCAGAGGATATGCATAACAGTGCATTAAGTATATTAGCAACCCATTGTATTTTTCCCGGTAGAGTCTGGGTGGTGTTCATTGGCATATTTTTGAGTCTTGATTTTAGTGTTCTTCAGTACTGGTAGCCAAATCTTGTTTACCTTCTGAGTTTCTTCTTTCTTGTTGAAATTGTCCATGCGTTTGTGGATTTCAATGGCCTCTCTATGTAGTCTGACATAGTAGTTGTCAGAATGGTCCAGAATTTCTATGCTTTCAAAAAGCATTCTATGTCCAGGTTGGTTTATAACATGTTCTTCTAATACTGATTTTTCTCATTGGATCAGTCCGCAGTGTCTTTCATGTTCTTTGATTCATGTTTGGACACTGCATTTTGTAGTCCCTATGTAGACCTGCCCTGACTAACAATACACCCTGGGGGATATCCCATTTAACAAGAGGCCATCACACAGGCTAACTGCAACACATGCAAATTGCTCCCTCCCACCCAAGGACTACACAAGTATATATACTCTGTCTCACTTCCATGCCACCCGATCCTCTGAAGATGCCAGCCACAGATGCAGGCTGAACGTCAGGAGAAAATACTAATAGAAAACAGCCTCAGAGCCCAGAAAACCTATAACAACCTATGTTACAATACTGGTTGAGACTTATAAGTTGCGTGGAACATGGAATTCACTGGCTGATGTTAGCCTAGCCTATGTCATAGAGTTGCTGTGAAGATAAAGAGGGTGAAGAGGAGATATATATGTCATGTTCACCTTACTGGAGGAAAAGTAGGGTAGAAATGTAACCAATTAATCAATGAAGAAGTGTGCCGTGGTGATCTGAATGCTCGAACAGAATTCCAGGAGGATTTGAATCCCCATTTACCCTTGGAAGCCAAGTGGATGGCCTCAAGCAAATCACACATTCTCATCCCCTGAGAAGGGCAATGGCAAATGTTTTCTGGATGAATCTTGCCAAGAAAATCCTAGGATAGGGTCACTGAAAATCGAAGCTGACTTGAAAGTGTACAACAACAACAACAACAAAATTAAGTGAATAGTTTCACATCAACTACCTTAGGCAAGAAGAGAGATTTTCATCATTCCAAACTGGGAATCTACTGGCAACTATGGAACAACTTGGAAAATTTCCGAATTTGAGTAGTTTAGAAGGCTTCATGCCCCCTACTTCTGTCTTCTGCCCTTCTGTATAGTGAAGCCAGTCCCCCGATCACCTTTTCTCTGACCTTGCCTTCGGACAAACATAAGAGCAACACTGCTGAAGGGACTGAAGAGGAGAAAAAGAAAGTCATCGTCCCCCACTTTCCTTCTGTCAATTTCTCCATATCAAGATTACCTAGATCAGTGGTTCTCAACCTGTGGGTCCCCAGATGTTTGTGGACTTCGGCTCCCAGAAGCCCCAGCCACTATGGTCAATGCTCAGGGCTTCTGGGAGCTGAAGTCTAGAAACATCTGGGGACCCACAGGTTGTGAACCACTGACCTAGATGAAATTAGTACTCCTCTGCTAAACCACATTGTATCATTTAGACACTCCCTTCTTTTTAGTGGACTCAGTTTGTTTTTTCCCCAGAGCTTTTTGGACTACCGTTCCATTGGCCTAACTTGCTGGAGGACTCTAGATTGGTCCAAAAAGTAACCTTTCCAATCTCTTGTTCACAAATTCTTTGTTCATCTTTTTATATCTCAGAGTGCTTCACACTGACATTTCCTAATATCCACAATTCAAAGGCAATGTGCAGTTATTTTGTAATTTTTTTTCCCTAACAGATTTTTCTCTAGTTTCTTTTTTAAAAAAAGACTGAAGAACTGTGGGGAAATACAAGAAGGCAGCCAACTGAAGACAACACCATCTGGAACTTCTGCAAACTCCTATGAATAAGGCAGTGCCATTGCTCAGTAAAAACCTCATCTGGAAGCACCCTCAGCTGCAGGTGGGAACGGATTTCAGTTAAAATTATTGTTCTGAGATGGTGGAAGGTCTTTCTGAGGTGTTTGAGCTGTGATGAGTCATTCAGAAATGCAGGTTACTGCTTGATATCAATAGTAAGAGCAGCCAGTTCTGTGATTGTGATGGATAATATTAAGGAACTGAATATTGTATACCACAATGTACTACTATTTGGAAAAGAGTTGTTAACTATAAAGATTGCACAGGTAGAAACTGCTTAACTTTAAATCCTAAGGCCAAATTTACATGCAAATATAATCAGGTGTAAATTTTTCTCCCACTCAAATGGAATCACATTTACATAGGACATAACAAGGTTACTGGTGAGAATTAGAGATGTGCAAGATATTGGCTGTATTTTTTTTTTAATGGATTTACTTCCTCTGCAACTCTTAGAAGGAACATGGAACTGGATGCTATTTCGGGTAGATATTCTGGGAAAGAACAAAATGTTTTTAACAACAGGTAAACATTTCAAAAAATACACACACACTACATAGATTTCCAAAATATGCACAAACACACTTTAGCCAATGAAGTTTTGGGGTAATTAATATATGAAGTGAAAAAACAATGTAAATATCTATTGATATACAGGGTTTTTTTTTATTTATTTAAAAAGAAAACCTGCATTGAACTTAAATAGGAAAAGGAAACAGATTTCACAGGTCTGTCCATCTGTACTTGTTTGATGGATATGTTTTACAGTACCCCTCAAAATCCAAAATGCAGAATAAATATGGTGTGAGTTTAAGCCAATCCAAGGTGCAACATTAACCACATTAGCTTTCAATGATCTCTGAATCCTTCAGCAGGTAAGGAAGAAAGGGGGAAAATGACAATGTTAGAGCCAGAAGTCTGCATCTTGCTTGCTTGAAAGTTACAAAGAGAGAACTGATGAAGAAAGGTCAAACAACACCCTCTCTGGCCATGAAGGAATTGGAAACAAAAGCGATAAAATAACACAATAAAAATTTCCTTCTACAGGGGTATCCAAAGTACCTCCTGGGCAGTTTGTTTCTTGAACCCAGTCCGCATTGCCCCAGACTGCTCTGTAGGTAGAAAACAGTATCTTTCTCAGAAGTCTTCCATGCTGCTGGGTGTAGAGATAAGTTTAGGCATCCTAATAGGAAGCCAAATTAGGTAACATTGGATCCCAAACTAAGGTCATTTCTGCACTAGAGTGGAGGAGAGATTCACTGCATTTTATGAGCAGTGTTTTTTACTCTGACTTACCCCTATTCCTATCTGCACACCCTTGTATTTCTGTTGAAATAAAGTGGAGAAAATCATCTGTAGCTTCCGCATCGTCAGTTTTCCTGGAAGTCCTATTCCCCTCCCTTCTCTACTCTCCTGCCGCTGATTGGTCAATTTAATGCCCACCTCTGCGGTGTGAATTGATGTAATGCTTCCGCATGTATGAAAAAACACAGCAGCACCATTGTGGTTGGTTTGCATTGTAGTTCTTCTGTTTTTATATTACACCAGTTGCACAACGATGTGAACCACACTGAAAGCTGAACACATGTGGAATGAACTACTACAGAATGACGTCAAACCAGTTTGACGTGCAGATGTATTTGCGATGCAACAATGCTACAACTGTGTATCTCCCTTGTGCAGAAAGGGCCTAAGTCTGAGGGTGCAATGACATAAAGCCCAATAGCTCCATTCTGGGATCCTGCTGTTCAGAAGTGGAGTGGAAAAATGCTATTGCTGTCGTGTCTTGTATGTCAGCTTCTCACAGGCAATTATTGGCTACTGTGGTATAGGTCTTTGTCCTGACCCAACATGACTGTTCTTATGGTTTCATGACAAGAAACTAAAAATCAAGGTTTGTGTTAATTTCCTCCAGAAGGCAGAGAGGGCTCAGTAGCCATATTCACTAACACTTGCGTTAGTGTAGTCCCATTGAAGTCAATGCTCCCTCAGCCACATCGTTTTGCTTACAATTTTCCTTTTAATGTTTAGTGAAATCAGTCATTCAAAGAGCATCTGAGAAGATTTAGCTTATAAATCATTCACAGCAAGCAACGACTTCAAAGAAGGAATTAGGCTTAAGAGGAAATGGTATAATATATAACTTTATTTGCATGGCTGGATGTTTGAGAATAATGTCTTGCAAATGTTAATTTCTCAACTTGAATTAGTTGAGTAATTATAGTGGAAGACTAGAAACTAAATAATGGTAGAAAGTTTTTTTAAAAAAATTAGTTCGTCTGTTTAAAAAAATTAAGAAAATAATATGAAATATATGGCAAGCAGCTTACTTGCGCTTTTCTGCATATACACTGAACTGTATGCAAACTGTAGCACATGTTAATAATATTATATCACAAGAAAATGAGTTCAAGATGGCTGTGTCTTGGCAGCCTTTTAAATTATTTGCCTTAGTGGGTGATATAAAACAGTGCCCATTTTGAAGTAGAGCAAGGATTTTTTTTCCCCAAAAGGAATTCAAACACACATATTCTCCAGGTTGTGTGAAACAGCTTATCAGACATTAGAATACAGACATTAGTCTAGTGACAGTCACGACTAAGTTGCTTTGGAAAAAAATTGTAAAAAATAAGATTTAGGCTGTAATGCTAGATAAAAGCCTTCTCCAACTTGGTAGACTCCAGACATTTTCCATTACAGCTCCCCATCTCCCCAACTTTTAATTCATGGTGTAAACCACTTTTGAAAATTGTAATCCACAACAAAGAGCACTACATTATGGAATGCTACTATGTACTGTATACTGCCACAGACCTTGGGAAGGTATTTTAGGACCATAGGTCCTGGAATCCTCTTGCCAGAGAAGCCATTGCTGGGAGATGTAGCCCAAAATAATGTCCCCAAGATTTTTAGACATGTAGGTGTAGGCCTATTGACCTTGGTGTGGCTTACATCTGACCAGACTTATAACATTACATAAGGTTTGAATAATCCTGACTGATAGGCAGCTGAAGATCCCCTCTGATCCCTTCTGATAGGTAGCTGAAGATCCTTGGTACTTCTACAATGGAAACCATTGCCAGTGGCTGCAAGAGTGGACTTCTTGTGACAGAACAGGATGGATCCAGCTTTGGATTTTCTCAGTCCAAAGTGTTCCATTTATCTGAGAGGAATCCAGAAGCTATAGCATCCCAGAGCTAATATGTCTTCTGTTGATTTAAATGAGGAAGTATTTAAATGGAAAACATCTGGGCTGAAAGCCTAGCAAAACTGTTTCTGCACACTCACCTTCTGCCTGGACTGGCATACTCTAGCAGGGCTTTTGATATGATTGTACATATTTGATGTTGCTTCCTGAGCAATTCCACTTAGGCTTGTTCTTCCTGCTGCTCAGTTTAAGTTGTTCTGTTTGCTTCAGTGGTATTTTGTTACAAGTTGTATTGCAGGTAAATCAGGTCCCAAATATCTAGATTTACATGACTATCTACAATATGGTAGGTGTGTTGCATACCATAATAGTTGATGGCTTCCACATCAGTGAAATGATGAATCTGCTCTAAACTTTAAAGGAATTATCCAAGGTGCTGAACACTACCACCAAAACTAGTAACAATAATAATAACCCAAACCAGTAACAATAATAATACTACTACTACAGCTAAGTTTTCATGTTTTACTTAGGAAAGGAATAAATGTTGAGAATCTTGATCAACAACTTAGCAAAGTATACTCAATGCTCATAATTGTGATTGTGAAGTCCAGTTGAAAATTCAGAATTTCATGTAGAAATTAAGATTACATCAAAGACCATAAAAGAATGCCAATAAACAAAAAGGAGGAGAAGGGCTGTACAAATCATAGAATATAAGTATTATAGACGCTATTTCATTATTTCATTAACTACAGAATCCTATGTATTCTTCTCAAAACTAAATGCTACTCTCTCTACTGTGGCTTATTTACACTAGTAAATCTGAGTGTTTGTTTGTTTGAAGTATTTCTGTAGTGTCTCCCAGCCCACAAGCATTCCCAAGGCGATACACAACTAAAAACAAATTGAAACAATACAAAGATAAAAACATTAAAAATTAAAGTATTCTTTAAAACTCCTAAAAGTCATTTAAAAACAATCATAGAATCCAGTTTTGAAAGAAAACAGCGGTTACAAAAATTGAATGCCATGTGAAACAGCATGGTTTTGGCTCCCCACCAGAAGCTCAAAAGAGATGAGTCAGGCTAATTTCTATGGGCAGGGAGTTACTCAGTCAAAGTGCTGCTACAGAGAAAACCCTGTCATCTGTACCCATCAACACAACTTCATGAGTTGCTGGACCATGCAGCAGGCACCCCCTGAAGATATCAAATTTCTGGCACACTCATGGAGGAGGAGGAGGCAGTCTTTCAAATATATTGGCCACAGGTTGTTTAGGACTTTGTAGGTTTTGAATTGAGCATAGTAGCAAATTGGAAGCCAGAGTAGTTCTTGCAGGACTAATGCCATAAAATGCACACCTGACACTAGTCTGGCTGCTGCATTTTGCACTACATGCAGCTTCTGAACACTTTTCAAGGGCAGCCCCATGTAGCAGTCTAATTGAGAGGTCATTTTGGAATGAACCACTGTAGCCCAACCTGTCTTCTCCTAGAAAGACAGCAGTTGACACACCAGACAAAGCTGGGAAAAGGCACTCCTGGACACTGGAGGAATCTGGCTTTCTAGGATCAGTACTGCATCTACAAGCACCCACAAGCTGTAAACCTGATCTTTCAGAGGAAGAGCAACCCCATCCAAAACAGGCTATGATCCGAATCCCGTGTTGATTTTCCTACTGACTAGCAGCACTTCCACCTTGTCTGGATTAAGCCTCAATCCTTTCACTTGCATCCAGTTCTCTATTTCATCCAGACAATGATTTAGTACTACCACAGTCTCCTTGGTAAAGGAGAGATAGAGCTAGATATCATCAGCATACTGATGGCATGGAGCCTCAAAGCTTCAAGTGACCTCTTCTAACAGCTTCATGTAGATGTTGAGAAGCACAGGGGAAAGTACCGACCCCTGTGAACCCCACATGCTAATGACCAAAAAGCTGAACAACACCATCATCTAGGAATATTCATCCAATTTCTGAGCTACAAAGCAATGCCTCTAAGTACCATATCAGCCAGATGACCAAAAAGGATACCATGATTGAAGTATCAAATGCTACTGAAAGATCTAGGAGGACCAATAAGACTCTCTACCATTGTCCAGCAGGTCATCCACCAAGGCAACCAGGACTATTTCTGTCCTAAAATCAGACCCATATTAAGGATTTCAATTTAAACCTCTTGGCAAAAGGCATTAAAACTATTAACTTTACATAAACTTTACATGTGGAATTTTTGTATAGAAAACAGGAAACATTATTTTCTGTGCAGAAAGCACTGTTTTCTTCACACAAATACCATGAGTAAATTCTGTGCAAAAAAAAGTCTTGAGGTGCAAATAGTATTTGAAAATGGCACAGTTTTTGAAGACTTTCTTGCAACAAGAAGAAAATTGCTGAAATAATCAATTTCTTCATTTGAGAAGAAAAGTAGTGAAGAATTACATCACTGCAGGACAGGTATGTTTCAAATTTCATGGTCAGCAGCGTTGAGTGTATCTATACTACACAGTTATAGTAACTGTCATGGTCTCAACCTATGGATTCCTGGGTTTTGCAATTAGATGCGGTACTTACAGTTCTCTCTTAGAGAATGTTACTGCTGCAGTTTTGGTGGAACTGTTTAGAAATCTCTGTCAGAGAGTGCTGATTACTTCCAAAAATACAAATTCCAGGATCCCATAATCAAGGTGATATCATACTGCTGTAACTTTATAGATACTATCTTAAACTCATGGAATCAAGTCACTATTCAGTAATATAAGGTACAAGTACAGGCATGGAAAGCCAGAAGAGGTGGATTAAAGAAGAACAGTGAAAATTAAAGCCCTCTCTCCCTTCCCCTCCAGTTTGGCTAGTACGCTTATTTTAGAGTGAAAAAGAGTGAAAAACTGGTGTAGCTGCATCATGGCATAGACTCATCCTCACTTTCTTGATAACCTACAAGCTAACATTCCATAATTATTATTTTTTCCCCTCCATTTTGGAACTTGATTAAAGCCTTCCTCAGGTATTGGGTATAAACAGATTATACCAGTGTGTGCATAGTGATATAGGCCTAGCTCAGAAATTTATGTTTTATTGTTAGCCACTTGATACCCTTACTTCCAACACTGCTTGACTAGGTGCTGTGTGTTGTTTGAAACTGAGTAGAACTCTATAGATGATTGGGGTTTCTGATAATTTCTCTTTAGAGATGTAAATAAAAATTGCAAATTTTCTTGTCCTCTATAAGAATGAGTTTTGTGAACCATCCAGGCTCCCCATCATTAAAATTGTCAATAAGTTTTTCAAGATTTTTCTAGGTTTTCTAATTTTTATTTTTTTGAGTTTAGGATTTTTTTTTATTTTTATTTTTTAAATAAAGTCTCACAGAGGTCTGTTGTGCAAAAGAAATGCTTGATGCAAAAAAGGGACAGGTGAAGAGAGAGAGAGAGAGAGACTAATTTTAAAAATTTGGCTGGAATCCTGTTGGGCAGTTATAAATAAGTAGCACTCTCATGACTGTTTCATATTCACGATTCCTATGTTGCTTCTGGTTTAGATTCTATGTAGTATCTGTGAAAGTCCTCCAATTTCCAGTTACCAGGAAAAGGTCGCTGCAAGTGGTGGTGGTCTATTCTTCTGTTGATCAGGAAGGAGTTAGCTGATAGTCCCCCTTCTCCTTACACAGCAATCTCTGGCATGAGAAGGAATTGCATCAGGGGTCTTGATTTTGCCTGACTCAATGGAAATTGCTCAGAGAAGGAGGTGGGAATGTCAGTCAGCTGCTTTCTGAGGGACAGAGAAATAGTGCCCCCCTATCAAGTACAGTAAGTAAGGATCCTGATTCATATGACCAGCAGCACAGCTGATAACTCAAACAAAACAAACTGAATAGCACAAGGTCAAAAATAAACTCCAACAGAATTCAAAGGCAAGCTAGTCCGAAGTCAGTCAGGGTAATCCAGAGTCAGGTACAGAGTCTGGTAATGCATCTCACAAACAAATAAATTCTGACAACTCCTGGATGGAAAGGGTGGCAGCTATATAGGTCAGCCACCTAACACAGTAGTTGCTTGATTAAATGTTGCTGGTTATATTTTCTCTGAGATTGACGTAGGCTCTCTCTTTGTTGTCTGCACTCGGCAAAGGTAGGTACTGTTAAGTAATCCTTTGTGTATGAACAGACAGGACTCTCTGCTGGATCTGGCATTGCCCCCTGGTCTGTTTGTGGCACTGTAATCTCGTCCTATACAGCAGGTGTCGGCATGTCCCCTGTTTCAGCCTCTGGCATGTTCCCTGAGTGAGAGGCCATGTTCGGGAAGAAGGCACGACAGCAGAGCACCTTGAGTATGGTGTTTACATATGTGATGATAGGCTCTCTCCTTTATTCAGGCAACATAGCTGAAGGGGGATTGTTTCCTTTCCAGGTAAAAAAAACGGTTAATGAGGTGTTGGGTTTAGGTTACACTTATCGTGGTCAATGTCATAAAAGATAATCAGCTAGTGAGGAAGAGGAGGTGGAAAGAAGGTGAGAAGCTTTTTAACACTTCAAATAAGAAGTTATAAAAGCCTCAAAGGACCACAGGGTGTGAAAGAGAGAGAGAGGTGGGGGGACAAAGGGCTCATCCAAATTCTGGCCACCATGACCATGCCAGCCTCCCAAACATCGGATCATGAGTAGAATAGGAATGTTTTACCAAGTCACGTTAGATATTTATGTTCTTTTGAACCTTGGCTGAATACAACTTAAACTTTGTTGTAACTTTGCAATTATTTCCAAGTAATGCTTGAAGAAAAGTGCCATCGTATATATGATATCCTTTTGCCAATGTAGATTTTTGGCCAGAATAAAAGCTTTTTCTTGTAAAGATTTCCTCTGTCCACACTCTCTCCATGTGCCTTGTTTGATGTATGCATCTGCATATGCAAATCAAATTGTCATCTCCCATAGGAGATGGGAAGGGAAAATGTTGGCAGAGTAGAAGTCTTAGTTAACCCCCTCCCCCCGCCAGTAACTTCCTTCTGAGTTACTGAGTCACAGGGATTAAATCAGTGGGTAGTTGCAGCCAAGATGATCTTCAGGAGTCCCATCTCTTACTCACGAGCAGGAGGCAGGCTCAAGTAAGATCTCTCACAACACATACATAAACCACAATGGGATTCCAGATCTATTTCGCCAGGTGGTGATAAAATCTTTTGACTGTTGTTCTTTTTCCTGAGTGTAGAATGAAATAATCTAAGAGAATAAAAGATTCTTACCCATCTTATCAGGAAATGTAGACCACCTATGATATATTTCATTAGTCTTTTGAAAACTGGTTTGGCTTCCCTCCCTGACTTTTTTTTTCCAGGGGGGAGAATTTCAGGAATCAAGAATTCTTCCTGAGTGAGAATTTTCTATTTTACCTTTAGATGAAATTCTTTAATAACTTTAGGGATACATAAAACAGAAACATCTCTTTATGATGACAGCTCAGCAGGAGTTTGGTGTTTATGTTGTCTAAGGGATGACTTTGTCTTTTTTGCTATTTGGAATACACAGTAAGAGAGAGCCATTGACCTATAGTGGTTTGCAACTTGGACAAGGAATCTGAGAGACCAAGATTTGAATCCCCACTTAGATACAGAAATATACTGCGTGACCTCAGCAAGCTGCATTCTCTCAGCTTCAGAGGAAGGCAATGGTAAAGTTTCTCTGTGTAAATCTTGTCAAGAAATCAAAAGGATAGGGTCACCATAAGTCAGACTTGAGAAGAAGAAATCACATAGCAACAATACATATTAAACTGTTTGTGAAAACAGAGTTCAGATACGTCTCCTCCAGAAGTTGTCTGCTAAGCTTATTTTGGGATTAAAAAAAAACAACTCATAGGACTATTTCAATCTGCTTTTAGTCAGGCATAGAGTGAAGATCATGAGCGACATAAAAATAAAGAAAAAAATATTATGACAGAAAGGTTTCTGCATTAATTTCCCCCAGAAGTTAATATGCAAATATTTATTAGGCATACAACAACTCTGACGTAACATATATGTCCCTCCAATCACAGGAGGATTACAGTAATTTTTTTACCTAAAAAACAAAAACCTTTCAAAATTAAAATTAAATTAAAATTGCCATGGTAACTTCCTGCTGATACTGTACCATTTCCAGTCTGAAGCCAAATATCTCTAGGCTGGCGAAGCAAGATGAAAAGTATCTTGACAAAAGGAGTCCAATTTTCTTTCTTTTTTTCCCCTTCACTATATGCTTATTGTTTTCATTCATGTCTTGTTACCTACTGTCTCTGTGAAACATCCTCAGTGGACTCAGAATTAAAATACATTTACATATGTATCCAATTTCATAATAGCACACTTGCTCTGAAACACAGTAGACTAGGCATCCATTTTAATGAAGGGTTTTAACAGTCTCAGTATGGCAATAGTCTACAATCTGGTGGATAAATATGCCACAAATGACAAATTAATATGTGCTGGCCTTCATCAGCAATGGAGACAAATGTTATTCTAATATTTTGGACTGTGCTCAGTTTTGACTCTCTAGGGAACAGCTAATGCAAGTGGCCTGTGGATCTGCAAATAAAGAAGGATAAAGTGCCCTCTATTTGAGAAAAGGGTGAGCTACATCTTGAATTGCTGAAAGACTAAAGGGTTAGGAGATTTAGAGAGAAATGGATTTTATTAAGCTGCCAAAGCCATTAAACTACTTACATATAAAAGGGAGTGTGATATTGAAAACCCAGTGGGATTCCTGTTTAGATGGACCAGGAACTCTTATTTTCTGCCAGAGGATAATGCGCTTCCAGCATACTAAGTGTTCTTCCTGACGTCACTTGTCTTTTGAGTTTTCGGTGTTGCTTACCCTCCCCCTCCATACACCCGGTAGGAAATTGTAGAACTCTTACCGATCTTCAGTGTGAACTACTGGAGCTATTACATCAGATAGGAGGAAGTCATTTAGTTCTTAATAGCAATTGATGCAGTTCACTCATTTAAACTTTGCAAGTGATAAGAGACGGTGTGGTTCAGGGAAATAGTCCATCTGCTTCATACGGCTGTGGGTAAGTTGGTTCTTCTGCTTTCCATTGGAGCACAATAGAGCAAAACGAGCAACAACCCTACAAACAGGCAAGGGACGCTTTCTCCCAGGTGTTGACAAGTGACAGAGACATTCTTAAAAGCTGAAGCACAACAAGGAAAAAAACCCTGGTAGCACCTGGATACTGCCAAGAAAACAAGTTACAGAGGTGGGAAAGATCACATTTCACAGATTCAGGGCAGCTTTTTCAGAAGTCAGGCAAGAAAAGTACAAAGGGGGAAAAATTATTTTACTTGGTTTTGAGAAATGAAGAAGAGTCATGCATTCAGTCCAAAGAATATTGCTTTCACAGGACATAAAGCTGGCACCAGGTCAGCCTGACATGGAGAACTCTCAAGTAAATTTTGCAAGGAGGTATTCTTAGTGAGAGACTGTTCCAACTGCTGCTTTTCTAAATATGCCAGGTGGAGGCCTTTGTTTTCTTTCTGCACTGACAAGAAATAAATGCAGGCCTGTTGAAGATATGACAGGTTTCTTCTCACTGGCTAAAGCCTTTCGGTCAGCTAGAATGGCCGATACCCTGCATAGGTCAAAATCCTGTCACACTGTCTTGACAGCAGTGAGAAACTCTGGAGGCTTAAAATATATCTACAGACATCTTTTCATTTCTCCCTCCATTTTCCCAGTTAAATCTGGTGTTGTGTTTTGCAGATTTTGTCTCATTTCCAACTCATTGCCAAAACTGAACCAAAAGTTCTGAACCTGGTCTAGCTTAGGTATATGATAAAGAATATTTATTGATTGGATAAGCAGTTGTTGTGGGACATATGAAGAAAGTTAATATCCACTCTTCACATGTGTAGACACACTAAAAAAATGTTTTTAAGTGTATTTTCCACATAGGGCTTAGAAAACCTGCCACGGAGCACGTGGAATCTCCTGGCTATTCTAGAATGTAAGAGTTGGTGGTCCACAAAAATAACATTTCAAGGTTCTGCTACAAATTTAGCCCACTATACAAAATGGGAACACTGATTGAATAGGAACAGTACTAGTGAATATGGGGATCTTTGGATCAAAATAGCAATCAGGAGTAACTGTGATGATCACAAAACAAAATCAATGGCCAAAATTTTAGTGATACAATGCAAACCCTGCTGACGACTGGGCTGTCTCTATCTATAGCAATGTGTTAGGAGAATTTGGAAGAAAAGTACAATGGAACCCCCAATTTTTTATTTTTTATTTTTTTGTGTACAAACCATTCCACTCAAAGCAAAATGTAGGCTCCCTGACTGTAACACCATCATTCTTCTTCCCCTGCATCTTTTTTACCATCTTCATCTGAAGGAGAATCCTGTGAGCTTTGAAAGTTAGCATGTGATGAATTGGCCCTTTGGATGGACTTACTAAAGGCATCACCACATCAAGGATTTTAGAAAATAAGCATGGCACCTGATTTTTTTTCAATCTATCTATCTATCTATGGGTTGAAAAGTCATAAATTTTACTTCCTTCCCCATAGGAGAGATTGGGAACTTCTGTCTCTCCAGGTTTTTGGCTATAATTCTCACAACCCCTTGCAAACGGGATTTTCTGGGTGGAATTTTTTGTAGTTGTCACCCAAAACATCTAGAAAGCTACTCTGATGTACACACAGAGTCTCTCTCTCTCTCTCTCTTTCTCTTCTCGTCTCATGCTCCAGAGGGCTAGAGTACCCTCTACCCTGTTTTTGACACCAGTGGGAACTGCTGGAGGGAAGAACTGAAAATTTTGATCCTGTAAAGTGTTGCATTGAATGTAGGCCATTTACTTAAAAACAAATATATTTTTAGTGATTTTCAAGACTGAAGGTATGTAAAATGAGTTTAAGACTAGTGCCATCTTCTATTATTATTCACAGAAATATCTAATTCTTGCTACATGATTTCTTCACTTTTCTATTTTCTTCCTTCCATTACACCAATAAATGAGTTAAGGGCAGAGAATGAATACAATAAAAATGCGGAAATAAGATTTAATTTAATTTTTTTAAATGAAGATTTCTTAGCAAATTCATAAGTAAATAAAGGAAGCTTGAAGAGTGGGCAAACCCTAGACTAAAATTAGAGCAATTTAGAATATACATTTCTGGGCACTGCCATCTGCTCACATAGAAGAGAGAAGTAATAAATTAGAAGCCATCCAAACAATTAATTACAAACAAATGATTGAACTAGCTCTATTTACAAAAAGTTGCACAAAATGTCTAATAGGCTTCTTTCCTAACGTATAAAATAAGAACTTTTCCATAGCTTCCTGGGCTTCAAGGCTGTTACAATGATAAACTCCATGACCAATCAAAAATTCATGGAGATAGCCAAGCCACAATTCAGAATTCAGATCTGCCAGCTCTGAAGCTACAGTCTGTTAATGGATGTAAAGAATACTTTCTGAAAGGTATTAGCCTCATTCATGGAAGCACAACTGAGTATAATAAGTTCCAGCTGATATTGTTGGAATAAGACCCTGTACTCACAAAAACAGACTGTATCATTTCAAACTACAACGGACATTCACAATGTTGAATGCCTTCTATATTGAACTCTCTGGGAACACACATACAAAAAATTGTACTGCAGAACTGGGCCACATGTTTCTTTCTGAAACTTTGGTCTATCCTTCATTCCTGCATAGTTATAACATTTTGATCACACTTTAAGTATCATAGCTGCATGCTATGGACCCCTTAAATTTATAGTTTTACTTAGAATTCCCTGAAATACACCATTAGAGCTCTCTGGCAAAGAAATTTAAGTACCTCATGACACTATAACTTCCAGGATAGAACCATGGAATTTACTGGAAATTATGTTTTAAATATGTTTTAAAATGTTTTAATTGTTCTAATTGTGTTTTTAAATAATTTTATTTTTAACCATTTTAGCTTAGCCTTTTTAAAATTATTGTAACTTGCCTCAAATCCCACCTTGAAAGAAAAGTAAGATATAATTTCAATAGATTATAAAAGTAATTTAAAAAAATGTCGGGAACATGGAATCCATATCTCAATATCTCATTTCCCTCACATTCAGTGACCTAAGGCCCGTCACTTTCTGTCAATCTGACCTAGTTCTCAGAGTTACTCTAAGGATAAACAAAAGTGAAGGATAGCCACATATATCATTAATAAATTGTTGTGGGAAAAGGCAAAGGAGGATTATAAGTGGAAGAATACATGCAATCATACTTTTTCAGTGGAGGAATACATTAAGTTAGGAGTGTAAAAAAAATGCTAGAGGTCAAAAAATATTCGGAAAATGGTTGAAGATATATTTTTACCTTGAGAAACTCTGATGAGAAGAATCTTCAAAATGACAAGAATCTCTGCAGTTCAGGAAGTATTTAAAATAATCATAATAATATTTCTACATACAAAATATTACTTCCTGAACATAAAATGCTGTAATTGGGGGATACCATCTGTGCAAAATTCTGTGTGGAAATATTATCCTATGTACAGAAAATAGCCCAGAAAACTGTTTTCTCTGTAAAACAGCCATTTGCAAATTTTGCGTACAATAAGGTCTGAATTGCAAATGGTTTCAAAAACTGCAAGGTTTTTGAAGACTTTTTCACAGTGGGATTAAAAATTGCTGAAATTACTTGTGGTCTCTTTTGAGAAAAAGCCTAATGAAGAATTATATCCCTAGTAACAGAAGACGTTACGAAAATGCATTAAAACGCTTGTGAATTTCACTGAAGGAAGAGAACCCAACTCAACATTGAAATAAAACTGGAGAGAAAATATAAATTGTATACAGAGAAATGCCACAAAGATAAGACAGGAGATTTTCATGTGCAGCATTAAGGTACTCTTTTTCTCTAATATAACAGATCAAAGCGCGCACACAGTACTTTCTGGTTAGTTTACTTCTTTTATATTTATGTCTTTTTTTAAGTCAAAAACACTCTGCATTGACAAATTTACCATTTTCTGTCCATGTACTTCCAATCTGTTAATACAATAATAAATTTAATACAACAACATGAAGTAAATCCAACAACGTTAAGTAAATCAGTAACTGACTGTATGGTTAGTTACAGTGACGGGATATATTTAAGACTGGATGAGTTTGAAATATCAGATCCATAGCATGAAAAGCTTTATCCATTCTAAATCAGGTAAAAATCCCATTTGGAATTTGTTCAAAATGAACCTTGGTTCTGTCACTAGTCAATCCTTCCCTGTCAGTTCCAACTCCAGTTTTTCTGGACAAAGAAACACTTTTGTTTTTGTGATGAGGGAGTGAGGAACTGAGAATTATGCTTCAAAAAATGCCCAAGAGTGTTGCATTTTCAATTAAAGTGAGGCCCACATCCTCTTTGCCACTGGTGACTTCTCTCCCTTCCTAAGGGTTACTCTTTTCTTCTCCCTCCTCCTCCTCCTTTGGAGAATTTTCTCAAAATTCCCAATTTTCCCTTCTCACTTCTTGAGAGGAAATTCATAAGAGGTTGCTGTTTTGAGTAGTTAAATCTTAAGAGAGAGAGAGAAGCAATACAAAACTTGAAACAGATAATTAATGTCTGTTTCAAAATAAGCTAAAGCTATTTAGCCACAATGTTTATAAACCTAATTTCTTAAAAAAAGAAAAGAGAAAGAAAAACAGGTAACTGAGCCAAAGAAAAACAGGTAACTGAGTTTGCATATTGCTATAAAGAACAAAATAATGGCTGACAGCATTCAGCCCCCTTTTCCAGTCCTTTACTTCAGTCTTTGCTTATGATATCGTGTTTACTTAGGCATACCCTATTTGGTTCTATGTCACCAAATTGCAGTCACAGCAATTTTGATAGATTATTTCAGGGCCGATTATTTCAATTATTTCAAACACACAGCATGATTGGCTTGAGAAACTAAATGCCATTGAAATATTTTTGAAGCAGCTTTCCTTTCCTTAATATTTATTAGTCAGAAGAGAAATGAGCTGTAGGGCAGTCTAGTGAGAGAAGAAATGAACAAGAATGAAGCCTAACCATTTTATTCCAATAACAGTGGGTGGTATGCATTTTAAATGCATCCCTTGAGCATTTATACATTACTTTGCAAGGGATATCTCTGCTTTTTGGACAGGAAAAACTGTTGTGTTAAGCTGTGACTTAGAGCATTTCCACTCATATAGGAGAGTGAGGTGGAAAAGTTCTAATAAAGCAGACAGACCTTGGGTGGTGGTGGTAGTAGTAGGTGTGTGTGTGTATGTAAGAAAGAAAAAGAGAGAGATTTGTGTGCTTCACTGCATAAACAGGCCCTTGAGATTAAAAACAAGCAAACTAGCATGAGCTCTAACCATAATACACAGTTGTTCCAGTTTCATCTCACTTTAGCAGCACACCATTTTACACACACACTACTGCTTCATAATTAAAATTCAAAGGTCTTCTTAAATAAAAATATTTTCACCTGCATGTGGAAAGAAAGCAGTGAAAGGGCTATCCAGATCTCCCATGGAAGGGAGTTGGGAGCACAGGAGCAGCTACCAAGAAAGCTGTCTCTCAAGTCCTCACCAAACATATCTGTGAAACTGCTAAGACTGAGACAAAGCCCTCCCTTGAAGATCTTAAAGAATTTTCTGGTTTGTATAAGGAGATGTAGTCTTTCAGATAGTCTGAACCCAAGCCTTGTGGAGTTTTAAGGATCAAAAACAGCACTCTGAAATTTGCCTGGAAATGGACTGGCAGCCAGTGAAGCTGTTTCGGAAGATGAGCCACATGATCCCGATAACCAACCAAACCCAGTTGAAAGCCTGGCTGCAGCATTTTGAACCCACTGACATTTCCAAACAGTTTGAAAAGGCAGCCCCACATAGAGTGTGCTACAATAGCCCTAACATGATATAGGCCCCTTTTCGTACCTTACCTTTTCCCACAAGGCTCGTGCATGAAGACTTCGTAGGAATGCTCTCGCATCCCTCCTGCTTGGGCTCCGCAGCCGCTTCCTGGTCGCACAAGCACCCTGCCTCTTCCGTTCACAATGCAGCCTGGGACCTCCCAGGCTGCACTGAGGAGACGACGTGTGACCAGCCTGGCTCCCAAGGCTCCACACACAAGGTAAGTGCACGCAGGGGCCTGGAGTGATGCGTGGCCATGCAGCATTTTCAGCTTTTAGCCAAAAATGAAAAAAATGCATGCACGGTCCGCGTCAGGCTCTTGAGCATCGCTCAAGTGTGAGTGCATCGTGTGGACTGCTCCTCACATTTACGCAATGCTCAAGGGGCCCTTTTACTTCAGAAATGCCATGCAAAAAGGTCCATAGTCAAGGCATGTGTCCCTGTAGTCAGATCTGACTTCTTAAGGAACAAGCCACAGCTGGTGCATTACTTTTAACTGTGCAGATGCAATCCTGGCCACAGCCAAAACCTGGGCATCCAGGTTCATGTCTGAGTTGAGGAGTACACCCAAGCTATGAACCTAAGAGTTATGGGGAATATAACCCCATCTAGCACAGACTGAATCCCTATAATCTGATCTGCCTTTTGACTGACAAGGATTGTCTCTGTTTTGTTGGATTGCAATCCTCCCTCCTCATTTGTGGGTTTGACCTTAATGAATTTGATTATTCATGAGGCGCCTGCTTGCCTCCCCATCATTCTCTCCCTCCCATTACCTGGCCTTTTGCCCAGGTGTGCTGCTTTCCTTCTCTGTGCCCTGACAAAAGGCAAGCGAATGAGAGAGGGAAAGGTTCTCACACAGACAAGACTTTCCCCTCCATTCACTTGCCTTTCACTCAAATGCAGAAAAAGAAGGCACACCAGTTTCCCCCTCCAATCTCCTCCCTGTTGCCCAGGCACACAGAAGGAAAGCACACCTGACCAGGCAAAAAGCAAGAAAATAGAGAGGAGCCCCAGGAGGAAATGAGAGGGGGAGCGCTCACTTGGGTTAGGGATAGTTAACCGTGGGTTTTTTTTAACTTTCATGTGGGTTCTGCAAATCGAACCATTGCAAAAGTCAAGGGACCACTGTAAGTTTCAGTGTGTTTACCCTCATCCAATCCATTACTGACAGAAGACATTGGTTTTAACCCAGAAACAGCTTCCTTGGCATCAGTTGAAAAGGAGAGATAGAGTTGTGTATCATCAGTATGCTGATGACACTCAGCCACAAAACTCCAAGTAACTTCTTCCAGTGGTTTCATATAAATATTAAACAGCATGAGAATAGGGCCCTGAGGACAACACAGGATAATGGCCAGGGTGTCAAACATGCATCCTCCAGCTCCACCTTCTGAGTCTTCCCCTCTTAGAGTGACTGGAGCCACTGGAAAATAGCTCCCCCAAGCCCTATCCCAGAGAGATGATCAAGATGTATATCATGTCAACAGTATCAAAGGTTCCTGAGAAGCTCAGCTGTATAGGGAGGTACTGCCCGTTTCCAGTTCCCTAAAATATTGTTTACCAAGGTGACAAAAGCTATCTCTGTCCCATAGCCAGGCCTGAAGCCACATTGAAATGGATCTAGATAACTGATTTCATCCAGGAATACCTGAAGCTGGGAGGAGATATGCTCCAATACCTTACCCAAAAATAACAGTCTTGCCAAAGCCTCTTTTAGACAAGATGAAACCTGCCTTGCTATAGTGAGGCATTTACTACTCCCCGTAGCCAATCTGACAGTCCCCTTCTGCTTGCTCTCAACAGCCAGGAAGGACATTGGTCCAGTATGCTTGTGGTGGCTCTCACTTCTCCAAAGAGTAGGTTGTGCAAATTGAAATGTAGGCAATAATATAGAACAAGCAAAGGCCAAGGTTACATCCAGTGATCTGTATCAATTACAGCATCCAAGTCAGAGTGAATTCGAGAGACTTCTTTTTTTTTTTTCCTCCAAAATGCTGTGCAAACTCTTCACAGCAGGCTGCCATGTGGCTTACATACTTCTCTTATGGGACAGAATGTAAAAGGCCCATGACCACTTGAGACAGCTCTGCTGGATGCCACTATGTGGATGCAATGGCAGTGAGGAAGGATTTCTTTGCTGCCATCAGGTCCAGAAGCACAATGAAATGTTTCCTTTCCCACTAGAGCATGAGAAGAAGGCAGGCTACAGTTCAGAAGGAAGAGGTGTGTTCCTCACACTCTCTTTCACAGGCAGGCCCTTTTCGCATGGCATTTTTGAAGCGTATTAGGCATGTTCCCTCCCCCCTTCGCGAGCCGCCGTACTGCATGACATTCTGGTGAACCAAGTGCTGTCACAGCCACAGATAGTGCTGATAGCGTGTTTTCTTATTTTTGCCTGAAAGGCGAAAATAACCTCCCTTTCTTGCATCAGTCGTGCGACCAGAGGGCCTGCGGAGCCATTGTCCGGTGTGCTTCCGAGAAGGACCCGGGAGTGGGCGGGGTGTGGGCAGTCCCTGCTGCCTGTCCCTCATGCAGCAACTCCCAGGGGACACTCCGCCCAGCAGCAGGCCGGTCGCTGACCCCATTGCAGCAGGGAACACTGCACGACACATCGCCGCAAGAGGCCATCCCGGGGCTGCATCGCCACTCACACTCGAGACGACAGCAGCCCCCGGGGTCCGGCCGACTGTGTTTTTTTAAAAAAAACCCGCCACTATCGTTAGCATGTTACCAACGTAGTATGAAGCAGCCTGTTGGCAAGATCTATCATGCTAACGTTAGCACGATAGTTGACGAAACAATAATAATAATAAAAAAAAACCACTGACCAATCGGGGCGGTGGGGCGGGGACAAGGCTGGACCTGGGGGTGGCCCAGGATGTTGACATGCAGACAAGGCACCGGATGGGGACTGGTGCTCTCTCACGAATGCCCTACTGTGTGCAGACTGCAAGGGGCTCTCTACTGTGCCTCTTGCGATATTGGCAATATCGTGAGGGATGTAGTTCGTCCCGCTATCAAGATAAGGTGTGAAAAGGGCCGCAGAGAGGAGAGGTAGGGACATGCTCCCATCCCAGCAGAGGCACTGCCAGGATTGCAACAGGACAATGCAGGAGAGGGCCCAGAAAGGTTAGAAAGGCCCTCTCTCTACTGTCCTTCTCTCTCTCTCTCTTTTTTTAATATTCTGCCAGGGTTTAAAAGCAGAAAGGTTTGAAAGAATGGGCTGAGAATGTTTTAAACTGAACTGTTTTAATTGCTTTTTATTCCTTAGTTGCATTTTATATTTTTAAAATCTAGTTTTAAATCATTTTAATATTGTGAATAGTTTAATGCCATTTTAATGTCCACTTTATAAAGCTGTATGGGATGATTTTGTTATTGTTATTTTTAAAAAATGTATGTGAGGGAGAGATGATATTTAGGAGAGAAACAGCTGGGGAGGCAAGGTAAATCTTCATGGCCTGTGATTGGAGGTCAGGATCAAGGACCTGCAGGCTTATTATGGAAAAGGAGAGAGAGCTAATACCACATGTAATTAATAAATCATGTAGTTTGACCCACAGAAGAAGCTGCATAAGAGAATGTCTTCTGATCATCAGGACTGATGCTCGTATAGTTATTTTTACTCCAAGAGCATACTAGTGCCATACTGGGGATGTAAAGGATATCATGACAGTTTAAAACATCCTGTTGAAAAATTAGCAACCATCACAGGAGTTTTTGCCCTCAATGCAAGTGGGGAAAGGAAAGTTGTTTAGACAGAGATTTCTCTGCAATAGACCCCACAACCGTCTCCCCCACCCATGGTTAAGCAAAGGGCACAGATGCAGCTGGCACGACAGGATTAGGCAACAGCAATGGTAGCTTGCCCCACCACAAAAAAGTTACAGTTTGCATAAAAGTCACTCAGTACAAATTGTGCAAAAACGTTTCATACAGCTGGGGGAAAACAAAAATTGTACCTCTCATTTTCATGTAAAAATTCTGAGATTTTTCATTCTCCTGTGTGAATATAAGTCTGAATCTACACAAGGGCTGTATCCCAGCTCCAGTGTGTAGTATTCCCACCATCCTTTGATTCTCTTACTGCCACACATACGTGTTTTAATCCAAACCAAAATCACTTTGGAAAGTCACATAGGACCTTGCATCACATAGCTACAATGGTGCAAGGGGGTGTTTCTGCTCCATGTATGTGTTCGCCATATTGATTTTTATGTCTGGTCACATGACCACAGCAGCCGTGTTGTTTGTTTGTTTTAATTTCCCTAATGCATGCACACATTTCTTTAAATCAGCCTTTGTTTTCCCTTTGCTCTGATTACTCACTGTACTTCTATAAACTGAAGCAAGCTGGTAGAGAAGGGGGAGGTGAAATGTTAACCTGAAAACTTGTACAACAGCATGTATGCAAATGTTTGCATCCAAACACCAATTCCATGAGAGAGAGAGAGAGGTGCAACATCACCTTTTCTGGATGCCAATGCAAACAAGGGAGCTACCTTTTCATGGTGGGAATGATGACCATCTTTCTCAACATGAAAAAGTAGCTCCCTTTTTTGCACTTGTGACCATCCACCAACCAGATTCCATCCTCTCCCAACCTCCAATTCTACCACAATCCCAATTTAGAGGTCAAACCACATGTTTTAAAAAACTGATTCTTCCCCAAAACAAAAGAGTTAATGGGGGTGGAGTTTAAAGCCTCTGAAAGCCCTTAGACATTGAAAAGACATTGGAAGGAGAGGAACATCATGTGTTCCAACAGGACTGGGAGTGAGAGAAGGATGCAGTATTTGGCCTGCGTAGATTCAATCTAAGATAAGCAATGTTTTATATCTTTATCTATACCTTCACAGCTACTTATCTTTTCTCAGATTTCCTTTCCTCTTAAACCCTATTCAGTTGTTTTATAATCATGTTTCATCATGATTTCAGCTGCTGTTCTGGTATGGGGAGTGACAGGTCTGAACAGAATTGCTTTCCACCCAACTAGGTATCCTGATTTGTGTGTGTGTTTGTGTTTCCTGATAGAACATGCTTACATAACAAGTGAATGGGGCTTAAGTCTGACATAAGTCAGTGTATAGGTTTACATTATTACACTTCCAGTGAAGATAGTTCAATAGATAGAGAGGACCATGATCAACTCAGTATTGTCAAATCTTGGCCTGGAATTAAGAAATAGATCCACACAAGCATTACTCAACCAGCTTGTTTCCTCCTTGTTTGCTTGCCTTTTGCTTTTCCCATCATCTAGTTACATCAGTTTTATCCTACTTTGATCCTGACAATTGTCTGGATTAATTTTAAGCATGCATTTAACTCTCCCATTCAGATCAATAAGACTTAAAAGTGCTTAGTTATGGTTGGTTTGTGTTTGAAATTACTCTTCAAGCAAAACGACTTTAGGTTATGCCAACTGCACTGTAGAAGCACATTATTTTAATACCAATTCCTTTCCTTTAAAAACAATAACGGATACTTATAACGGCAGCATCAGTGTATGGAGACTACTTCAACTTCTTTATAATCATGTGTGACTTCTACCACATTTTTCCCATCTAATAATAGAGGAAAGAAAATATTAAAAGGCTAGACACAATATAAAGACAACATTCCAGAAATAGAAAAAGTATTAGCCAAAATGCCATTACAAACCAACTATTTGCTTTGTCCTGAGGACTTTTCCCATAGCTCTTATTAAAGTATTGGCACCCCAATAATATTGACTCAAGTGTGTTGTAAAAGCAGTCTGACAGTGTTGCAGTAAGACTAGGCTTTCTGTCATCTATCACTGCCCCTTTCTTAAGCATCAAAGTAGTTTCCATTTATGTTTAGACTGGGAGTAGGGGGTGCATAATCCATTGTGCAGATAAAACAAAATGAGGGACCGAACTGAGTATTCTGCTGCTGATGCTACCAACTTTGCCCTTCCTAAAATATTGTCCCATATGTTTCATGATAATGAGGCATTAATGGCCCCACATCTTTGTAGTCACATCTTGTCACCTTCAAATGTGGAAGTTGGAAAAGTTACTTTTTCAGACTATAACTCCCATGAACTTGTTGAGTTGGGGATTTGGGGAGTCCTAGTTCTAAAGGGAAATGTCCCCAAGATGTTTTAAAATAGGACATTTCTTTCACTGGATCATGGGTTGTTAATCTAAAATATATGGATGGATTTCAGGAGATTTACAGACTGAGTGAAAAAAAAAAGTCACTTTCAGCTTCCTTGCTATTATTTTGAATTTTCCCCATCCATCAGAGTAAATTTTAAGGAAATATTTAAACATTTAATGTGAATTTCTAATGCAATGAAATAAAGTGCACACAGAAATTGACCTTAGGTAAAAAGTTGAAGGTCTAACTAGAAGTAAAATAAAAATTCTGACGTAACAGCCTGAAAGAATATAATACCAGGAATTTGGCACCATGTGTCTTAATTAAATTTGTTAGATCAGCTCTGAGGCATGATTTAAACAGCCTTGATCTCCTTTTTTTCATGCCAAATTCATAAGTAGTGTGATGGCCATTTCCACATTACACTGTAGTGCTATTATTCCATTTTCAGCATCCCACAGAATTCTGAGGTTCATAGTTTACTAAGGGCCAAGAGCTCTCTGGCTGAGAATTCTAAAGGCCCCTCCCTAAGCTGAAAACCCCAGGATTCCATAGAATGTTGAAAGTGGAATAATAGCATTATAACAGTGTAGTGTGGAAATGGCCTTTATTGTAGTTCTTTAAAAAAAGCAAAACACAGCTTTAAAAACTTTTGCCATTATTCCAGAATTCTGTCATTTGTTAGGAAAACATGGAAAATCATCAAAATTATTAATCAGTTCACAAAAATATCAAAAGATAGAACTATCTTTCTGCTATAATCTGTGTAAAAAAGTGGAAGGAACCCGTCTATAAACATTCACCTCACATCAATAGCCTCAGTAACTAGACAGTGACAGATAATATTTTATAAAGCTGAAAGACACACAGAATATTTGCAACAAAGTAAATGGCAGTTAAACACTTGAAAACTGATCAAAATTAGGTATCTAACAACATTTTTCTTGAAAAATCTTCCCTTTGTGCTGGAAAAAAAAATACACACATCTAAGCCATAATGTAAGCATTTAAGAATTGATAAGTGGTGCTTACGTATCTTTAAAAATGAGACTCTACTTGCTATTAGAGCTGACAGAAATTGGTAAGATAAACCATGTACCCCATGTGCAGCAGACAGAAAATGAACTGCAGACATGGTTTCATCCTCTAACTTCAGCTATCTAAAAGCCACTTGGCAAATCACTGTCTACACTGATTATAAATATTGCAGTTTGTTTCTGTTCACAAACATCCAAATATTAATAACACTAATAAAACTGTCTCATTACATGCTAGTGTGGATGGTTTTATTATTGCTGTACAACAAGATGGGGATTGCTGAGATTAGAGATTTTCATCAGTTTTGGAGGTGGAAAGGTTTCAGAAAGGAATTCCTCACACATACAGCCTGGAAATGTTGGGTTTATAGTTATCAAACATGGAAACTCTTTGGATTTTGCTAAGAATATCCCTGAGGGTGCTGTCACAAAATGGAGAGCTGCTTCTCTGGATTTCATTATAGTACTTCTTAAAGATTTACCAACAGGAAACATCCCAGATTCACATCCATGACAGTAATAGTTTGCCAAGGCTTAGTATGGCCCAGAAGACTTGGCAAATAAGGATCCTCAGAGATTTGGGGAGTAGAAATTTGCTGTTCGCATGGTTGTAGGATCAAAGTTTTCTTTCATAACTACAAGGACCCAACCTCTTTAAATGGTGGAGGAGGAATAAAATATGGTTTAAGTCTAAGCCCATGCAGTACCTTGTGTTCTCTTGTGTGTGTTGAGGTGGCAACAAGGGGGACAAGAAGAGACTGTTTTATAGGCAGGCCAGTAGCTTGCTGTAGTTAGATTTTGTTAGGTAGTGATATTAGTTACTTTTGAGAAACAATTAAGCAAAGTTTTACTTTTCAAAATTGCTATCGTGGATGAATAATTGTGAATAGTGGAATTACAACTACGTAACTATGACTAATTTCTTTCTAAAACAGCCTTCCAGTTGGCACCAGCACCAGTACCATTCCAGCACCAAGTCAAAACATGGCTTTTTCTTAAAGCTTTTGGGGCCTTATTGACTTTATCCAATTGTGTGTGTGTGTGTGTGTGTGTGTGTTGGGTTGCATTGTTTTAAATTCTTGTAATAGATTTTAAATAACCTTATTTTAAATGATAAATTGTTTAATATACTTGAGATATATGGCTGTTATTGAAATTGTTCTAAATTGATTTTATTGTATAGCACCCTAAAAAGTACAGATACAGGATGGGATATATAGATTTTAAAAAGTCAATGTGAACATTCAAGTGTGTGTGTGTGTGTGTATGAGAGAGAGAGAGAGAGAGAGTGCTAGGAATGGGGGACAGAATGGAAGTTTATATGAAAAATAATGCTAAACTGCATTTAGTTCCTTGCTTTTAGCCCTAAGCAGTCTGATTGCATCCCTTCAGTATACGTTTCACCATTTGCAATCTTACATAATATTAAAGTACACCAAGATAATGGTAAGCTGCTTGCTTCTCATGCTATTAGTAAGATTTTTTTCCTATTTTTTCTTTTTCTTTTTTCTTTTTTTATTCTTAGCATTTGAAAAGATATAGAATAGAATTCTGTCATGGGTAATTAACACAGTTTCCATTATTTCAGCAACTGAATTACTGTTAAGTTTTCTGTTGCTAAGCTTTGAGCTATTTCATTCTTGCATTATTGTGTCTAAGCCTGGTATATTAAGTGAGATGAAACATTTGTTCAGACCGGAATGATAGGAATAGATTTGGTTCAAATGGTTTAATACAGATTCTATTTGAGGTTGGAAAAGCAATATGAATACTATGTGGTTCTATAACTACAGAATAAAGCGTCTGAGGGGTGACTGCAAGAATTTCTATAAAAAGATCATTATTAGGTTTAGCAACTAAAACAGGATTGTTAATATTTATTCAATTTCTTTCTGCATTATTTTTACCATCAATTGCAAGTAATCACAGATTAATACATATCCTGATTAAATTTGTATTGGACAATTGTTATATATTTCATGAGCTTTAGTAATTGATTTATTTCTTTGAAAAAAAAATTCTGGCACCCAATAAAATAAGAAAATCAGATAAAACACATACTTTAAGAAGGGAAAGCATTTTAATTAATGGGCCTAGATAAATATTTGACTATCTGTAAACACTCATTTATCATGCAGTGGCTTTCAGAGTGCTCTTTAAATGTAACCGATTCATTTTTGGGACCATCTACTGAAAGTATTTTTATCATTATCAGTATCAGTATTAGAACTGCAAAATCTGTTTTATGTGGCATATTATGGAACAATTAATTTGGGAGATTTAATGGAGCTCTCTTCCCACCCCAACCTATAGAGCTGTGGAAGGCTTTTCCATTCCGCTATTAAGGTATTCTAATTAAATCAGTCATCCTATTCCCATCTGTTATTTAGTTCTATCACACAGAGAAGAAGAGACCATTGGACCCTCTCCAAAGCAGCCAACATATTTAGCTCCCTTCATGGCTGATTGGATACTATACACGGGAGGATCTTGTTCACAGCTAGAAATATATGTTTTGGTGTTACATCACACACAGAAGGAACCCCTCGGCACTCAACTCATCATGGAAAAAAAACTTTTCTGCTTGTCTTGAAAAGATGAACTAGATTTGTTCTCTTTCCCCTAGACAGTATTATTGTTGTTGTTTCTTGTCCTGTCCTGGATATGGAAACATTTTCACTCTTTGGGGGAAGAGGTAACAAATTAGCTGTTGGAGTGTCTTTTGAATTCTCGTCACATTTGACAGAATGCTTCAATTCCACTGCGGTTATTGCAGTATGTATAGCACGGTATGTCAATGGATTGTTAGCTGGCAAAAAGGATCACATGTGTGTCTCTATTGGTATGTTTCAAGTACATTTAAAGGGATAGAGGAAAATCATTGCCGCTGCCACTCCTACTCATTCTGTTACTGTTATTTCATACTGAAGCAACACCAATTGTGTGATAGATGCTGTTAGGAATGGAGAAGGGTCAGCCCAAGGATTTGTCAGCTATATTATGTGGTCAAATTTATAGAGGATGGAAGCGGGCTCAAGAACTTTATGGGTGGTTCTGAGAAAAGCCTGATAACACTAGGAACACTAGCATATGTTACATGGCAAGCACAATGGGTGTTTATTTTTTAACATGTAAAACTTACATCAATGTTTTCTGCAACAAATGCATTTTATGTGGACAACATGCTACAAATAGCTATATGCAAGCATCTAGGAAACGGAAGTTTGTTTTTGAGAGAATCCACACATTCATGTTTCTGATTGCTGACAGCAACTAGAAACAATGATCTACGGGTGTGAAAGAGGAGACACACAGATTAAAGTCTGCAGACAGAGCTTTCCTCAAACACTGTGAGTTACTTCTAATTACGACTTTGTCTTTTTTATTTTATGTTTATATTTGGTGAATGTTCATTATTCAGTGCTGACCACTGAGTGAATGAAGAATGGAAAATATTCATCTTTCCAACCTAGTAGAACAAGCCTTTTAGTTCTAGTGAAAGAATGTAAGATCCAACCATGTTCATCATCCATTATATGGATATACTTTAAAAAGATACTTATCTCTTCAAAAAATCAAAAGATTTTTCTAACACATAATTAATGTGTTGAAATACACCTCACCAGAAAGAAGGGATGGATGACACACCCTATCATAGGCCATGCAGAAGTGTTATCTAATTTACATTGCCAGCAGTGATTTAAAACCATTTTCTAAGTAGGCCAAAACATCACTTTTTTGCTGAACCAAATGTAGTTTTAAATCTAACGGACTCTTAGGTATCGCAGCTAGGCCAATTTTCTGTTGGTTAATGTGCAAAGGAAAGCTTAACCCTTTTATGGGCAAAAGGAGGTTTAAATGGCTAGGAAAGACCGATGAAAATCAGATAAACAAAGGTGTTTGTGGGAGTTCTTTTCATGAATACTAAGTCATCACTGAATGCCATCCAACATTTTTAATCAACACCCTTCACCTCTTTGGTTATCAGCCAGCATGTCATGAAATAAGGCAACACCATATTGGAATTTTTAACTAAACCACACCTATCTCACAGCACAAGCAAAGATCAATAATTTCTCCATTTTATTAATATAATAACTCTCTTAATCATGTTGTCTTTATGATATGCATTTGTAGAAGAGAGAGCTGTGTTCACACCTCCTCACAACCCCACAATACTTCTGTCTTTCCAAACTGTTTCTGTTTCTATCACATGCTACAGATCTAACTTCTATGCAGTAAAATGATGACAAATCCCAAGGTTGCTCAGGAAGTCTTGCTCATACTTTTAAAGAGCAATCCTTCATACAAGATAACATGCTTCAGCTGATTTTCTGATTTTTTTTCATACATAGAGTTCAAAGGTGGAGAAAGGCAATGTGCCAAAGGCAACAGAATGTTTTCTGCTAGAGATTAGTCCCAAAAGGGGACCTGTAAAAGTGTGAGATTGAGCCTATACACATACTGCACAAGGGAATTTTGAATTTAAGCAGGATACCAGTCGTCAAATGACAGTGGAAACAAATGAAAGAGGATGTTATTTTGATGAGCTTTCTCCTTAAATAAGTAGAAGAAAACTATCCCAAACTATGATCTGGAAAGTAATATGCTTCTCAGAAATTATGCTTTAAAACTGAGCCTAGCAACAGGTACTAAATCCATTTAGGAACACGGAAAGTATTATCATTCCACATTATAGTGCTGACAAAATAGATCATTTGTATGATGTTAGCTAGCTCACTATCATCCTACATTGTCCAGAAGTTTAGATAGAAACAGCAAAGATGTCCCATGACACATTAAAGTTCTGTTTTATTTGGCACAAACTTTGATGGAATGCAGGCCACTTTATCAAACGTATCTGATGAAACCTGGTTATTCTTTAGATGCCACAAGAACCACAGAAACACAGCATAATAACCAAGGACCATTTTGTCCATCCCCTCCCAGTACAGGCATCCACTGATAAAGCAGTCAGTTTAACCTTCAGTGAAAGAAAGTTCAACATTTTCTGAGGTCATCTATTCCAAGTCACAAAAAAAAACTTATTTGTTTTTGCTCCCTCTAGTCCCCTTTAGACAGAAATATTTCCCTACTGTACTTTTAGCTATACTCTGTTTGTATAGGTTGTAAGCTACCTTGGATCCCATTTTGGAGGAAAGGTGGGATATAAATTAGATGTAATCTAATTTAATTAATTTCAATCCTTCCCTTGAAATCATCCAGCTGTTTTCCACTGCACACTTCATATTACAAAATCTACAAATTAATATCCAACAGCTTAGACAATCCAATATGACAATTGCACATTCAGGCTAGAATTGTATTGAAAGCATTTTCCTTCATTTAAATCCTGATCTCATAATGGAGCCCTGAGACAGCTGTAAAAAAGGCCCAGAGGACTGTTCTGCTTCCATGTAATGCTTGAACAAACTAGCAAAGCCCAAGTCCCAGGAATCCCCTGACCCAGCTGAGCAAATGTACAAACCAAGATCTTTGCATCATGTAATTCTGGCAGGTATTACCAATATACATTTTATAGTGTGTAATTACAGGTATTATGTGTAAGCCTTCCTGTGAGATACAAAATATTAAAAATGTACCAAAAAAAAAATAGCAATGCAATTCAGATTGCATAGAAATTCCTGCACCAGAGTGCCTCCCACACTTGCAAAAGTTATGATGTGATGATTGCCTTTTATAAAATGAAGGGAGAATTTCCCTGTCTATTTCTGGCTTCAGCCATTCAGCAGGGAAAATTGCTAAGGACATAAAACAATCTAAGGAAAGATCATAGTGAAAGACCTGACCTATGTAGGCATCATCAGAAAAATGAATACTTTTAAGATTCATTTCACCAACAAAGCATTGTTAATTTGTCATCTAATTCATTGCACCTATCTATTTGTATATCATCTAATATACACAGAGAGCATATAACTGAAAAAGCACTTATTTTTCCCCTTTTCTGTATGATTATTCTGAGCTATTTAACATCAGTGTTAGTTTCTCCCATTCTGTCTACACTGTTCTGCCTTTGTGATCTCCTTTTCTTTCAATTATCACCATTATTTTCACTGCATAATTAAAGCTTTGTTTAAAATCCTGTTCTTCCCTACACCCCTCTGAGGCTTATCTACGTTGATTCTTTAGTTTCTCTTTCTTTCTTTTCTTTTTTTTTCATTTTGGATCCCCAGTAGAACTTGCCAAAGATCAAAAGTCTTCACATTTTTCAGCCAGATGGTACAGTTTCCATATTCAGTGGGAGGGCTACCTATGAAAGGCCAGCTGGAGGAAGAACAGAGTAAGATGCAAAAAGCAGGAAACTCTATCTTTCAAAAAAAAAAAAAATCACTTAAAATAAATTCCAAAATCTCTGGGAAAAACCAAAAGGGAGCATGGGCTCAGCTCTCCAGAAGACTGAACTAAAGGACTGGAAATCTTGCTTGCTCTTGATAATTTACAGTGGGTTGGATTAGCCTTTTTAATGTATTTAAAGCTGTTGTAATAGCTGGTACAATAAGATATCCTTTGGAGCCCTTATATGTTCAATGACAGAACCATAGCTCTGTGGCAAGCACCTGTTTTCTGTGCAGAAAGCTCCAGACTCACTTCTGGCTTCTCTTTTCAAAAGAATCGGGTAACAGGTGATGGGGAGGACCTCTGCTTGAGTCCTTGGAAGCCATTGCCAGTTGGAGAACACAATGTTTGGATTGATGAACAAACAGCCAAACCTGGTACAGCAATCCAAAATATGATTAAAAACATTAATTTAGGTCAGTTGTGAGAGTACAACTGTCTTTGTAGGCCAATTCCAAGTTTTAGATTGTTCATCCTTGTTCTATATCAATGGTTTGATTCAGGATCTAATCATTGGCCTGCAACTAGATTATTGGTCGCACATGCTTCACTTCAATGAGATTGTGTGTAGATGTGGAAAAAAATGTATTTTGTAATGCAGAATAAGTTCCAAGTGGCAAGATTCTCAGCCATTTACAATTCTCCTTGTCCAGGTTTCCTCACACTTCCTCACACTGTTTTTCAACAATTTTTCAAATAATTTTGAATATTCTTTCCATTCCTAACTTGGTTTTTGAACCTGGATTTCCTACATTCAGCTGTAGGTCTTCAGCCACTGTATATTACCTCTGAGCTGATACTATAATGGTCCATCTAATCTGGCAGCTAGGGCCTTTCCACACTACACTGTTATAGTGCTATTATTGCACTTTCAACATCCTATGGAATCCAGGGGTTTGCAGTTTAGGGAAGGGCATTTAGAATTCTCAGCCAGAGAGCTCTTTGGCCTCAGGAAGCTACAAACCCCAGAATTCCACAGGATGTTGAAAGTGGAATAATAGCACTATAACAATGTAGTGCAGAAATGGCCTTGGTCTCACTTTCTACCCTTCTATTTGTAGACCTCAAGAAATCTGTTTGAAACATATATTTATGTTATTATTATTTTTTAAGTCTGCCTAGTCCAAGCTTTTCAGCTGGAGAAAAATATAATGATGTGGTGAATGCTTTCCTCAGTTTCTCAAAATAAATTTCTTATCATCATGTCCATCTTTATTCCTAGCCCTAAGTTGAATGAGGATCCACTGTAGCTCATTCTGTGGCAGTGTTATGTGTAGTATTGATATTCATTACTGTTCATTATTGCTTTTCATGTATAATCTCATCTGTTTCTTTCCTTGGCAAAATTACATGACAGAAATAATGAAAATAAATGAACAAGGTTTGCTGACCTTTTGTAGAAATCCCGAGTGGAATATCCTTGCAAAAGTAAGCCCCTTATCTCTTGACTAATTGGCAAATGAAGAATTCATATGCTATAGCCAAAGCTATTCTGTTTATAACACAATAATTTTTAAAGTGACCAAATGCTTCTATGGTTAAGCTGATATGTCATTTAAAAAAATGAACTCTGGGTCTATAAGTAATGGTTGACCTTGAGAAACATGGTCCTATGTCATTCTGTAAGCAATGCTAGTTGGCTCGCTGTATTTGAAAGTAGATCTGGCCAGTTTGTTTCATCACATGCAGACTGGCCAGCAAACTCCTCTGCAGTCTCTACTTCCTGCCAAAGGCCATTTTCACAGTGGATTTTTTTTTAATCAATCAGTAAGATTTGGAAAAACAATGTACAGTCCATGTTAGGTTTTTGTCACTCACAGGACATTAATCATAAAATACTGTCATTTTCCACTACACATCTTCATTAAAGCTTGAGCACCCAAGGGTAAACAATACCTAACTATTGAAATATATGAAAATTACTATACTTCAGTAATTGTATGAATGGTATGAAGCAATAATTATGACATTTCAAACTATAATTGCAGTAAAATACTTTTTCAAATTATAGGTGTACATCTTTGCGGAGGGGGGAGTAATCATTTTCCCTATGAGGAATGTTTGTCTAAAAGCTGAATAGTAAAAGAAGGCAAAAGTTACAGAAAAGGCAGGAAGAAGTTTTCCTTGAACAGATGAAGATTTTTTTTTAATGTTCATATCTAAATCTAATGTAAATTCTTAATCTTAAAGCACACAGATTGTTAAGATGTAGCATGGCCTAAACCAACGGTTTATGGCCATGGACCATGTGCGGTCCCCAAGAATATTTTGCGGCACTCAGAGACTCTTCTTTCATTTAACTGCCCTGATGCTCCCTTTAGTGATAGCCAGCATGGTGTAGTGATTTGAACATTGGGCTACAACCCTGGAGATCAGCGTTCAATTCCCCACTTGGCTACAGAAATCCACTGGGTGACCTTAGGTGCATTACACACTCTCAGCCCCCAGAAAACCCCATGATAGGTTCACCTTATAAAATGACTTGAAGCTACACATTTTGCCACATGTTTACTCTCTGGTCTACTTTATATCCAGGAGATACCCTTATTTTTTTCCTACAGGAAGTGACCTGAAAGTCAGTTTCTGAATTACTTCCTGTTGGAAAGGGGAAGAAAAAACACTCCATGCATCCCTCAGGGAGCATTAGGAAACACTGCAGGGCAAAATCTCTTCAGGATTGGTAATTATTACTCACTTTTTCCTAAGAACCTCACGATCCAAATATTTTCCTCCCTTTTTCTTCAGTTAGCCCTGTGTGATTGTGAGACTGTGTGAATCCTGTGTGTGCATGATTGATTAAGTCCCCAGTAAAACATTTTAAAGATATTCTTTGAACTCTGACTGGTGTTCCCACATGAGTACTGGTAGACACAGGTAGACAGATCCTGCTAGGTTACCTCCCTCTCACAGGCCTCCTGTTGAACAAATATTTCCCCACCTTTTTATGGAGGCACAGGTACTGCTGGAGGACCTCAAGGTCCCCCACTTTTTGGGGTAACATGACTATATACAGTAAATCATTATATCATAATAGCAAGGTATAATAACAGAGGGTTTTTGGAAGCTTAGATTAATTTTAGCTGATGAAACCCACTTTCTGGTCATATAGGAAGAGCAGTTCACAGTAAAGGGTTGATTCCTGTTCTTCCATTGTTATTTATTTTAAGTCTTTATTAAAAGTCTCCACTAAGAATAATCAAGGTTTTTCTTTAAGAAGTGATTATCAGTTTGCCTTGTTCGGAAATGTTGGCTTATGGAGCCAGTCTGGTGAAAGTTCTGATGCATGCGCGCTAGAAATGTCTTCCAAGCAGAAATTGAAACAGTGGACTGTTGACCTATTCACATAAGCCTTTGAGACCATGGCAGCTGTGGCTTTTCATCATCCTTTCTGACATCCAACTCCTCTGTCATGGGCTAAGTGGGGAAGCCATATGCTATTGAGAATACTATATGTATAAATGAAAAGGCAGCATGCGCTGCTAAAGGACCATTGTTTTTCAGGAATTTGTAAATCGTTATGAAGCACAATTTGGGCACATGTTAAGAAGAGTGATCTGCAATCAGACATATTTCCTGTCAACAATAAAAGACTAAACTCCTCCTTCATTAATTGAAAATATATGTTTTGCAGTTCCTTTTTGTTGTTACTGTTGTTGTTCTGGATGGGTGAATGGGATGAATATGACTCTGCATTACTATTAGTTCATAGTATAGTGGATGGAAGAAATCAGTTCCCACTGAAAGAAGTAGAGACAGAGTAACTCTGTACACATCTGTTTCTGTGGTCTGCATTTTGCTTTCTGAAGTTCAGCTGTGCACAGCAATGAAAATGTACTGCAGAGGAAACTCTTGAATGGAGAGTGATTTTGAGAATGATTACTGTACATTTGAAGATGAAGGCAGTATGCTACCTGCTGACATTTTTTCAAAGCCTAAAGACACCAATAGGAATGCTATTGATGACTTATGTGTATGTAACTCAGGTATGCTTTGACAGCCAAGGAGCTATTCATTGCAACCCCATGCTGCAAACCTCCTGCAAAGAGCAGGTGTGTATTCCCACAGCCATTTGGTATCCAGAGAGGGTGGAGTTCGCAACTTAGTAGGGTGCCCGGCCAACCACTGGCTGCAGCTGGGTGAAAAGAATAGCTGCCCCCACCCCTGATTTCCAGTGTATGTGGAAGGAAGACACAGCTGTTTCCCCTCCTCTTAGCTGCAGACAACCTAGGCCATCCAAGGACAACCTAGCCCAACCCATTGCCAGTGCAGGAATCCATTACTAAAGTACTCCTGAGAAGTAGAATCCATCCTCCAGTGAAGTCCACCACCTTCCTATTAGACTCACAAACAGCTCTTACCATCAGCAAGTTCTTCCTGATGCTTCATAATAATCTCCTTTCTTGAAATTTAGATCTACTGGTTTGGGTACTACCATCTGGACTAGCAGAAGCTCCCTCTGTCTTCCATGTGAGAGCCCTTCAGATATTTGAATATGGTTATCATATGACCACATCCATTTTCTGTTCTCCAGGTTAAATGTAACCAACTCTTTCAACCATTCCAGAGAGTCTGGCTTGAAGTTTTTTTTTACTATGGTTGCCATCCCATGGACACATCCTCAACTAGGTTTCAAGTTATTGCATATAATTATGGCTACACAAGGAAATCTTGGCTTTAACAATCCCCATTTCAAAATGATGGCATAAATGACTACGTGTGACAAAATATGGAGGATCTTCAATTTTAGCTATGGACAAATTCTTTACAATAACTTTGCATTTAACAATTTCTCCCATTATGTGAAATCAAAATCATTTCTTATGTTAGTTCTGAAGCAGTTACATGATGATTGCAATCCATTCATTGTTGGAGAATGGGTTGTTAAATGTGAAATCAAAGAAGATGATCATGTGAAAATGAACTTTAAATCTTTCCTATTAAAATATAATATTACATCCCACTAATCAGCTAATTCAAAGTAAAAATGGAATGATATATTATCTGAAAGAAGATGCCTTTCTTCTCAGTTATTTCAGATTTAATTCTAGTGAACTGATGTGAATTTTAGAGTGATCTCCATTAAGCAAAGCTGATTTGAGGAAGAATGTTTATAACTCAAGTCCTCCTGCTCAACCTTAAAAAGTGACTACATAAATATTGTCTGACAGTGACCTAATTAGAATCATTTGCATGCTAATGAGACTTTGAAAGAGATAAGCAGTGCCAAGCTTGTAACAGATAATTAATTTCTGTTTCAAAATAAGCCAAAGCTATTTAGTCACAATTTAAATAAGCTGAATTTCTTTTTAAAAAAAGGAAGGAAGGAAGGAAGGAAGGAAGGAAGGAAGGAAGGAAGGAAGGAAGGAAGGGGAATGGTATTTCCCAAAATCTACTGCTTCCCAGTTTTGATCCATCTTGACTTATTTCTTTTTATACTAAAAATCAATATTTGATCCTAAAATCGATACGCAAGAAGAGAAGAGAAAATATTTACATAATTACATATAAGCTGAAGTTCATTATACCTCTCTTAACACTTAAATGTATATGTTTACTAAAATGCTATTTCGTTATTATTTTTATTCATTTTTATCCCACCTTTGTCCTAACAATGGGATTCAAGGTGGCTAACAACATTAAAATAATATGAATTAAAATATTCATAAAAGTACAAAAATAAGACCTAAAAGCAATGAAACAATTTATAAAGTTGAAATATTACATGTTAAAATATTAACCACATTGAAAGCTATTACTAAAAGCCTGGATTGTGATCCATGATCATTTTTTTCCTTTTATTAAATGCCACATAAAGCTTAACGAGCCTCGACATAATAATAAGTAACACAGGAACATAAATTCTGTGACCCGTTGGCTTTTATCATGCCACCATACCATTGCAAGTGTGTTTGTATGGTATTTGTTTTCAGGGAATGCATAGGCCCCAGGTTCAGCCATTAACCACACACATATTGCCAGAAAGATGCGCTAGTTGTCATAGATTCAAGACTGCACTTGATTACAGCATCAGGAAAGCACGGGTTTGTCCCATGTCATATTGTTGTTGTTGCTGTGTGCCTTTAAGTCATTTCTGACTTATGGAGATCCTGAGGCAGATCTATCACAGGGTTTTCTTGGGGCTGAGAGTGTATGATGCACCCAAGGCCACCCAGTAGGTTTCTATGGCAAAGTTGTGAATCAAACCCTGGTCTCCAAGTTTGTAGTCCAACAGTCAAACCACTACACCACACTGGCTCTTTGTCCCTTGTCATTCCTAGGAGTAAAGGTGGGAATCTAAACACCTAGCAATTGTAGAAGAAAATGGAAAATCTCACATAACTTTGGAGTTCCCAGAGTGAAATCTGGAGAGAATGCCTGTTCTTATAACGGCTGCATAGAAGAGGGAATTTCAGTAGTTGGTGATTTTGGCCTGGTGGCATGACAAACAACAACAAATTCTGTCTCCTGTACAACCATTTAAGGGACAGGAGGTATCTCCAGTTTTCATTCTGGCAATCCTACTAAACCTTCAGTGAAGAAGGGGCACTGCTGGATTGGCATCAATGTGCATGTGTTACCACTGTGTGAACTGGCCTGGCCTTCGGTAACCTTAGATATCATTTTGATATCATGATTCAGCCCTGCTCTGCCACCAGCCAAGTGTTTGTGAAGGCCTCCGAACAAGCACTGAGCTAGGTATGGCAATTATGCTGACTCATTCTTGTTTACACCAAAGTATGCCAGAAACTGCCAGATGTGCTTTAGGAGACCTCTTGAAACAAACACCTTCATTACAAATGCGTGTTAAAACAAAGAGACCTCTGCCCCAAGAGGGCACCCTGATGAGCTGAGTGCTTAACTGCCAAGCTAGCCGCATTTGCATACTGGCTATACTATTGTCAGTTTGGACCCTAACTCAATCATGTAAATCCTGACCTTTCAGAGACATTATCTCCAACCCAAAACTCATTGTTTTCGCCCAAGACCAGCCTAGCCCACGGTCATACCTCCCCTAAATAAAAAACCCCAGTTCCGAGAGTTTCCTCGGATCTCTTCGGACTTCTATCCAGCCTTGCTGCTGCTCTGTTCAGCGAATTGCCCTCAGCCACTGTGCTGAGTTTCCTTCTCTTCAATTGGACTTCTCCAGGACTGCGAGATAGGTGACGTATCACCCATTCCCCCAAAACTCTATTTCCTATTTCTTAGTTAGCTGTGAGGTTGTGTTTTCTTAATATTTGTTCTCTGTTTAATAAATATTATTGCTAATTTAAATCTGTCTGACTGCTCACTGACCTGAACCTGTATACATAGGGTAAAAGATTCCCACTAAGTTACCCTGCCTCTCGTTAGCTTAAGAGAGTGCTCGAGTTAATTTCCCCATCTTGTTTGTGTTGATTTTGGTTATTTGGGCACCCCTCCCAGGACCCTCAAGTTACAGGGTAACACATGAGTCACAGTGGTTATTTGATAACCAGTCCTGGAACAGCAAGACCAGGCACAGAAAACTGGGTTATATAAAGGCCACTTTATTTGGCCTAACCTATTTAAATTGTGTTGGCCTTGAAATGGAGCAAGAGGGAGGTCCAGCTGAAGCCAGATGTCACCCTTTGACAACCTCCTCAGCCTTCCCTTGGGCGAAACACCTCGGCCCTGAGGGCAATCCAAATACTTGGGTTGCTCCCCAGCCAGCAGTAAGTGGGACGTAACCCAGGGAACTCCTACCGAAGCTTCATAACTCTACAGGTGAGAGCTTGGATCCCAGGTTAACCTGAAGGGTATCCTCCTTCCCTACCCCTTCGGCCTCAGAGCCCTACAGGAGGCAGTTCCAGAGCCATACCCTGCACCAAAATGGTCCCAACGGTGATCTCTGAAGACTTGAATTTTCCTCCTGCAACTTGCCAAGTTAAAGTCTATTTATTGGCACCACCCAAGGCCAATTGTCCAAGTCCCCCAGATAGAATATAGGGTAGGTAGGGGGAAAAAACGAGTAAAAGGGGGGAAAAAGTCCTACCCAGCCCCAAAGTGACCAGACAAGTGTCACCCTATGCAGATCCAAAGAGGGATTTGAGAGGCCAATCAGGCCTTAAATAGCCTCTGAGTCTGTCTCCATCACATGCAACATGCTGGCATGTTCTGCCAGACACAATGCACCCTGGTCTCTAGCATGGGGGGGTATCAGATTACTGCCCTTCCCATAGCTTCATTCATGTTTCCAAGTTGATAATATATCTCCAGTATCAAAGACAGTACACCTCCAGACACAAGTTACTTGAAGAGTGTCGTTGTGATCATAGCCTACTTCCTGGCTTCCCACAGCTCAAGGCAGAATGGCTAGACTGCATAGAGTTGCTCTTCTTCCTATGTCACTCCAAGAAGATTACAGGAGCAGAAGTATGTCGGAATTCCTTATTTTGGGCTAATTCACTTTGAAAATAAGATAAAAGTAAGATTAATTCCATGGCAAACCGAGGGAAATGACTATGATGAAAGATGTCCTCTTTGCAGGAGTCAAAACCTGAGGCCATTTCACACTGCACAATTGTAGCACTGCAATTCCAGTTTCTTCGCCTTGGCTTTGTCCTATGGAATGCTGGGTTTGTATTTGGATGAGGAACTGGAGTGCTGTAGTGGAGAATTCCAAACAACCCTTCCTAAACTGCAAATCCCCAGGATTCCTGAGGATGGAACGATGGCAGTTAATGTGGAGTCATAGTACTCCAATTGGGTAGTACGAAAGGGCCTCTTGTCTTTTGGCGTTCTGTCACTTATAGCTAAATATCTTGAAGAATTGGAATAGATTCTTCCCACACCAAGCCAGGTTTGTTAAAATTTTGCATTTTTTCCTTGTTCTTGGTTTCCATATATCTTCCATCTGCCACAAATACCTGTCCATTTCTATTCATTGCTGAGGTCTTTCCCATCTCCCTTTCCCCTAGATCTCAACAGAAAAAGAATGGAAAGAATAATCAATCACATTCACTAAAAGAAGCCTACTAGAAATCAGAGCCAAGAGTAGAACATTCCTTAATGAATTCAGTCATGAAAAGCTGATGGGGGGAAGTGTTTTTGCAGAGACGTACTGATAAAATTTAAAAATGGGGAGAAAAAACGTCCAATTCCCCTTGCCAGTACAGATAATTTTTCACATCTCCATAAATATGCTTCACTAACAACCTTTCTCCATTTTCATTACTCTGCACAAGCATGCTCCTTAACTGGTCCCAGTGGGTAACTTTCCTCTGTATCTTCAGTTCCCAGTTGACAGTAGAGTTGCCAACTCATGATTTTCCTGCAAATATAACAGTAGCTTATGTGGAAATCTCAGCTTTCACTTGGAAGAAAAAGTTAATTTTGAACTCTCACATTTGTGGAGAAAAGCTTGAAAATATAAGCCATTGTAGGCTGGAAACCAAATGTCAAATGAAAGGAGCTCTAAATTTACAACTAAGTAACCTTCAGGGTTTCCAAGCCCACCTCATAATTCTAGGGTTCTGAGGTTTGGGCTGTGTGTGTGTTTGTGTGTATAATTTGGAACTGGCATCACTCAAGCTGTGGAAAAATGAACTGAGTTGTTTCACAAGGATCCAATCAATCCCTTAGATGTAATTCACATCTTTATTGAGCCCAAAGACTTATTTAAATAAATCCAAACCCTTTTTGTGACCACAACCCAAACCACTGGATTTTACCTCATTTCACATTAAAATAACATGAAACCGCAAGCTTTCGATGGAAAACCATACGATGGCTAAGATTCACTGACATTTTGGCCAAAGTCTGTAAAGCTCTGCCAACTGCTTCAACAAAATCTGGCTGTTCTTAGTTTATACTCTTTCTTCCCAAGCAAGAAGGATTTAGGTGATGCCAAATAAGCTATAGAAGTTTTGGCTTTGTCATTCTACAGTCACCTCACAAAAGCGTTTGGGTCCATCTTATTGATAGTTCTATATAACATTATGCTGAATATGTGTGTCAGTTTTGACATTTTATGTATTTTCTACAGTCCCTGTGCTTTCATACAACTCTCCTGTGTATAATTTAGCACTTTTCTCCCCTTCCCTAGGGGAGTTCGAAAGCAAGGGGGGGAAATCCTTCTAAGTGTTGCTTTTTCTTTTGCCTTTGATCTCCTTTCCTCCAGGCAGGGAAAAGTGATTTCATCTAAGTGAACTATCTTGTCTTCATTTTGTCTTCTAACTGGTCCCTAAAACTGTTTGCAACAAGCTAATACCCATCAGGTACTTCATCTGTGTTGCAGGCAGACTGACAGTAGTGAAAGATAATGCAGGCCCCAAGTAGTAAGGGGTGGAAGTAGAAAGGGAAACATTTACTCAGGCTGGAAGGCTGGAGGGCTGCATGTCTGATGGAACCAATGGGCATTGCTAAAGATCTTGCTTGAGGATGTTCATTTTGTAAAAATAGGCACATCCTTCTGATGAGATCATCAGGAAGAAAACTAAAAATAAAGCTGCCAACACCATGATGGCTTTTAATGTTTATATCAATTGTTCAACCACGTTGGAATCTTGCATACAGCTCACTACATCCTAGATCAGTGGCTGACAGAGGGAGGGACACAAGGAGAGGCAGATGACAGCTATAGCACTAAAAGGAAAGTGTTGAGAAACACAATAAAATGTTGGAAAATATGGTGCCAGAAGGTGACTTGGCCTTTATGCCCTCATGGGTTTCTGCACATTGCACTTCTTGTTCTACCAACACATGACTGCCCTGGAAACAAAGGAAGACAAAATGAAGTATTTATTCATGGATCATGTTAGTTAGACTGTGGAATTTGTTATTACAAGAGAGTGATAGTAGAAGCCACAAGCTTCTACTTTAGGCTAACTTGGGGCGACTAAGGCCATTTCTGCACTACACTGTTACAGCGCTATTATTCCACTTTCAACATCCTATGGAATCCTGAGGTTTGCAGTTTAGCGAGGGGCATTTAGAATTCTCACCCAGAGAGCTATTTGGCCCCAGTGAACTAGAAACCCCAGAATTCCATGGCATATTGAAAGCAAAATAATAGCACTATAACAGTGTAGTGCAGAAATGGCTTAAGGCTATCAACAGCTACTCAAGATAGGTCTTTATCTCACACATACGTTTCTATGCCTTTGAGTACCAGTTAGTGTGGAATACAAAGAAGAGGTTTGTGCTGGGCTGATGTCCTATTAGTGGTCTTTCTCACTATGAGAAGACTGTGGTGTACTAGATAACCTTTTGGTTTGATTCAGCATGTTTCTTCTTATGCTTTGCTTTAAAGGAAATCGAGATTTCCTTGGGTCTTGGAAGACTTGCTGGAGCCAAGAGGAAGTGGTATTAGAAAAGAGTGGAAAAGTGAGCTCCTCTGAAGAGAAAGAGAGAGAGAAAGCACATTTGTACAAGCAGAGGCAGCTGGTTGCTTCCATGTCAGTGGGATGATAGATCTGTCCTGGGTTTTAGTCAGAATTTTAAAGGAACTATCCAAGGTACTGTAAAATAAGTTCAGCTCCCAGGAAAGTTCCCTTAAAGCTGGAAGTAAAACCTAGAATGGATTTACCATTTCAGTGATATGGAAGACACCAGTCACCACTGTGCACAGAAATTCTAGTATATGTAATATAAAGGACTGTGCCTCCCCAAGTGATATGTTCTCTTAAGAACTGCAAGCCACAGAATTCCTTAATGTCTACCAGCTTTCCTACATCCCAGGAGGAGGAAGCTACAGAGAAGGAGAAGCAGCATAACCAGGAATATTTTGGTTTTTGGGGTGAGGCAATTCTGACTGCCTGTTACATACACAACAGGCTGTGGAGTTCTGTGGTTAATACTACTCCCTATGAGTGTTTGTTTGGTAAACAACCTTCCATTGTACATCTGAGAGTCTTTGGGAGTTTTGCTTGGGTGCACATCCCCAAGGGGCAAAGAAGGAAGGGGGAGCCTAAGGCCCAGCGTATGCGTTTTGTTGTCTATGAGCCCAACTGCAAGGGGTATCGGTTTTACGCTGGTGGCAATTCCTGTGTGGTGTCTAGGAATGCCTCTTTTGAGGAACACGCTAATTGGTCGCGTGTTCAGGCAGCGTCTGAAGTTTTTCTCCCTGTGGCTGGTCTGCCAGCTTCTCAGCCACTGCAGCCTTCAGTCTCTGCTCCACTCCCAGCCTCCGCTCCCAGTTCCTCAAGGGTTGAAACAGAAGAGGAGAGAGGCGCGTGGAGGAGAAGAGCTGTAAGTGATGTGCGAAGGTCTTGCACAGGGGAGAGAGAACGCGAGGGCTCAGTGAAAAGGTCTCGCAGTGCTGAGGACAGGGACGAACCTTTGCAGGATCGTCCCATCCCCAGACGGTCTCAAAGAAAAACGAAAGGCATTCCACCTAAACGTTTTTCCCCTGAGTCTCTCGCAGTTCGTGTGTGCGCTGTAAACTGTGAGCCTCAGTGCTTTGCTGATGTTGTGAAAATGCCTGAGCAACAGGCAGAACCCTGGTGGGATGCAATGCAGAATGAAATGGATTCCATTATTCAGCATGATGTGTATTCTCTTTGTAATTTGCCCAAGGGTGTGAAGCCAATTGACAGCAAATGGGTCTACAAGTTGAAACCCACTGCTGATGGGCATGTGAAATATAAAGCGCGCCTAGTGGCACGCGGGTTCTTGCAAGATCCTTGCCTTGCTGATCCCTGTGTATATATTCGAGGGAAAGGGGAGAGTTTGGAAATTCTCCTTGCATATGTGGATGATCTATGCTTGGTCAGCGCTACACAAAAACAAGTGCAAGTGTTTGAGAAAGAGCTGGGGAAAAGGTTTCAGGTGAAAAACCTAGGCCCAGTACAGAGCTTTCTTGGAATTGAAGTACAGAGAACTGAAAAAGGTATTCTGCTGTGTCAGAAACAAAAGATTGTAAAATTGTTAGAATTGTGTCAAATGTCTGACTGCAAGCCGGTACAAACTCCAATGGTGCCAGGTTTTTTGAAAAATACCTGTGAGGAATTATTTCCTGATATACACCTATATCAGTCTGTCATTGGGAGCCTTTTGTACTTAGCTGGTACTAGCCGGCCTGATATTGCTTTAAGTGTCAACATTCTGGGCAGAGCATGTGCTAAGCCAACCCAGTATCATTGGCAGGGTGTGAAAAGGGTACTCAGGTACCTAAAGGGTTCCCTTGATTATTGCCTAAGCATTTGTCCTGATCAGATTCCAAACCTTGTCTGTTCATCAGACAGTGATTTCGCTGAGGATACTGTGGACCGCAAAAGCACAACTGGTTTTCTTGTCAAATTCAGTGGTGTAGCAATCGACTGGAAAGCTAAAAAAACAGTCTTGTCTTGCTTTATCAACTGCAGAGGCAGAGTTTGTGAGCCTATCTGCGCTCTGTACTGAGTTGGTTTGGTTCTTGCAGTTGCTACAAGACCTGCATGTGTCTGTGCCATTACCAATACAAATATGTTGTGATTCACAAGCCTGCATTCAAATGGCAGTGTCTGACCGGGTGTCTTCTCGATCAAAACACATTGACATCAAATTTCACAATGTGAAACAATATGTACAAGAAGGAAAAGTGTCCCTTACCTATGTGTCTTCAGAAGAAAACGTGGCTGATGTGTTTACCAAGCCACTTCCTGCTAATGCATTTGGTCAGCACGTTAGCAAACTGGGGTTGATGGAGTCTCCAAAGCAAGGTAGCTGAAAATATTTCGCAAGGAGTAGGGGAGTGTCACAGGTTGAGAAGCATGATGGGACCTGTTGTTACTCCTGGCTTCATATTTTCCCACCACTAGAGGGTGAGAACGCAAAGCTGCTTGTAGTTGTTTAGTCTAGCTTTCTGTGAACGCTTCCCATGTGAAACCTAAACGTATTCAAGGTCTTCTCCTGCCTGTAGCCGCAACATTGTTATGGTTAAGGGAACGCCTTGTTATTGAATATGTATACTTAAAAACACGGCTTTTGAACAGGCTGTGCCTTTTTCTTGTTTTCCGTTCCTTTCTGCTCTGGACGAGGAGATGGCTCGCTGCGCTGTAACTTAATAGTCTGCTACTTGATCTATTGCCCGCAATAAAGACTGTTACCCTGCTGCCTCGTGTTGGCTGTGATGTTTTTCCTATTGATGGTAATGCTCCTGGCGGGTTTTTCAACAGTCTACATAGCAGGTCTCATGATGTCCATACACATCATACTTTCATCTCCGGTTCAAAACTCATGGGAGATGATCTTAAATAAAAGAACTTAAAAGACCATAATGCTATAAATCAGTCCTGAGTTGTTCTTCTGAAAGCAGGCCAGCCTTTTTAGACATGTTACTTAGAGTCTGTACCAAAGAAATTATGTTTGGACCTTTGTGTCCTTGTGCTTTTGCAAATATGAAAGGACATAAACTATCATTTTAGCCCAGGATTGGAAAGGGCTGTAGCTCAGTGGTAGAGTATATGCTTTTTGTGAAAAAGGTCCAAGGTTTGATCCCTGAAACCTCTGGAGAAAAGCAAAGCATATAGAGTCTGCAGCATTTTTATCTTATATAATGAAGCTAGTGAGGCATCAAGTGAATGCTAAATAACCCACTACAATTGGCTGAAAAACAACACACAGTTTACAATGATTTATTGAAAGTCTTGCGCTAGAATGTCTTCTTCTTCAAGACCATTAATCTCTCTTTCATATAAAGGTGAAACTGTGCTTTGGTTTATTTTTCTGGAGTTAAGTCACTCTACAGTAAGACTCTGCTGTTAACAATTACAATATCCCTAGAAAAAAAATTATGTCCTGGAGACATAATTGTGGCATGTAATTCAAACAAGTAAAAGGCCACCTAGACAGACTACTCCAAACTTTTATTTATCTTCAAGGTAACTTAAAAGGTCAACATTGAAAGTTGACATTAATAGCCCTTTACAAAAATGAGCTGTCTGGACTCTTATCCACAGTTGTATGCCTAGGCTTGAAACTACAATATGTCCAGGCTAGACAAACTGGTGAGGGTCAGTAGGAGCATAACACAGTACTACTCCAGTGTCATTGCTGGTTCTTTACAAAGTTGTAAGTTTATTTTCCCAAAATGGGACCCAAAGAAGCTCCCATGGGACAGAAAGTGGCCTGCAAAGTCACATTGATGGCTAATACTTGACATTGTTTTGTTTTGTTTTTTAAAAATATCATTACCTTCTACAAATCTGAGCATTTAAAAAAAAAAAGTCACATCCAGTTTGTACAAAATATCCACATGTGTTTCTGTATACAAGGGTATTTGGTTGATATTTTAAAATCAATTTTCGTTAAAAAAAAAAGGAAAAGGAAAAAACCATATTTGTATTTCTGCTACAGAATAATTTTCAGAAATGCTTTTGGAATGTCAACACCACGAAAAATCTATATAACAGTCTCACTTATTTGTTATTCGGGGTTTCTAGAATAACACTGGGTTATCTGGAAGCTGAGAGACACAAGTGGGTTTTTCAAGTATGTGCAATTTTTTGGCTAGGAAATTAAAAACAGCAAGTAATCTTTCAATCCCTACTCTCTGTCCTATATCATCAATATATCCTTCTAGAAAGTTCTCTCACAATGGTCTGGGAAGTACAAAGCAATGTGTTTATTGCCTTATCCCAAACTCTGTGCAGAAAAAGCTGTAACGAGATTTGTTCTGCATAAAATTTGCACATGTTCAATTTGCATAGAAAACAGAGTTTTCTGCACAGGAATTACTGTTTCTGCATAGAAATATTATTTTCCACAAACAAAAAAAATGGTTTAAGTGCAAAACTACCATGTACAAATTTTGCATGGAACCAATCCCCAATTACTGCATTTTTATGCACAGAAAATATTTTGCTGGCCAACCCATGAAATAAAGAGAGCACACACAGGGTTGAACTAGGGCAATTTAGTAATATATGCCTAATTAACATGAACATGGAACTAGAACTTGAACTTGGGCTTGAACTTGAACTTTTGACATGAAAAGGGGGGTCAACATAATGTGTTTGGCTGGGGCGAAGGACCACCTCCAGCCTCTTCCCAGCCTCCTTTGGGTGAGGTACCAGGTCCCAAAGTGAAGCCCTGAAGCTGGGTTTTAACTTTGGCCAACCCTTTTCTGGAAGGTGAGCCCTCTGCTAAGCCTACCTGTCTCTCGACCACTGAGGTGAGAACCAGCTGTGGGCTGGCCTCAAGGACAACTCCATCACATTCCTCCCCACTGTCAGATGACAAGAAAAGAGGGCTCCAGAGGCTTATCCTACACCAAAGAGTGCCATAGGTACTCTCCAAAGCTTTCAGATCCCCCCACCTGCCACGGATAAGGGCAAGAGTCCGATTTGTCCTTATCCCCCCAAAAACAGGCAGGACGCTTATAAACACTTGTTGAAGAGTTAGGAGAATTTTATTATTTTTTAATTATTATTTCATTTCATTTCATTTCATTTTTGCCCCCAGGTGAAAAATGAATGCCATCTGCCCTTTAAGGATCAGGCCTCTGGAATGTTCTGTTGCAGTGGGGAATGTAATAACCCAAGGCCTGTCTCATCACATCATGGATTTTTATGTTTGCTTAGCACCGAACAATCTCAATCTCAAAGTGTCTGAGGTTCACCCCCTCACATGCCAACCTTTCTCAGAATCATTGTGAACCATGCAATGCAGACTTTCGGCCACCTGTCAAGAATAAGCCGCACGTCATGAATGGCCTGTGTAACCAAGGCCTTTCATTTCAGCAGTCCAAGGTCATTACCCCCCAGGTGAATGACTTGCATGTCAGGTGGAGGCCCAAGGCAACCCAAGGTCTTGCCCTTCAGCAAGTCCAGGCTGTTACCATCAAGGTAGATGACCAAAACATCAAGTGCAGGCCTATGGCACTCCCAGGCCTTGCTCACCAGCCAGCCTAGGTCACCACCACTAAGTCAAACAACCAACATCAGGTGGAGGCCCATGGTGCACTGGAAAACAAAGAGGCTGAGGAGGGGCAGTGCAGCTTTAAAAGGGGAATAGCTGACTCCACTCCCTCTCTCATCCACTGTGCACAGTAGCGCAGGTAAGAGGAAAGGAATTCTGCACAAGAATTAATATTTCTGCATTGAAAGATTATGAGAATCTCTCTCTCTCTCTCTCTCTCTCTCTGTATATGTGTGTGTGTGTGTGTGAGTGTGTATACACACATACACAAAACAGCCACATGTAAATTTTGTACTCACAATTTAGGACTTATTCTGCACAAAATTTGCATGTGGCTGTTTTGTGTGTGTGTGTGTGTGTGTCATGTGTTTACTACCTGAGTACATATGTCACTTTGGAGAACTTAAATCTTCGAAAACTGTGAGGTTTTTGAATACTTTCTTGCAGCAGGAAGAAAACAGCTGAAATTGCTCAGATCCTACTTTCAAGAAGTGAAGAACTGTATCACTAGTCAGCTGTACTGCTAGGATTAGCTTTCTCCCCACGTACCTTTCCATATATGAAATCTGGCTACCAGAATACATTCCCATTCCCAATGGAAATAGCAGGAACACCTCTATCTCATCCTAAGCTGCCTGTAGTCATAATCTAAGCATTGCAATTGTTTTGTGAGCCATTTATAACACAGGTTCATAACATGTTGGACATGTTCATGTCCAAACAACTGCTTCTGGATACAAGAATACTATTTGACAGATATTCTGTTTGTGTCTGATTTTGAGTTAAACTTTCAGGATGTTGGTGGCAAGTTTATGTCAACAATGACAATTCATTATGAATAATTTACAAAAGGAGATGATAAGTTCTCCAGAGTGACATATGTATTCAGGTAGTAAACACATGATGTTGTAGGTAGCTGATGCTAATGTTCTCCAGAAAACAAAAGAAGGCTTTGGCAAACATAGCATGAATAGTGGTGTTAGATCTTCAGAAGAAAGGTAAAACAGAGGGTGAAGAGAGAGAGGGAGAGACAGAGAGAGACAGAGATGCAGAGTAAAGAGAGCAGTTGAAATGATGAAATGAAGTGACTTACTGAAGGACAACATTACCCCAGCCAGCATGATTGAAAACTGGAGATGACCGGAGTTGTACATCTTTAATGTCTGGTTATCCAAAGTTAAAAGCAATTGATCTACAGGAAACAAAGCTAAGATCAGTTGTAAATTTACACTTGGTTACAAGTCATACCTTGATGCAAGGAATATTTCCATATAAATACAACCAGAATACACATGGTCTGTGACTATGGAGTGTTGTAAGGATAAAATGCAGTGAGGAGTTTTCTCTGAGCAATCTGAGAAAGGTTAGGGGGAAAAATCCTGCGCAGAGAGAGAGAAAGAAAAAAATAAAATGGCAGTAGCACAGGTCTGTGATAAATAATCATAATAAATAGAGCAAGACCATTCAGAAAAAGGAGACCATTTATTTTGGAAAGACTGTTTATTATATACTTTTGGTAAATATAACATCTGTTCAAGCCCCATGGCTGCCATGAAATATAGCACAGCTCTGACCTGCCAAATGGAAGCCTCTTTACAGCTTTTTCGCTCTTCCTACAACCGAGACATTAAAAGGTTTCTATTCTTCTCCTGCCAAAATGAACTTCATAAACAGATCAGACTCTAGTTCTTTCAGAAGGATGTCAGTATAAAAATTTTTGAAGAGCTGATATTGAGCTTAGTGAGAGGATATCAGGCGTTGTATTGCTCAAGGGCCAAGGATTTTATAAGAGCAACTGGGAGCCTCTGTGGTGGAAAGAGGAAGCCTTGTTTAACATTTGTTGGTTGCATGAAAGTAGAGGAGGGTGGGGTTTGCCAGCAATCCATCATTGATTTAGCACAGTGGATATATAGTCCTGAATCTTATTGCTAGTCTCAATATAACTAGATTTGTTGAATGAATGAGAACTACTTGCTGACTTACCATTCAACAGTTGATTCAGTGAGTCTACTCAGGCAATTGACCAATAGGATTCAGGCCAGAATTAAAATATCCAAATTTGCTAAATAAGAATTCATCATTGGCTATGCATTTTGCTTGCAATTTATTTGCTACTAGCAAAAGTACAACACCCTCCTCCCAGGACTTTCTTTTTATTTTCTACCCATCCATTTTATACTGCACAGTCTATGTTCCCTAGTAACTTATTTGTTCAATGTACAAACTATGTAGTGCATTATGAAACGGTTGAACAGCACTTTGTTCCATATAAATGCATTTTATAGATAGAAAAAAATATAGCATTTTCATTGACGATGTGCATGTAAAACATAGGTGTACATCTCACTGCCCGTGTTTGATGCACCCCATTGATCCTTACAAACATTCTCTTTATCCCTGTTCCTCCTAAGAAAGTTCCTGTGGCTGCAGAAGTGGGTAAGATAACAATTATGTGAGATGCAATAACCAAAAGATATCAGATTTCCTAGGAACAGAGATTCCACAAAATTTGACATGTTATTTGAGGCTTCTAAATTAGCCCACTGCCCTGTGTTCAAGAGTACCAGCATCATGATTGCTGGCTTGATGATTTCCACTCCAAATGGCCTTCAATAACATCATAAAAAAAAGTTACATAATTCAAAAGAACAATAGTTCCAAGATGTCTGCAGGCATCTTCACCAGCAGCAGCTGACCTTACAGCTGGAATCAGTCAGAGCTGCGTTCTTCCAGGCCAGTGTAGGGAAAGTGATTTCTCTGCTTAGTAACACTATTAAAGTTGAATAAACTGTTGAATGGTAAGGCAACATGTAGGTAAATCCCACTGATTGATCTATTTCAATGGATCTAATTAACTTGGGAGCAATAGTAAGACTCGGGTCTATATATCAAACACTGTTACATCAGTGAGGAACAGCTGCTTCTGAGCAGGAGTGGAAGGTTTGCTAACATTGGATAAAGCTACATTATTTGAAGACTGCAATTTTATACATATTAACTTAGAAGTAAGCATTACTGAGTTTGATAGACCTTTCTGTGGATAGGGACAGTAGGTAAAGACGGGATTGCTGCCTGGAAATCAGTGATTCTGGAAACAAATCTTTACGCACCACAAACACACACCAACCTTTCCCAGGTAAGCAAAATGCAAAAAGTTGGCACGTACTCAAGGAAAAGAGGGTAGGTAATATGACCAGGCAGCAGGAATTCTCACTTTCCCTCTCCATATGTTGGTGTGGAAATATCTACTTGGAGTCAGGAATATCCAAAGTTCAGGAGACATTTGGACTGTTGTTGCTTCTGTATGCCCTTAAGTTATTTATGACTTCCAGTGACCCTAACATGAATAGGGTTATAGAGTTTTCTTGGCAAGATTTGTTCAAAGGGGGTTTGCCTTTGCCTTCCACTGAGGCTGAGAGAGTGTAATTTGCCCAAGGTCACACAGTGGGTTTTTGTGGCCAAGCAGGGATTTGAACCCTGGTCTCCACAGTAATAGCCCAATATTCAAACCACTACACCATGCTTGCTCTCATTTGGATTTCACAGCAGTAAATCTGTGCTATTTCAGCACTGGGAACAGAAATGAATGATTTTGTAACCTGGTCCTACATAGACAAAAGCAGCTGCAAGCATTTGGAATAATTTTTCAATTTGCCTCTAACCCTTGAGTGTGCTGATGCTGTATCCCTAATTTACTACTCCCTCAGTGTCATCTAAGTGACTCAGTGAGCTACTGGTGGCTGCATACCAATGTTAATTAATTACAAGCAATTAATTTTTAAAATACAATATCTCTTAGATGTGCACCATCAGGGTGTACTGACTACACATGCCAAGTTTTAGGATTTTGGGTATCATAGTACTGCAGCTTTGCTGGAGACAGATACATACATATTTCAATTACACCCCAGGCATTATTTGGCTTGGAATTACAGTTTCAATATTTGTAGCTGGGATTGAAAGCATAGCTTTGTTTTGCTTTTTATGACTTTTTCTAGGCCCTTTTCACATGGTATTTCTTATGTGAAAGGGCCTCTGGAGCACCACGCCATTGCGAGGAGTATTTCAGACGACGTCCTTGCAATCATGTGACACTGCTGGAGCCGGCAGGCACCGATCGCACACTATATGATTTTTGGCTTTTAGCCAAAAATGCTGTGCAATTGCACATCGCTTCAGGGCCCCCCACACACTTACTGTCCATGCGGAGCCTCCAGAGCAGTGGCCCTAGCACTTTCTACCCCAGTGCAGCCTGGGAAATACCCGGCTGTGCTGTGGAAGGAAGAGGTGGAGCCCCATGTTGCCTGCCAGCTGGCAGGCAGCTCCTGTGGGGCAGAAGCAGTGCGGATGCAAGAGCCTCACAGAAGAGGCTGCTCGCGTGATCCCCGTGCAACTGCGCCGGAAGCCGGTAAGTTGCAGAAAGAGCCTTAGACTTTCAATTTGCCTGTAATTGCCTGCAATTCTATTGTTAATAGTCAGACAAATACTAGGCATAGTACTGCTGAAACCAACAACACTACTCCCCCGAAAAAACTAGTAAATGCTGGATGCCTTTGAAAAATCAAGTTCGTTCTGATGCCTACATCTTTTGCTGTCATCAAAACCATTTCTAATAATATTGGGAGGTGGGACAGAGATATACCGTGGTCTAGCAGAGAAGAAAAGTTGTCACCAAGAGTAAAAATAAATTTCTTGTTCAACTGAATATTGCATAAAGGGAAAGAGTTCTGGGAAACTGAATGCTAGAAGAACCAGTGAAGAGCAGAAGAAGCTTTCTTACTGATATTATGTTGGCTTTGGATGGCCTTTAAAGCAAAGTGCCATTATTTCTTGACTCTTCTGTCTTTTGTAAATAATAGATTTCAGCAATAAATGTTATCATGTGAGACTCATATAAAATGAACTCTCTGGCTCAATTGCTGTTATCGTTTTTCAGAAAGCTAGTCCAAGATAAGAGTTACAGCTGCCTTGGGCCTTGTATATATGTCTAAGGAAAAACCAGGAATTAGCATTCTCAAACCAGATTAGCTAGCAATATCTCACAGCCACAATATCCTTATGAAACAGGTCAATCACATAAATTTTGGCTAAGCAGTAATGAAGATCTTTGAGTTTTTTGAAGCTCAGTTACTGCAGAATTAACAGAGTTCTGCGGCTAATGTTTTGCACCCTTATCTCAGATCATAAGAAGAACAATGCAGGATCAGAATAAAGGCTAAGTCTAGAATGCTGACAAAACGACCTAAAGAAGTGAATCCCATACTCTAGTCCTCCAGGTGTTTTGGATTTCAACTCCCAGAAGTTCCAGTTGCCTTGGCCAACTATCAGTGATTCTGGGCATTGAAGTCCAAAACACTTGGAAGACCAGAGTTTGAGAAACACTGTCCTAAAGGGACTAGATCCTATCTAATCTTGGAAACTAAGCAGTATCAGATCTGCTTAGTACTGTGGTGAGACACCACCAACAAATATAAGCTGCTTTAGGCTATATTTCAAACAAACGAACTGCAGAACCACTCCTGTGTATTCCTTGCTAAGAAAACCCTATGAAATTCATGGAGTTGCCATAGAGTCAACAGGTTACTTGAATGTATACAGGTCACTTGAATGTATTCTTCCAGCAACCAACCAATTGTCTTTGTGAAATCTACAAGCAGGATATCATCACCTTTCTGATCAGATGGAATGAATGTTTACCATTAATCCTTTCCTGGTTGAAAAATAAATTTCCAGGCAATTGCACCAATACATCCTTGAAGGTTATCTAACTCCAGCTCCTTTTTATTTTCTGACCATTTGATAACATTAAAAAAAAAAAAACTAATTCACACATTTTGTCTAGTGAATAGAATGAGATTCTCAGCTTCAGAAATTTCTGCAGATTTCAAATCAGTATATAAAGGCCCTAGGCAGTGTACAAAGATGAAAATTAATTTTCTTATGTGGTGTTATATATGTTTTATCATATAATTATGTGTTGTCCTTTTATATTTATTTTCATATTTATTTTCATGCTTTTATGTAGCCCCTGAAGAAGGCTATAAAAATATATATTGTCTGAAACATATTTGGCTTTCTCTACATAAAGGAGTTTTCTTTCAAGCACTTTGAAATGTATTGCCAGCTTCTTCTGTGATTCCCAGGCATTCAAGAATCCTAATCAGGAATAAAAACAGAAGCAATAATTTGCACAATTTCTGCTCAGTATTAGCACAACCCAACATGTTTAGGGAAATTATTCAGTGCAGAAACACTGGTGGGATTTTTTAATCCAAGAAGAATGGATTTCACACAGAGAGAGAGAAAAAAATCTTGTATATTTCTGGAAACTGGTTTTGTGCACATGTGAAAAACATGTAGTTTACACAGATATTCAAATTACTCACAAAAAAGGTTTGAATAAATCCTTTTATTAGTCTCAACTAGAGGAGAACCATTGGATTTACCAGTGGGTTGACTCACAATGTAGCAATTGAAAAAATAATTGGAGCAAACTAGCCATTGTCTCCAGAAATAAATGTGTTGCCTAGAAATCATAGGTTTTGCATAATACCTCCTATTTTGTGCAGAAAACTGTTCTAGAAACTGTAAAAAAATATTCAGTCTTTCATGCCAGGATGAAAGGGCAACCAAAATGGTGAAGGGTCTGGAAGCCATGCCCTATGAAGAATGGCTTAGGGAGCTGAGTATGTTTAGTCTGCAGAAGAGAAGGTTAAGAGGGGACAGGATAGCCATGTTTAAATTTTGGTAGGAATGTCATGTAGAGGAGGGAGCGGGCTTGTTCTCTGCCACTCCGGAGATTAGGACAAGGAGCAATGGATTCAAGCTGCAGGAAAGGAGATTCCGCTTGAACCTCAGGAAGAACTTCCTGACGGTCAGAGCTGTCCGGCACTGGAATGTGCTGCCTTGGAGTGTGGTGGAATCCCCTTCTTTGGAGGTTTTTAAGCAGAGGCTGGATGGCTATCTGTTGGGAATGCTTTGATGGATGTTCCTGCATAGCAAGGGGTTGGACTCGATGGCCCCTGGGGTCTCTTCCAACTCTATGATTCTATGAAATAGTTGGAGATTTACATCCCTACTTTCTTCCTGTGCTTCTCAAGAATTGATGTTGTTGGTCCTGGAGACCTTTCCACCACCACCCCACCAAAAAAATCATCCTTTTAAGTGATGGAAGAAGAGTTCTCTAGAGATTCTAGGGAGATCAAGGGATCCAAAGACAGCTCTGGGAGAACTGTTTGCCCACCCCAGCTAGAGATCATAAATTTCACAGTTCTGATCCTTTTAACGACAATGTCAGGTTTTCTCATTTGCCTAATTCTGGGAGAGCTACCTCTCCACTATGGTTTCCACAGAAATTGGTTGCATGTGTTACAGTTTCAGGGCACATAAAACATGCTTAGAAATAACTGAATGATTGTTACATTCCTGAGCACTTTACAAGGAAGCATATAGTGACTGTTGGCTAGTATTTTATTTTATTTATTTTATTGACAATATGCATTTTTTTTTCTACAAGGGTGCTTTAAGTGTGCAAGTGCCAGTTAAAAAAATGACAAAGATGTTAGGGAGGAAGTAAAAGTTCTAAAGAGACCTTAATAATGGTGAGCTATATATGACATACAGGATCAATGCTTTGAGGGACAGTAGTTTATGTACTGAATTGTGCTATTCTGGAAAACTAAATCGCTCTTGGCAGTTATAATGGGATACAGAGCTCCTAGGCTGCTTGTCTGATTTTCAGTGGGAGGTATGGATTGCTTTCAGGGCCACTTCTGTCTCAGCTGTCATGCAGGACAACTAAAGGAGAAGAGATGATGGAAAGGAAAAATAAAGGATTAGGTAAGAAGGGAGAAGTGAATCATTACTGAGGCCAAGAGTTTGGTTACAAGAAACTTTTGCCAAGGCATCAAAAGAGGGGAAGAGGAATTCTGAATATGAGCAATAGAAATGTTCTACATATGCATTCTGTGTTGTAAATTAGAACTACAGGTGAAGCAATTTCTATTTTTTTAAAATATGCATCAATGTAAGCTAGTATGATGTGGTGGTTTGAGCACTGGACTACAACCATAGATACCAGGATTCAGTTCCCCACTCAGACATGAAAACCCACTACGTGACGTTTGGCGCATCACACACTCTCAGTCCCAGAAAATCCCATGACAGGAACACAACAATAAAAACAAAGGTTAGAGAGGTGCTGACAGTTACCCAGGGAATAGGAACTTGATGGGCATCTCAACCACCCATTGATGGACTCATCTGTTAGCTAGAAGATCTAGGGCAGTAGCCTTCCATGATGTTTTTTAAAAGTTCACTCCTTTCCTAGCATAACCAACAGTGATGAACGTTGGGTATTAAATTGCAATAGCATATTTAGTGACATATGATTCCTACCCCTGAACTAGGGTAACTGTGAAGCTACAACCGCTACTTTCAAGGCAAAAGGAAAGCCAGTCAGTCTCATCTATCAGCTAGAGAAGAAACATTTGGAGGGAACTTTATTTTCTGTTTCCCCAAAAAGTTCTTTTAAATAAACATGTTCAAAACTATATTTTCCTTGAAATTCATTGTTCTCTGATTAATATGATTTTCCACTGGAAACGTTAACCATGAGGAAGGGATTATAAATCCTTAAAATAATTGAATAAATACCCTAAAAATGGATTATTTCATAATGGCATAATGAAATGATGCACTATCAGTTAAATAGGGTGGTTTCATGGTTGTGATATTATTGTGATATTATTTAATACCAGTATGTAAGCACATATCCAACATAGGCATATAGAAATTCAACGTTACAACAGTTTTCAATGCCTTCCTATTTTAAATGCAAACAGTATGAAGGAAATGTATGCTGTTGAGTTGTCATTATTTCAGATATTTTTGGTTAGTGGAATCTAACATTTAAACCACATTCATTGCGTGTTACTGAGGTTTTCCCATACTGACATATTTCAGTTAACTACTGTCGGCTATCAGAAAAACTGAGATATTTACGGAGCTTTTAAAATGAGGATGTCATGCTTTTTAAATTTTGTTTACTTGCAAACATGCTAAATTAGATTTAGGGCACTGGAAAAGTACATGGAAAATTTTCTGAATTAAGATGCTCTAGAAACCCATCATCACTGAGCCCATAATGTGCCATTGTTTTTCCAAATTGTAATCTGATTATGCTTTCATTCAACACTTGCTTGATCCAGCAAGAGACACAGGGTTTTAAATAGGAAATCTAAAGCATCATCATCTTCATCATCATCATCTTCATCATCATCACCAACAACAACAACAACAACAACAAATGAAGACTTGGAGAAGATATGTTGGATTGAACCAAGTCTTTATCCAGTCTTTCATACCATTCCCATGTTGGTGTATGAGATACCTATGACCAACTCACAAGCAGGGCATGAACACAACAGAAAACCTCCATCTCACTTTCCCATTAAGTGGTATTCTTTTACAGGTATACTGCCTTTAATAATAGTGGTAATACGTGTATGGTCCTCCCTCCACATTTCCAGGTTTGACCTTCATGGCCTTAGATTATTTATGAGACACATGTTTTCCTCCCCTCCTATTCTCCTCCTTCCATTCCCTTTCATTCCCCACCCCAGGTTTGCAAGACTTGTGTTTAAAATTGGCTTTTTTCCCCTTTTTGGTGAGCAAAGCCCCCCCATTCCTGGAGGCATGTCTTCTCTGCCAAATGCCTGCACATACTGCTATGTAATGACCACTGATTGGTCAGGTGCTCTCTTTGAATCTCCTTTCTCAAAACGGTGACCAGAAATATCTAGAATGCCAGAACTCAGTGCTCTGCTGTTCTCCATCAGAGGGGAAAGTATCAGTAAGCCCTTTACTTTTGTCTTTTTTCTTCCCCCAGGAGCACTGGGGCCAGAGGCAAGGGAATGGTAAGGGGGAGCTCTGGAGGGAAATGCGAGGAGAATCATGGAGAGGGTGAGTTGTTTGTGGTTTTCTTACTTTCATGAGGGTTCTGCATCCCAAACTCTCATAAAAGTGAAGAGGCCACTGTATTATGATTGATAAGAGGGATGTTACTTCAATCTCTAGTAGTTTCCAATTTATTTCTCTAGATTCAGGAAGGATGATATGGAAGGTTTCCTGAAACCCTCAGGTTACTGAATCTTCTTCAAACTCGGAAAGGAATGGAAAGTCCTAACATTTGCCTCTCTGCATAAATAAGCCATCTCTTGTGCCCATTTAAACCACACAATTATAGTATTATCATTCCATTTTAATTGTCATGGGAACAATTGTGGAACACTGGCTGAGAATTTGGGCACTCTTTGGCTAAAAATTCCAAATGCCTCTCTCTAAATTGAAAACCCCAAGATTCCATAGGACAGTGGTTCTCAACCTGTGGGTCCCCAGATGTTTCTACACTTCAGCTCCCAGAAGCCCTGAGCATTGACCATAGTGGCTAGGGCTTCTGGGAGCTGAAGTCCACAAACATCTGGGGACCCACAGGTTGAGAACCACTGCCATAGGATGTTGCCATAACGGTTAAAGTATAGTGCTATAATTATGTAATGTGAAAGGCCTCAAGGACAGACATAGCTTCAAATAGGAGGAAATTTTACTCAGACACAACATTCATAGGAACCACAAGGTTCACTGCCCCTGCCATGGCAGATCCACTCACTACTCATACATCTGGCCTAGTCTAGTTCTAGCAAGATATTATATTATGAAAAATTTGAGTATATCTTGAAACAAGGTGGAGGTGGTAAGATGTAAAGTTGTCAAATGACTGAAGAAACACATTCACTCTAAATCATTTGAGGTTCCACCCTGGATAATGTTTATTTATACTGCAAGAAAATAAATGTTCTGTGCAAGGGAACTCTCATCACTTTACATTTATCAAATATTATGTTTCATGTTTAGGACTCTATATGCAATAGTACAATCTCAAAGCTCCCTCAGATAAAAGCAGCACAAAATTGTCCCATGTACTCAAAATCTAAGCTGATGTGTGGATCACTGAAGTGTTTAAATGTGATTCCCTACTTAAATCAAAACTCTCAACTTCAGCTTTAGCATTCTCCTGCCTTTTATTATATCCCATTTCTCTTCTCATCCTGCTTGGGCATAAATATAAGAAAGAAAATATTTCCGGTAACCACAGTTTGATGTTCTTTATTATGAAAGAAGCTTGATCTTACAACTGTAAAACCTGGTCCACCTAGGAGCCTCAAAGTCTCCGTGTGGTGACAAGCCTCTCGGTGACCGAACGAGCTGTCAGTTCTGAAAGCTGCAACAGACCCTCTTCCTGTTCTGCCTCAGTACTGACTGGCTGTTCACTCATTCACTTTCCAGATACTCCTTTTTTGGTTCCTTCCCCCCTCCCACTAAGAGCAGAGAAGAATTTAGAAATGCTTGCACTGTTCTTTGTAGCTCTTAGAAGAAACCAGGTGCTAATGGAGGATGAGATAGTAATCCGCCCAGAGGACAGGCGTTCTAGAAAACTGAAAGAGGGCCAGTCGCGTACAGAGACTCAACAGTGCCCAGGGCAAGGGGGTGGGACAAGCAGTGGCCGGTGGGGGAGGGGCAATCCATGGGGAGAGGAGGGATTGCCCCTCCCCACCTGCCACTGCTTGTCCCACCCCCTTGCCCTGGGCACTGTTGAGCCTCTGTACGCGACTGGCCCTCTCTCAGTTTTCTAGCGGGGGAGGGGCCAGCAGCAGGCGGAGGAGGGGGGATCAGCAGTGGGGGAGGGGGATTGGCAGAGGGGGAGCAATGGAGGGTGGGGAACGGCCTATCGGTGGCAGGGGAAGGGATGCATGTGTGGGAGAGGGGCAAGCAATGGGTGGAGGAGGGGCAAGCAACAGCTGTGGGGCAGGCGGGAGGGTTCCTCTTTTTGCATCCCCCTGACGTTGGCACCCAGGGCACGAGTCACAGTTGCCCCACCCTAGATCCGCCTCTGTAGCAGTTGTTAGAATCAATAGTTCCTACAGTCACTCCGTGGCTTCTTGCCACATGGATATTTTTTTTAGGGCTCCTGAGCAAAAGAGGTCTCAGTTAATGATGATGATCACCAGTCTTCCTCTTCTCTGCTGGAGAATTATTTGTTCCAAACTTTAACAATCTCATACTGAGTTCTTCTCTGTGTTTTGAAACAGGGAAGCATGCTTAGGAGGATATTATTCCAAATGTCACCTTGTAGATGTGTTGCCAGCCCTAACAGCATATCACAAAGCATGACATTTCCTTAAAAAACAGAAGCAGTATGTTCTGCCCACCCTAGTTAAAAATAGCAGCAGCCTCCAGCTTCTTCATGGCCTCATAATCTCATATATATGAGAAAGAAAGGGAAAGCAGAGCTGCTTTAATGCTAAAGCACCAAGTCTGCTCCCCTCATTGATTTTAACAGTTGTAGAATGCACTAATAGTCTTCAAACGAGATTGGCTCTTTTTAAAGTCTGGAGTTATTTTTCTTAATAATTTCAGTCATCTTTTACTTTGTTGCTGATAGCTCTTGAGGCTCTGAAGTACACATGGCAGCCCATATTAATGAGCAGGGACTACAAATAGCTTCATGATGTAGAGGGATGCTCTGTGCACACATCTTTGTTCCACATTTCAGGATATGCCATCACATGAAAGAGCATTATCTGATCACACATACTTTTATATATAGGTCAGGACTGTTCCAAAGGCACCAGTGCTTCCTATACTGTCCTCATCTAATATATAAAAGTAAAAGTTTGTTTGTCTGTGTCAGGTGAAGACTTCATATGATTAGCTGGCTGTGAAGATTCTGCGGAATCCTGGGGTTTGCAGTTTAGGGAGGGACCATTAGAATTCTCAGCCAGAGAGCTCTTGGGCCTCAGTCAACCGTGTCTGTCTTGAATAGGCCATTTGCTATGGAGACAAGGCCTAAAAACAAGGAGGAGGGCAGTGTATTCCCTCAGGAACCCAACCACTGTATGTTAATAACTATGAATACAGATTGGATTGGGGAATATGCACAAAAGTTACAGGTACTGGACAAGACAGTTTGGGAAATTAGAGACGCAGGATCTCAAATCTTTCTAACAAGTATTACCTGTGAGAAGATAAAATCCCAGGCAACGCTGGGTATATATGCTAGTATACTATATTAACAAACTTGCTAAAACCATAAATTATTCCAAGCAACGACATTAAAGCAGAATGAGAGGCAAATGCAAATATATGGCTCCAGGCAGGGTAAATATGTTGGGAGGTAGTGATATTGGTACCCATATTTCTTGTTGTTTCAAAAAATCCAAATGACATTTCTGTTGTCCCAGATCATTTTTTGGCAATTGCCAACCCCACACTGGGGTTGGCAATTTTTTCCCCATTTCCAACATTTTTTTCCCCACCTTTCTGTGGCATAATAGCATTTTTTTTTAATTCTGAAAAATATCAAGATGACATGTTTGTCTTCTTTTGTTACATTTTTAAAGAGTTACGATGCTATAGCGGGCCATGGAAATGACACTTTTGCACTATAAATCTATAACTAAAAAAACAACAACAACAAAGAGGAGAAAATTTGCCCTTTAAAACAAAAGTCCACATCAGAAAACTTGAGAAGAGCCCTACTGTAAATCCAAGACTTTGCTACAAACAGCTCCCAAAAGAATGGAACAAGTGAACATGTAGATGACAACAGCGACCAAAAACCAAGGAGCTCTGTCACAAGAACTTTATATCTTAAGAACTCATGTTTTAGACCAATCTGAAAGTTCTCATAGATTTTGTCCAGGTTTGTTTCTCCCTCTTTTAGGGACTAAAGACACTTTTTGTGGGGAAAAAGAAACATTTCCTTTACCATGCAGATATAAAATGTATCCAGTGTATAGATGCCAATAATATTCTCAGATTTATTTATCTACTATTCGTTGTATTATTTTGTATGTGTGATTTCCCATGAAGAACTGGAAACTGCACCTATCCCTCACAAGGCCATGAGTCAGAATACTACAGTTCAGTAACTTTAACTGTTTCAGTGTATTTCAATTCTCTGTGATCTCATTGTTTACAATTCCCCCCTCCCATGTATATTTCTGCCATTTCAGGGTAAAAACTCATGCATCTGAAAACAAGAAAACACAGGATCCACGACAGTTTATGCCAGAATATGTTAGCCCTTAAAGTTCCAGAAGATGAACATGGATAAAGGACACCACTATCAAAGACACAGCTGCTAGCAAAGGTGAGACTAAGACTTACATTCTGTAGTAACAACAGTCAAACTAGGCACTCACATTTTTATAGCAGGGGTTCACTGAATCAGTGAAATATGTCTGCTTGTCACAGCACATGCTTTTCCTCATCTAACTCCATTAGTAACAGAAAAGTAACTTTCCTTGAGATCTAGCCTGCCCTTGTCCTGTGCAAAGCTAACTGCCCCTTTCTTAGGCAGAAAATAGAGTTAATAGAGCTGAAATTTTATTACTTGTCTTTTACTGCCTTTTGTGCCTGGTCCTGACATGGCCAAAAAGGGAAGTGGCCCCTGCCTGCATTGATATCCCTATAGACCAGTGGTTCTCAACCTGTGGGTCCCCAGATGTTTTTGGACTTCAGCTCCCAGAAGCCCTGAGCATTGACCATAGTGGCTGGGGCTTTTGGGAGCTGAAGTCCAAAAACATCTGGGGACCCACAGGTTGAGAACCACTGCTATAGACCATCGTAACTGACAACAGAAGTAACGTCTGAGGGCCTTTCTGCACTACACTGCTATAGTGCTATTATTCCACTCTCAACATCCATTATAAGAAAAGAAAAAACACAAAAAATACGTAAGGTGATAAACATAAAAGTGAAGAAAAAAGGTTACAACAAAAAATGCTTGCATTTCTATTTCTAAATCCATTTACATAATATTACTTATTCAACTTATTATAAATCATACTGATTATATATTTCTCCTGTAAGACTTTTAATGTCTTCACCTAATGAAAACACCAGTGAAGCTTAAAAAATTTGTGTGATGCATTTTCTGCACTTGGGTTGGCCAATAAAGGTATTGCTCTTTTGCGGATTTTGGATTTTGGTATACTTTGCTGCAAGCATATGTTTCATGGCAGAGACAATCTGTAAAGAAATTCCATTGTGAGGGATAACATTTTAATTTTAGGGAATACACATCTCCCCTAAATTCCAATTTGATCCAAAGAAAAATATTTCTGAAGTTACAAATTAGCTAGCTTAAAATCAACAGCAACAACAGCTACAACAAGAAAGACTTAGGCCCTTTCCACATGGCATTTGCTATGTGAACTGGTGCCTGAAGCATCGCTCAGTTGTGAGGAGTAATCTGCATGACGCACTCCCAATTGCATGACACTCCAGGGGCCGGCAGGCGCCGATTGCGCACCTTTTCATTTTCAGCTAGAAGTTGAAAATGGTGCACAATTGTGCATTGCTCTCAGGCCCCACACACACTTTCCTGGCATGCGGAGCCTCTGGAACCCACACCGGTCACGCTTCCAGCCCCAGCACAGCCTGGGAAAGAAGTGGGGCTCTCGCGTGAGCAGGCAGCTCGTGTGGAGCCGAAGGACCCCAGACAGGAGAGCCTCTCACCGGAGGCTGCTTGCACAATCCCCACACCCCAGTGCTAGAAGAAGGTAGGATACAGAAAGGGCCTTAGTTTGGGAGAAGTAGGACAGGAAGGGGGTTTCTCCAAGTCAATACTGCTTTACAGGCTAATGTTTCAGTTTGAGCTTGTCTCTTGCATCTTCATCATGCATATTTGGAAATAAACACTAAAATCTATGCTTTCTCTCCTGGGCTTTATCATCCCATAGGAAACTAATTTCTATAATACTACTAAGAACTTCTCGAGCAGGTTCCACTGATTTCTCATGCTCAGGATTCATGTCCATTTTCTGCCATAAACTTTTATAGTTCCGCAAACTTGTTGAAAGAATGTCATATCACCTGCAGGTTATGTTTCACTAGCTGTTACATATTAGAAATGATTCCACACTTTCTTTTTTAAAATATCACAGAAGGTTCTTGTCATCTACTGATACCATGGCATAATTACTATTATTTCATGTGTGTGTGTGTGTGTGTGTGTGTGACTGTACATATAAAAATCCAATAAAGACTTTTTTCCCAATAACAGGAAAGCAGTATGGATCCTAAAATAAAAGCTGAAGATTTTCAAAGTGTCAGAACCATAACTGATAATTTCCACCAAAGTAATGTTTTTAAATATGTAATCTGGCAATAATTTACTTCTAAAAACAACTGTATGGAAGCTGTTTTCCTTTTATAATAAGGTTCTCCATGGAAGTTAATAGATATATAACTTTACTTTCAGTCAATTTATTTAAAGCATATGTTTTTAACTGACTGCCATTTTACTGCAAAATGTTAAATATTCACAAACTACGATTTACCAAGAAAACCAACAGCTCCATTTGATCTGAAATTTATTACCCAAAACTCCCACAAATATGTCTTCTAACCCATAAGGAATATGTTTCTCATTTGAATTGTACATTAAATACAGGCTCCTCTCAGAGAACATCAGCAATAATACTCATAATCCTTCCACGGGATGTTTATTGTAAAATGGAGTGCTACAGGAGTCTCTGTGGTATGGAAGTTGCACATAGTTAATTTGAAGCTGCAGCTGCTCTTCCACTTTTCCAGATGCTTATGCCAATGTGAAAACAAGACTTATTATGACAAGAAGACAAAAGTCATTGTTGGTTCTACTGGGCATAAACTTAGACACTTGCTGAGGCCCAAGTGCCAGTGAAGGACTCCTTCTACAGTGCAGCTATAATCTACTAGCAATGCTGGTTTGGGGAATACAGGGGGTTATAACTAAAAAAAAAAAGTCAGAAAAGGAAAAGAAAAGAAAGGAGCAATTTTCCGGCTGTTTTCACATGGTATGGGAAGCCTGGGAAAGTTGAAGATGATGAAAGTATTTCTTGCTCTTCAACCTTCTAAGATTCTAGGGTAAAGCAGTGGATTTGCTTCCCTAGAATTGTCTGGGATGTATAAAGGATTGACACAGATGGAGGTTATAAGCTGGGAACAAAAAGACATAGGAAGATCCCTTAGTCTGACCATTGATCCATTTAAAACTATAGTGTCAATGCTGACTGTTAGAGGCATTTTGGAATTTCAGGCTGGAGATTTTTCTGCATCAACTACACCTTGGATTTTGGACCCTGAGCTACAAGATACAGGTGGAGTTGGAACTGAGTGTCACGGAGATAGCAGCCCTGAGGATGCTGTGGTGCTTATTTGGTTTACAAGGAGAGCCCTACCACCAAGCAAAGTGAGGCAGCTGGCTCTGGGATGAGATTTTTGGAAGTCATATAAAGAAAATCAATTGTTTTTATTGTGTTTTTAATATCAAGCATGGGGGAAGGTGCTTATGAAAATTACTGCCTCATGTGCCAAAATAACTTGGCTGGCTTCAGGTGATGTTCATCTTGATTTAAAACTTTGGCTTCCATTTGGTTCTCTGCCGTAGGCAGCAAAAATGCCTTTGGTTGGCACTTAAGTCCCACATTTTTGATAAGGGACTCTAATGGTAAACCTTAGTCCCCTAGAAATCTTTTAGTTAGGCAGATATGAAAGGCATGTCAGTCTCAATGGCTAGGAAAAGGATACTGTAGTGAATGAACAAGTAGGTCCAGTCTTAAAGGTTCTCTGTTTTTTCCCAAGGTGCAGGGATAAATGTTATCATAGAACAGATACATAGTTTGCATTTGAGACTAAGCAAAACCTAATGACATTGGGACAAAAGGAGTGTGTATGCTGCCTTGTGATTCACACTAGGGGGGTACATTTGATACAGCTATGGGGAAAAAGGTTGACAGGGTGAAAACTGGAAAGGGCTCATGTACCTTTAATGTGGTTGTGTAGAAAGATACTTTCAGTAGGTATTACTTGTTCCATGTTTGTGCAACAAGCAACACCTCCTGAAATGTCCCCTTCTATACAACCACTAAAGGTGCAGGAGCTATTTCCAGTTTTTGGTCTGTAACCCTATGTGCAGCTTTCCAGAGGATAGTGAAATGCAGCTCCCAGAACTCAACATTATCATCAATTAAGCTATCTTGGCTGCTGGGATTTGCAATCTAACAACATCTAAAGGGCTGCTTGATTCCCAACCCTGGTTTATAATATGCTACCACAAAAGAGTTCTGTTTTGTTTTTGGTTTAGTCTTAAAATCTAACATTTAATAAATATGAGCCCAAGAGTAACAAAGAGATATCATAATTTTCACCACGTACTGCAAGCTTTATTTGTCCCAAAATGAATCTGGATTTTTTTTTTTTTAAAAAAATGCATCCTTTCAACATTGAATGAGTATTAAGAAATGACTCCACACCTTTTGCTCAGATAACTTTAAAACTGCATCAAATTTTAGATAATAGAATCCCTACTGTAATTAATCACCATCATCCTAGAAATTTAAAAGTGTGCTGCTGCATGGAACTTATTTTTAACTAGTGACATTACTTTTTTTCCCGCCCGTGCATTGGGGCATAAGAGTGCTTCCAGACATTCCTACCATTGTGCTACTGTCAAGCCACTTTTTATATTAAAGAAAATCCTTTACAATGGAACACAAATGAATCCTACCACAAAGGAATCACCTCTATTTTTCTTTGTAGGAAAAAAAAAAAAGACAGTATGCCTGCTGAAACTGTTTTATTGTGCAATAAAGGCCACTACAATTCTGAAAAGCATGAAGACCTTTTTTTTCTGTATAAATATATCAAGTAGACATCTAACCACCCTGCTGCCTACTAAGGTCTGTAACAAAGTAAGGAGAGGTGACACGGTTAGAAATCCCTGAGTGAATTGTCCGGAGAGACTTTGCAACATCCATAAATAGTCTCTTTCAATGGCATCAACTTATGGTCTCAAACATAGAAACCATGCGACTGGTTCCAATATGTTAAAGATCAAAATTCCAACAAGTCATTTATTGGAATGGCTTTTTTGTATTGATCTGAATTTTCACTTAGATTGGCATCTAAAAACAGGAAGTTTTGTTTTCACACCCTTGGTCATCTATGGCTAGAGTTAAATCATTAATTCAATAACTGAACTGTGATAGTCAGGTGATTCTGCAGCGAAAAGGATAGATCTTAGGGATGCTAGCTAGGATGTTCTTTTTTCTTGCTAGATTTGCCTGTTGAAAATCCCATAGGTTTCTGCATCAGGTAGAGAATGCAGACAGGGGATAATGCCACCTATGTGAAGGAAGAGCAACTGGCACTTTTCTTTTTATGTTGTTTAGTTTCCTGTATCTCTCTTCCTAGTGGATAATGTCAATTCTTGACAATTTTACTTCCATGAGCATACTAGCCAATAAAAAGAAAGACAAGAGGAGATGAACAGTGGAAAGAACAAGGCAACCAACAAATCCTCCATCACAGTACATAGTTTGTATCAATTGTCCTAACATTCCATGCCTGTTGGTGGAGAACCTTCAGAACTCTCAATAAGCAATTTCCCTTGCATAGAGTGGGGTGAGGGCTCAGAACTGTTCTGGCCAATGGTCATGCTGGCTAGGGGATTCTGGAAGTCGTGGTCCAAAGCAAAATTAAACTTTTCTCAGTTCTGATTCTGACATTAAATGAAATGTGTAGCCAGGTTCGGATAGAGTATGCCACTAATTCAGAAATATTGGCCCTTTCCACAGCTTACTTCTGTCCCAATGGCATTCAGTGATGATGGTGGCAGTGGCTCTCCTGAGAGGGGAGTATGATGGAGCACTCCCCTCTACTCCATCTGCCTGCAGAATCCACGAAGCACGGTGACCATCCCTCTTCTTGTCACAGCACAGCCAAGTGCTGTCCCAGGCTGTGCTGGGGCAGAAAGTGCAGCCATGATGCTTCCAGGACCTCTGCAAGCAAGGTAAATGTGGGCACATGGTGAAAGGGTGCCATGATCACTGGTCATTGATGTTAAAGATTTGTGGAGCAATCAAACTGCCTGGGGATGGGAAAAGATGGAACCAGGATGACATTGTGCATAAGTGTCATCCCGGTGCTGTCCTTCTCCCATCCCCATGGTGGCTTGAGTTTGTCAAGTAGCAAGGGCCATATTTGGCTGAAGAACTAGTAGTGAAAAGGATATTGTGTGCTTGTAATCATCTTTTTCCATGGGTAATTATCACTGACAATGAGTGAAATGAGAGAGTTTACTTACTTAGGAGCATGGACCAGTATCACCAATCTGTGCTGAGAGGATCTTTAAATATGGTGCAATGCAATGAGAAGAATGCAATGTCTTCTTGACTCAATTCCTTCAAAAACGAAATGGATAAGTATATTCTATGGAGAAATCAACAGAGGATCTGGTGAATGCACCTGGAGAATATAATAGCAAAGCCATGTGTCTGGAAAGACAGACTCCTATGAATAATTTCCCCCAGGAATGGTTGACTGCCAGACTGAGGAATAATAAAAGGATACGTAAGTTACAGAGGATTTCTGTGCACATGTAGCTGTGGGGTCCTTGTACCAAAAAGTGTGTATATATGTGTGCATGTATTTACAGCAGTGCTATACTATGTTTCATTTTAAAAAAAACAATCTCAAAGCAGAGTACAATAACAAGTACGATAAAAACCTATATATCCACATAGAATGAGAAAAATAATAAAATAAAAAATGGTTCATTGTAAAAAAACAGAGAAGATTGGTAACATTAACAAGTTCAAAAACAGAAAAATGTCTGACTAAACCGATAGGACTTCAGTTCATAGTAAAGATTTCCAACCTTCTTAATCTCAATGGGGAAACCAATCCACATGGCAATGATCTTCTCTGGGCCACAATACAATAAGCTGACTCAACTGTCCTATGAACATAAATCTCAGGAATGGCTATAGAGGAGAAGGAAGTCCATCAGGCAGCCTTGCAGTCTTACAAACCAAGAATAACATCTTCAACATCTTAGGACCTAATGTAAAATTAGTACAGGTCTTTCAACAGTGGAATTATGTGTCCATCGTAGAAGCCCCTACTAGGAAACCAGATGCTGCATTCTGCACTAGTTGCAAGTTCCAGACAAAACCAAAAGGTGGCCCCACTTGAAATGCGTTACAAGGGTCCAGTCTTAGATTAACTACATGAAGATCAGTATGGGCAGATTCTCCCTGTCAGGAATGGTTGTCTCGGCCTTATCTGCTGAACTTTGTGGTTGGTGTTCATTTCACTGAGACCATGTGAATTCATAGTGACAGAGATCAATATAACAGCACTCCTAGACTATGGCCTTGTCCTCAGGAGTGGGTAAATTTCCTAACTCATACCTGAGGGCTTATTCTATTTATGACCTGAAAATAAATGCATGCGAGTAAAATTTGCCTTCCTGAATCTTCTGCCCCAGATGTTTTATATTACACTCTTCATTATCTTTGATCATTGGCCAAAGACGGCTGGAGTCCAAAAGATCTGCTCCAGGTTTGGAAAGCCTACCTATCTCATCCCATTGAAAGTGTTTGTGCCTTAATCAAGTGCTGTACCCACTAACTTCCCTTGCATTTCCTCACCTTCCCTTAAGCACTTTCATTTCTCTTATATAATGATTCCACACTAATTTGCACTGATGAATACCCAGTTAAAATAAATATCTTTTTCCTCAAATAGGTGAATAGGCTTATGCACTGGAAACTGTTTCATTAAGTCAATGACCTTTATAAAATGAATTCCTGTTGATAAAATAAAACCCACGACCACCTTAAGGCAGAAGTAGGGGGGAATAGAATTTACATGTGCACGAGTTTCCAAGATTGATATTCACAGAAGAATGAGAAGAGAAGGACAACTCACCTCAGGAGCATAAGGAGGCAGCAATAACTTTTTTAATGGTTTTCAGCCTTGTAAAAAGTACAATTTAATTTGCTTTTAGTAAGTTTATAACAACAGTAGAATCCCGGTGTGGGCCTCTATTTAATTTCATATTCAGTTATACTAGAGTTTTGACTCCACACATTCTTCAGTTGGGATTTTCCAGTTGCACAAGCATGAAACATGTATACTTTCAAAATATTCAACATTCCAAGCAACTTTAAAAAAAAAATGAAATGGGGAAGTATTAAAAGCTGCAGCAGTTTTAACCCTTCTCCTTCCCTACTTCTATATATCCTTCATCAGGACTTCATCCAGTGCCCCCTACCTGCTGACAGTAAGCAGACTCCTAGCAGTTCTCCTTCCAGATTAGAGAGGAAAGAGAGACAACCTCCAGGGAAAATAATCATTGCTCTAACAGCAACTTGTAAAGTACACAGGATTTCTATAAAATCAAAACATTGCTATTTGGGTAAGCCAGAATCTCATTTATTTACATCAATAAAATATGCACCTTAGGACACACTGGGTCACAGTTGAGTAATGTAGTACATTTTTCACTGTTTTGAGAAGGAATGAGTAATGACAGTGGAAAAGCTTGGGTTCATTAAAGAAAAACAAATTTGGAGCACTGGAGGCCTTTATTTAAAGTGAGCTTGTGATATGGCTTGACAGTTGCTTTGTTTGGACAAGTGTCATAGTTTTATTTCATTGACCAATTTTTCCAAAGCCAAACAGGCCCATCATTATTTTGTGATAGCCATTGGCTAAATGATACCATCAATACCCAAACAATGGAGCCAGGCTAAAGGACTGGAGAGAAACTTTCCTGAAAGTAAACACTTCTAGATATAAACACTTGGATTATCTGTCTCAAAGGGACAAGACCTAAGGAAAAGATTTAGGATTGGGTCCCCAGGCCTTTGTCATTCCTGAAACAAAGACAGCCCTTGTTAATACACATTACACCTTCTGTATTCATAATACTTTGGCCTTCATCATAAGCAGAAACTAGGAATGAGGGAGGAATTCATTTAGTTCGCATTTTAATGGAAACTCACGTATTTGGATTTTTCAGACTAACATGCAAACAGAATTTGAATTGAATTTATGATTAGGCATTTGAACCTCTCCAAATATCATAGTGTAGTTTTCCTTTCATAATGTATAAATTATAGAATGGTCTTAAAACAAATGCATGTCTTAATGCACCAGTTCTGGAAAATTCTTTGCCTCTAACGCACATGCACTAAATGCATACAAATATATATGCAGATTTTTAAACAAAAACCACTCGAACATGCAGAAATGAGATGAAATGAATTTAAGACTGAAAGCAGGGAGAAACAAAAACAGATATGGTTGCTCTTCCCAGGGAGAATTGTGTTTGGCAAACAATAGGACAGGCCCTGTTTAACTTCATTTTTTTTTTAATTCCACTGTATCTCTAGAACTCCATAATAACCAGAACCATACCCAGAAACAGAAGTAGAGTTGTTTTAGAAATAGACATTCAGTGTGGCAAAAAGACTGGCTGACGTATAAGAAAAAACATCAAAACACACCTAAATCAGTATGTCTCCTCTTGAACTATTAAGCACAGAAATCACTGTAAAGGGATCAAGGTCCTGAAAGCCAGCATGATGTTTAAGGTCTCCAAGGCAGAGAGTCAATATTTTTAAAATATCCTAAGTAAATTAGCTATCCACAATGTCAGTCACCATAGTTTACACAATATCACCTTCATAATTGCTAACTGTATTGGTTCATACAGAAACTTTATTGCACCATGAAAATGTCTCAGTGGATGAGAAGATGTAAACAGAGAAAGCCCGTTATAGTTTTCAGGTACTATAAATTTGGAAGATTTGTTTAGGAACCTAAACAGGAAATAAAGTGGATAATCTGGATGGAAAACCTGCTATGCAAATAATTGCAAAAAGGAATACATACAAGCAATGGAAAGAATATTTGAAAATATTTGAAAAATGGTTTAAAAAGCATGTTTTTTGACTATTGAGATAGTGTGATGAGAAGAATCCTGGACTGATGAGAATCTTTACAGTTCAGGACTTATTCTATGCATAATTCATATGTGGTTGTTCTGTGAAGAAATCAGCATTTTCTGCATAAGAAACAGCCTTTTCTGCATGAAAAATAATATTTCAACATAGAAATATTGATTTTTGCACAGAAAATGCTGTTTTCTTTGCAGAAAATGTTCTTTTCTATGCAAATCACCTGTGCACAAATTTTAGACAAAATAAATCCCCAGCTACAGCATTTTCTTTGCAGAAAACAGCATTTACTTCATAGGAATTAATATTTATGAAATTAAAATACATACATATGATTTGAAAATTAGAAGAAACGCTAAATAATATTATAAGAAGGGCAATTGTTTTTTTTCCCCTGCATGTGAAACCATGTATTTGTACATGATACAAAAATATGCCCAAATTGTGTGAAATTTACAAAGTTTGTACAAATACATGGGTTTCTTTTTCTTTGTCTGTCTTCAATGTGCAATGCCTCCCCCACACACACACTTTTTTAAAAATAGGAACCAGTACATTTTTGTGCAAAATATACATTTTTCCCAAAAAATACATTTTCTGAACAGGAAGATCACATTTCTTTTTGCACAAATTTTCCCCACTGTGTTCCTGAAATAGAAAGAATCCTATGGCTGGTCATCTTTTCCTTAGTGGAGTGTATCATGAAATACCTTCTTATTTTCTTTTAACTTTTGTTTATTTTTTAATGAGACCAACCACATATTAATAACAATATAGAAGTTATGGAATTATAAATATAAAAGTTAAAAGAAACATTCAACAACTAAATCATTAAAACACTTATACCTCATCATCTTACCTGTTATAATATTTTACTCATAACATGTTCAATAATAATACATCTCAAGCAAACCTTCCTCCTTTGATAACTTAACAATTTTATTTATCTCATTACTAGTGATTCTCCCATTTTTCCTTTTCTATTTTTCCTCTATATTTATTACAGACAAACTTCTGGAGTGGAGCGGTCTCAAGTGTTGAATCTCCCTTCCCTTCCCTCCCCTCCCCTTCCCTCCCCTCCCCTCCCCTTCCCTCCCCTTCCCTTCCCTTCCCTTTTGTTTCCATTGTTGTTGTTGTTGTCAAAGATCCAAATGTTAAAAATATTCTTCAGATCCTCAGATTATGTTTGTATATACATGCTTTCAAGTGTCCTGTTGTGACCCAATGAATTTCTTTGGGTTTTCTTAAGCAAGGAATATTACAATCTGCATATTAAACTAAAACTTTTGTGGAAGCCTGCTAGCTGAACACAAAACAAGCTAAACTATGTTAATAAAGCAATAGAAAGATCTGTGGCATGCATAGTTTATGATGATTTCCAAGTTCAGTGTCATAATACTTAAGGGAAGAATTGTTCAGTCAAGGTTGTCCAGCCCAAGTTCTTATATGCCTCTGTGGTAGAGCAAAACATGTCAAAAACTGCTGCCAAATTCACTCACATTTTCAAAGGCAGTTAATTGCCCTTTTTTGTAGTAAAATCCTCTCCTGCACTGCCAAAAGGAGTGTAACTCTAATCCAAGATTCAATAAGTCATGAAGGTGGGCTTCTATGAAATGAGAACTAAATGCTTCATCATGAAAGAAGCCCATTGTTGCCAAGTCCCCTGATATTTCCCTCAGGCATATTTAGCAGGTACCTATCCTAATATTAAGTGCATAGCAGAAAAGTCACAATAAAAAAATGATATAGGAATTTAGTTCCTTCCAAAATGAAGTTATGGTAGGATAACTCCACAGGTCCCCAAAAATCATATGACTGTTAGCCCACTACATTGGTTATTCCAGTGTAATTTTCTTCTCAGTCAACTTCATTCAGAGGTCTTAATCAGATACAGATAAGAGACTCAGAGAAACTTTCCCATTTTCCTTTGAGATTCTTTGCAATTGTGTGAATAGAATTTTTACCTCTCTGAAAAGAAATGTACATATTTGCATAGCTGACCCTGGGACAGAAGAGGGAAAGAGCTATGAAAGATTTAGATTGAATATGACATAGAAGCACAAACATGAATAGTATGTTATTTACACCTGCCCTCCATGCTTGATGACATCCAAAGCCATCTCAAATCTGGAGAGACACAAAAGCCAAGCTACTGATGTGAATATGTGTATCTGTTGAGCAGTCAAAATACTACATTTTTGTACTTTATAGAGCACTAACAATATGACCCAAACATACTTACTAAGACAAGAGAATGCCTAAGGAAATGGGGCAGCTGCTGCTCTGGAAGAATGATAAAATACTAAAAGATCACATCACAACAAAAAGGCAGAACTGCTCAATACCTATTTTTGTGTCAGTTTTTTTCCACAAAGGACAGTTTTTTTCCACTGTTTGGATCCATACATCAGCAGACAACTTAGCAAGGAATCCAGATTGCAAATTGAGATTGATAGCAAGTTAGTCAAGAATCACCGAGTTAACCTAAACGAGTTCAGGGCTGATGGATCAGATCTTCATCCCATAGTACTGAAGGAACTTGCTGGTGTACTGTCCAAATCATTTCTGAGAAATCTTGGAGAATAGGTGAGGTACCAAAGGAGTGGAGCACAGCAAACATTATCCCTCTCTTCAAAAAAGCTGGAGGAAGAGGAGAATGAGAGAAAGATGTGAGGAACTACAGTTCAATCGCCTAAACTCAATACCAGGAAAAAATTATAATGCATTAGAAAGTAGTCTGCAAGTATCTAGATGACAATGCATTGTCAGCATTGGTTTGTTAAGAAAAAAAGTCCTGCCAAACTGATCTTATATCTCTTTTCTATTGGATCTCTAATTTAATAGATAGTGGGAATGCTATAGATGTCACTTTTATCTAGATTTCAGCTAAGCATTTGATAAAGTGGCCCAAGGTGTTTTGATTGACAAATCAATTAAAAGTGCAGTAGATGGAAACACTGTCAAATGACACATACAGAATTCCATTGAGATCAACAAAGCTTACACCGAGGTAAGAGAGCTTATAACTGGAACCTTAAATGAGGAAGGTAATATTTGCTACAAGAAGACCCCAGATAATATGAGACTTCAGCTCTCAATCTACTATAATTCCATGTGCTACAAGTCCTAAGCAAGAAGTACTAAAAATATGCACAGAGCCAATAATCTAAGTGCATGATGTCATCTGCTGATTATGCATCCACCTCCCAAAAATATAAAATGAACATTTGAAGTATTTTATCCAAGAAATCAGTGTTTGTAAAATAGGTAATTTTTTCTAATGTTAGAGGGCAGACAAGAGAGAAAACATTTTATAGATTGAGCACCCTAATGAAATTTGATTTTCTAAATGTCTGTTGTTTTTCTACTCACAGAGGTGAAAGGTTAGACTCAAAGATAATAACTGGATAGTTCCAGCACAACCTTTAAAATAACTGGGTATTCCAGGTCTACACTGAATTCTATCCCTGTTCTTAGATATGGATTAGTAATTGTTGGGTGACAACAATTATTCCAAGGCGATGATTATTCCATGGTGATGGTCTTTTTAAAAGAGATTCCAATGTCTTGACAAAGCTAGCATTTGTTATTTTTGCATGAAAGTCAAAGACACTGGCAGTACACAGTATCATTTCCTCTTCTGGCCTAGGGGACTACTTACACAACATATTTCAAATGTGTAATCTTAAGGAAAAAGAACAAGGAACTTTGTCTGTTATCAATAAAGTAATCTTATGCTGATGGGTTAGTCAGAATGGCATAAACAACATTCTCTTACAGTAAGGTATTTCTTTTACGAGTCCCACTAGAACAAAGTTATTGTGTTCTGGTTTACAAACCAATTGGCCTCTCTTTAAAAATACTTATGCTCCTTGACCTATTGTAAGAATGCACTGTCTCCTGAGAAAATATTTAGTGTAATACTATTGAGTTGTTCACTAAGTAAACTTAGTGATTGTGCTACAAATTCTCCAGAGATCACCTATACCAATGTTGACAAAATGCCACAGACTAGAGAAAGAGTATGTCTTCATTTTGCCTCTCATTTTAACATTGAGTATTGGTCATGTATCTTGTAAGGACTGGACTTTACATCTTAATGTTCTTAATAATACTTTTTATCTGGTTTCCTCGGTGAGGGTAGCATCTTGCTTGAAGTTCTGTGAGATAATACCCAAATCAAGGCAATCCCAAGTGATTTTGCTGCTTGAAACAAAGGACAAGATATACAATTGGACTAGTGTTACACCTTAGGCCATTTTCACACTACACTATTATAGTATTATTATTCCACTTTCAACATCCTGTGGAATTCTGGGGTTTATAGTTTCCTGACGCCAAAGAGCTCTCTGGCTGAGAATTCTAAAGGTTCCTCCCGAAAATGCAAACCCCAGATTCCATAGGATGTTGAAAGTGGAATAAACATTATGACAGTGTAGGGTAGAAATGGCCTTACTTCACTATTGGAAATGGTGTTGACTTTCTCCTAAAAAAAAGCACAGCAGCATAACTTAAAAGGCATCAAACATGTCCCAAAGCATACACAACATATCCAAACACAGCATTACCTCTCCTACCGTACTACAACCATATTCTTCTGACTGAGGCAGGCTGTGTGGATGAGGGCAGGCTGCCCTCTTCTACAAAGCCATGTCGGAAATCAATTATAAACAGAGCAGTCTTGTGTGAGTACTCCGCATTTCCTTGTCAAATATAATGGAACAGGTTGGTTCAATCCTTCTTTGGTTGTTCCTTCTGTAGAGGAAGAGCTATGCATTCACATGCAGTGGACATCAGGAAATGGTCATGTCTGAACTGCCTGTCATTCATTTAAGTTGCTGCATCATGAAAAGTTTAAGGATGCCCTGTAAAAATGATCAGGTACAGAATTTGGTTTGTTCAATTAAGCCTACAGTAGACAGTTAGTGATCTACTGAATTAGGGTAAATATGCCAAAGATTTTTGTAATTTTGTAATTGGTTCACAGGAAACTCTACATACACATATAATAGGTTAAGATCTATGCCAACTATTTTGTATGGGGGTAGGGTGGGATAGACTTGCCCTCTGTGGAATCCAGCTGGAGCCACATGTATAATACTGACTTGGTGGATATTCAGAAAACAAAACAGGGTTCCTCTGAGCATATCCCTAGCCTTGGAACCTGTTCCTTGTAGCAGTAACCTGAAAAGTCATTTCACAAAATAAATTGATAATATATAATAAATATAATAATAATATATAAATATATAAATAATAATAAATATAATAATAATATAATAAATTTTAATAATCTATTACCATTTTTTTTTCTCCAGAGATGTATTTTTGTACCAATAAAAACAATCTGTGGGTTAATTTTTTTAGTTGCTGCTGTTCTTAGACAGTTAGTTATCAGAAATCTTTGCCTATTCACTGCAAAGCATCCACTGGCCCACCATTTCCACACTACATTGTTGTAGTGCTATTACTTGACTTTCAACATTCTGTAGAATCCTGGGGTTTGCAGTTTAGGGAGGGGCATTTAGAATTATCTGCCAGAGAGCTCTTTCACCTTCGTAAACTACAAAGCTCAGAATTCCACAGAATGTTGGAAGGGCAATAATAGCACTATAACAACGTAGGGCAGAAATGGCCTAGATTCAGATATATCTTCTGCCACAGAGCTTTCATTTTTGGACTACAGCTCCCAGAGTTTCTCATCCTGCATAGCAGCCATGTTAGCTGAGGCAGACTGATAGCAGTAGTTCCCCTCTGCCCCCAAAAAACACTCAATTAAAAAAGCTCTTGGACTAACATTAGGAAAAAAGTACACTCCAAAATATTCATTTATGAGTTCCCCATTATAATGGTGTGTCCTCAGACCAGTTAAAAACTGGTTCAGTTTCTAAAAGCATAGCACATTTTATACTTGTTAGGAAATTTTGAGAAAAGTTAATTTTTCACCAGGGGTCTCTGTAGACAGAAAGCTGCATCTGCTAACATGCTGTGGAATACAGAGGGATGAGTTAAAACTAACTGGCAGTTGAACATAGTTAAATGTATGAGCTGCTTCAGTAACCCTTATTCATTTCTCCTTCTTCATCAATAAAATAAAACTGTATTTAATTCTGAAGAAATTATTATGTTTTCCTCTGTTTACATGGGTGCATCCTTACATCTAAAAATGCATACATTTGAATGTTGCCTTGATGTGTAATTATTTTGCTGTTGCAATGTTTTTAAAAAAAGAAATGACAGATTGTTTTCATGTCCATAAGTTTATCGTATTTTTGATGGTCACTGGATCCTATTTTTCAGTAGAAAGGGAGGTTTTAAATGTTAATAAAAATAAATATATTATGGGCCTGGACATTCATACTGGGTGTAAACTTCAGGTTGAGAAATCAGCTGACTTCCCAGGTCTGTCCCAAGGCTTTTGTATTCATATTTAGGAACAGTTGATCTACACTTGCCTTTTCATGAGTTATGGGAAAATTCCCTTTTATTTAAACTGGGTTACATTTGGTCTCTATAGATCATGACAAATTAAGATTAAATCAGATTATGATTTGATTTGTGAATGCTTTCTTCATCACAGATATCATGTTTCTAATCCAAGAAAGATATGTTTCTAGGAGGCAACAAGTTAACTAATACTTTTCAACTTCAACTAGTGCAGGTGCTTCATGGAGGTTGTAAGAGTTTTCCTCTGCTTCCCCAACAAGACAGAGGATATGAAATATGAAGATTAGAATCAAAACCTCCACATGTTGCCAGACTGTACACACCGGTATTCCTCACTGTTGACTATCCTGGCTAGGGATATTGGGTATTATAGTCCAAAAGCAACGATGGCTTCATAAGGTAAAAATTATGAATAAAAATAGAATATTTGAAAATATTCCCCTCAAACGGAAAAAAAAACCTGACAGGAAAAAATCTAGACTCATGAGTAGCTTCAGTATATATTCTGCACGTGGCTGCAGTAAACAGAATTTTGTTCAGAAAATTATATTTCTGTGAAGAACTAATATTTTATAATTAGAGGGGGGAAAAACTCATGCACCAAAAATGCAGTTTTCTGCACAAAACTACCTTGTGCAAATTTTGCTCTGAATAAGTTTTGAACTGCAAAGAGCTGTCAAAACTGCCCAGGATTTTCTTGCAGTTGGATGAGAATTACAAAATTACTCACTGAGAATAAAACTCACAAAGAATAACATACAATAACAATCCTAAACAGGGTCACAGAACAGAGAAGTCTTTTTCTTCCCATCTACATGTCTCTAAAGTGTTGATATGCTTTGAGAAGTTGGGATGTAAATGTTCATTTATTTTATGCTCTCATACAAGAATAAGTAATTTGAAGTGTTTTCTCCTTACTGGTTTAAATTATGAGAGTTTGTGTGCATTTTAATTATTTTTTTTCACATTTCAGGATACTCTTACGGAAAATTCATTTGTGCAAAACCCAAGATGACTATTGGATTTAGCCCCCAAAGGCCAAACTTTGTTCATGAATTAAACCTTCTGATATTAGATATTAAACTTTTCCCATACATGTTATGTGATTGAGGATTCTTGGGTTTATAGGTAGATAGGGTCTATGGAGACTGAAAGGTTAACTGGTGATGCTGTCAATTTATTAGACAGAGTACAGTGTGATGCAGTTCTTTGATAAGAGAGCTTTAACAACAGAGCTTTGCACATGCTTTTTAGGAATATTCTTTAAAATTTTATTTTAAATTTATTTACATTAAAAAGCAGATCTCAGGTACTTTCAATAATGTTCTAATATAATAAAAGCAAGAAAATAAAAACATGAAAGGAGGAAAAATAACTGCTTTAGCTGTAAAGTCGAAGGCTTTCACGACTGGAATCCATAGGTTGTTGTGGGTTTTCCAGGCTTTGAGGCCATGTTCTATTAGTATTTTCTCCTGATGTTTTGCCTGCATCTGTGGCTGGCATCCTCAGAGAATCTGCTGGCATGGAAGTGAGACAGTGTGTGTGTGTGTGTGTGTGTGTGTGTGTGTGTATGCATGTAGTCCCCAGGTGGGAAGGAGCAATTTGCATGTGTTACAGTTGGTCTGTGCGATGGCCTATTGTTAAATGGGATATCTCCCAGGGTTATATTGTTAGTCAGGGGATATGCATATGCAAGTCTACATAGGGACTACAAAACGCAGCGTCCAAACACGAATCAAAGAACACGAAAGACACTGCAGACTGATCCAGCCAGAAAAATCAGCAGTAGCAGAACATGTCATAAACCAACCTGGACACAGAATGCTTTTTGAAAGCACAGAAATTCTGGATCATTCTGACAACTACTATGTCAGACTGCACAGAGAGGCCATCGAAATCCATAAACACATGGACAATTTCAACAGGAAAGAAGAACCTCAGAAAGTAAACAAAGTTTGGCTACCAGTACTGAAGAACATGAAAATCAAGACTCAAAAACATGCCAATGAACACCACCCAGACCCTGGAGCACTCTACAGCAGTGGTTCTCAACCTGTGGGTCCTCAGATGTTTGTGGACTTCAGCTCCCAGAAGCCCCAGCCACTATGGTCAATGCTCAGGGTTTCTGGGAGCTGAAGTCCACAAACATCTGGGGACCCACAGGTTGAGAACCACTGCACCACAGAGAACAACACAATGGGCTGCTAATGTACTCAATGCACTGTTATGCATATCCCCTGACTAACATACAACCCTGGTGGATATCCCATTTAACAATAGGCCAACTATAACACATGCAAATTGCTCCCCCCAATCCAGGGGACTACACAAGTATATATACTCTGTTTCACTTCCATGCCACCATATCCTCTGAAGATGCCAGCCACAGATGTAGGCAAAACATCAGGAGAAAATACTAATAGAACATGGCCTCAAAACCCGCAAAACTGCATTGCAAAAGCACATTTTCATACAACATTGTTGATTTTGCAGAACATTTTTATTGTGCAACTTTTTTGTGGTGCAGCAATGCTATTTTCTACATCAAAAGCAGCAATGTTTCACAACAGAAATGCTTCACAACAAAAATGTTCTGCAAAATCCAACATTGTTGCACAACAAATCCACATGTGACTCTAACTTCAGTCAGCACAAGTTTATTTTCATGCTGGACAACATTTGGGTTATGTAACTTCCAAACCTGCACATGCTGCAGACACAAAGTTGAATGCTTCACTGCATTGTTTGTATGGAGCAATTTAGTTTTGCCTTTTCTGCACCTTCCCCAAGCGCAGTAACTTGTGCAATAACAATGTAAAAGGGTAAGGGATGTTTTTCCCTGTCAAGAAGCTGTGCAATCTTCAGTTCATAGTGAATGTAAGTTTTGGCTGCAAAGCTGTACAGTTTCTCAAACCATTGTTACTGCAGCCTAGGCCTACCCGGAGATAGCACCCGATATCATTTTTGATATCAAACCATTCGGCTTTCCCCTGCTACCCCACTCCACGTGTTTGCAAGCACGCCAACAGGCACAGCCGATAATTGCTGGACATTCCTTTCTCTACCTAGGTAGGCCAGACATAGCCAGTTCGTCGCTTCAGGGACCTCTCTGGCAAACACCTTATTAATTATGTATGATACTAACAAAGGCTTCCTGCCCTGAGCAGGCTACGGGACAAAGGTTGTGCTGTCCACTGGTGAGCGCCATGTATTTGTATACTGGCTACACTATTGTTAATTCGGCTTTGACTCAATCATGCAAAGTTGTGACCTTTCTGAGACACTGTCTCGCACCCAAAACACATTGTTGTCCCTGAGTGAGGCATGGCCTGCAGTCCCAATTCACCCTATAAAAACCCTCGATTCCGAGACATTCCTCGGATCACTTGGCCCACTCCAGAGTTCTACCCCGCCTTGCTACCGCATCATTTGGTGAGCTCCCCTCAGCTAATCGAGCTGAGTTTCTCCTCCGCACCCCCGGATTCTTCGCAAGGTCCAGGACGACGAGACAGGTGTCGTATCACCCATTTTCCCCAAAAATCTCTATCCTAAACTCAATCTCCAATCTCTTAGTTAGCTGCATGACTGTGGTGTCTTTAACATTTGTTTGTCTGCAATAAAACATTATTTTTATTACTGTACATAGGTGTGGCTGCTTGGCTGACCTGACCTCGTAGACATTGGGTTGCAAGATCCTGCTAAGTTACTCTGCCTCTCACTAGCTTAAGTGAGTGCTCCAGCTAATTTTCCCCAAAATTGTGTGTTGTTGTTTGGTTATTTAGGTGTCCCTCCCGGGACCCCCAGTAAACAGGGTAACACCATATCCTCTGAGGATGCCAGCCACAGATGCAGGCGAAACATCAAGAGAAAATTCTAATAGAACACAGCCTAAAAGCCCGGAAAACCCACAACAACCTACAACTGTCTTAGTTGTTTGTCCCTCTGTGTGAGTTCTTTCTGACTCTAAGGCCAACCTACTTCAGGGTTTTCTTGGCAAGATTTGTTCAGAGGGGGATTGCTTTTGCCTTCCTCCAATGCAGAGAGAGAGTGTGATCTGCCCAAGGTCACTCAGTGGGTTTCCATGGCTGAGCAGAGACTCAAACCCTGGTCGCCAGAGTCATAATCCAACTCTCAGACTACTGTACCATGCTGGCTCTCACATTAGTTGTGAGTTTCTATAAAAACTGACCAAATATAAGTGCATTGAAAAATTTTGTCTACATTTTATTCTTTCAAACGTTACAAGGATTGTTAGATCTTCTATTCATTTGATCACAGGTATAAAAAAATTATCATTCCAGGAATGAAGTATTAATCTTTTAGCAGTCAAAAGGGTGCAAACAAAAAAAAAAACCCACCTCTGTTGGCCACACTGTAAGGATTTACACTGTCACTTCATCACCACTAATGTCCATCCAAATACTACTCCCTTTATCTATAGAAATAAAATATTTGTACTTCTCAGTACAGTTTTCTGAGAAACAAAAGTGCTAGCTGCTTATAGTAGAGGCTCAGCTTTATAAGTGTTACCTCTAAGTAGCTTTGAAGTGTTCTATACATCTACCATCAGTTCTAGTTGCATCAAGAAGATATCAATTGGCCTCAAGCAGCACACAGCTCACTTGGTAGATAGTAACTGGTTTAAAACTTCAGCACAGTCATTCAAGAATCCACCTCGATTAGATCTAGCAGCACTGCAATCCTGCTTGAAGCTCTTCTATGCCATGTCAAGAAGCACAAGAATATCTCCAAAAAGCTTACAGCTACACCACCAGCAACCTCTTTTTCTATATCTAAGCAGGTTGAACACATTAGTGGCAAAGCTATGCCTGCTTCAGATGTCACTTTTTATCAGCTCTGTTGAAAATGATGCTTTTTCCAGCTACCAATGAAATAGCAATTCCCAAAGACTTTTACCTCAAGGATCAATCAGCCAACTCCATGCAGCAGAATAGTTATGCAATTGGCAACTGGATTACAACCAGGCAGAAACAGGGTACCATTCATAGTGGTGATGGTGGTGATGATGAAGAACAGTGTTAAAACTAACAACATGATAAGCTTCATGAATAGAGTCTCTTATTAAAAGCAGGGATACAAATATAGACATGTGACTTTCTTTAATTTATTAATTAATTTATTAGTATTTCGTTACCCCTAGTTAATTAGATAACAAGTTACATATATGCCACTTTTCTTTCAATGAGCACAATGCATGCCTCCATATATTTTATTTATGTATTTATTTATTACATGAGTACAACTTATCTTCATTGGTAACAAATCATCGTGCAAAATAATAAAACAAATCATATACAACAAGCAATAAAAGCATAAATTGATAGTAAAAGCAGCAGAGCAGGCTTCACAAGAGTACTAAAATATTTCAAATCCAAAGGGTGGCAAGTGTGTGTGTGTGTGTATGCGCGTGAGCACCTGTGGGCATGCTTGTGTGAGTTTGTATGCATATGTGGTTATTACAGGGTGTCATTTATAATCTGAATCTAGAATTCCTTAGGTCTCCTTCACTAATTTTCTTAGTGATAGATATCGAAATTGTTAGCATCTGTCCCTATAAGCTGGCAAAAGGAGCCCCAAACATTTTATATGTTTATCGAATATCTATCTATATCTATATCTAGTACCACAACAAAGAAAAAAGGTGGAATAGAGATATTTATATTTCTCTGTTTCAAAATGGAGATGGGGTTAAAGAATGCCCACATAAAAGTTAATTCACCTCACACTGGTTAAGAAGCTAAAATTTGGCACACATATAGACTAAGATACCCTGGGAATTACTAAAAGCAACCTTTTTTGATGGTTCCTTTTACAAAAGGAAAATAATATACATGTGGCAATATAAATAAAACTAACAACTAACAATAGCAGGAAAGTGGAGTTTGAAGGAAAATCAAGAAAAGTAGAGGAGAAGCCATTTAAGTATGTGAGCTGGGCAAGGGGACAACATTAAGTCCTCCAACTGTTCTACAAGAATCTATACACAATCGAATGCGCTGTTTATATTAAAACCAAAGATGTGCTCATATTATACAAACAGTATCACAAGAGACAAAGTTGCTAAGATATTTTTACATCACACAAAAAGTTACAGTTTAACATACAAATATAGTGATACACACATATTAATAATATACACAGATGTCTTAAAATGATTACGTTTACAGTGAGTATCCAAAATGCGAGGCATGAAGCTTACTTCATAAAAAGAGATTGCAATGCCAGTTCACAGCAAACTGAATTCCACGTGGAATAGAACATTGGATAATTTTTAGAACATTTAGAACAACGGATAACTTTTTTTATTACTAATTTTTAATTCATATTCTGATTCAAATGTCAATGTCATGGGTCCGGTTTGGCAGGATATAAATTAAATTATAAGTAAATACATTAAATGTTGCAAAACTGTAGTGACATAGTCAACGTTTTTTTCTTTAAAAAAATGCATAACGGCCAACACATTGATAGTGGAAACTGATACAACAAAGACCCTACTCTAGTCTCCGCTGCAGATCTTATACCTATAAGGAGCGTTAGGCATGCCTCTTTAGATGAACTCAGCAATTTACTTGGGTGATATGTCCTGGTTCTAAGAGTCCTGGTGCTAAGAGAATTAGTATGCTTACATACTAGTAAGAGAACCTTCAATCTGGCCAGCAGCAAAGAAGTAACCTGTTTGGAGGATCCAACAAACATGTAACATGATGAACCAAACCAGCACTTGACAGTTTGGCACCACATTTGGAATTATCAGCAGTTTTCAGGGCAGCATCAAGATAACCTCACAAAAAACACAACCCTGCAATATACAGACTTTCACTTGCAAACATCTGCACCATGATGGCCAGGCTATCTCTGCCCAAGAGAAGCTATAGCAAGCATACCAGGTGATTCTGGAAAAAGGCACTGAAGTTCCTGAACTCACTTGGGCCTCCAGCAACAGACACAGATCTATAAGTAGCCTTGTATTATGGATCTTCTGTTTTCAGGTGATTAAACCCTCATCTAGAACAGGAAACAAGCTTATATCCTGAATATGGCAGGTGGAATCACCACAAGATCTCCATTTTGCTAGGATTCAAGCTCAGTTTTTTGGTCCTCATCCTGGTCACAACTGAGCATATTCACAACAGGGTAGTTACAGAAGTGAAACTATAGTCAGCCCTCTAACATTAGCAGGGGTTATAGATACAGGACCCTCATGAAAATGGAAAACTGTGAATATCTATAGCCCCTCAAACTGTATTTAACACACATACACACAAAAAAATACAGTACAATCCACAGATTCAACCCACTGCAGATCCAAATGTGTAGTACACAATACATTTGAATCTGCAGTGAGGAGCACTCTAGCAGCCCAGTTCTGCCTTTGAGGAGGTAGGGTTCCTTTGCAAGGCAGAAATGGGTGGCTGGTGGGGCTTGCTTCCACCTCTGCTGATGACCTATACCATTTTTAATAGGGACCTTAGTAGAGGCCCACCTTGCATTTGAAGTCTCCCACAGTCTCATGAGGCTTTCAGAGAGACTTTGAATGTGAAGTGTGACTTATTAAGTCCCTATTAAAAATGGCATAAGGCAACAGAGGATAAGACAGCAAATAATCTGAAAATAACCAAAGCCACAGATGTGGAGGGCTGACTGTACAGGATTCATTTTGCCTTTCTGATGCAGTCTGGCATTGCTAAATTCTTATATTTCAAATGTAAAGGCCTTGCATATCCAATTACTACAGTCATAACCCTTGTGCTGTGTTTTGTTCACCCATCTCTGACAAACTTACTTCAGTGTCAGTATCACTTTTTTCCCCTTAGGAGCAAGAAAATTGGAGTGAGTTTTCCCCTTACTTCTGCACTGCCAGCGCTCATCCCTAGAGGCAGTTTTCAGTGAGCATGTTGCAATAAAAGGCATTCTTTGCTGGAAGAATTAATGACTGACACTGAAAGACAGAAATAAAACTGGGATGCATGCAATACAGTAAAGTAGCACTGGTAAAATCTATCTTAGGTACTTTGAACTACACTCCCAATGCTGACAAAGAGGGTTTCACAGAATATTCTCTTATTTTGATTTTGAAGACTAAAGGTAGTGCTTTGGGGAAAAGGAAAAAATGCTTGTCAAAGGATGGAGACATTCCTTGATGCTGCAATTTCACTGGAGCAAAAGATGCACTGTCCCAGAACAGAATTCTGCAGAGTATATTCACAGGCCTTTGAGAAACCTCAGCAACATATAAACAAGCATAAGCAGAGAAATGGGAAAGAAGAATCCCAGGAAAAGAAAAGAAAAACCCTACGAGATCCAGATCCATTATCTGGTAATATCTTTATTGTGTATGCCTGTGTGCCTGAGTGCCTTCAAGTTGCCTGATGACTTTTGAAAACCACATAAATTTAATAGGGTTTTCTCAGGCATGGAATAATCAGAGGGAGTTAGTCCAACCAAAGGTTGTATTCAGTTTATGGCATCCTGAGAGTAAGAATCATTTTTCATCTATATACACTTCCTATAACATTCAATGAAGAATGTAGATGCTGGAACCACAACATTGTTACTTGTTTCCTACTTATACTGTTTTAAGAACCAGTGTAGTAATTCTGAGTATTGGACTAAGCCCATTTCTGCACTACACTGTTATAGTACTATTATTCAATTTTCAACATCCTGTGGAATTCTGGGGTTTGTATTTACTGAGGCCAAAGAGCTCTCTGGTTGAGAATTCTAAATACCTATCCCTAAAATGCAAACCCCAGGATTCCATAAAATATTGAAAGTGGAATAATAGCACTATAACAGTGTAGTGTGGAAATGGCCTTAGACTCTGGGAGACCAGGGTTTGAATTCCTGCTCAATCAGGAGACCCACTGGGCTACCTTGCAGAAAATACACTCTCTCAGCCTTAGAGGAAGGCAGTGGCAAACCTCCTCTTAAAAAATCTTGCCAAGAAAACCCTGTGAGTCACTATGAGTTGAAGTTGACTTGAAGGCACATAACAAGAGAAATGTCGTTTCACCCTCTGCCTGGTTAAGAAACCTGTGAAAGTTAGAAAGCTACAATGTTTTATGTTTATGCATTTTGGCTGGAACCCAATAAAATCCACAGGCTGGATTTTGGATCTTGTTGATTTTGTTTGCTTGTTTGTTTGTTTGTTTATGACCAATATGGGTGCCCATCAATATTTCAAGAAAAGAGAAGAAATTCTTTGAAAGATTAAAGAAAATGAGTGAGCAGACAACCATAAGGAAAATGCAAATAGGAAAATGAGAAATGAACTTGAGAACTAACATGAGAAATAGAAGAGAACAACTGGGTATTATCAGCATAGATCACTGCAAATTAATTCACAAATCCACGTTTTCTATTTATCATTCCCTTATTACCAACATTTACACTGAAAATGTTGACAAACCAGCTTCAACCACAAGCAAGGGGAACGTATCAGCAGGCTTGGAGCAAACTCATGGTTTGAAAAATTGCAGAACTGAAAAATAAATACATAAAACAGGAACTACACTAAAACAGGATTGGAATGCTGACTGGCTTGGGAAAGGAGTATGGAGGCAAAACCAAACTGAGACCTAGTTGGCTACAACTTTCTGTTGACAAGTCCCACTTACATTCTGTTTCTCCTTGAAAGGATAGCCTGTATTTTGTATTGCTAACCAATAAACTGTTTTATAGTGTCTCATGCCAGGAGTGCTGTAGAGAATCTCCTTAAGACAAGAAATCAAGTTCTCTGAAATACAGCTAAAATAAAATGAAACATTAAGGAAGGACAACTTGCTTTTCACATGGTAAAGACATACATCATAGAGAAAGTGATGGAACAATGTCCCAATTGAAGGTTGCCCAAGGAAGCTAAAACAAAGAAGAGATTTAGGGATGGGGGAAGTCTCATTTTAATACTGACAGTTCCAGTTTGGTGGAGCTGGTGGGCTGAACAGCAGAATCCTTCAGTGATCAGTCTCTGGAAGCTGATACTTCAGGATGTTCCAGGCAACCTAAAGCAGCAGTGCCTGGCAAAAACCTCCTCCTGCTTCAGATTCTAAAGTATCACCACCTGGTTAAGTTTGTCCCTTCCTCTCACAGGAAATGCAAAGAATGTGGATGGAGGCTTCAGGTAGAAGCTGAACGACTTATCTACAGCAGCCAAGGGCATAGCTCTGGCATCATCTTTTATTCCTCTGAGGAAGAAGTGCTTCCAGCTGATTCCCTCCTTCTCTATACCAGTCTTGTGGCCCTGCATTTCTGTTTATCCACAGACAAACAACAAGAAAACCATTGGATTCAGGGTTTTCACACCTGCAGCTATCATTCTCTCTCTTTTTTTGTGGGGGAGAGGGCAGACCATGTTTGCTAAGGCAGTTTCTGGTAGCTATGGAGAATATGAAAATTTGTGCTACCTATCACATCAACCCCAGGAGTGATCCAGTCCATCACTACTAGCACCATTCCAATAAGTCTATCTGAGCTGGCATGGAAAGCATGCTTGCTCAGGAGTGGAAATGACATTCCAGTTAGGAAACTGTCAGAACTGAAGTGGAAGAGTCAGAGGAGAAGATGTGTGGTAGTTCTGGCTCAGCCTCCCAGCTCATTTGCTTATCTGATACTTGGGGACTCTAGGAAGGCAGTGCTATATCACCACAATGCTTTGACTGTCACTGAACATTAACCTGGATGTTTTAACATTTCAGCTGGGCAATTTGGAAGTGATTCATAAAATGTTCAGTAGTAATCAGTTAGGTCTGAGGTCTTTCCATGTGTTCGGTCCCCACTTACATTCTAACAATTTTGCAGAAATATGTTTCTAAAGCAAATTGTCTCAAGTGCACTGAGGCCCCATTAAGCCAAGCCCAGCTCTTCCCTCTTGCCACAAAGTTTCCCAGCATTTGCCCCTCTCTGTGCCCTGGTCAGATTTATTGCAAACAAAAGCACTTCTTCATAGATAACAACCATTCCTATGTAATTAGTAGCTCGCCACTTCACTGCACTTTATAATTTGCAAACCCTGGCTAAACTGTATGCTCACATAAGTGGTGACGAGCAGTCTATAATTATTAAGGATATTTGCCCTTTCAAATCTTTTAGGCATTGTGATGTGGAGTGCATATAAATAAATGCAACACATATTAGCATGCTATGGCATGCTGCAAATTGAATCTAGATTATATTTATGTGCATTAGTCACAAGCGGAGCCATTAGAAAGAGAATCCTTTCTCTGTCATAGCACATCATACAGCACTTACGAGTTTCAAGAATTTGTGTTATTTATTTTGAGGGAAAGTGATGAATATTTTCATTAAATTAATGAGCTTTGTCTAATGGCACACAAAATTATGTACAAAGCCTTTCCTTTGTCTTTTTCTTTGTTTTTCCTTAGGAGTAAATATACCAAACATATGAGTTATATCATTTCGGTGTTCTTTGCATGACAAGACCATGTGGTCTCAAACTAATACTAAAATATCACAAATGAACAACCACATGACCACAGTGGAGTTTAAAGGTAGTCAGGGATCTAGCTGACCAACCTGCTCTGCTCTTGTGCCTCCAGCCTCACAAATTAAAAATGGGCTCATCTGGTTAATTGACTCACATGGTACTTGATTAACATACCAATTAAGCATATTAAAACATGTATCCCTAACACTTAGGGATAAATCTACTGCTAGACCTACCTAAAACAGACTGACTGAAACTTGTCTCAATTAACCTAAATCCCATTGATTTCATTGGGTTTATTCTACAGAATACAGCAAACTTTGTGCTCAGTTGTTCCTTCTTTATGTAAACAAAACAAAAAAAGCATTCCACAGAAACCTCTGAAGAAACAGAGAGAAAAGAGTGGACAGGTATTAAATGGATTAGTTTTTCTCACATAATAAATACATTGCAATTGATGCCAGTTAGATTACAGTGCACTGGCTGAGATCCTGCATCGCTGCAGTGTAGCATAAATACCTGCTGTCTAGGTTATGTTAAACTTTCATTGCCTCAATACTTAATACCAACATAGCCCAACATGTGCGGATTAATGATCAGTATCATTGGCTCTGCAATTCATTGTGCAATAACAATGCACAATGCGCAGAGGCAGTTCATAGATGCAATGTGCATTTGCTACTACATGCGCAACAGTCCCAGAGGCACAAGCCCACTCACATCACCATCTGATGGATGACCACTGCATATTGCCTAAAAGAATCACTCCACAACTATAGTGCAGTTTACACCTGTGTGTGTCACAATAAGGATGCTGACCATTGTGTAAAATGTTCTGTCACACATCTCTGAAGTGCTTCTGTCTTCCTTTGGTTTGTGGAATACATTTCTGTATAAAAATACTTCCTGCTGACTTCTTAAAGATCTTTGGCACATTGGTTGCCTAATGACTTATAAAGCATAATCCCTCCAGTTGTCTTGCTCTAAATCTTTCCCTTTTGGCAGGTGCTATTGATGTGATGAACAGCCTATGCAATGAATGGGAAACACTGCTGATATTACAGTAAGCCCACCTATACTAGATAGGGGAAGAGGGGAAGGCAGGACAGCCAGCAGCACCACCTGTCAATACTTTTTTTAAAAAATAAAACTAAAAAAATCTTTGTCTATCTGGACTATCTTGTGATATATTACATTATCTGATCATCGTAACCAAATTTTTCATGATATCTATGGCTCTATTTTCATCTCTCTTAAAATCAGTAGGATTCAGTAGCAATAAAACAAAACTGATGTAACACTACCATCTTCAGCTCAAGCTATCTTACCATATATTCTACAAATTAGCAGGAAAGGGAAGAAAAAAATATAAGTATTCAAATTGTAATGCCTTTTATGTAAGTTGACAGTGTGACTACATTTGCAAGACTGTACAATCATAGTAATTGGGATACTGTTTGAGTTTGCATATTTTATTGTTCCATTGTTTTGTGCTTAAAAAAAAGGAAGCCTTCCCATAAAAACTAGTTTGCATGCATATCTATATATCTATATCTATATCTTTGTATCAAACAGTATTCCCCAGTATACAATCTACTATTTTCCCAATTTCATTTTTGTATGGCTTTTATAATCATTTTATAATCATGCATGGCAAAATTCAGAGAAGTACGATTTGCCAGTGAGTAAGTAAAGATACTTTTGAACCTAGTCTGTATATAGGATAGAGGAAGAACTTGTCTGCATAGCAGAAAATGGTGATCAAAAGGACAGAGAAGAAGGCATTTGAAGTCTCATGGCAATTCCATATATACCTTCCTTGATTTGGCATCACAGTGTCAGTGTGGCTGGTGACAGAGTGTAAATAGGCCAACATAAAGAGTAAAAGACACTAGGATTCTAAGATTAATCAGGAACAAAGAACATTTAGAATACGTGTCAAACACAGGGCCCACGAGCTAAATCCGGCCCACCAGGCCATTTCATGTGCTCCTCACACCTCTCCTGCAGTTGCTGCACTCCCCTTGCTGGATAAGCCTGACCCCCACATTGTGGGCCCCTGGCTGTTGGGATTCTGAAGAGGGGCCCAGCAGCCAGTATTTACAATCCACTTCTACTTCTGACTGCTCCTCTGTCCAAGTCTCGCCATTAAAGCATTGCTGCAGGTTATCATGGCAACACTCCACACTGCTCACAAAGAGTTGGACAGAGGAACAGTCCAAAGTAGAAGCATATCGCGAGTGCTGGCTGCTGGGCCCTTCTTCAGAATACCAGCAGCTGGGGGTCTGCACTGTGAGGTTTGAACTCACCAGGTTCGGGGGGGGCAGAAAAAGCTATAGGAGAGGGAGGAGCAGAAAGAGGCACAGAGAGGGTCTGGGGAGCATAAAGTGGCACACTTTGGATATACTGACCAATTCTATGTCAATTTACAAAGGTATAGGGACCATAAACTGTGAACAAATAGCTCCAAAATGTCTAAGAAAAGAAAAGTCAATGCAGAGGGAAGGCAATTTGAAAACCAGTAATAATTGAATGCAGAGGCAATTATTTAATATGATAAAAGAGTAGATAGATTTGTATAGTTTTACAGATACAATCGGCCTTTTGAGAGCAACCATAATGCTGATGGGGCCCAAGATGAAATTGACTTGACATCCCTGATTTAGAAGCAGTAACTGGACTTGATATGAGAGAGTCAAGTTTATTATCAACTTCAACGCACAAGAACTTATGAGACAGGTTGTCTGGCAGCAATACAAAGCTGACCCTACCATTAGCCAAGGAGATATCAATGCTTCAAACCACAGATTTTGAATGTTATGAACATTTTTGGTCATCTGAATTGTTATTCTATTTCTACTGCTACAGATAGGAAGAGTTAATTTGATTCTGCTGTGTGTTTGTGGAGGGGGACAAGTTTTGTTACAAAGGTTGTGTATGTATGAATTGATCAATTTTTTACTTTTTTTGTTTTTTGAAACCATCATTTCAACAATTTAGAACAATGTGCCTTTTGTCTTTCAGCTGACATAAAAGGGGGGAATTTGTGTCAGGTGACAGTTCAACAAGTGCTATTCCTTTAAAATGTGGAGAGACAGTTATGAATTAGGTATGGATGTGAGTGTGATGGGTTTTAGGAGCTAGAAAGACAGGCACGAGGTACAATGTAGAGATGGAAAGAAATGTTGGATTTCACAGACTGACAATGAGATAAAGTGTATCTTGCTTTGAAATACCATATTGTTGTTAGACTTCAAATGCTTTTGGTGCCTCTCAAATTTCCTACTTCATTTAATTTATTTGCTATGCTGTGGCAACACTAGTTGCAGAACTTGTAAAAATTAGCCCTCTCTCTCTACACACTCTGTCACTATGATTTCACCAGATAGCACCATGCAAAGCTTTATAATGGACCTTGGAGAGATGATTTCTCCTGAGGGTTACTACAATAATGCATGAATGATTGATGTCAGTTATCTATTTGCCATGAAAATAAAAGAAAATGAAAGACTAACTTGAAAATCTGTCTGCACAAATTTGTTTTAATGACTTACTTAACATTTACCGATAATTTTTTAGATGAATCTTGCAGTAATTTTGAGGGAGATGCAATAATTTATTTATATAGAATGGCACATCCTTCTTTTATAATGCCAGAACCTGAAATTATCCCGTGACAGTGAATAAAAAGAAAGTCATCAAAGTTTTTAATAGGAGGAACTTCTTCACATAGTCTGTACTTAAACTATGTAATTTAGTACCACAGTATGTCATGACAGGTATCAACCTGTATAGTTGTTTGATTGTTTGTTTTTTAAAAAAAGGATGAAGGATAAGGCTATTAAGGGTTTCTGGTCATTGTGGCTGTTAATTCTCTCTAGTATCACAGACAGTGTGTCTCTTTGAATACCATTTTATGGAGAACCAAGCCAAGGAGTGATATTGTGATCATATCCTTGTAGACTTCCTATCAAAATCTGGTTGCCCACTGGAAGAATAAAATGCTGTACTAAATAGAAATTTGGTGTGATCCAATATGACTCTTCTAATTCTAATTTTCTTGCATATTTCCAGTAATACTAAAGCTCAACAATTTTTGCAGTTATCGTATGAAATTATACCTTTAGATAGTACTTTATTTTTTCTATAACTATTATTGAGTACAGCAGTAACAGAGATCCTTGGAGGCTTGCAGGACACACACAGAATTGCATAGCAAGAAAGGCTACCACATTCACTCAGGATGTGTGAAAGGAAAGGTTCCATGCACACTGTACATTGAGTGTTGCATGGCAGTTTCATAAATAGCTCATCCATGACAGCAAAGTTAAAATTCAATCTAGTTTGATGGCTAGATGCATCATGAACAAACACTATATCTATGTTCTACACAGAAGACCCTTTCACTTAAACTGTTTTCATCTCCTTCAAGAGAACACCCACTCTTCTGAATATGAAACAGATATGGTCTGCAAATCTGTATGCACATGTTCAGCCTAGGTCACACATATACACATCTGATAATCTGATGAGGCTTAATCTTATGAGCCACACCACCTTCAGACTTAAGGGTCTATTAGCTACATATGCTTGAACAGAAATAAGTATGGCTTGCCCTCTTTTGCTCTCTCTGATTAACATGGGCTGAAGTGAAAATCCAAAAGAAAAACAATCATCTCAATAATGCCTGTTAATCACTCTGATCTACAGAGAATTATTCTTCCTTTCCAAAATATTACATTAAACTCACAATTAATTCACTTCACTACACTATACATGAAATGCAAGATTAAATACTAAAACAATTTCATTTTTCTTCTTCCAAATGAGTAACCAAAGATTGTGAACGACCCAGACAGAAAACCTTTAGACAAATAAATTTGTCACAGCCATGATTTAAGTCCTGCAAGATTCAAGACCCTGTGGAAAAGTTTGAAAGAGCTTGGAACAGTTACTTTTCCAAACTTTTTGTTTTACTTTATGGCTGTAACTCCCAGAATCCCAAAGCCTAGCCGTGCTGTCTGGGGGATTCTGGGAGTTGTAGTCAAAGTAATTTTCCAATCCTTAGTACAGGACAGTACACAGTGATTAAATAGCTGAAAACATGTAATCAGTTGACTAAGGGTAGGGCCATTGTCCTTTTAAAAAAAAAATAGTTGCTGCAATAAATCGTAACATTATAACCATAGTACAACCATACGGTATCTGGCTTTGCAGAGTTCCTGAAACTCCTCTCATCCCACCCCACACCTCTTATGTTGTAGTGGACCAATCCCTCCATGCAGTGCTGCAGTGTTTTGTCACTTTTATTGACAAAATTATTTGTTAGGGAAAGCATTTTTATATGCGGTACTATGTACTATGGTTATACAGTTCTTTCAAAGAGAGGAGTAATTTCTTCTTCTCCACAGAGTCCTTCTCTTGAATTTCTTTTTAAGTGATAGCAGGACCAGACCAGACCAGACCGGCCATTGAGCCCAGTGAAGTGGCAGGCTCCCACAAAAGATTTTCTGTGTCATGAAAGGGCAGCAGATTTAATTTATTCATTTAATTCATTTAAGTTTTCGTTGTTGCATTTTCACTGGAAGGAATGGGGAGAAGTTCTTCTGAAGTTTTCTCCTACTCAAAATAGATGTCCTCTGATGTGAGAGAAAAGTGGCACTACTTGCTGCCTTGCCTCAGACAACAAAATGGCATAGGCCCTTTTCGCACCTTACCTTCGTCGCAGCGGTGGGGGGTGGTGCTCGTGCGAGCAGCCATTTGCACAAGCTGCTCACGGCAGCCCTTCTACCCCCTGCAGCTGTTTGCCGGTTGCGTGAGCGTCGCAAAAACGCCCCACCCCTTCCTTCCGCAGCGCAGTCTGGAAGTTGTAGGCTGCGCTGCAGGAGGAAGCACAACCGGCCCGGCTCGTTCGACACACCGCATGCAGGTAAGTGCGCGAGGGCCCCGGGAGCATTGCACAACCGCGCAGTATTTTCAGCTTAGAGGCGAAAATAAGAAAATGCATGCATGTCCCGCTTTAGGCTTGTGAGCGTCGCATGAATGGGAGTACGTCGTACGGACCAACGTACGCTCAAGGGGCCCTTGCGCTACAGAAACTGTGCTACAGAAACTGTGTGCGAAAAGGGCCATAGTCTGACCCTGGCTTTTAAGCAGGGATGGGATGAATACAGAATTTTCTGAATCTAAATCCTGATCCGAATCCCTGGAAAGTTCTGGGAATCCACGAATCTCACAAATCTCAAATCTTTCGAATCTTTTTTTTAAAAAACAGGGTTTAGAAAGCAAGGGAAAGAAGGATAATCTTGGGCAAGACACACTCTCAGCCTTAGCAAAAGCCTAGGCAAAGGAAAACCTCCCCCTGAAGCAATCTGGCCAGGGCAATTGTCATAGTTTTGGCTCAGGCTCTCTCCAGATTAAAAGGACATGAAGGCCCTTTCTACACAAGCAGGAAAATGTAGATTAATCCCACATTTTCCTGCCTGTGTAAACAGGGTCACATACTACAGTACAGAGATAATCCAGGCCAAAACTGGATTTTCTTTGCATAGCTCTTTATGGCATCCTGGGGCTTGTAGTTTGATGATGCACCAGCACACTTTGGCAGAGAAGGCTGTGACACCTTATAAAACTACAAAGTCCAGAATTGTGTATGAAAGAGCTTTGGAAGGGAGCTACGCAAAGGAATCTTTCAGCTGTCCTTGAAATCTCAAGAAGACTGCACCTTCCAGCCTATCAGGCCTTTGGCAGGCCCTGGAGGCGCCAATTTTTAAAAACAAAATTTCCTTTCTGCTACATGTGTTTTGTCATGTGGCTCATGAGAAACCATGAAAGACATTTCACTTCTCATCCTATTCTAGCTATAGGTTTACAGCCAGGCACTGGTCCTGTGGAAGGAGGTACACTGGCCTACATGTGGAAATCACTGGATGAGATTGTGTGACCTTGCCCTCTGCCCCACTACTTCTGATAGGTGTCACACCCACTGACCCCAGCATTTATACATGCCCTTGATTTTCAGCACAGGAAATAGTGCTGAACTTATTAAATATTCAATTTAATATTAATATTAAATGTTCAATTTAAATATATTAGAATACAACCCTAGATGTAATTCCTGAAATTGTTAGCAAAGGCCATTATTACTCCAAGGGAAAAACTCACCTACTTGCCACCTCCCCTTATGTGTTTGGTCGCCCAGGTTTTCAAGCGTTCCCATCTCCCAGATTTTCAGGCATCCCGGTCTCCAACAAACTATTTGGTTGGTGGATTTGAAAGATTCCGTTTGCCTGTTTTGGTGTAGGGATTCAGATTCACAAATCTCAAATCCTTGCTGAGGATTCAAGGATTCAATTGGCCCATCCCCACTTTTAAGTTTGTAGAGACCTCTGCTCCATTGTGATTAAGACCGGGGGGGGAGGCTATTTATAGTGTGATGTTACACATCTTAAAGTCAAGATCATACATAGAGAGACACAAATATCCCACTGAGTCTCCTCCTCACACCACACAACATACACAGACTCATAATTTCAGAAATAAGAAAACAGTTTTAAGGTTTAAAAACAGTGTCACAAAAGACCTTTTGAACCAAACCAAAGCAGACCTCCGATTACCATGGGTTTCAACTCTTTTACTACTATGGACATATCTCTCTTCTTCCATCCAGTTCTACTTCCAAAAATCAAATTCTGGAAACGCTTAATAGAAGCACTATGATGGGTATGAATGTAATAAAACCCTAGGGTGGCAATTTATCTCCATTTAACTGAGAATGATCCTTGCTGAACTCAATGGTATTTAGTTCTCTGCAGACACATGTTGCAGCACACTACAGACAAGAGGAAATCATATCCTAAATAGAAAGTATAAAATAAATATCTCTATTTTGGAAAAAAAATATAAATAATCTATTTGCTCTCATTAAATAATTTAAAATACTGTAATAAAACAGACTTGCAGAAAACATGCTCAAAGCTGGTATGAAATGAAAATATAGACGTATTTATAATCCAGTAAGTTTAGATAGGGACAAAGTTTCACTGTTCCGAAAGCCCATCGCTCTAGAATGAAAGTGGTTGCATAGTGAAATGTCAAGCAAGTAAATTACAGTCTTTTCCATCTAACCTTTACTTTGAGTTTTATCTATAGTTCACCTCAGTCTCCATCTTGTTTAAGGCAAGTTGCTTTAAAGGTATGGCTTGCTAAGAGCACTTCAGAGAAAGGACCAAGACACAAAAAGAAGAATGTATGTAACTGTTCATTGTTTTCAGAAGTAAGTAGAAGGAGTATTGCTAGTATGAGCCAGTATGAGCCAGTGAAGATTCAGTGCAAAACTAACTCCATCTGGCCCTGACACTTCGAAGAAGACAATATTTTGGATAGCATTGTTAAGCTTTGTAGTGCAAGTGAGGAACCAGCATCCTGTGAATATTTCTGTTGGAATGCAATACTATTTTTCATACTTTTGTGATAGCGACTTCTTGCAATATGATCAGTCTTTCTCCCTCAAAAGTATGATTTCAACACCACAGTATCTTTTAAAGCCATTCTATGAGGTGAATGCATAAAAGAGTTAAATTTTATTAAACACATCTTATAGGAGGAGAGTGATAAGTTACTAGCAGATATCCAGTTGCTAGAAATCAAACATAAAGCCATTAGTTCACAGAAAACTCCACTACAGTTAAAAAGAAAATGTGCAGAACTAGAATTATTTGAAACAGGGAAAATACAAAGGAATCATCAGTGCACATACCAGGAATTTTATGGATTTAACAACAAAATTCAAAACTGCTAATTCATTGGGAAAAAGGAGAAAAATAATGAGGAAAGGGTTTTTAATTCTACTAAGTTTTTACTGAATTGAATGAATTGTCAATTGATTTTTTTAGATAGTATTCCTATGGCAAAACTGGAAAAAACAATACCCACAAAACTTACTGAAATAAACGGATAACTCCAGAAAAATATATAAAACCATTTAAAAAACTCAAATTGTCTAAAGCTCCATGTCTAGACACATCTATTACCAAATTCTATAAAGTATTTGAATACCTGCATTCACATCTTCTAATTTCCTTACTTGACTCAATTTTATCTGGACAAAGTACATTTTATCTGGACAAAGTTTACCTGGACAAAAATCTTGGCAATTGGCACAAACTGTACTTATAAATAAAGCTCAAAGTATTACTGTGCCACCTTGCAAATTAGAAAATTGATTTGGAACTTCCAAAGAAACTTAGTGAAATCACGAGCCACATTAGAAATCACCAAAAGAGAATATAACATCTTCAAAGGACTCCCTTTCCTTCCTATTTCAAGAATTATATATATATATTTAATTTTTTTTTTTTACTTTTTCAAAGCATAAACAGTAGCAAAGAGTGACACAGAAACTATCAAAGAGATTTTTACATTACGCTACTTTAAAAACACATTACATGTATATTGATAATCTCTTCTTACAAGTTACTTTGCAGATTTGGCATAGGTGATTCCCTTCCCATTCTGGTTCTATATCATAACCTTTTTGATTGTGCAGAAAAAGAGATGCATTGTGAAGTCTGGAGGAAAAAAAAAATCTGAGTTTGTTTACATTAGGAGATCTATATACAGATTTATGCCCCCAAAATATGGTGCAAATCCAAGGATGAATACAGAAGACTGTGAGGAACTGTTTACAAATTTTGCAGATAACACACTTCTCTCTCCATCCACAAGTGAAAGAAGCTACACTAAAGAGATTTAAGCTCCTCACAACATAAGAATTGATAATTACTACTGCTGATTCAGTTAAAGGTCTAAAATCTAAAACATTTAATATATTAATAAAAAACCCTCAATAAATAGTGTTAGAAATACTAGATTAATATGAGGAAATGATCTTAACCTTTGTATTGAAGAGAACAAATGGAATAAACTTTGGTCATGAGACCCATTTTGTTCAGTCTCATCTTCAACTGGTGCCCTACTCCAATAAGATTAAGCCAAATAACTCAGCCCCTGCCCTTTGCTGGGAATTCACAACAGTAAAAAAGTCATATTTCCATTATGTGGCGGCTAAGACCCATTACTTATCAGCTTTAGACCTTCGTTTTTGGTGGCTTTCCCAAGATAATGAGGCAAAAAGTAACACCTCAACCAAGCCTTGCTCCTCTACAAATTTTCTTGATGAAAATGGAGAGCTTTCACATAAAAAATATTATTTGTTACTCAGTGGCAAGGTTGCTAAGCCACTGGAAAGACTCTAAGATTGTTATAATATATGGCTGACTTTTTTAAAGAAAATATTATGAGGTTTAGCTGTTATGGAAAAATTGATAGATTGTATTTAAAATGTGAGAAATAATAAGACAGACAACTCATTTTGTGACACTTGGTGGCCTTTTATTGAATACTGTAATTTAAACAGTGACACGTATAGTCTACCAACAACTCATGGCACTCTCTGGAGATATTGTCTGTCCTGATCCTTTGCTGTGAAAATTTCTTCTGGATTAAACAATGACAGATAGCTTTACATCAAGTGATGAACTCTAAGAAGACTTTAACTTTGTGTGGTGTTATTTTCTGTGGAGTGAGAGTGATTAACGTCTCTTTGATTTTACATTTCATATAATGTTGTGTTCTTTTATATGTTTTCTGTAACTTTATACAGTACTTAAAAAAATTTCTTTTAAAAAGAAGAGGCACCAAGATATTTTTAAAGGGCACCAAGAATGAACATGTCCAGGATTGGAAGCAGTTCAGGGAACACGGAAAGATGAGTGAAATCTTGAGCAACAGGCTTTCCAGATTCAGTTGTAAGAGAAGCCACACAGAGTTAAATAACATTCCATCATTTAAACAGTTCAGTGATCATATGAAAGCAATGAGCTGCAAATACAGTATGATTTTAGAAGAGAAACAGAAAGAACAGTGAAACAGCGACTTGATCATGAAAATGCTCCTGGAAGGTTTTTATAGCAGCAATCTGCATGTTGCTGCGAGATGTTACACTTTAAAAGTTGTTTCTCCCAGCAAAAAGAGCCGCATTTCCGTAACTAGCATTTCTGAGCATTTCCCACTGCCACTTGAAAGAAAAATGGAATTGGATAGAATTTGACATAGGGACATCATGGATGATGTCATATTTAGAGAGGAGAGTCTACTTTTTGAAGGTTTATCAGGAGACAGTTATCTGTTTGAAGATGTTCTCTGTTTAAGGGCTGCCAGCTCAAGGCTCAACATAAAAAGAAAGAACAAAAAGATCATAGGATAGGGACCTTGAAACTTCCCGTTGTCAGTTAGCACCGAGATAGCAAATGGAGTAGAGATGATGGAGTTATGATTTCTAAATTTACATCTATACATATATTAGAATGTGCAAATATTATAAAAATCAATGCCTTTTGTGGTGAAGTAGAAGTGGCTGCCCTATCTGAGATGCCTTTCTGCTTCAGTGAAATTGTAGTGTCAGAAGTGAAGTGTGATAGATCACTACAGTATCACCCAAGAAGGGACAGTTGAAAATGAAGCTGAGTGGTGGGACAGCACAGCAGATAAAGATAATTCTCCGTTCATTAAGTTATGGAATTCTCCACCAGAATGTTTCACTGAAATAAAGCAATAGCTGCCAATTTTGGATGTCTTTAAAATGGGATTTTATTTATCTGTAAGGATAAAAGAGAATTATTATAAATTGGTTTGGAGATGGTAACTAACACCAGTAAGGTTAAACCACATAGACAAGACTCATTCAAGGTTATGTTGGAGGGGTTGCCAAAAGATTGGCACATATATTCATATGTAGTGGAATTGTGAAGGTGTACAGAAATTTTGGCAAATTGTGTTTAAAGAGATGAAAGAGATAACAGGAATTGATTTACAAACATGCCCGAGTATGGCGTTATTATCTATATTTGATAAAGTTAATTGTATCCAGACAATGAAGGAATTAATTACAGATTTATTAACTACAGCAAGGCTAATTATATCAAGAAAATGGAAAACTCAAGAAGACCCTGAAATAAAGGATTGGTATACAGAAGTGTGGAAAACTGTGATTAATGATAAGTTAACATGCTGAATTAAGTTTAAGAAAGGTATAATGAAAAGGAATGACTTTGAAGCAATATGGAAAATATTTGTGGAAAAGGCTTTAATAAAAGAGGGAAGTGTCACACCTCCACAAGAAGAATTACAATTTTGGAAAGCAGAGTAAGCTGAAATATAATTGGCTCTGGGAATGGATTCACATTTAGGGTTAGAGTTTATGATCAATAACTGGATCATATATAGTATTAGCAATAGGTGAAATATAGTTGAAAAGAATAGACTTAAGAATTAAATTATTATAGCAATAATGAGTACAAGGAGAAAGAGATTTAGATATGTGAAATAAAAATATATAATCAATGTGATACATAATATATTGAATAAGTATATGATGATAAAGGATCTGGAGAGAAATAGTAAAGTAAGCTATTTGTGTTGTAATTTTTCTCTTTTTTACATTTATGTTATTCACGTGGTGTTTTCGTGTTATTCTGTTGTGTATTGTTCTTTTTCTTTAATAACAAAAAAATAAAAAAATGAGATTTTAAAAAGTATGAACAGTTATGTTATCAGTGGTTGTTAGTCATGATGGATTTGTTTTTCCTCTACTCTCTCTCTTATCAATAGCTGTAGAACATGAGCAGAAAGATCCAACAACTTTTATGTCCTTCTTGCGATTTTGCTATAAGCACCTCCTTGACCACAGTGGGAACAAAATTCTGAACCAGATTAGCCTTCTGGTCCAATTCACTATTACTCACTTGACAGGCTTGGAATGGAAGGGCCATCATTTTGATTGCAAAGCCAATATGTGGGACAAAACATGTTTTTGTTAATAATTTTTAAGGACGGACTATGAATAAGAAAAATGATACTCAGGAGGCAAATAGGTCTTTTCTTAGAACTCAGAGTGAGAGAGAAAACATGGAGTCTTTTATAAACCACCTACAGCTGTTGGTACACATTTATGAATCTGTGAAACTATGGGTAAGATCCTACATCTTGAGTATCCAATGGTGAGTATGGAAGCAGTACGCCTGACAACACTGATCGGGGTTAAATAAATTTTAAAAAGGCCACAATTTTACTGGTTATAGCTGTAGAAGGCTTGGCCTATATGGGCTCTCATCCAGACATCAGAAAACCCATCTGCTGTCTGATGATGACCAGAAACCCTGCCCACACCAACCTGAAGTGACAGTAGGGCTATAACACATGGACAAACACTTCCATGTGGATCCCCTGCCAACTAGGGGCTGAGGCTGAGTCTCCTCCTCTGAGCTGAATTGTTCCTGTTGCCTTCATCCCCTAAGTCCCATAAGGAGGCCCTAGCTGGGTATGATTGGCACGCAGACCTTCTCTGCCCCAAATTGGATCTGCCTTCTAGGCAACACAATCAAAGTAATGACAATAGAAACTAATATAAGCAAGTTAGGTGATTTATAATAAGGGAAGTGGGTGGGTAGAATTCTGAACCTGGAATGAAGCTGAAGTGAGTAGGCCTGCATTTTTACAAAGCTACTATGCTTTATACCTGAGTATTTACTATCACTCTGTACAGCATCCTAAGGAGTGGGCTTATGGCCCCGAAAGCTCATGTGAGAATAAATACCAGTCAGTCTTAAAGGTTCTGCCACATTTCCCTTTTTTCCCTCCCCCTTCCTTCCTCCTTATCATGTAATAATACTGTTCAGAATAAATGTTTTCCTTATAGTAACTGCTAAGTAACTGTAAAATTAAGTTTAAAAAGTACAGCAACATTATTAAGATTTTGTCTACAAGTACAACACCTGTGTCTCACCTAGAATATTTCTGTGCCCCACTGATAGTAGATGTACCATTGACTCAGAGCTACTTGTCTCTGTGATGAAGATGCATGCATTATTTTATTTTTATTTTTTTATCTATGGAGGACACGGATTTTCTCATCCATGATCCCCTTTTTGCTTTATGTTTTATATTAAATTTATAGAACAGTGCAAGCTACATTCATCTGTTTATCTTGTCATTCATGTTGTAATGTTTCAGGAAGTTGGATTAGAAACGGATGCATTTGAACTACTGTCTGATTCTGTACAAGATAAATGGAAGTATGTTTGCTTGAGCGTATCACAAATAGACCAGCAATCAAACATCATAATCCTATAATTGGCAAGGTGTGGCGTATCAAGAGAAATTGCAAGTGTCAACTCCTTTGATTTTACTCTACAGATTAAAGAAATAAATTGGAGTGCACTAAATCCCTCTCCCCCACCCCTGGTCCCCTGGCACAGCAAAAAACCAGCAACTCAGAAAGTAGAAAGGATTTTGAAGAAATGTGACCTGGTTATCACAAAACTAAATCATTACCTTCCCTCAATGGATTATAAAACTACAATTCTAAGAGTAACAGGGGTCTAAGAGTAACATTTTGGAAGCATACTAACTGTCCGAAAAAGCTTTAGTGCAAAGTAACAACAAAATTTCAGGAAAGGTTGTGAATACTGAAGCTGCCTGCAACTGAGCAGACCAAAAAGAAGGATAATAAGAAAACAGGCTATTAGGAACCAAGGTATTTCCTGAATGGCAAAGGAAGGACTGAGAAACATCAGGATGATATTGAATCTCAGGGTAGCCAACATTTTATGATAAGTTTTAGTAAGAGTTTTAGTAAGTATTAAATAAGGTTGGTTTGTTCTCCTGTGACATTTGTTTATAAAGCTTGCACAAAAAATAGGAATGGGGAAGAAATTAATTGGCTTGAATTTTAATGCCAGCTTGCCTATCCCTCTTTGTGAGAACCAATACATATATTGAGATTCAATAACCATGTGAAACTTATATTTCTCAGAATTTTTCAATGGCATTTCCCAGTCAAAAACTGCATACAGAAATATGTATATTAGAGGAAAGTAAGTAGATGAACAGATATCTTAAGGGAAATAACATTAAAAATTCTGGTAGGTGAATTGCTTGGAAAGAAAATGGATGTGTTGGGCAAAACTGCATACAAAAGAGAAATGCAACCCAAAATTCATACAAATTGTCATTCCACCCCCACCACCACCAAGCTCTGAGCAAACCTTACAGATAGCTGAAGTGACTCTGCATGGTTTTCATGTCCCTGGCTGCATCCATCTCTTTTCATGTTCCAGTCACTATTTTCCTTCCTTCAAATGACTCCATAACCTGAATTCTCCACACATTTTTAGCACAGGACCAAAGCAATAGGGATGAAATGCAAATTCACAAATTTCCCAGCTGGGGTTGAACTTGGAATTCCTGATCCCTCTAAAAATTTAGCTGGGATGAAAAAAGGCACATCAAATGTTCCTGCAAATTGTGATTTTTTTCCCCCAGCACAAAATAAATTCACAGATTTGGAAAACTGTACAAGAATTTTGTGTCTGCAGCATGTGCAGGTTTCGAAGTTACATAACCCAAATGTTGTTCAGCATGAAAATAAACTTGTGCTGGCTGAAGTTAGAGTCACATGTGGATTTGTTGTGCAACAATGTTGGATTTTGCAGAACATTTTTGTTGTGCAGCATTTCTATTGTGAAACATTGCTGCTTTTGATGTAGAAAATAGCACTGCTGCACCACAAAAAAGTTGCACAATAAAAATGTTCCGCAAAATCAACAATGTTGTATGAAAACGTGCTTTTGCAGTGCAACTTTGCTGATTTTGTACATTTTTGTTGTGAAAAATTGTAGTTGTGCAACATTGCGGTTTTCTTACACAATCTTGCACAAAGCACTCATAGGGCTGCCAGAAAGCAGTCCCTTCTATACCGAAAGTTGCACGATTTTCAGGGAAGTCTGGGCAGCTCCCAGGAGGACTGTGTAGCTTCTGGAAAAGTGGGGAAACAGCACAACTTTTGTGGAAAATCTGCACCATTTTCCATCCTTACAGAGTAAAAAATCCCCAAATGTCTGGAACAGGATGAAAAACTGTTTATTATTCTCAACATCTATTGTGACTTGGAGAAATTGAGATTTACCATCCCTACAAAGAAGCAAGACTTGTATCAAAATGTTGTTATGTCTGCTAAACCTCCACCTTCCAGTAAATATATTCCTCTTTTTTGGCTTCATGTATCCCTGAATGGGAACCTTGTACTGTTTCTCAGCCCTCTCTGTGGGAAGAGTTAGCTTCAGTGATGAAAAGATACCTTCACCTGGTCCTAGAACCTTTTCTCCTTAACTCCAAACCTATGATATAGCTCTATTGATTGGGGCAAGCAGCAAACAGTTCTAGAGATTGAAATGGAATACTTCCGGTGTTAATCTCCCATCACAGATATGTCCTTAAGCTCCCTGAGGACATCACAAATCAATTCCCACTCATCCCCCCTTTTTATTTATTTTGTAATTTCTTAGTCCATCACAGTGAAGCTCATAAGCCATTGTTCTGTGGAGTCCTCTGTCACTTGACAGCTTTAATTTTACACAAATGTTTTTTCTGTCCGCAAGCCACAAGCCAACGTTCCTTGGAAATTTCTCAAAATATCTAGGAGAACAGAGAAGCCTCCTAACAAGATGGCAATTTTTCCATCAAAAAAAATGTGCTACAACTGCTAAGTATGGCTGTCAACCAATTTTTGCAGGTTAAGAACACCATGTTGCCTTTGTAAAATGGAAATGTCTTTGCCCTGCGACATAGAAAATATTGAGTTTTTTGCCTTACTTTTCATTATCTCTCCCCTTTCACTCTAAACTTTATGATCCCATTCTGAAAATGAATGGGATTAGTTTATATGTATTATTTTATCCAGTATCATATGGATGTATATTTTTTAATTATTAATTTACTTTTATTTACACCATAATTGTTTGTAATGGTTCTTATTTTATTTGTTGAATTGTTATACTTTGTCCTGCTCTGTGTAAAGAGTTTTAGCCACAAGCTTTTGAGAACATGACATACAAATAATTTGGTGTAGAGAGCTTTTGCTTCCTTAAACATGCTCCTAAATTATCTTCTAGTAAGCAGTGGTTCCCCAATAAACATGCCAATGTGAATTTTTCCAAAAAGAAAAAAGATTGGAAAACTTCATTTTTTTGATTACCCAATAACCATACAATTATCTGTCTTATAAAATGTCTTAATTCCAGAATATTGAAAAAAAAAATCTGGTAAACAAATACATCAGTAAAGTTGTAAGGCCCCGCTTTGGGGGTCCCCAATACCACTATGGTTTGGATGGGCACCATGCCTAATTGGCATCATATGTAATTGGCAACACATTTTATTGGCTCTGATATCAAATTCAAGCCTGGGAGGTGACAGAGAGGTCAAACTGAGCAAGGGAAAGAATTTGACTGTAAATGTGAGAAGCATAGGTCAACTCCAAAATTCCTCCAGGTGAGACTGAGTCATTTGTCAGGCAAATATACACCATTCCTGTGGATAATAGGCTTAAATAGAAGCTGGACTTTTCCAAGGAATCCAACTGTGAGGAGCCCACCAGGACACTGATGGACAGATATCCATCCCTTGTACACCTGGATTCTTTCGTCTGTCCTCACAGCACCCACAATAGACAGCTATTACAACATCCATCATGTCTTTGTCAATCAAAGCAATAAGCCCATCAACCGGCGAAAGACTCATTGTCCACAACAGGCTCCCTTTGTCTTGCGTCTGGAACCTTCACAGCCCCAAGCCATTTTCAGGGTACAAATACCCCTGATTTGAGGAGGCCCAGTGCAGTCTCTTGAAGATCTGCCCGTCACTCTGTCTGTCTGGCTCCTGAATGAGAACTGCCCTTAGGTCCTACCTAATCCAAAATACATTTCTGCTCTTCACTGCTCTTCTGGACTGGTAATTATAAATCCCCCCAAATCCCTCAGCCTCTCTATAATTTTTCCTCCCTTTCTCTTTCAGCTAGCTCTTGTGTGAATGTGTGATTGTGTGTATCTTGTGTGCATGCGTGTGTGAATTCCCCTCAATAAACTCATTTTATTAGACAATTTTGCTTAGTTTTTGGCTTGGCCTGACCCTGTAAAAATTGGGTTTAAAGATTTCGCTAGGTTACCCTGCCTGTCGTAGTGCTACAGTTTGTGCTCTGGCTAATTCCCATTCCCCATTATTTGGAGCACATTGAGGTGTCCCCCAAGGGACCACAGAAATCAGGGTAACAATGTCTTTTCTAAAGATATTGTTGTTGTGGGCCTTAAAGTCATTTCAGACTTACAGCAACCATAAGGTGAACCTGTTGTCAGGTTTTCTTGGCAAAATTTGCTCGGAAGAGGGTTGCCTTTGCTTTACTTTGCAGCTGGGAAAGTGTGACTTCCCTGGCACCACCTAGTGGGTTTTCATCGTTGAGTGGGTTTTCGAATCCTGGTCACTAGAATCATAGTCAAGTGTTGAAACCACTACACCACTCAGGTTCTCTTTCTAAAGATGTACTGTCATATAAGAACAGATATACATATTTTCTTGTACTGTATATTTCTCTTTAAATGGTTACCTTTGAAATGACTCTGAATAGGTAGTTAGTTAGAGATATGCAATGGCAAAATTGTTGACTATCTTAGATCTGTGAGATAGTGAAGCATATCCATACTCATTGATCTGAAGGTCTATGAAGACAACATCCTACTTATCTTAACTATCATTCATACTTAATGGGACCATTCAGTCTATTTTTCAATTCATAAGGAAATAAGTGCACTCTATACCCTACGATGAAACTGAATGACAGTGTGACACAGTGAGGAAGCAGAAAAGTGAACATCCATGCTTCTTGCCCTACTCCATTATTATCTAGAAGTGGTGCTTTCCATTTATATTGCTACTCAGAAGCTGATGGCTAGATTGTTTGGAAAGCACAGGTACCTGTAACCAACCAAAGAACACAAAAAGAAGAATGAGAGTTCAAGACCTTTCTGCTCTGTCTATTGGGTATGTAGCTATGTGCTCTTCTTTGTTTTGCCGCTTAGAAACAAACTGAAAAAATGAATCCACACAGAATCTCCTACTACAGAAGTGTTTAAGACAGAAAAGCATAAGACTTGAACTAGGCACGAATACTTCAAAAACACAGCCATGTAGCTTCTGGTTACTACAGCAACTGAAAGAACACCAGCACTAGCTGAGATTCTGCATTGTCAGATGTAGCTATGGTGATGCAGCTCAAACACTGTAGGTACTTCTGCCAATGCTACACCCAAAAACCTACCTTTTAAGCCAGGCCCCCAATGAAGGGTTTCAGAGGACTATAGTGCTGCACAGTTAAGAGGTAGGTTTTGGGTGTCACATTAAAGACTGTGAACACAAATCCTTAAAGTTACCAGATCAAACAGCCATCTTGTAAATATTGAACAGTATGCCAGCCATAATTTGTTAAATTATGGATTTGTACATTTTTAAAATTCCACCATAGCATTACCTTTCTCTGCTAGTGGGATTTCAAGACAATATTCTGGTGATAATAGTGATGCTAGAAGGGTCTTCTATGTCAAACAGACTTTTACTGAGGAGCCAAGTTAAATGTACAGGGCAGCAGCAGTAGTGTGTGTGTGTGGGGGGGTGACACTGGCAGAGGATCTTTCTGAGGCAATGGCAGTGGCACCCACAGCAAACACTTGTTAGTACTTCAGAGAAGAAGGTATTGAAACCCCTTTTTGAAAGTCTTTTACCACAAAAACACAATGATGAGACCATCCAAAATGAAACAAAAGATAGTGTGAAAAGATGCCATTCCCATGTTGGAAGGCACTCAACAAGCTACTAGAGTACAGCAAAGGAAACTATGAGTAGAGCTGTGGCTAATGACACAACTAGAGTCAAGCCAGAAGGACATTCAGCTGTTGGTATACTCAGAGGTGAAAGGAGAATCCAAAGCTCCACAAGACACATTATAGGAACGTGGAATGTGAGAAGCATGGATCAAGAGAAGCTAGACATAGTAAAACAAGAAATGGAACAAATACACCGCAATACTTGGGGTGAGTGAGCTAAAGTGGGCAGGAATGGGATATTTTGAGTCAGATAATTACACAGTGTTTTACTCATGAAATGAAAATCTAAGAAGAAATGGGGTGGCAGTAATAGAGAGGAGAGATATAGCAAAAGTGGTCCGAGGATATAATGCAAAGTCTGATTAAATCATATCAATAAGACCTCAGGGAAAACTCATAAACATTACCAGAATCCAAGTTTATACTTCAACTGCAGAGATAGAAGAAACTGAAATATTCTGTGCTGGAGTCCAGGAAGAAATTGATCACACAGCAAAACAGGAGTTCTTGTTAATCATAGGCAACTGGAATGAAAAAGTAGGAAACAGAGCAGAATCAAAGACTGTAGGAGAATTTGGCCTAGGATCAAGAACTGAAGCAGAAGAGTGAATGACTGAATTTTGTGAGGCCAATAATCTGTTCATCACAAACACATTCTTCAGATAATCAAAGATGTGACTGTATATATGGACATTACCCTCTGGCCAATATGGAAATGAAATAGACTATACAACTGGAAGCAGGAGATGGAAAAGCTCTATTCTGTCAGCAAAAACAAGACCACAAGCAGTCTGTGGCACAGACCATGAACTGCTGATATCAAAAAATTAGAGTACAACTAAAGGAGAATACCAAACCAACCATCATGCCAAAATCCAAACTGAAGAACATCCTTGTAGAATTTAAAGAAAATGTTTGAAAAAACAACAACTTTGCATTATTAAGAATAATTGACCAGGAGTCAGAAGAACTCTGGACTGAAAGTAGAGATATTATCAGGGAGGAATGCAAGAAGACACTACCTACACTACCTACAGCCAAATAGAAAGAGAAGCTTCAATGAATGACAAATGAAACTCTTTAAGCAGTTAAGGAAAGATGGGGCAAAAATAAAAGGTGAGGGAAATAGGGTCATAATTCTGAATGGAACTGTTCAGCAACTCATGTGCAGGGATAAAGAGAATTACTATAATAATTACTGCATAGAAATAGAAGATAGTAGGGAATAAAAGAAGAACAAGAGGCCTCACCCACAAGATCTGAGAAATCAAACAGAAATTTAAAGCAAGAGTGTGGATGCTCTTGACCAGTGGGGAAATGCATTACATGAACAAGTAGAAATAAAAAGATGATGGAAACAAGAGATGGAAGGACTATGTAAAAGTGATGAAGGGATGACAGATTCATTCAAGGAAGAACCATTTGAAGATGAACTGCCAATTTTAGAAAGTAGAGTGGAAGCTGCACACAGAGCACTTGGGAGAAACAAATCACCAGGAACAGATGGCATACCAAGAGAGCTTCTTCAAGCTACAGAAATGGAGTACATTCTAGTTCTAACTAAAAGCTGTCAACAAATATGAAAAACACCCCTACCACTCCTACCAAAGTTAGTTAGAGTTATGAGTTTCTCCAATTTCTGAAGCCTCAAAAATATCTCCTAATTCCTCAGCAATTGTCCAATGTTGGAATCAAAAGTAGAAGATGACGCCACCTTCTTATTAGATTACACCTCAGACTCAATGAACAGTATCCAATGAGCTTCTCTCCCTGCTTGCCCTGGGAATCTTCTCCAGAAAGTAATGTAAAGAATGTAGAGGGGGAAGCAGAAAGGTGAAGAAAGGAGTCATCTAGTCATGACTAAGGGTGTAGCCAAGAAAGATATAAACAAACTAAAATATCAGACATAAACAAAATATTTGAGAGAGAGAGAGAGAGAGAGAGAGAGAGAGAGAGAGAGAGAGCACTCCCTGTGGGACAAAACATGCGTTTCTTCTCAGTATTCTCCTGGTATGTAATTGTCACCTAGTGCTCTAGAGGATCATTTTGTACAGATAAATATATGGGGACAACAGTGTTTATTGTGCTTTTGGGTGTGTACAGCATAATCCTTCAAAACTATTTTGAATGTTTAACTATCAGGAGAAAACTGTACAAAAATCTTGCTGCTCTGCTGTTATTTGAAACAGTTTTCTAACTGTTGAAGAGCCTGCTTTTCTCTTGGGAAATGAATTGAGAGTATTCTCCTCATCCCTAGACATAACTTCTCAATTGAAATGTAATCTTTTAAGTTTGTATCCAACCTGTTATGTATCTAACTAACACATACATGCATACGCACACATCACCAGAATCCTGTTGAGGCCTTACATCTTCGTAAGTAGACTTAAGTTTGTGGGAATTAGAATTACACAATTGTGTAAGGTCCATTTCAGAAAAAGGGTTGTCGTATCATTGCTGGGAAAGGGCCTAAGGTGCATTGGAAGGCAATGCACATGATGTATATCCATGTGCAGTGCAGTGCATATTGGTGCACAATGCACTTGGTACATGATACACAGCAGTGCTGATGTGCATTGCTGTACAAAGTACACCAGCGCACAGTGCACATCAATGTGGATCACACACTTATGCACATGCAGTGATGTATTTTGTGTATTGATGTCCATCAGTCATGATGCACATTGGGCATTCTTGCTGGTATCCCATTACAATTCTGTAAAGGGATGTCTTGATGTCTCTGCTGCCTAGATATATACAAAGTTACACAAGTTCACTGGTCATTCTGATGGTTGTCTCCACTATCTCTGGGATAGTTGTCCAAAATCTTTGAGTTATTCAAATGTATGGGTTATTCAAATAAGAACATGCTCATACTTTGCTGACCTGAACATTTGAAAATTTAGAAGGTTGTAGGTGTGAGAAGAGTAAGCAAAAAAAAAAAAAAAAAAATCACTTAAATTAAATGGTAGGTTGATGCAGTACAGGCTTCTGTGTCTGAAAATGCCTGCCACAGACAACAGAAACTACAGGCATGCATGATTTTATTCATTCCATTTCAGTTATTGTCCTAGTTGTCTCTTGGGATATCACAAATCCACTTGACATCTCGAGTATACATTTGGAGCACTGATTTAACTGAATGATGTATAAATAAAACCTTTATAGCCAGACATCTGGCTACACAGTTGAGGCAACTTAAACACCATTTCTCCAAAAGCAATTTTCATATCACTCTCATTAAAATTCCTCCAGGAGATTGGTCTCTCTGAGGAAGCGGTGGCTGTGGCAGCAGCATATGAATGGATCATCTCCATGTTCACCCCTTCTCTGATTCTATTCCAGATATATATGGTGAAGTGATCAAAAGGTCAGTAAATGTCTTAGAGACCAATGCATACAAAATTACATGCATAGCCTTATGTAAATCCAGTCTAAACCATCCAGCTTTCATCTTTGGCCCCAGTCTTATGAAAATAACCCACTATATTTGAGACTGTTTAATATACAGCTGTGAGCAACTGGTGTGTAGAAATGCTAATATTTATAGTTCGATTAAAATACTAGCAAACCTAATGCCATTTTTCCTCAGGATGCTGTGTGGTCCTAAAATAAGGAAACAGTTATAGTATCATTATCCAAAGCCTTTTGGCTTCTTTTAAAACTGACCAGCAAGCTTTTTTAAAAAAAGAAAATGAATTTTGATTGTGGTCAGGGGTGGGAATTGTGTGGTTCTCCAGATTATCATACCATTCAACATTTCACAGATGAAAACTGGGGCACATGTGGCCAAGAAAAGTCACAGTATGGTCAAATGGTAGAAGTTTCTAATGAGGAGGAACACACAATTTAGGAGAGTCTGCTGGAGTTTGCATTTGCCTGAGCCTGCTGGGAAAAGCAATATTCTCCCTGCTCCTCTCCTCTCTCCCTTGCTAAGTTTATTGAGTGCAAACTGCTTTCACACTTTGAACTCCATTTGCATCAATGAAGGTAAGTTGATGACAAAAGGGCAAGGTGAGACGAGGAGAGAGAAACTGGGACACTTTAAAAGTAGCTGAAAAACTGAGAAGGCAGGAGATTAATCTGGACTGCCTTTGACAAACCTGGAAAGGTGAATGGTATAGATTACATTGGACCGCAACACCCATACAGTTCCTCTCCAGTGGTTATCTCAGCCAGAACAGACACTGGAATATCAGGTTTGACAAACAAGCTGTGTATTTTAATTGCTAGAGGCCAGGGCAATAATTCATGAACGTAATTCAGGAATGCTAGGTCCTGAACTTTGATGTTTAGTTAATGTAGAGGTGGGCAACCATTTTACAGTTGGAGGTTGCATTCCTTTCCAGGTAATCTTGCAGAGGCTGCTTGTGGATTGTGGGTGATGCCAAGGCCAGAAGTATGCAAGACCAAATTCAAATTTGGTTGGGACCGCTCCTTCTCTCACACACCCTCTGACAACCCCTCATCTCTCTGTCCTTCTTTTTGCGCATCCATCAGGCTTCTCAGACAGGAGAGAATCACTCTCACTAGAGCTCTGAACTGATTGCTTTGTAAATGGGAAATTAGGATGGTAACTACAATATTTTTATTTCCCACTCCTGAAGAAATGAAAAGCATGCTGGCTGGTTCATACAACATATTCTCCAGATGGGAACTAAATGGTAAGAATGGTTATACGACTATACAAATGTTGAAACAACGTACAACACACTGAAAAGTAAATCAGCAGTCTAAAGAAAATTATGGTAAGAAAACAAGTGCTGCTAAGAAATTAAGACGTTAGAGAGGGTTTTTTAAAAAAGAAAAAAGAACTGAAAACATCTGTTTCTGAAATGTTTGATATACAATAGATCTTTCATCCAGAGCAACTCCGTAGATCAGTTCATTTGTCACATTAAAGAAAAAAAATCAGTTTGTATATCTGAGAGCTAAGGGTCAGGAGTAAATTTCGGGTGCTTCAGATCACGTTTCTGATTGGACCCTATTGATTTCTATGAGATGTCAACACAGAAGAGGATGTAGAGTATATTGAGGCATCAAGCCTAAATGAGTAAATGAATCTTATTTAGAAAGCAGTATGCTTTTCAGAGGCATTTAACTGTCGATAACTTCCAAATAGCTGCTAATTGCTACTGTGGGTATTGCATCATTGGAGATCTATACATCAGGGTTGCCTGGCCATATCCCAGAGAATGCCTCTTTCTATCACAAACAGGAAGCTGGCAGCTTTGCCTCTCCAGTCCTCATCTGTCTACATTCTCTTTCAGCTAGGTCCCCTTCACCCTACACAGTTATAGTTTTACAGTCCATTTTATCTGCCATGCTGCCATCCTTTGGCATCCTGGGATCTGTAGTATGGGGAGAGATATTTAGAATTCTCAGCCAGAGAGATACAGTATGTTACCAAACTGCAGACCCTAAATTTCCATAAGATGTTGCCATGGCAGCTGAAGTGGAACCACAGTTCCATAGTAGTGTGAAAGTGTCCCACTGTACAGTATGCACAGTTGTTGTTTTTAAATCCAGAAAGAACAGTGAAGAGAAAGGGTAGTTGAAGTCTCTTCTTTTGTAATGGGGAGGGGGGCTGCTAAAAAGACAAGATGAATCTTTAGTTTGAAGCTAAAGAGATAGGATGAATATGTTCACTTAAGCCTAATAATTTTACTACAAATGTCATGGTGATAAAAGTGTTATACACACACAAACTTATCTCTTTACTGATTATGGTTTTATGGGATCAATTTTTCAATGATTAATTTTGATCATAACCTTGTTTCTTTATTTTCTTCTCAACTGTCTTGGACAGGAGAGTAATTTCATAAATAAATAAATAAATAAATAAATCTTCCTTTTGATTCTTGTCATATTCATTGAACAATGTAAAGAAGTATTTGTGCCACTAGGCATCACTAAATGTTGGATGCACAAAAAGTTAACTATGCCCCAAGTAAGCTCTGTAACTGGAGGAGTTACAATGCCTTCTCTACTCCCTCCAGGCCTCTGCTTTGCCTTATCCCAAGGGTGGGCAACTACTGGTATAGTGGAAGAACAAAGTGGGTCAGTCTAGATGACCTCTGGGTGTGAGGGGAAAGCAGTTAATTTCCTCTGCAATTGAAGTCCCTCTGTGTTTGAAGGAAAGACAAAGAAACTTTGTATAATGGAATGTTATCGGTTTGGCTTGACGCGCTAGCCCTTGGCTGTGCTACAGAAGATTTGCAACATATGTAGACACTGGTGGGAACCTATGTACAACAGATTTTTTTTTCTTGTTCTGTTTCCGTTTCTTGAGCATGTGATGATTACACTGGAAATGTATAAATTGCTGTGAATATGAAGAGGTGGGGTTCAGTGTTTTGGGAATGATCCCACTGAGACAAATAAACGATTTTCCTTAATCTGTGGGTCTCTGTCTCTGTTCTGCAACACTGGGAGGTGGGAGACACATTGGCTTCCCATGGGAGCCTGGAAAGCCAAAGCTTTCTGCCAGGACTGCTGTTTCCTATCCCAGTAAAAATGCCCCCACCACCACCAATAAAAATGACCCCAGGAGCCATGGGGTAATGTAGTCAAGGATGGGCAGACTGTTTCAGAGCCAGAGTGATGCAGTGTTAAGTAAGTGTTAAATAATATCATAGAGAGAATAATATATATTTACTTTCCCCCAGTGAAATGTAGATGATTGTGCTAGATACTCAGTTAGGCAGTTGTATTGATATCTGAGTAGATAGCCTATGAGAGGCACCTACAAAGCCCAGTGTCCAAAGTGGTTGTCTGCATTACTTGTGCCTAGACAAGTCGACAAAATGGCAGTTGAGATCAGTTCATAAGAGCAGTCCAGGTGAGAAAACAGATCCAGGGGAAAAAGAGGGGCAAGGAAATAGAAGGCAGATAAGGTTTTCCAGAAGCAGGATCAGTGCAGGAAAAGGCAAAGATTTACTGCCTCTTTCAATGGAACATGCTGCAGGAGCTTTGATGTGAATAAGCAGATCTGGACATTTTCAGTGTCTGGGATAGAAGAACACTTGGGAACACTATGTATATTGCCTTGAATGCCACAGATTAGAAGCAACATATAAATATAATATCAAAGAAGACAGGGAACAAGGGAGGGTTGAATGATCAAAATAAGCAGAAGCAACTCAGAAAGCATCACAAGTTGAAAACATGTTCCTGACAAGGGTAATGCCCTTTGTCTTATTGGAGTGCCTGCTAGCTATACAGCATTTCATTATACACAGCACTGTATATATTATACATTTCATTTTAAAGCTACCAATATATCTTTTGATTCCTAAAGCAAGTTTTGTGTTCACCTCTGGTTTACATTCACTTGAATTCAACACTACACTCAGTTCAATTTATAAGCTTCTTTGCACGTTTTTTGGAAAAGCCTCGCTCAAGGCCTGCTCAGCCTGGCACCTCTTTGTGTTCAGGTCTGAATGTAGTGGAACTGAGATAGAGACCCACGGTTTAGAAAAAAAGATTTATTGTGCACAATGTCTGAGTGAGATAATCCTCAAAAGTCTGAGCCCTGCCCCTTTACATTCGCAGAAATTTATAGTACAGGACATCACATGTCCAAGAAAGGAAATTGACACATACAATGGTTCCCAAGCGTAATCTTACAATTGTTGCAAAGTAAAGGAAGCATTTCATCCTCCCTAACATTCTATTTCACAGTGTCCTATTGTTCTTCTTTCAAACACAGAGTCATTTCAATTGCAGGGAAAATTAACTGCTTTTCTCAACTGCTTTTCCCTCACACCCAGAGGTCATCTGGGCTGACCCGAAACTGCACGTCCACTATATGAACAGCCAGGGAGATCTCTGAATCAAGCCAGGGCTATGACAAACAGGTCTGCTTTCCTTAAATCTGCCCCTTTTCAGATATAAGGACAAGCAGTGATTTATCTCTTCAGTGACTGTAGTACCATTAGAACTGTGGTAAAAATGGTGCTATTGGTGGCGTGTATACTCCAGGAGGTAGAGTAAGACTCTGCGAGGCTGTTATAAGGCAAGCAGAAGCTCAAAAATTTATTGCAACAAATTGTTTGTAACTAAATATTTATGAAACAGCACACCCTCTTCTCTCTCTCTCTCTGCTTAATTCATTGACTATCTCTCATACACCCTCTTTCTCAGTTCTCTCTAACACAGAGCTCTTCAGCTCCCTCTTCAACTCTAGCTCCCAGACTCCCAGACTCTAAACTGGACTTCAATCAACTGAACAGTCAGTTAAATTCCGTTATTCCACTGTCTTCACCAGCCCCTCCCCTGGGCTATCCAAGGTTCCATTTCAACAACCAATCAGTTTAAACACTCCCAGTTGCTACGGAGGCTCTGTTGTCAAGCCCCCCCATCAGGTTCGTCACATAGGCCTAGATGCCACACTACAGCATGTGAAGTGTTATGCTCTGTAGTGAAACTCAACAGAGCTTGCCCCATCCCAAGAGACCTGTGAAACCCCAAAGCCATGGGAGATCAACCCCATTTCTCTTCTCCATCTGCAACCAGGATAGGTGCTGCCTGATCTCCCGCTCTCCTCCCTCCTCACTCAATGAACAGCAACCACAGCTTCCCCAGGGCTTACAAGCTCCCAGTATTTTTCTTCACAGAAAAATTATCCAGAATATGTTTGAATGCTTGAACATGGAAAGAAACCTGCACAGAAAAAATCGTTTCTCCTGCAGTGGGGAGAACATTACCACAATTATTCAGCTTTGAAGTGTAAGGTTAACATATTGAAGGATTTTTATTCCTACTGTCTCTGCATTCAGTTATAACTGCATTCAGTTATTCTGGATTTGAGTTATTCTGAATTTCAGGTATTCTGGATTTGAAGATGATATTATAATTTTGTTTCTCTCTGGACACATCCAGACTGATTAAAAAGACCTGAAAGTCCCAGATTTTGTTCCTGTTCTTTCCAATTTAATCAGAGGTCCATCTAGATTTTGTTTATCCCCGAATACTTTCATACCAGACTTTTCCTACCATCTCCCAAGATTGGCTTTAACGGAGTATAAAATTAGAAAGAACAGGGACAAAATCTGGGACTTTTTAATACAATCTGGATGTGTCTTTAGTTTCTCAACAACCTGCTGATTCTGTGCCCCTGAACAGAGGACGCACAATCTTGCAGCTTTCTTTCTATCCTCTGCAAGTTTTCATTCATGCTCCCACAGGCTCTGCAGAAATTCTCCCCCTTCCTCCCAGTCCCAATTTGGAAGGTGCAGCTTTTGTTTGTCTCTTGTCTGCCTCTAGCCCTGCAGATATTAGCTCAATGAGCCTCCTCTGTTGACCTCAATTTTCACCAATATTCTCATTATCAAAGCCTACAGGGGGTGCATGCCTGATGTCAAAGGCCACAGCTATTCTTTTTGTTCTTTTGTTTTCTGTATTTAGCTCTGCTTTCCTTCTGACAGGGCATCATGCCTCTGAGTTTCCACAAGTAGGTCTAGGCCATTTTGGGTTTAATGAGAAGCTTCATTGAATGTGAGCTTATAAAAAGTCTGAAATCAACATTGTTTTATCATATGTTGTTGTTGTTATTATTGTTATTATTGTTATTGTTGTTGTTGTTGTTGTTATTTCTATCCCACCTCTCCCCATGGATCGAGGCGGTAAACAACAATAATACAACAATAATACATTAATTACATTAAAAACATACCCAATCCTCCCCACCCACCAACATTAACAGTAACATTAAAGCGTGTGTGTCACCCACTTGGTTCTGTTTGGAAAGCCCTTTATAGAAAGATAGAGAACTTCCAGATATTGGTTGATTTCAACTCTCCACCAGCATGAACAATGTTCAGGGATGATGGGAATTGCAGTCCACCATCTGGAGAATGACAAAGGTGGATGTGAAAGCCTTATTTTCATTTCATTTCTTAGAATTTCATGGACATTCTCCTCATGTCCCAGATCTGTATTAGTTTGTAATTTTTTTATTACCACATAAAAATATGTGAATATTTTTACATTTATTTTGATGTGTGCTTGTGTCCAGCTTTACCACTTGCCATATTGTGTTTGTGTGTATTTTTCAAATATACATATATTTAGTCATGTGCATTTTTTTTTTCCAAATGGCTGTGTGCAAACTTTTCATTAACCAAATCACTCTGGAAGTTGTAAGAATATATAGATTTCTGAAGGAAGATTTTCCCATCTCGGGGGATTCTAAATAGGTGGTTTTAAAGGAAAATGTGAACTCAATAGATTTGTTTTTTAGGGATATAATACTTCACTTAGTTCATTCTCACATGAAAGAACAACTAATTTCAAAAGTTTTCTTCTGCTGGGTAAGATACTGTGAATTTTCATGTATTCTTAATATTTTTTTAAAAAAAAATCAGGGCTCTTTTTAAAAAATTGTGAAAGACTTGGCTTTTTCACAATAACTTTTTGTTTGTTTGTTTTGGAAACAAAGACAACATTTTTATACAAAATACAATAAACACATTTTTCACCCAAAAAAAAAATAATAATCTCAAAATGTGAAGAAAAATCTTTCAGCACTTGACTACTAAATTGCTTCCCTCTTTCTTTGTTCATGTGCTCAAGACAAGAAAAGTTGTAAATACTATTTTCATCACTACGTGGCCACAGAAACCCTGTCATGCTTAATTGCTCTTGCCATGTACATTGGCCCACCTGCACCATACGGCAGAGGGCAAGCAATTGAGGACTCACACAAGTACTGCCTAGGTAGAAGATAGCAAGATGTTGTCGTTTAGGTGAGAAGGGCCTTATACAGTCACTCATCAAGTGCCTGTTGAAATAGAAAATGCCTTCTATTAAATACCGCCCACCTCACATGGAAGGCTTACAAGTAGGAGCTACAGCCAGTATTCTACATAAATAAGGAAAGGTAGTACTGAATTTTCCAAAAGTCTGAAAGACTAACATAATTAACTAGGTATGCTGTGACTGCTTTGCATATTTCTAACAATATCTTGCATAGAAATCAAATACAAGTACTTTTTCTTATGAACATGCAACCAGGGTGGCTCTGTTACCAGCAACCCAATGTCTTGAGAATGAGAGTTAACAAACTTTATAAACCCACGCTGCTTAGCTGTAACTGTCTGGCACTGAGTCAGAACAAACCAGTGATTATGTTTACACAGCAGTCCAGAATGAACTGATTATTGGGCAAACAATAACACACAATTTGCAACTACAGGAAATCAACTATCTTGTGGGCCTTCCAAGCAAAGTTAAAGCATTCTGGCAACTTAGCACTCAAATGAGCACTTAATTACTTGATTTTTTTTTTCCATCTTACAACATGGAGAGAGAACTTTTGAAGTCCTGGTTAGCATGAAACCTGCTGAAATGAAGTAATCACTAAGTTTAAGTGTTAATTTGTCCCAGTGTATAGAAGCTATTATGCAAAAATCTGTATATGTAATTAATTGCACTTTAGTTGAAATTCTTAACAATACCAATCAGATGAGGCCTTTTTTTCCCCAGAGCTCAAAGCTTGTAACACACAATAGGAGTCTTGTATTGTCTGCTACCTAATGTTTGTTTTCCACTTGCATTCATGCATCAATGTACGCTACACAAAGACATAGACACACACACAAACATTCAGTCTTTTTTAAAAAAAACAAGAAGCAAGCATATAATGTATAATTCGTAATTGTTTAAATTGCATTCAAAAACAACCCTGATTTATTCATACCACCTTGAATACCACCAGTTTTGCCTGAATTCAGAAGCTAAGCAAGTTTGGACCTGTCCAGTAGTTGGATGGAAGACCACCAGAGAATACTAGGGCCCTTTTTGCATGATGACTTCATCTCAGTATGGGGATGCTGGAGTAGTGGGACTGTGATGGTACTTCTGCATTCCATAATTGCCGTCCTGCCCTTCTCCCATTGCCAGCTGGTACAATTTCAGGGTAAATCATTGATGGAGTTTCTCTATCAATGACCCCCAATCACATGCAATTACCTGCAAGGCGGAGGGGCCAGAAGCATGATGGAGGTGCTTCCTTCCCCAGCGCAGCATGGGAAAGAGTCTGGCTGCACCAAAGAAGGAAGAGGCATGTCCCTTGTGCTCCCTTTTCCACAGGGAATTGGTCAGGTGCAGAGACGAGTATTCTCATTGTGCTCCCTTCCTTGCAAAGGTGCTGCCAGGATCGAGACCGGAAGACAACAGAACAAGGTAAGGTGTGGAAATGGGGAAATGGCCTAGGACTCTCTAGCAGGAAATAGAAGGAAGTTTGCCTGAAATCCCCAGGCAGCCATTGCTGCCAGACAGAGGTGTCAATAGTGGACTGGATGGACCAGTAATATGATTCAGTACAAGGAAGTTTCCTATGTTCCTACCCATTTTTGCTATGTATTTTTTTAAAAAAATTCCTCTCTATGTATTTCTAATAGCAGTTTCTGGGTAGGGAGTCACAGCTGAGGCATATAGAACCTGGTTCACAGAGGGTCAGTCTCTTCTAAAATTGTATCCTCATGTGGTTAGAGATGAGTTAAACGTTCATATGGTTTCAATTATTTTCAACAAAGACTTAATCCTGATTGCAAGGGAAAGGGAGCAGTCATATGTGGAGACCAAAGTGCTAATTAAGGCTCCAGATTGTAGTCTTCCTCAACAACAACAAAAGTCCATTCCCATGCTATAATTAGAAATGAAAAAAGTACCCATGGAAGCCTTTGCCAAGGCTAAGTGCACCTCAGATGGTGGAGGAAAAGTTAACCGTATTTTCCTCATGTACTGTAGTCCCCAATCACCCCCCATAACATTTCCTTCCCTGCACACTATGACCTTCTTTTTAAAAAAGAACAAAAAAAAAACCCTCTACATACATTTTAGCCACACCTGCCTTAGCTTTGGCACTATCCTTTTTTGCATAGGCTTGCTCATCTTTGGCATAAGAACTCTTCTTCAGTTCAAAGGTAGAAGAAAATACAGTCTTTGAGTTAGAAAGGATTCTCCACCCTATTCAAGACATTAGTGCAAGGTAGTTTTTCCTTCCATGCCACAAAGAGCTTAAATTTGCTAATTGCTGCCTATCAAGTAGTTGTTAAAAAAAGGCAGATTGATTTTTTTCCCCTAGTCAGTTGACAATATTTGATGTATGCCAGAAAAGTATACTAGGGCTCTCCAGCAGAAAATGGAAGAGAATGTGAGATATGTGAGAAGTTTGCTGCATTGAGAGCTGTTTGCTTTTTTAAAAATGGATTTGCCTGATTCTGCACTTTTTAACTGTTAGAGAAGGGTGTAATTTGTGGTCAGAAATCTGCACTTTTCTGACTTTCCAATTCAGACTGTGAAAGAAAGAAAACTGTGTTTGATGACAACATTTGCACACTTGAATAATTCACAATACACACTGTACATTTTGCAATTGTGCAGACAACCCTTCAGTCGGCCAGAGCTTGCATCCATTCATGTGCGCAAAGAAATACACATAAAAATGCACATTAATATTTTCCTAAATATAAAAGAACTGGCAAGAAACAGCAATGGGAAACACAGTTGATGAATCTTCCTATCTCTGAAATCATTTGGGGGACCTGTCCAGGCTTCTTCCCACCCCTGCCCTCAAAGGGCTAATTTAAAATGCCTATGGTAATGAACATTTATTAGAGCTCAGTATGAATCAGCACAAAAGGTTGTAAATTTTTTCAGTGCTTCTTCCAGCTGCTAATGCTTCTCCCAGCTGCCTGCCCTACCATCCTCCAGACTGTTTAGCAAAAGGAAAGGTACAGAGCTGACAGGTTAGGTTGGCTGAAGCCTTATGAGGAAAGACAGATCCAATCTGGGTTATTTATTTAAGCTTCCACATCTTGACAATTATGTATTTTTGTTTCCTCTGAACCATTTCATATGCGGAAAAGGATCCAAATCAGTGTTCCAGAAGATGCCTCCCCTGGCTGACTTTCTATTTAGAATTCACTTAGCAAGCAATTTCTTCACTAGTGCCAACCCTTCTCGATCAGCAAGCACCTTTTAGGCATGTTAGTAACAGCACTTTCCTGCTTATGTAACTTTCCAAGTAGGGTGGTTCTTCTGAACCCAAACTATTTTAATCTTTTTCTTTTGAGATGGCTGCCAAATCAAACATGGCTGTACAGTGTAGCTCACTGAAGAGAACAGGCAGGGAGCATATATCAAAAGGCCCAGGTCCAAGAGAAGGAAAAAAGAAATTCAAGGACTCTGTTCTTTCTCATGGTCACGTCATGGCCTAAGCCTCAATTAAGCATAACCAGACAAATGATCCTCTTTCTTAAGGGAACATAGATAGCCAAAGAAGTTTTACCTTTGCTTTTTAGATAGATGATACAATATACTATACCATAAATCTCTGACGCATGTCTTTTATAAGCCAGGATAGGCAAAGATCCAGAGCACAGGTGGCCATGCTGGCCTCTCAAAGCACCTTTGTTCCTGACCTCAGATAGTCAACTGGAATTGATCCAAATAAGTGTAGCCAGAGGAGGTGATGAGACACTTCCGACTGTGATTCTTTTTCAAGTTACGCATTCCACAGTATGCTTCAGGATTATCATTTTTAATGCAGCATCTGTGCCTTCTCTCTGGTAGAAAAGAAATTATTCATAAGTACGCAATTTCCTATGAAGATTCCAGGATAGGGACCTGTGATTATAAGCATGCAACAAAACCATATTGCAAAAGCAACACAACAAATTGTGGTATTTTAATGCTGTACTGAGTAACAATTTAGTAGTTCTTTTTAAAGTTACAATTAAAGAATATTTTAAATCAAAGTTGAGAGACATATTTTGCAAACATTCCAGCTAGAATGTTCACTAGGACTCCTAGCATGGATTGTATTGCCTGTTCAGTTGAAGACTGCTGCTCAGGGGTCAAATCCTCTGCAAAAAATCTTGACTATTCTTTTGTGCAGTGCTCTACTAGACCCAGGACTTGAAAGCTGGAGTGTCAAGGCCTTATGAACAGAAGATATGTTTATGTCATCTGTGACCTCCACTTCCTCAGCCTTCCCTATTTTCTCTGAGCTTAGCAGCAGCTATTGCAGTAGCTGGCCAAAAATGGAGTAAAGTTGTCAGCAACAATATATTGTTGCAAGTAGACCTAAATACTGCTAGAATAGCAACGAATGACTCACCGTTCAGTGCCCTTGCAGGCTGGACCATGGCGTCCTCCATTTCGGCATTCCTCCCAGGGTGCCCGGAGATGGCGGAAGCCATGTTCGTGCATGAGCAATTGCGTATGCGCGAACATTCGGTCCAACGGCCAATGAGTTCAAACTGGCCTGTTTTGAGCTCATTGGCCGGGAGAGCAGGCCTGTGTGAGGGCATCCTGGCTTCACTCAGGTCCACTCACTGGGTACTTACCTGGCAGTTCTCCGGGCTTTCAGCAGTTGGTGTTTGGCAGCAGTGGGGCAGTGGCGGCAGCAACAGGAACAATGCAGAACTGGTGGCTATGACATCAACTGAGGAGGGAGTAGGAGACAGCAGTGTCAGCAGTGGAGGGGCGGCAGTGGGAGACGCAGCTAGGAGTCAGAGGGCGAAATGCGCCACATGGTTGGCTGTACCAGATCTGTTTTTGCTGAAATCACACAGCGGCCATTCCTGGGCTATCTTTCTGGATCTGGGCTGCAGGACCTTGGCCCTCGATGGTCTGGCCAGGCACTTCACCCTCGGCATCTCGCCTCTGGTCTCCCCTCAGATTATCCTCAGTCTGTCCTCTGTCTTGCCCAGCCTCATTCTTCCACGGTCTGGGCTGCCTTTTCCCCTCTGGCGCCATGCCCCCCTCAAAAAGCTGCTACACCAAACACCACTTCCCTCCCCAGAACCCAGGGCCAGGCGGGCCATGCCCAGAAATCCTTGGTCAAATTGGGGTCCTCAGGGAGCTGCAAGGCAACCCCCACTGCTGGGGGGGGGGTCCTTCGCTCCAGCCAGCTTTGTCTCCTGGCAATTCAGTCCTGGAAGGCATCACTCAGTCTCTGGAGAAACTGGCTGAAAAAATGGAGCAACTGGAGTCTAGACCAGTGGTAGCTCTTGTGGAGCCAGTATCTGGGCCTTCCCAGGAGGGTGGCTCCAGGGTAAGAAGGAGGCGGTCTGCTTCTTCCAGTAGCAGAACAGACAGCTCTACCAGTTCGGAGGTTAGCCTGGTGAGCCACAGAAAGTGTAGAAGCCATAAGGGTAAGAGCAAAAGACACAGGAGGCACAGCAGCAGTGACACTGAGACCGTGACATCCAGGGGTGAGTCAGGAAGGGGAGCAGCACATCCCAAGGTTTACTGGAAGGCCATGGCCTTGGTGCCTGGGCTTCCTGGATGGGCCGTTTGCAGGTGTCACAGGGATGGGGTGGGCCCCCTTGGCGCCAGTTCTGCTTGGATAAGATAAGGGCAACAGGAGGGGTTGCTGGCTCAGGCCACTTTTGGGGACCACGAGACCCCCCCCCGGGATTCATTTGAGCAAAAAGACCAGGGAGCACATCCTTGATGGTTATTTTGTGGATGCTTTCTCACTCCTCAAGCTAGAGTGCGAGGAGGGACACACTCCTAAGTCTCACAGACATTGCAGTAGGGAGGACAACTCGGCCTCAGTCGAGTGGTCTTTTGACAACTGGCTGGTGGGCTGCACAGTTTTCATGGGGGTGGTCCAGGCAGCATATCCTGTCTGGGGTTGGCATCTCACCAATCACCTGGGAAATATCCTGAAAGCGCGCACTCTCACGGGCGACTCAGTGGCTATTGAATACGATGCTGCCTTCAGAAAGACAGCCTCCCGGAATGATCATGCTCGATGGGACCTCATCAATGACAAACTCTGGTTGGTCATTGTAGGTCCTCACATCAAAAGCAGAGCTGAGGGCCCCAAGCTTTTTCGTTGGTCCAGGAAAAAGGATGCCAGAAAGCTGGTCTGTTGGGAATTCAATCAAGGGAAGTGCATCAGGGCTCGCTGCCTGGCCGTGCTCCCTTGCCTTCCAGGGGTAAGCGAGATGGGGGCAATACTGGTGGCTCTGGACCTCCTAAGCAGGAGGTGGTCTATGAGTCACACCCCCATGCATATCGCGGCACTCCTTCCCCTTTTGGATACATAGCCCAACCGGCAGGCTGCCAAGTTCCTACGAGAGGGCTTCTCCCATGGTTTCAGGATCCCAGCAGCCGGTTCACGCTTAGCATTTGATGCCAGCAACCTGAAGTCAGCTCGGGAGCTTCCCCATGTGGTCACAGCCAAAACTGAGAAGGAGTGTGGGGCTGGGAGGGTAGCTTGGCCCTTTCCCGTACCCCCTTTTCCCAACCTCAGGATCTCCCCCCTAGGAGTGGTCCCCAAGAAGGCACCCAGCAAGTTTCAACTCATCCACCACTTGCCCTACCCTAAAGGGGAGTCACCCAACGACGCCATTCCGCCAGAGTTTTCGTCAGTGCAGTATGCTTCCTTTGATCAAGCAGTTAGGCTAATCAGAGCATGCGGTCCCGGGACTCTTCTGGCAAAGTGCAACATCCAATCAGCCTTCCAGCTCCTCCCGGAGGACCAGTGCTTACTGGGATTTGTGGGTGCATGGTATTACGACAAAGCCATGCCAATGGGACGCTCTGTCAGCTGTGTGGCCTTTGAGGCTTTCAGCACATTCATTGAGTGGGCAGTCCATTCCAGGTTCGGGTCCCCTTCATCACTCACTACCTTGATGATTTCCTCATGATAGATAGGGCTTGCGGGGATGATTGCACCAGGCTGTTGGGTACATTTCAGACAGTAGCGGCAGAACTGGGCATCCCGTTGGCACAGGAGATGCCTGAGGGGCCTACCACTTTGCTGGTTTACCTCGGTATTCTGCTCGACACCGTTAAAGGAGTATCCTGTTTTGCCCCAGGACAAAGTCCAGGCCCTGTGGCAGCGGTTAGCCAGGATGGTGGGTTGCAAGAAGGCCACCCTCAAGGAAGTGCAATCTTGTTGGGGCACCTCAATTTCACGTGCAAGGTGGTGGCACCGGGTAGGGCCTTTTGTGCATGTCTAGCCAGGATTATGGTGGTGGTTTGGGCTCCACATCACGCAATTTCACGTGCAAGGTGGTGGCACCGGGTAGGGCCTTTTGTGCATGTCTAGCCAGGATTATGGTGGTGGTTTGGGCATTCGCATCACGCAGGGCATCAAGGAAGACCTAAAGGTTTGGCTCAGTTTTTTAGACAACTTTAATGGTGTATTGGCATGGCAGGAGGCTATGGAGCTGGGTGCTGGGCTTCAGGTCCAGTCTGATGTGTCAGGGAGCTTGGGTTTTGGGGTCATTTTCAGGGCCACTGGTGTGTGGCTAGGTGGCCATCCCACTGGGGGCAGGAAGGGATACTCAGAGATCTCACGTTCTTGGAATTTTTCCCTATCCTCATTGCTGTTTCCATTTGGACAGACCGTTTTCGCAACAAGAGAGTTTGTTTCTGGTGCAACAACAAGGTGGTGGTGGCAGTCATCAACAGGCAGTCTTCTAAGTCCAGCCAGATCACAGGGCTGGTCAAGCGCTTTGTACTAGAGTGTTTAGCTGCTAACATATCCTTCTCAGCTCATTATGTTCCAGGCTTAAATAATGGGATGGCAGACTCTCTGTCTCGCTTCCAGGAGGATAGGTTTCGATTGCTGGTGCCAGCAGCATATCCCATGCCGGAGCTGTTCCCGGAGGACCTGTGGCAGCTTGGAAACACTCCATAATCCAGGGAGTTATGCATTCCATAGCTCCAGTAATGTGCAGGGCCTACCTCAGGGCATTCCACAGGTTTTGGAGCTTCCGGGCCTTAGCAGGCTATGCTGATAAATGGCCGGTTCCAGAGACACAGGTGCTGCACTTCCTGGCTCATCTGAAGGATAGCGGCATGGTCCCATGCTCCATGACTGTCCAGTTGGTGGGGATCTCCTTCTTCAGCAAGGCCAACAGACTTCCTGACCCTTGCTCTGGCTTCATTGTTAGGAAGACAGTCGAGGGTTGGAGGCAGATGCTGTCAAGTTCAGAGACCTGGGCAGCGAGCCAGCCTGGAGAAGAGAGTGGGAGAGCCAGCAAAGTCCAGCCGGAAGGAGACAAGCAAGCACTTACTCAAGGAAGTTCATTTACCAGAGCGCCAAGCAAAGCCGTAGTCAGAGTTCCAAAGCCAAGGGTCAAGGGTCAAGAGTCCAGGGATCAATTCAAGGTATCAGGAAGCGGGTGCTAAGAGCAAGGTACAGTCAAGAGGAGGGCTTGTAAGAAGTTTTCCACAAGCAAAGGGAAGCTTCCAGGCAGGCAGTTATATAGCCCCAGGCAAAGGTGTGTCTGGTCACCACTTCTTAAACTTAGCCAAGGAAGCCTCCCTTTGCACAGCCCTCTTGAGTCTCCGCCTTGATTGGGGGCTTATTGAACCAGGTTCCAGAGCCTCTTCAGAATCGGATCCCTGTTGCTCTAAAGGAGCAAGCAGAGGGATGTACGTGCCTGCTTGGTCCATGGCAGGAGGGGGAGCTCTTGAGCTGCAGGAATTATCTCCAGCCAGAGCCACAGGGACCAACAGCTGCTGCTTGTCATCAGCAGCTCTGACAGGGGCTTCAGTTATCACAGATGCAGCCATGAGTGAAGGATGGCAGGAGGCCTTTGTCTTTCCATCTGCTAAAGAGGATAACCCAGCAACTTCCAGCTATCTATCATTCGCGATTCAAGGCCAGACTATTCAAGATGGCATTTGTGGTGGCCTTCTTCGGGGGCTTGCGTGTTGGGGAGCTGGTGGCTGGATCCAGAAAGGGCACGTCCGACAGGGCGTTGTGGGTGGAAGACATCTCCTTCTCGGGAGATGAGGTGATATTATGGGTCAGGTGGCCCAAGTCTGACCAGCAAGCCAAGGGTGCCCTCAACCACCTGCACCCTCTACAGGGAGGCCCTTTGCCCTATCCGGGTGATATGGAGGTTCCTCAAGAGGAAGCCTGCTGGCACCAGCCCCCTGCTCATTCACCAGGATCCCTCCTTGCTGTCCAGGTTTCAGTTCATTGCAGTGCTGTGGGCAGCTCTACATTGTGCTGGATTCCTGTACTTGGAGTTTGGGAGCTACTCCTTCCGCATTGGAGCAGCCATGGAGGTGGCCGCCTGTGGCCTCCCTGCCACGATCATCAAGAGGATTGGGAGGTGGAAATCTGGAGCATTTGCGGACTACGTCCAACCTCAACTGGGGCTTGTCAGGAGACAGCTACAGACAGGAGACAGCTGGGCAGTGAATATGGACAGGCACTCCCATCCCCATTGCAGCAGGGGAGGACATTGGTATCCTGGCTTTATTGGTGGCAGGGATAGGGTTGGCGGAAGGCAGGCAGGGTGGCCTGCCTGCCTCTTTGGCAGTCGCATGGTCAGTGGATCCATGATAGCGGGTACCTTTGCCATATGCTAGGGACAGTCGGGTCCCCACTGGGGTCGGGGGTGCGGTGAGCTGCCCATCTCAGGTAAGCACACAGTGGGCACCCCCTAGTAGCAGTAGGACTGCAGTTAGCTACATGCCATCTGGTTACGGGCTGGACTGTTGGGTTCATCAGTTAACAGGCGGGTTGATCCATGCCCGGATCCATGCCCATGCTTACTCCAACCTTGTTCATGCTTGTAGCCAATAAAGTTGTGGTCTTAAAGTTCTCCAGTTGAAAGTTGTTGTGTTTTCTTTGCTAGGAGGCTGTCGCCCCTGGCCACGCAAGTGGTTTGTTGATATGGATCAACAGAGTTGCCTGTATTTTTGGATTACTTAGGGGATGTAACTAAGGGGACTGCTATTATGAGTCTCGGAGCCTCAAAACAGACCACTACACTACTGCCAGTGTCCAGATGTGTCTAGAGTCCCTAGTCATGTGGACAGCAGCAATCATCTTCTACTATCTGGTCCCCAGAAAGAACAGAGAAGAAAATCTAAAACTGCTTTTGGCTGAATGTCTTCTATTCAAAGAAAAGGGGGAAAGAAATCTATGAATGCAAAACAAAAATACCAGCAAGCATTTTGATAAACTTTTTATTCACTCTTGAATCTCCAGATGTCTTTGGGCTGCAACTGCCAGAAGCTTCTGCCACCATAGTCAATGTGAGGGACTGTGGAAGTTGTAGTCCAAGAACATACAGATACCTACAGATTAAGAACTAGTAGAACACTTATGCACAATGAAATTTACCATATATATATTGCTTGACATTATTTATCTTATCCTTCCAAAAATGTAAAATCGACTAATATTGTTGTCAGAATTATAGGTTCAGGAAATATGTATGGGTAGAGAGTCCTGAACCATTTTTTTGTGGGGGAGGAGGGTTCCATCATCATGGAAATAGATGTATGAAGGCTCAAAGAAACCATAATTAGCAGTATGCATGCATGGGTGTGCTATCCATAATCATCCACTTTTTACAGAAGCTGACATTCTATGAAGGAACAGGGCTTGTAAAAGTTACTCTGGGGGACTACAACTCCTGGAACCCTCCAGCCAACATGGCCACTGGATTTGCTGATGAATTGGGGGATATAGTGCTGATGAACTGAGGGATACAAATGATGTCTAGTTGAATTTGCATGTATAGACAACTGTTTCAAACTGTCAATATCTCTGTCCTGGCAGAAAGCCAAACTCTAATACAGCACATGAAAAGCTTGTGTATTTTAAAACACACATTTCCTAGATATCTCTTTCTGCCTAAAGGAATAATTTCTTTCTGCTAGGAGCAGAGTATTCATTACAAGCAACTGTCCTTGTGACAAGAGAGCCACATGAAATAGGACTGTGTGCACAAAGTATAGCTAACTAAAATGCTTGCATATTCAGTGTGGCATACCATTAACCGAACGTTCCTCCTCTAAAAGGATATTGCTCTATTTGCTGAGTCCCACTGTGATGGAGACTTTGTTTTCAATTATACTATCTTTTTTTTAGTCCTGTCAACCTTGGTAGAAAGTTAATATGGAGAAAAGATGCAGCATTAGAACACCTTGACAAGTTAGACTAAGTTGGTTCCTGCTTTTGTCCTTTTGTTGGTACGCAAAGACATATTAATTCAGTCTCTTGGTATTTCAGCTACATTGCTAGTGAGGGGGCTTTTTAACTGGTGGGGGTTAAATTGGTTTTTAACTGTTGCGATAGGTAACGTGATGTATGACTTTGGCCATTGCTGCACTAGACTGTTATAGCACTATTATTCTACTTTCAACATCCTATAGAATCCTGGGATCTGCAGTTTAGGGAGGGGCCTTCAGGAGAAAAGGGACTCCAGGAGAGCTCCAGGAGAAAAGGGTTGGAATCCCTGCTGAGACATGAAAAACCACTGGGTAACCTTGGGCAAATCACGGTCTCTCTGCCTCAGAGAAGACGATGTCACAACTTGCCAAGAAAACACCCTGCTAGGTTTACTTAAGAGTCTCCATAAGCTGCAAATGAATTGAAGGCACACAGCAACAACTGTATTTTAAATATTTGAATATTATTATTAATCGCTTTCCTGTTGGTGGAATGGAAGGAGATATATTTTTAATGAATTAATAAGTCATTGTGACAGACTACATACAGATGGATGAATCTGTCAGTCAGTTTCACTTTCTTATACACATTCTTTTCAGCAAAACAACTCAAGCTTTTTTCTGTCCTGTTTATGAAGAAATGTGCAAATTTCATTATGCTTATATTTAAAAAGAGGTGGCAACTGAAAAAATGGTGAGGTAAACCAGTATTCACAGCCTGACTTGAAAGAGCTAAGCACTCAAAGACGAACAAATGTATCCGGCTCACTTCATATGTTCTTTTTTTATATTAAATTTCTCACCCCTACCAAAAAACAAACAAACCTCAAAATACATATTTTCATAAATTTGAAAATAATGCAAAGTTAGGAAAGTTCAGATACGTATGTACACACTCATGTACCGAACAAACTGTGTAATAATATTTTTAAAAAGGATTTTGCTCCAAGTTCTGTTTCCTAAAACATCAGGATTCAGTCATAAACAGGTGAAATGAGATTGGCTGCAGAGATATAGCAACATATAGCATATTCCTGCCTATGCTTGAAGAACCCACTTTATAGCTTGCAGTTCACATAAATCACATTTCCATTTAATTACAAGTCAGATATAACAGCATTTTGGTGACAATTCTGATCAAACTAGCGTGCTTGGTCATGCTGTTTTGTCTTACGTCTGTTATGATAGGGTGGAGAAGCGAAAATTATAAATTTGCTGAACATCTAGAAACATACAAAAGTAATCTTGGCCTATTCTCTTGATTTAAAAAAATGGATTAGTAAAATGAGATGGATATTGCTTCTCTGTTCCTCTCGCCAGCTATATCATCTAGAATGAAAAGCAACTTGCTTTCCCAGTTATGTTTCGTGTGGTAAAATGTGCTCCCTTTGGCAGCGCTGAACAGTCTTTCTAGTCATTTTTTTCAAAAGGCAAAGACAATATGAGAGCCACTACCGGTCAGTTATGAAAGAAGAGGAGCAGGAAAATAAATCTGCCATCTTAAAGGCATGGCAACCCTATCTCAAGAGCAAGCATCTGTGGGAAGCAAATAAAGAAGACCCTTTGAAAGCTAGCTCTGCAAGGAAGGTATTTAGCCTGAGCTATGTTACTTTTATTGACTTGGAAGTCATCCCATTTATTCTAATAATCATGGAGATTCCTACATTGGCACAAATCTGAGCTCTCCAAGAGTCTCTTTCTTGGGCATGGGGATAATGACGAATAATTCTATAAAAGACAGTTAACTTGTCTGCTCGCAAAGGCTGAAGTATGCTGCTGATGAGGACTGTCTCCCTCCCTCTCTCCCTCCTCTTTCTTTTTCTCTCTCCTTCCTTCTCCGCTTCCCCCTCTGCATCCTTCTCATTAGCATGCCCAAGATGAGCAAAATAAATAAATAAATAAATGATGCATCTAGTAATATATTAAAGCTAGAACACAGCCAAGTTTCTTAGAATATGTTTTAAAGGAAAAAATACAGTCAGACTTCCACATTTGCTAGGTAGGAACAAAAGACACCCCCTCCAAAAAAAGGGGATAAATAACAAATATCAAAATGTGTGTGTGTCTGTGGGAAGGGGGCTGAGGCACAGTGGAGAGAACTGGCACCCAGAGTCCAAAACAGGTCATGGAAAGGGGAAGGAAAGGATGTGGGTCTACAAGTTGGCCCTCTCTCACACCCATCTCCTTCCTTGGGTGTGGAGAAGATGGAAGAAATCAAAGCACAGCCAGTCCTTAGCTGACTAGGCAGTGGCTGGTTTAAGGGAAAGGAGACCAGGAGTGGATTTTTAAAGACTGCACAGCCTAATTGAAGCCACCAACAAGGAAGGTTCCCCCAGAAAAGAAGCACCTGAAGTGGAGGAGGGCTGAAATTCACAAGTAGTCAAATCCATGAAAGTTAAACCTGCAAACGTGGAGGTCAACTGTACTGCTCTTTTCTTTTAATCAACTCATTTCCAAGAATAGGAAGATCATGCTCCAAAACTACAAATATTCTCCACTATTCTTTTGTAGTAGCCACTATTTTTAGGGAAAAAGAAAGAAGCTTAACTACTCTGTTTGGTGTGCCCTTCTCCCAACAAACTGTAAACAACAATAAAAACAACAAAAAACTACATGGTACCTGAGATACTTAGTCTGTTTTCTTCAGTATTTGCAATGAATTTCTAAGGACTATTTCTGAAATTTAAAGCTACACCACCTTCGGCACAGAACTTATGTTTTAACTAACTAACTAACTAAGACCATTTCCACACAACATCGCTATTCTGCAATCGCAGTAGGTTGTTTCCAGCCCAAGAGTCATGCTACTGCATGATTTTGTTGCTATCTAGCTGCTGTCCCATCCCCAAGCATTGCAAAGCCTCCTTATACTATTTCCAGAAAAAATCCATTAAGAGTCTCCTTTAGTGGTTCAATCCCATCAGCTGGCTCAGTGAGGTACCTCTTGATACAGCTTCTTGTCCTTCCAGATCCAGGAGTGGGCATGCCCAGCTTGTCTCTCTCTCTCAACTACTCCCATGGCATGGTAACTTCAAAATCTATAACCTCTCTGTTTATTTTAAATTTCTCCTTTGTGTTAGAACTTTTTATTTTTTTAAATACAGTTCTAAGCATTATAGCATGAAAATGCAATACTGTACTGGCATGTCATGCTGTTACAACATTGCCGTGCTAGTATGGCTTCCACCACCACCACCTCGCCAAAAAAAAAAAAAAAAAAATACACAATGAGGGGCAGGGTGAAGGCAGGGAAAGGGAGGGGCCAAGGATGCTGTACTGCAGAAGGAACATGGGTGGCAATATCGCTACTCATCTACTTAAGGCGGAAGGGTGTGGAAGAGAGTGTTTTTAACCTGCTACTATCATGTGAATGGTAATGCTGGGGTTGTAATGGAAGAATGTGCTAATAGGGTATGGTGTGGAAATGGCCTAACTAACATCCCACCTTTCTCCCAGGAAAGACTCCAAGATGATGTATGTGTATAAGGTCTGTACATGCAGTTGAGCACATTGCATGTAGAACAGGGAGACTGTGAGCACACGACCACGCATATAGTTTCTATGCACATGGTACAATCTACATATGGAGTTCAGATGCACAGTCTGATGACTTGTTTTAAATCTCCTTTCTCTCTGTTTGTTTAGTGTACCCAAACTGTAGTTTGTCAGAACAAGACTGCTGAAACCACTACATTTCCTGGCAAAGCACGTGAAAACAATTCACTCAGAAAAGAACACAATTTTAGGGACTGCTTTCTTCTTTCATTATACTTAAAAGTGCTTAATTTTACATCTAAGGTGGTGTGCAAATGATTTCTTGAAATTGTCCATTATATTTATTTGCAGAGGAATTCATCTAAATACTCCAATAAATTTCTCAGAAGCAGAAGAAATTCTGGAATCATTTCTCAGAGACAGAGTTCAGTATAAGCAAGCAAAGTAACACAGCTTTCTTTCCTTTTTGTTTCTTTTCTTTCTTTCTGATGGGCATCATTGCTCCAAAGCCATGGAAATCCCCTGAGTGATTTTGGACAATCACACTCTCTGCATAAATCTTGTGAGAAAAAGCTTGAAGGCACATAACAACAACAAATAAAACCCGAGAACTATTTAACAGGCAGCATTATACAGGATTCTGCCTTAATAGGTAGGTGATTCTGGAAAGCAAGAGAACTTCTGAACTGTTGTGCTATAGAATTTCTTCCTACTTCTTTCTTTTTTACTTGGCTAAAGTATTCCCTAGGTCTAAAAAAAAAACAAAAAACTAATGTACCTTAATAGGCAAATAGAGAGAAACTCAAGAGTGAAAGGCTGCAGTTTATGTGGAAATCTTCATATGCAAACTGCCCAGTTTGCACTGAAGATGTAAATGCTTGGGAGTGTCCCACATAGCACACACATATCATGGATGGGGCTACACAGGAGCCTCAGGTGTAAAAATAGGCCCATTTTTCAAAAACACAGTGAGGCTTAAATCTACTTTTAATCCCATTTCCTTGAAATATTTCACAGATGAAAACTGGGGCATACGTGGCCAAAGAACCTAACAGTGTGGTCAAAATGGCAAAACCTATTAATGAGGAAGAATGCACAAGCTGGGAGATGCCACAGCTTTTGACTTTTTCTCTGAGCTTACAGGAAAGGACAAGATTCTGCCCCTCTCCCTCCCTGCCCCTCAGCTAATTGAGTACAAACTGCTTTTGCACTGTGAACTCTGTTTGCCAAAAAAGAAAAAAAAGTTAAGAACAATGGGAGAAGATAGGAGGAGGAAGGAGAAACTGGGACAATTTAAAAGCAGCTGAAAATGTAAGATGACAAAGGATTGAGACTCATCCTGCCTTTGAGGCCCCTCCCTAAACTGCAAACTCCAGGATTCCAAAGGATGTTGAAAGTGGAATAATAGTACTATAACAGTCTAGTGCAGAAATGGCCTATGACATTTCCAGGATATATAAACCAGAACTGAAGAGAGACTTTTTTTTTGAACGAAATAACTTCTATCATAAAGATAACTCAGGTAAAAACAAGTGATTTATTTCACAAACATTTAAAAGAGCAATAGCCAGCATATGTTGATGCTATAATCACTATTGCTGTATTAGCAGTATTACTAGTGCAAGCTCTTTTTAGAAAAAGTTTCCTTGGGGACTCAAAACTATTCTATATCAGCCAAATGTACCTAATAAATACTGACAGGGAATTGGGAAAGCCTGGAGGTTTCCATGTCTGAATAATATTTACTTAACCAGAACACTGAGGCATGACAATTTCTCTCCCCTAACTTCATGCTCTCACTTTCCTTCAGCTGAGTAGTTGCTGAGTTTTTACAATGCGATTGCCACAGTCATTCTCTCACGAACACTGAAGTTGCCATAGTGGTGCCCTCTGTGAGGCAGTTGAAAAGTGGCAGATTTTGAACCTTTGTTGTGTCTGAACTGTGCTGTGCCTTTGGTTCAATTCAAACACAAGGGGAGAGAATGAGATGGATATTTCTGATGTCACTGCTTTTATTGTATGGTAAGATTTGTACTCTACCACCTACTTAGCTTTGCTTGATTGACCTGTGTGTGTTTACCTTCTGTTGGTGCCATTTCCCACTGAGTTATTGATGTGCTGCTACTCTGCCCAGGAAGCTGTTAAAAAAAAACAACAACCTCAAAACCCATACTACCCATTTTTTTCTTACGTATAAAGAATAGGGCACTGGAAAACAAATTTGGAAAAAGTGTCCATCGTGGAGAATAAATGTTATGCGATTAAAGTGATGCCGATTATGCACAAAGCAGAATGAAAAAGGCTCTATCTTCTTCTCCGTTTATATGTATTTTTAAATTCAGAAAAATACTAATTACTTTTTGTTCATGTAACCGTATGTGTTTTTCATGAACTGAAGTGCATACACAAACAATTTTTCCACAGCTTTTTCTGTATATGTAAGAATGTGAAAACATTCCACCCCACCTAAGAAAATTGCCAGTTTTATCAGAACTCCTTTTGCTTTGTCAGAATTACTTGGATTTTACTATTGAACAGGAAAATCAACTTAGGTGAAAATGTATGCATAGTCCTGGCCACAACTGACATTTTGAGAGGGAGCAACCTCACACCACTCTCCAAATGAGGGATATTTAGGGGAGTGGGGTATGGAAAAACCCACCCACTTCTGTTTGAGAAAAAAATCTGTGAGACTAATTATTTATCCAGGTCTTCCTCCTCACCTATCAGCAATTTATTTCCTGATAAGATGGAATATTTGACAAATCTGTTTATGATGATTAACAGATTGTTTTTTTAATTACTCCATTTTAACTTGTTAGCCCATAGCCAAGGTTGGTAGATGATTTGGAGCTAAAGGTTTAGTTTTAGCATAGAACAAATGGACAGGAAAACATGCTGCAATGAATCATCCCCACACAATCAAAACAGAGGAGGAGGAGGAGGAGGAGGAGGAGGAGGGCAGGCATTTCCACATGACAGGGCTGTGCCACTTTGGAGACAAGATGACAGTAGTCGGCTGGTCATGATTCTGCATGACGTCATCACTGGCCCACCGCCATTCTGTCCTCAAGTGTTGCGCTCACACAGTACTTGCAAATGGAAAAAAAATCTGTTTTGTGCACCGTTTTGCACCTACAATCACATAGCGCTCCCATGCTTACCATTATGCAGAAGGGCAGGGAAATGCAATGGCAACACTTCCTTCCACAATGCAGCATGGGAAATGCCTGGCTGTGCTGTGGAAGGAAGAGGCAGGGCCATCACACTCCCTTCCACAGGGAGCCAGCAAGGTGCGGACAGGAGCTTTCCACTCACACTCCCTTCCTTGCAGGGACTGCCACAGGACAACACATAAAGACATCATTGTGCGGAAATGGGGTTAAGTCACATATCCCCAGACTTTAAAGGAGCAGTTGACAAAATCCAGCCCTACGTTTGCATGGATGGAACTTTTATGCTCCTGACTCCCAATGACTCTCCTAAACTAGCCTTCTTCTTCTCCAAAAAAGATGTTGATTCAACATTTAAATAGTCTTCAGGGCACCTCTATACTTTTCACATTTTTACTGTTCTGTTGGCATTTTTGAAAGTCTGTGCAGACCCAAGAGATTCGAAGGGCAGAAAGTTCGTTCCCAGACCTTTTGAATCAATGCTTCAGAAGAATCTTCAAAGACACTTAGTTTTAAAGTGAATATGTGCTTATTATCATCCCCTCCAGCTGTGCAGATTTTGAAGGAGCAATCCTGATTAATCCTCTGTCATCCTTCTTTTTCAATTGCTTTTACAATCGTCCTTTCCACACAGGATGAGGGAATTGCCCCATGCCAGTACTCACTGGACCTGTGTGCTCCATGCCCGGGTTCAGGCTGGTCTGGAGCAGTGTGTGGCTGTGCTCCGCACTGCTCCGGGGATGGAAATGGCAGTTTCTGGTTGGTGGAGGCTCTCCACCAACCGTTGAAGCTCGCCAGCCTAAAGCCCATCCCTGGCAGATCTGCAGGCTCACACTGGTGTGTGCATGCAAATCTGCACTGGACCACGGCCACGGAGTGGCGCGCTCCGTGCTTTTGAAAGACCTGTTTTAAGCAGTCTTTCAAAAGCACACTGAACGACCACTTTGGGTCGTTCTGGAGTAGGCTGAGGTCCAGAACTACACAAAGTAGTCCGGGTACCCAGTCCGCACCCAGGTGCAGTCATCCTCCCTGGAGGACATTCGGCACCATTTTAAAAGCCCCGTGAGGAAAAGGCCAATGTCCCAGGTTCTCTCCCCACTTCCACTTTTCTTTTTCATCTCTGGTTTGCTTCTATTAGCATATACTGAGTTCAAATGCAAAAGTAATTCAAACTTAACTAATGCAATGGGGGGAGGTCAGGAGGGGGCAAAATCTTGCCCGCCCCTGTATAACCAGGCAAAAGCAAACTGTTGCCAGTGATCGTAGCTTGTGTGTTCTTCCTCATTAATAATGTTTGCCATCTTGACCACACTTGGAAAATACTTGATCACACGTGTCCCAGTGTTCATCTATGAAATGTTAAAGGGTATTTATTTTCTTTTTCCTGCCATATTGGTGAGTTTGAGTTGCACAAAAAATTGTGCTGCACTGTGTGGAGTGCTGTGCTGTGTGGAATTTCCCAATATGTCCTTTCAACATGTCCAGATCTGCAGTAAGGGCACATTCAGTATTCTCTTTACTCACTCAGGTGGGCATGTAGTTGGTGTCCAATTCATCTCATTTCCAGGGTGAGACTTACCACCAGCCTCCAGGATCTTTCTCAGCAGATTAACCAGAAGAATAAAAGCTGCTTATTCCTTACTTCCTCTTGAATTGTCAGTCACCTGCTCTTGCATTATTCACAGGCCCCACTCCCTTTACAATGCCTGCACTCTGACCTTTAGTAGTACTTTCAAGGATTCAGAGCATTTTATGGCCCGAATCATGTTGGTTAGTCCCAACTAGAGTAGATCTACTGAACTGACAGTTGAATAGTGACTTAATGTATAGAAAAACCCAACTGATTCAATGGTCTACTGTAGTCAGGACTAACAATAGCTTTTAGGCAATCATCTTTTCAGTAACTCTAAACAACCATCTTCTACAGAACACTATTGTTGCTGTTGCTTTTGTGTTATCTCATTTAGCAAAATGTGTAGACTATCATGAAAAAATAATATCTAAGTGGTGTGCAAAAAGCAAGTATACACAACAATAAATATGAACATTGCATCTGGTGGGCCAAGGCTAGGACTCCAGCTAACTGTCCTTAGCTTATTTTAAGCCTTTAAAGGTGGAAGAAACAATCTGAACAGTAGCCACCAAGAAAAAGCAGCATTGTAACACAAAATGGCCTCAAGATGGTTCTGTTTACACACTGGTCTGGAGAAGAAAGCTACTGGGACATTGTTCAGAAAGGTGACAATTCAAATATTGGTTACAATTTTTGTTTTAGAAAATTGTGTTCTTGAGATGACTGGAATATTTCTCATTCTTTGAAGTAAAATGAAATGATAAAATTTTAGAGTGACAGCAAGACTGGAGAAAGCTCTGAACTACCTCTAAATAACCAGGACTTGGAAGTTACCAGTTATTCACTTTAACTGGTTATTTGTAATTCATTCAGTTTTATTTTCACATTCATTAAATATAGCTAAGTTACATTACACTTGTAATGTAACAAGGGATCGGCTTCACTCTTTTTGCAGTTCAAGGGTAAAATTTTAAATTACTTGTACAGTTATGGAATTGTGGACTCATTCTATATTTGAGAAGGAATATCACATGGTTCAAGTGTTGCTTCATGCTCTTCAGTGTCTTTTATTGTTACAGGGAGATGGATGGAAGGAGAGTGTGTTTTGGACCATAGGACAGCAACCTGTAACATTCATTTTAAAACAACTAAAAAGTAATTATTTGGTTACTTTGCGCAATGTAGGTTCTTAATGCACATATAAAGTGCATTATATTGGAGAATATAGAAGCATTTTAAAAAGTAACTTTTCCCTTTTTCAAAACAACCTCACAATCTCTGCTCCTAATTAAAATAACCCTGTGGAGCAAACAACAGGGCATATTTTTGGAAGGTACAGAGAAAGGCTGGGACTTTCTAACTGCAGTTAGAAATCAAGAAGAATCATTATGCTGATGAGTGGATTGCTCTTCAGGGAAGACTCAGTGAGCTGACAATCTGTTCATGGGGGCAGGACAGCTTGCATGGAACAGTTTCTTTGTTACAGAACAGCAAGCTGAAATCCTGGATGTACATCCATTCTAAATATCCAGATTGCAACTTTAGCCTGTCTAGAGTACATTCCAGGTTGGCTGACCTTCTTAGTAGATGAGAGAGTATGCAGTTAATTCAGTTACAATGTAGATTTGCTGCAGCTGCTCATTTGAAAGAAGCATTGCCTGAGAACCAAGAAGATCATGATCTTGAATTTTTCGTTAGTGTTGCTCAGTTTAATGAAACTGTGGAAGAGTTGTGAGGTTACAGAGGGTATTCTCACAAGCTGCCAGAGACACACACTGCCTCACCCAATCTGCCCAAAAGGAGGCCACAAGTAGGGCAGATTGTTTCTACGGCCACCTTCATTCCCAATGAACTAGGAGATTTGAATTGCACTCATGTGTAATGTGGGGGCACTGTGCAAAATGTGTAGGGACTCTGCATTGTTAAGCACGGTAAGTGAAGGATCTCCTATGTCACCGTGGGGACCATCGTTGTGAAGTAAAAAAGAGCATCTACTCAAAAAGGATTACTGAACTTTAGTTGATAGGTGGACGCTAAGTCCTCTTGCAATTTATGAACTGGCCCTTGGGTGGCCCAACAGTTACATTAAAATTAAAATTGGTTCTGCATATAGATGTGGAATTATATTTAAATTGATCACAGAGGAGTAGGTTTGAACCCAGGGAAGTGGATTCTTTGAGGTCCATCCAATTAGCATAGGTGTTAAATGACTAAGAGTTTTCCCTCTCTTGTGGCACATAAAGCAGGGGTGGGCAGGTGCACTGGTTCCAGAGGACAATTTCCTGGGACTCTTTAAGACATAGACAGTGAAAGTACAGTCCAGCCCACCAGTTGCCCCCAAACTTTCATGCAGTGCTAACTCCCCCACCACTCCAAAGTCTTCATTCTCACATTTAAAAAGTGCTATTTTCACTTGATAAATGCCTCAAACATCATATAACTGCCTAAAACCATGCCTTGTTTTGCCACACAAAGCACCTTCTGGTACCCCAAATGTTCCAAATATGGATGAAAATTAATCAGACCTCACTTCTAGCTTGCTTGCAGTGTCTTAGTGTGGTCTACTTGGGGTCTGCAGAGGCAAAAATTGCCTCCCTCCACCATGGAGTTGCCCACCCCTGCTTGTAGGGCTGCATAGAATGGCAAAAATGAAAAATAATAATAGCCAAAGGAAAAAAGAAAAGAAAAAAGAACTGAACAGAAACCCAAAATGTGTAAACAGGGGGCACTGAAACCAATTTTAAAAGGTGAATTTACTCCTAGAGGCTTCCCAATGAAGTAATTCAGTCTCTTCTTTGGACAGAGTAAAGATGGTTCAGAGAGCCTGGAGGAAAACAGTTTGGTGAGCTGCATGCTGCTCCAAGACCACCTTGATGTGTAGTCAGCTTGTTCACTTGATCTATTTGTTTAACAAAATGTCTTCTGCATGATATAGCACTTAAATCACGGTTCACTTTTAGTCGTTCCTGCTTTGACGTGTGGTCCGTCCTCTTATGGATGTAAGAATGTGTGAGTATGTGGATTCTTGCCTTTACAAATTTGAATGATTTCAAATTCAAAAGAGCCTGTTTGAGTGATTTCTTCTTCCACACGAGAGTTCTGCAATATCACAGGATTAATAGGTACATTTGTCAACATACAACAATGTGCCAGAATGATATTCTTTTAGTCCATCCTCCACACACCTAAAATTACTGCTCTAGGTTTGTTTACATACAAACAGTTCCTTTTGTTGGTGAACATTTGAGTGAAGCATTAGATTAAAATGTCCTTATTCCATTCATTATTCAGCATTCAGCAACATCTTCATGGTAGTGGAGTAAGTGCTTGATGAGCATGTGGAATTACCATATTTGCCGGTGCACTAGATGCACTGGTATATAAGACACATCCCACTTTCAAGGAGTATTTTTCAGGTAATTTTTTTTTTAGATTCCTAGTGAGGGGAATGAAAAAAGTGCTGCACCAGGAGAGAAGGGAATGAAAAGAATGCTGCACCAGGAGAGTAGGGGAATGAAAAGAGTGCTGCACCAGTTTTTCTTGGGCCCTAGGAGAGTCAAAATGCACAATAGGGGAGAAGAAGGTAAGGAGTGCTTCACCTGGATTCCACTACCCCTTCCCTTCTTGTTTGCTTGGGCAAGGAGAACTTTGGCTTCAGTTCATTCCCTATGTTTTTAGTCTTACTGTATTTGCTGGTGTATAAAACACACCCCATTTTCAAAGGGTATTTTTAAGAGAAAAAAAAGTGTGTCTTATATGCCAACAAATACAGTATATGCATATATATGAAATAATCCAGCATAGGGATGAAAATCCTAAATAGACTTCAGTGTAGACATAAGCCATTTCATGGCCTGAGGTGGACCTGCTGCTACTACTTACAACCAGATTATTTCACTTTGTCCTTTTAGAATGTTTTTGTGGATGTGTAAATGGTAGCTCTGGAAGCAGCTCCAGAATTCTGAGAAAGAGATCATATTTCACCGTGAGATACTATGGTGTCGTGGTCCATAGATTCTGACACATGTAGAGTTGAGTGGGGGTGGGGAAAACCATCCAACCACCTGGCAGTGCAAGAATTCAGAGCTTAAACATCTCTAAGAATTTGCCATCCAACTCTGTAAAACCTCCCAGGAAAAAAAATCAATTCGGTGGTACCCAGAACTGGACACAATCCTCAAGGTAAAGTGTCTGACCAAAGCAGAATACACTGACAGTATTGTTGCAGGAGCCCAGAGAACACAGAGAACACAGAGTAAGAAAAAGAGTAATTTATTACGCGCGGGCTTTTGGCTGGATGTCTCCAAAAGACCAAAAGCCCTGAATTCAAGTTTCACAGCTCTTTTATAGACAAAGTTCACAGCATACACAAAGATCACGGGCAAAGATCGCAGGCATGTCTCGGTCCGCCCCTCCAGGGTCACAAATACCACATGCTGTTACTAGCTAATTACCCCCGCACTCAGACCCTGGAAAGTGCTTATCTACAATCTGCAATTACCGCAGCCAATAAACAAACAACACCCTGGCTATGTGATCAACATCCTAGCTATGTGATACATTGGCTCTCGTGACCTTTTTACCCTTCTTAAATCTTTCTCTGTTCCTCTGACCTAAGCCCCCAGCTTCTACTTTAGTATTACGTCCCTTGATCGGGACACAACAGTTCAGTTCTCTTGAAGAGCCCCTGCTAACATTGTACTGGTCTTAACATTAAACAGTATTTGCTACCAGAACTCAAAGTGGCAGTATTGCAAGTTCTTTCTGGGATCATCTCCTCCCCAGTGTTTCACTGTGAGGGACTCATTCCTCGGAACTGTAGCGTGGGCATTAGGGAGAGACCCATAAGACCACCACCAGCTGCTTTTCTTTAATGGCAAATGTTCTTTGCAGTTAAACAGCACAGAGAGAAGCGGTAACAATGTTCCCCTACAGTTCAGCAGTGCAGCAATAGTAGGAGTAAGCAGCTGGCAAGGTGGAACCAGATGGTGACAGTGGTGCTGTGGAAGCAGTGAAGGGGGCCCTGCAGCAACAGATGGAGGATATGATCTGCTCTCTCGCTCTCACAAACTGTCTGCCTCTAGAGGCACGCACCTCATTGTCACTTGTGATATGCGTCCCTTGCTTACTAGACCATAGGCTCCATTGAACCTAGTGGAAAAATAACAACCAAGTAAATATGTTCAGGACTGAACTGTAAAATTCAGCCCCTTTGTTTTTTTCTTGAATTGTAGAGAAAACAGATTTGCCTACACAAAAATGTGAGAGCCCATTTCAGTTATTTGAAAGGAGAAGTGTGATGCGGGTGGGGAGAGGGAGAAAAGCAGACATCAAAGCAGTTTCGATATGTCATGTTTGAGCCTGAAGTTCCCTTCTTTAATCTAGTCTCTGTGACTTAAAATGCCTGTCCATTAACGTCAGCCAACCTGTAACTCTCCCTACTTCTCTCCTCTGGTTGTATAGGTGAGTAATCATTAAGCTTGTGACAACTCTGTTCTCATTTTTCTCTCTTCCCTAGCAGCATGATAGGTCTGCAACAATTTTGGACTATTAGTTATGCTTCTCAAAAAAAAAAAAGAAGAAGAAGGAGGAGGAGGAAAGGGTTCATGAAGGCCTAGCGACATCAAGAGGACCAATTGCTTCTGAAATGCTGACAGCTGAGTGGCTGGGATATATACCAGATATATACCAGATACGTCTTCATGGCAGAAAGAACTAGCATTATTAATGCCTGTGGAGAAATTTTTGAAGCTGGTTTTGGATTCTAAATTGCTGTTGTATGCATAACGAAAATGAGCAAATAAAAACACTGCTCTCCACAAATTGTTTAATTTACTCTACTTTATCCTGTTAATTTATTCTGTTATCAATATGAATGTAGTCATATAATTATAGAAAGGGGGCTGTTTTCATATTTCTGCACATTCTCGTAAAATGACTTGTTCAAAGGGTTTCTTTTCCCTCATTAATGATGTGTAAAATAGAAAATGGGCTTTCACTGACCCTGGCACCTTTCAGAAATATGGCAGGGGAAGCAAGTGGATATCCCAGGATTACTGGGTAATTATAAAGTGCCAGCATGGTGAAGTAGTTTGAGTGTTGGACCATGAGTCTGGAGACCAATGTTCAAATCCCTGCTCAGCCATTGAAAACGACTTGAGTATCCTTAAGCAAGTCATACTCTCTCAGCCTCAGAGGAAGGCAAAGTCAAAGCCTGTTCTGAACAAAACTTGCCAAGAAAATCTCATAGGGCAGAAATGACTTGAACTCACGCAACAACAACACTAGTGTGGTCAATCAGGTAACACAGAAGGGAGTACATCATTTGGACTATAAAAAGAGACAGGGATAAAAGTAAAAGCCCACGTCCTTGCCATGAAAATCTGTGTAGCAACCAATTACAAGGAAGGAAACAGCACTCCTCCTCCACTATACTTATTTTAAGCAAGTATTTTATACATATTCTTAAACAGTAAATCTTGATGAATAATTTAGAAGTGTGTATTTTAAGTGCAAAGGCATACAGAAACGGGGTTGGAAAAGAGACAGATCTGAAAATAAAATGCATATTGAAAAGAGAATTTAGGATTTTGTAAAATCACATGAGTTCTGGAAATATGGGAAGAAGTAAATGTCTGGATAAACATACATGAAGTTTCACAGATCAGAAACAAACAAAAAAAATTCACCTATCCTCAGATTGTTGTTGTGGGTCCTCAGGTTATTTCTGGCTTATGGTGACCCTAAGGAGAACCTGTCACAGGGTTTTCTGGGGCTGAGAGTATGTGATGCACCCACCCAGTGGGTTTCCAGGACTGAGCAGGAAGTCAAACCCTGGTCCACACAGTCACCATGCTGGCTCTGGGTTAGCCAACTGAATTGCCAAGCACTTTTGCCCTGTTTTGTTTTTTGTTTTTTTTAATGGGACCCTAAAAATATGTTACTAATTAAAAGCAGATTTGTCATTTGGGAGAAGAAAAACAACCCATTCCTCAAGTGATTTTCAAAAACAAATGAGTCAGACTTAAATGCTATAATAACTTTCATAAGACAATTAATCCTCTTTTGCAAGTTCCACAAAGCCTTCTTTAAAATTGGCTCTTTAAAACCTACTACAGCTCCCACCAAACCAGTACTGGAACTGGTGAGGGGTGGAGCAGAACTGATTGCTTAAACTCAGTTGTTGGACCTGCCTAGAGTAGATCCATTGAAAGAAAGTAGATTACCAAATTCTGATGGTGGCAATCAGGCTATTGTAGTTGTGATTAACAACTGAATTTCTTTTAACATCATTTGAGCTGCAAACATAGGAAAAGCATACTTGTCATCTGGCATTTCAAAAAAAAGTTTTTTACTCATCAGATTACCAAAATTATATATTTCAGTACTGTTCTTTAGCAACAACCCCCTCCCTACCAAGCAAAAATGAAAACCACCACCAACAAATTTCCTCCTTTTCAGAAACTCATCTTGGAGGAATTTTCCAAAATCATTGAACATAAGGCGTTCGCAATACATGCAGACTGCCAAGCATTTTGCGCTTTTGTCTGGCCAAAGATCTACTATACATGACTGAGTAAAGAATCATCAAATTACAGAGTTGGAAGAGACCACAATAGTCATCAAATCCAACCCCCTGTCATTCAGGAACACACATTCAGGGCACTCCCAGCAAATAGGCATACAGCCTCTGTTTAAAAACATCCAAAGAAGGTGACTCCACCACACTGCAAGACTCCATATTCCACTGTTAAACAGTTCTTACCATCAGGAAGTTTCTCCTGATGATTAACTGAAATTTCTTTTTGTAGTTTGAATCCCTTGCTCCATGTTTTAGTCTCTGGAGCAGCTGAAATAAAGCTTGCTCCGTCCTCCACATGACATCCCTTAAAATATTTAAACATGGCTATCATGTCACCTCTTAACTTTCTTTTTATCAGGCTAAAGACACTTAGATCTCTAAGCCACTCCTCATACAGCATGGTTTCCAGAGCCTTCACTGTTTTGGTCACCTTCCTCTGGACACATTGCAACTGTTCAATATCCTTCTTGAATTGTGGTGCCCATAAGTGGAGATAGTATTCCAGGTGAGGTCTAACCAAAGCAGAATAGAGTGGTATCATTACTTCCCTTGACCTCAGCACTAGACTCCTATTGATGGAGCCTAGAACTTCATTGGCTTTTTTAGTTGCCGCATCACACCATTGACTGATGTTCAGCTTGTGGTCAACTAAGGCCCTTTTTGTGGAGGTGGGGGGTGGCGTTCGCATGAGCAGCCTCTTGGGCGAAGCGCTCACTTCGTTTCTCCTTCCTTACCGCAGCTGGCTTGCCGGTCGCACAAGTGCCGTGCAAACGCCCTACCCCTTCCTACCGCAGTGCAACCTGGGAATTGCAGGCTAGCACTGAGGCAGGAAGCGCACCGGCCCGGCTCCCGACATACCACAGCGCAGGTAAGTGTGAGTGGGCCCCGGGAGCCTTGCACAACTGTGCACCATTTTTGGCTTGAAGCCGAAAATGAAAAGGTGTGTGTGCAGTTTGCGTTAGGCTCGTGAGCGTCGTGTAAATGGGAGTGCATTGTACGGACCACCACTCCCATTTACACAATGCTCAAGGGGCCCTCTCATAAAAGAAATTGTGTGCGAAAAGGGCCTAAGACTCCTAGATCTCTTTCACATGTACTGTTTTCAAGCTAGGTGTCACTGTTCATTTCATTCTTTCTTCCTAAGTGTAGTACCCTACATTTCCCTCTGTTAAAATTCATTTTGCTAGTTTTGGCCCAGCTCTCTAATCTGTCAAGGTCATTCTTGTTGGGAGTGACAATATTTGCATGCTTAATTAACTGGCTAAGTAATCTGCGTGTTTATTGTAGGCATAGAGAGATAGCCTAGAGAAAACTTCATGTTTGTTTTGGTCAACACCTCTTCCTCCAGCATGTACACATTCTTTGTTCTTAAAAAGGTTCCCTTGCCATTTACATTTCTCTTTTGTCTTCTCCTCTTTTCCTGAAAGCATACTCTGAGATCTCCTAACAGGGATTATTTTTAACAAACATGCGAGTGCTCAATTTCTTACCTTTCTTCAAGAATTGAACCTGTGTAAACTATGTACAAGATTTTGTGAGTAAACTCTTTTCTATTTTTAACCAAACTGTTTGTGTTTATTTTGAGCTAGATTAAGTGTTTTGGGGGTGGAATGATAGAAGTGGGACTAGTAATCTATTCAACTTCTGGTTTTGTGCAGTTAGTAGATACTCTGCTGATTGAGAGACTCATTACCAAAATCTCTCAATTCCCCAACAATTTTGAATTCTGATCCAGTCCTCTGAGATGTTAGCTACCCCTCCTAATTTGGTGCCATCTGAAAATTTAATGAGCATGCCTGCTATTCCATCATCCAAGTCACTGATAAAGATGTTGAATAGCACTGGGCCCAGGACAGAATTCTGTGGGACCCCACTAGTCACTTCTTCCCAAGATGAAGAGGGGCCGTTTGTGAGCACCCTTCATCTTTGGTCAGTCAGCCAATTACAAGTCCAGCAGCGCGTTTACCCATTACTACACAACCACAAACGTTCTATGACTTTCTATAGAATCTTAACTTTCATGGAGATCTGATTTATGGAGTTCTTCAAATTTGGCTTACTGGGATATATAGATCTTGACCATCCAGTACACATGTTAAAATCGTTACAGAGACAATCCAGATTTATATACTCTTATTCATATTTCTTTGAAGTGGAGTAACAGTGTGAGTCAGGAATCCACATGAAATGGGACTTCAAAATGAACTCTCACTCAAAAATATTATGAAGATCACTTTCCCAGTAAATATATAAATCACACTTCTTTCCAGAGTTGAAAAGTAATGTGGTAAATGTAACTTCATTACTGAATTATCAGTATTATTTTCAAGCATTAACACACAGCGCAGATAGTTGTTTTTCACAGTGAGTAATGTTTATTCATTGACATATCAATGTTACCTTTGAGAGATCGGGGGGGGGATTTGAACATTTTCTGTCATTTTTACTGCTTTTTACTGTAAGGAGGAGGAGGAAAGGGAGGATAATGATGGCTGGAATTCACTAGGGCAGTTGTGAATGTGTAATCACTTTAATTTCATTGCTACATCGTGCTTCACAGGCTGATTCCCTCCTGCCCATTTACTGGGTAGCAGCCACTGCAAGTGATAGGGGTCTGTTCCCCTGCCAATTGATAAGCGGCTGAGTGATGTTCCCATTCCCTTTCAATGAGCAATCTCTAATACAATAGTCAGAAACAGGGTGCCCGTCACAATTCCCCTTTACCCTGGAGAGTGCATGGGTGAGAGTGGGGCTGTCAGCTGCTTCCCAATGGACAGGGTAACAGACCATATTGATTATAGCTGCTGTTACCCAGTAAGTGAGGATTAGGGGACTTTTCATGTTCCCTATGCATCCCTTAAACTGGGGAATATGTAGTGCTCATGAATATTGAACTAGTCATAAATGTGTAACTATAGGTTATGCATTTTTAAGTGCTTTAGTGTAGCATGCTGTAGTGGTTTGGGTGTTAGACTAGAACTCTGGAGAGTGGAGTTCGAATCTCTTTTCAACCAGGGAAATCCAACTGGGTGACTTTGAGCAAATCACCCCTCTCACAGACACAGACGCAGGCAAAGGCAAACCCCTTCTGGATAAATTTTGCCAAGAAAAAGTCACAATAGTTTTGGCTTAAGTCCGAAAAGACTTAAAGACACACAAGATGTGAAAAATATCTCACCATCTCATCTAGAATGGAAAAAAAATCTTTGAAATGTTTCTTGTGTGAGAACAAAATAATTGAAGATTTTGCATCCTTAACAGCAAGTAAAATTGGTTACCTCTCCCTCCTCATAAATAAATAAATAAATAAATAAATTTAATTTAATTTAATTTAATTAAAGAAAATTAAATAAATGCAACTCTGACTCTACAAGAATACACAGGAGCATACTATAAACTTCCATGTGCTTCTCTCCAAGCTTCTTCTCCACTGACTGTAGATATTATAGTCTACATACTACAAAAGAGAGTGTAATCCCTCTCTTTTAATACCAAATGGTTCATGTAAGAGAGTGTCCTTATATATGCATCTCATAACATTTTAGATTTTGAACAGAAAGTCGTGTGTGTAAAATTCACTCTGTTACCATAGTACATGAGTTTGTACTAAAATCCCCTTTTTGCAATCGCAGTTACTGGTGTGAATTTACGAACTATTTCTCTGCTTTCCAAGGGTGCTGTGTTTCAAAATCACATCCTACCTTTTCCAGTGCAGACCATGGCAACCTCTTATTTTAAGAAGGAAATTTTAAAAACAAACAAATCCAAGTATCTAATTTGTTAATTCATTTTTTCCCCCCTCAAACATCCCATAGTGACACTGCATTCGGGTCACTGGGCAGTTGAATGAACTAGTGGGCAGCCCACCAAGAGCAGAGTTGTGTTGTTATACCATATGCAGGGATATAAAACTTTTTCCCCCTAAAGTTGAAAAAATTGAAGAAGTTGTTCAGGCCACTAAAATGGTAGTTTGGTGCTTGATCAGCCTACCCCATATACATGAAGCTCACTCAGATCATTTGGGTGTTTTTATTCCATTATTATAGATACATTTTGGCTTGAATGAATCACACATGTAAGAGAACATGACACTGTCATCTTTATCTTGATTATTCAATTAATATACCTTCTTGCCACAGTCACATCATGCTTTCCTCCTTGTAACTAATTGCTGCATTTTGACACGAAAACTGAGGAACACATATATTTAATGGTGTCAGCTGGGTTATTTGTTCCCAAGCTTCTCATGGACCATCAATGGACAAGAGGTCATTAGCCACTATTAATAATTTATTTTCTATTTGCACATGAAAATATGGCCGCATTCACAAAACAAAGCAGCCTAAAGCATTCACAGCTGGAAAACAGAGGGTGATCTTGTTAACCCTCCATATCAACTCAGGAGCCTTTTTCTTAGAAGGTAGCTCACATTTCTGAACTCTGTTTTAGTTACTCAAAAGATAAACAAGGAGCTAAAAGCTAGCAATTGTGCTAATAAATTCTCATTTCATTATGCTGTGAGTTTTTTTACCCCCAGGAGGAGGGTCAGGCTGTAAAGGAAAAGCAATGTATGTACTACACAGTAAGACAGGTTTGCCTATATCACAGTGTTTATAACGAGGGGCATATTTTTAAATCAGTGACTTCCACATGTTATTGTGGCAGTAAAAAGGCAAATAGAGCAATACAGTCCATCAGATCTATAATATTAAAGTATCATATCTTTCTGCTGGCTGCTGTTAACAGTGGCTTCGTTCGCTTTGTTAATAGCCAGGGCACACACAAATTCTGTTTCACATCCTGAATGCAGAATGAGTACCAATAACAACAATCAGCAAATGCTCCTCTCTTTTTTTTATCTGTGCTGAACAGTGTAGCACAGACAGTCCTTTTAAATGTGAGCAATGCATTATGGAAGATATGACTAATCTAGAGAATTTCCATTTGAAAGAGAAATGAGTAATAATTGATTGGCTTAGTTCCAAAGTCACAGTGGGGTTCAAAAAGCTTGTAAGTGCCCTCATAAAAATAGAAGCTGTATCAACCAATTGAATTTAATTATATATGAAGGTGATGAAGGAGCTAAACAGCCTGTAATTGGAGTCCAATTACTCAGCTGGTCTTCCATAAAATTAATTCATCTGAAAGTTTGCCATTGTCCCATGCTCCAGGCCTGCTGCTGCTTTAATTAGTTAACACTAAGGAATCCTGAAACATTAAATTATTTTGTCTTTATTGCCAATTATGGGTTAAGGAAAATTGTGTATAAAATATTAACATCTGCTTCCAGCACTGCTTTGAGAGGGCACAGGAAAAACAACACTTTAAAAAGAAACCAATCTAAAAACACATGTTTTAAAACAAAAAAAGAAATCTTTCTGTGGCATTACTTCCTTTTAAAGCTAAATGTTTGCCCCTACCCTGCTGCAAATACAATCATTTGCAATTTTTTTTAAAAGACTTGAGCGTGATGTTTTGTATGACATTGGCTTTGTCTGTAATTTCACCTTCTTTCCCTTCTTGTAAGAGAAAAAGAAGAGTGACCATTTAAATAATGCCATACCTAATAATTTCCTCTCCATTGTGATGTGGATTTGATTTGGTTTTGTCTTTTCTTTCCCCCCCCTTTTTTTTGATCCAAATTAAGTTATGTAGACCTGATCATTCATGTTACACAATTTTCCCTCAAGTTGAGAAACAGCAGACAGATTGGATCCAGCCATGTCCAGTGTGCCTTGGTAATAAAAATCCTTTCAGATTTTTTTTAAAATGAGAACTGACTTAATAGTGTAGTATAGGACATATAAAATGGACCCATAAGTATAGTGATAATTCTGAAACAGAGCAATCCTGTGGAGATAGGTAAAAATGTTTGGTAGAGGAACCTCTACTTCCCTATGCTGCCAGCTCTCTTTAGACAGGTTAGAAAGTGGGGAGATTTTTTTTCCCCTATTTGTCCCTCTCCACATGACAGAGTATGAGAACTTACCCACCCATGTTGATGGTTACTGTAAAGTTGGGCTGGACAACTGTCAACTGTTGGGGAGGGCACATTAGCTCCCAGGAACCTCACAGGGTCACACCATCCTTTCACATCTCCCACATTTTTTGTTCAGTTTTGTTTGTTTTTTTAAAAAAACAAAACAACAATGTACAGCAGCAGGGAGGTGGAAATGGAGAAAGCCATCTCCACGGCCAGAGAAAGTTTCCCTGCCAGCTTTCAAGCTGGGACAGCAACTTTCTTTCCTAACAGAAATGGATGCTGCAGCCGTCTCCCCCGATTTTCCAGTTCTCACAGCCATTTCACCCCACTATCACCCTACCGCCTACAGTGCTACTGCCAAATCTGTCCTTGTATTTGCTCTGGGCAAGAAAATCACAGGCTAATACCACAAACAGTGAAACCATTACAGTCTGCTTTCATGTATGAATGGTGCAAGGACTTCACATCATCAGTACTGGAGGGAATGATTTGCTCTGGAAACATCTTCTCAATCTATAACTGTGCCTAAGTTTCCTAGATGATTCAGAGATATTTTTATCTTCTACAAGCAAAATCAAAAGTTATTCAGTTGTTCAGTTGAAATGTCCATGTGCTTCTTGTCAAGCAAAAGAGTGCCTCATTTCTGTTATTAGTTGTAGTGATGAATGAATTTGGATATATTGGATTGTAACTCGCCTGTTAGAGTTACTACTAGTCAGGACTGTAAAATAATAGAAAGATAGGTTTGTGATCTTATAGTGAACGCCTACATGGTTTGATAGCTTTATTTTTCCCCTAGGCCTTTTTCAGCAGTATGGAAATGGTTGCTGCAACCTACGCAATACACAGGAAGTGAACAGTTGCCTAGGGTTGTTAACATGACAGCAGCAACATTGAAATACTATTCAATAGAAATTATGGGGGGATACCTGAATTAAAACCTAGTATTATTTTCGAAAAATAAGAAAGACATATATCCTTTGGTTTTGTTGTCCTGGATTTTGAATGCTTTTTATTAATATCAATAAATATAGTACCTAGGTCATATACAGAAGCCTTTCTTGTTTACTTGAACTAGCAGAGTTTTGCTGAGGAAAAATAATGAAACAAGCCATTAATGTCAATACTTATTTCCTATGAAGCATGTCATACAGATCATTCTCCTTCATTTCCTTGGCAACTACAGTTCTTTTGATGTGAGCACAATGAAGTGGAGATGAGGTTTGTTTTATTTCCCTGTCCCTTACAATCTGAGAATTTCTTGCACAAAGATCTAGAGTACATTATGTGTACTGACAAATAAAATCTTTCTTAATATTTACTGCATTATTGTTAAACCTTGAAAACAAAGATGAAACCCACGGCTTATATAAGTGCTGATTTAACAGGGCCACATTGGTTCATTGGGTATACTCTAGTTAGACCTAATAATTGAATTTAGGTCAATGTTTCAACAAGTTACAAATAGAGTTTGAGTGGATGTACCACAATGAAAGTCTAGAACTAAGGCCCTTTCTGCAGCTTATCTGCTGCTGAATCCATCATGTGGATATCCTGGGGTTGGCTGTCTCAGGATGGGAGCATGGCAGAAGTGCTCCCCTCCACACCAGCTGCCTTCTGGATGAAAGAAAGTGCAACGTGTCTGCCCCTCTCTTCCACACAACAGCCAGCACTTTCGCAGGCTGCTTTGGGGTAAGAAGCACAGCCATTGTGTTCTCTGATGTTCTGCACATTAAGTAAGTGCAGGAGGGAGGCAGGAAGACTGCACAATCATGGTTCATTGATGGAAGAAACCCGTCAATGATTTATTCCATGACTGCAATGGGAGGCGATGGAATCGTGATGGGATCATGATGACATCATGCAGAACCATTGTTGTGGTCCTGTCACAATCGTGTCACCATTATGGGTTGGGGGTGGGGTGCAGAAAGGACCTGATTTCTTGTACCATTTTAAAATCTGTCGTGGTTTGATCATTAAACTGCAATCCTGGACTCCAGGATTCAATTCCCTGCTCAGCCACGGAAACCCACTGAATGACCTTGGGCACAACACACATTCTTAGCCCCAGAAAACCCCATGATAGGTTCACCTTAGAGATGCCTTAAGTCAGAAATGACTTGAAGGAGCACAACAACAAAATGTAAGATGTCAGCAGCCAGCAAGATGATAAGCTAAGTTCACAACTGAGTTCTCCTGAGCAAATATCCATCACTTGACTGCCATGATGCAACTAGCAGAGCAGTAGCTTGCTACAATTTGCAAGTTGTGATAACTTTGTTGCTGAAACTTGCAAAGACTCTCTGGGGCTCTATGTATTTAGTCAGCTCACTCTCTACTTCCCATCTACCTTTTCACTTGAAGCAAGTAGGCTATATTAAATGTTCCCTATTCCATCTCTTAAATAAATGAGAAGGAATAATCTCCTGATTTCACCATGATCTGGGAAGAGTTCTTTTAGTTAAGATTTCTGTCTTAATTTCCAAATAGGAAAATATGTTCTCTTTCTCTATTTGTTAGTAGCTGTACACTCCCACACTTTGATATGGTTTAATTGGCAAATTATGACTTAATTGACAAGATATATTGATTGGCTTTGATATGAAATGTACCCTGATGTGACTGGAAGACCAAGCTAAACAAGAAGAAGACACTGGCTGAACGTGTGCACTGCAAAGGTTGGTCAGAGATACGCTCCAGGCATAGCCACGTCATAGTCAGGAAATCATCAGGTAACTGCAGAGGTGATAGCCTTAAGCTAAGCTGTAACAGCTCTGCTATTAGAAAATAGCAACTGATTATTTCAACCCTTCTTCCCACCAACTGGAAATTTTCCCCATTGTCCACAAGTCTATCTAACTATTACAGAGCTATTGTGATGTCTATTAAGTCTCTGTCACCTAACAGTAAGACCATCAACTCATTGCAGACCCTATTGCATCTATTGCAAACACCTTTGTTTACTTAGCCAGAAAGCCATTTACACCATGCCCTCCAGTTAGAAATTGGGTATAAAAATCCTCAGCTTTGAGCAGTCAGATGCAGTATATCAGATACTGAATGTCACTCTGTCACCTTGAATTCCGATTTGTACTGCCCTTAGATGCAAGTCTAAGTCACATTGCTGTTTCTTTGCTGCTCTTCTGGATTGTATTGGTAATTATCACCCACTCCCTTGGGTCTCACTATCAATCTTTCCACCCTTTCCTTCAGCTAGCTCATGTGTGAGTGTGTGACTATTTGAATCTTGCGCATGCATGTGATTGAATTCTCCTTAATAAACACATTTTAGTTTACTTCCGAATCTCTGGCTGATTTTCCTGCAAGGACCCTGTAAACGTTGGTGGAAAGCTCTCACTAGGTTACCCAGCCTCTCACAGCCATGCTAATTAGAACTAATTAATTCCTCATTCTTTCACAGAGGCGTGCGTACTGCTGGAGGACCTCAAGGGTCACCCACCTTTTGGAATAACAATGTGTATGTATGTGTTCCATTGGTACTTAATGCATAATACTTAAGGACATAATCAGAGACTGTCCCCAAGATCAGGGTTTTCCCCAGAAATATCCGGGCCTGGGACAGTCCTAAACTGGCAACCCTGTATAGCCACCATGACAAGTATCCATTGTTAACGTGCTACAAAGTCTATATTTTTTTCCCCATTTTTGGTAATAGGTATGCTTTTAAACTGCAACTGCTCGTTAAAAGCCCTTTCTCTGCAAAAAGTTTATCATCAAAAGTCAATTCAAAGCATTTATGCACTAATGTGATATCATGCTGCCACTCTAATTTTAATCCTTCAGAGTTTCAAACACTCCTGTCTCTCCTTCCTTTATCTGTTCTCCTAAAATGGAAGCTGCTCTGGATGAGTAATCAATTCTTAATGCCAGCAAGAGCTTCAACTACAGCCTGATCAATTTTAAAGTCTTAAGCAATATTAAATTTATTTTAGATTTCAGGTTATATCTTCCTATGGGGTCTGGTTTGTCTTCTCTGGGATCTAGTGTGTTATTAATTATTAAAACTTCTGTTTCCTCTGATATTCTTAGGTAATAAAAGGTGCATCTAGAGCCAGTGTGGTGTAATGGTTTGAGCATCGGACCACTACTCTGGAAACCAGGGCTTGAATCCTTACTCAACCATGGAACTCCACTGAGTGAACTTGGGCAGGTCACATTCTTTCACTCTCAAAGAAAGGCAAAGGCAAACCCTCTCTGAACAAATCTTGCCAAGAAAACCCCATGCTAGGTTTGCCTTCGGACTGCCATAAGTTGGGAACAACTTGAAAACACACAACACAGAGAAGTTTCATTCAGCCAGATTGAGTAAACAGGATGGGCAGTTTAAGGGCAATATAGTAGATTTGACAACAGTGTTGAAAACTGTGTGCAGCTGTTAAGTAATCCTATACAGGTTACTGGTAATTTAGCAATTACTTTAAATGATTCACTCCTTTGGGGGTTTAAAACAAAGTCATCAATTTTTTGTCACCCCCCACCAGCTTTCTCTCCCTTGTACTTTTTATTCCCTTGTCCTTCATCTGTTTGAAACAATTCTAAGCAAAGACTCTCCTTGAATCAATGAATCTTTATTGCTTAAACCTATAAGCCATTGCATTTCAGTATGATTAAAATAGAATACAAACAAATATAACAGTGTAACAGTGGTAAATTTAAAATAAAATACAGATGATAAGTAAATAATACAAGAAGTATAAAAAATGCAATATTGATCTGTGTTCCAAAATTCTCGGGTTGGGTACCTTTATCACCCCAGTATGGATTCTTATTAATGGTTTTGATGTCTAGATCTTAACTTATTTGCAGCCAAGACAAATTTTGCTACCACAGTAGTGATATATGCCGGCCAATAAGTTACATATCTGCTTAGGGATAGTCTGATTGGAAAACAAGTAGGGAATGTAATTAAGAAACTTTTGTCTAGAAGAAGTATAGAGAGGGCATTGCAGTAGATAGTGTTAGCTGTCCTCTACTTCCTGGACTCACAAAGTCTTTGGTGGACAGGAGTATTGATTTGTATTACATAAAAGATATTCCGGAAGCACTGGCAGTGAAAACATTGGTCCTTCCAGAGACTGCCAAAATGACTTTTCAGACCACAGAATTCCAGTCAATGCAGAATGGTACCAAGGGAAGGAACCAGAATTTAGAAAAGTTACGTATTGTACTTCAACCGTCCCCAGAAAGCAGAGCTGATAATTATGATACTGATTCATAGATGCCTTTCCCATAAATCATCTTCAGAGTGAAAAGTCTACATTTCTGCATGGGAAAAAAAATGTTTTCCTCCTCAGAAAATGCCATTTTCTCTTCAGTACCAAGAAACAAAAACAAACAAAAATACAACCCAAGGGCTTTTTTTTTTTCAGAATAAGTTCTGTACTGTGACTAGTTTTTTTTCTTCTTTTTTTTTTTAAAAAAGAAAAGCTTACAGTTCTCATTAAAAAAAAAAGATAACCTTATTCAATCTGGCCTGTGAGAACTAAATTTATGAAAATGTACTTCCCTGTTGCACATCTAGTTCAGGAGACAAACAAGGAACTCATGCTGTTAATTTTTTTGGGATTTGCACAGAAAATATCTCTGTACAAAACTGTTTTTCCCATTGCCAAATACACAGAGAAACTCAGCAAGCACAGAAAAACAGGATTATTGAACAAAAAGACACACGCATGCAAACACACACACATACACACACCCATGACCAACATTTCTAATTTTTAAAAGTCCTTGAAAAGAGACAGAAATGCTCAGAATTTAACTTCTTAATCTGCATAGTTTGCACAAAATTATTTACATAAGAATATTCTTTTGAGTTCAACAACAACAACAACAACAACAACAACAAAATCTCAGGTGCCTCACAGATAAGGAAAAAGTGTTTTTTCTTGTTGTTACATGCAAGAATGAAAAAAATAGATTTCTATCTCTAGAGTGTAAATCTTTCTTTAGCTGAATAATTGTATTTTATTTAGTGCAACTGAATTGTTAAACTCAATTCAGCAGAAATAATAATTGCAAGTTATATGAATTGTATAGCACGTCTTGTGTATATATTTGTATATCTGAAAATAAATCTATAATCAGCTGAAAGCAATAACCTCCACAATGTCATCAAGTCCTTTTCAGTTTTGCAGGTTGGGTTTTCCTCAAACTGTAACGTTTATCTGACTTATAAATAAATTTTTAAAACCTCAGTTTTTTCTCCATCAGAGGAAATGTGATTATTCGCACTGACTCTAGAATGGGTGGCAAGGGAGAATAAAAGACAAGATACGTGCCTACTCTGCAACCTCTGAATGGCAGCAGATTTTAGAGGTGAGTACCTTTTTAATGTGCACAAAGTAGTTCTCTTTTTGACCCCAGAAATGAATCAGCGCTCAAGGCCCTGTTATGAACTTTTCAACTCAAGACACACATCATGGAAGAGAGCATATGTCTGCTGCATGGCTCTCAACTTTGGTTTCAGCTTTGTTCGGTATTCTGCCCTTCTGAAAACATCCTGACTCAGCCCTCATTATTTTGCACTTCTTGTCCCTAGAGTGTTCTCTCACCCATGATCAGAGTCATTCAGTGACTCTGACCCTTTCCCAGCCTCCAAGTGAAGCAGAATATGTTGCACTTGCTGACCTATTTTCTGAATATAGAAGTGCTTGAGTTTTTGACATATAGATTTGGCTGGCAGGGGTTCAGCACAATTGGAAGCAGGACCAGTACTGGTGGTAGGAATAGGAAATTCTGTCAGGATTATTTTTTCCTCCCCTTGATTTTTTTCTTTTTTAAAAAAGAAAATGCCTTTTCCTATTCTGAATGTTAAGAAAATTTGAGTAAATGTTTCATCTGAAATGGTAACTCTCCTCCATTTGCACCAGCCATTTTCAATAAGTAGTTTATTGAAATATAGCATAAAGCAAACCGTGTTAATCATCTCTCCCATACAGATATTAAAGATGTAGAAGAGAGATAGAAATGATTGGAATTGCAATTCAGAATATACAGGGCTGAATACTTTAGAAAGATATAGCAATCAGGAAGTCCTCCAAATGTTGCACTGCAGCTCCCAGCATTCTTTGTCATTGATTGTACTGGATAGGGCTATCTGGGAGGCTGTGTGACCCCAACGTCTGAGTTCAGGATTGAAACCCAGCGTTTTAAGAGTTGAGCTCTCCAAGCTGTAAGCCCAGATATGTGAACTTAACATTTTTTAGTTTCTGACACACACAGTGTTACTAACTCTCAAGTGCCACCCAATCCAAGTATGAAATTTTTTTTTAGTAAATCTTTATGAAAAATGAACCAAAACAAAATCCTTACCTATTTCCAGTTGTTGGCTTGCTGGTCCCAATATTCTAGAAATCTAGAAATCCAGGGTTCCAGATATAGCGCTGAATTTATTCCCCTCCTGGGAAGTCTTTGAGGACATCATATGCCTTTAATATTTCAGGAAAAGCTATGCTGGATCACATCAATGGTCTAGCTAGATCAGCATTCTGTCTCCAATCCCTTATGGTTAGCAAAATTTGGTTGCTAATAGAAGCAAGTGTTGCAAAACCAATTTGCACACAGAGTTCCTGGTAAAATTATGATTATTTTTTTTTTCCAGCAAAAAGCTCACAGGGGCATAATCTAGCCAAAGTTAAGCCACTTGAGAAAAAATCAAACACACAGGTCCTGGAAAAGGTCCCCTTGAGCATCGTGCGAATGTGAGAAGCGGTCCACATGATGCACTCACAATCGTGCAACACTCCAGGGGCTAGCAGGTGCCAACCACACACTTTTTCATTTTCGGCTTTGAGCTGAAAATGATGTGTGATCGTGTCTCGCTTTGGGGCCCCATGCACACCTGCCATGCATGCAGAGCTTCAGAGCCGTGGCACTCGCACTTCCTGCCCCAGTGCAGCCTGGGAAACTCCCAGGCTGCACTGCAGAAGGAAGAGGCAGGGCTCTGCGGAGCTGAAGGAACTGGGATGTGAGAGCCTCTTGCTGGAGACTGCTTGTGCGATCCCCACACCCCAGCTCCGTGAAAAGGCGTGTTGCAGAAAGGGCCACAGTTAACTCTTTCTTCAAAATCAATGGAGATTTAAAGTGTTTCACTTTGACAGCAGTATGTCCCCAAATTATCAAATATTTTAAAAGATGTAGCAAACAGCTGATTAATGATTTACATTTGTAATGTCTAGTTTCAACATGTGATACCATTTCAAATTCTATCTTGGCTAGCAATTTCAGGCTACTGTCTGAATAAGCCTGTATTTCTTGTCCTGCTTGCTCCTCTCTTCTAACATTTTTATTTTCCTATGTCTACAATTTGTAAGGCTTGCATCTGATAGGATTCTCTCATTCAGCCTGCTTTTTTACAAAATAGCTTTGAGTGGTTAGAACCAGCATGTACAAAGTTATCATTCCATATAATTCAGGTCTGGATAAAGAAATGTTTACTCAGAATTACATGATCACACAACTGTGCAACCCAGCACATAGTGGATGATGTGTGTATATGTATGTGCTTTCCAGTCACCCATTGACTTATGGAAACCCTACAAAATTCTTGTGGGGGTAGGCAATATTTTCCAGTCCCTTTCTCTGAAATTTGGCCTACAGCAACTGGCATTTATTGGCATTCCCCTATCCAAGTGCTAACCAGAACCGACTCTACTTAGTTTCTAAGATCAGACCAGATCTGGTGCCTTTGGGGTATTTAGGCCATTCAGTGCATGATACTGATGTGCATTATTCTACTGTGCAACAGTCTATCCAAATCTCCTCACACAGTCAAGGAACATACTTATAGAACCTCCTGCTTGTACAACAATTTACAGTGTCATCATAGGGTATCCACAAAGCAGAACGTGATATGATACTTGCACAGTCTCTGAGAATGTGTAACTACTTCTATATAAGTATTTATATCATTTTAAAGCCACCGCAGGATTCTGGCCAATCTGAAAAAGTATATCCAGAAATTCACACATTGCTGAGAGCCTTTTTTTAAAAAAAAAAAAACAACAACAAAAAGTCCCCATCATTTCCCTTTCCTACATATTTCACAAAACCAGCAGTGTGTCTTTACACTGATTTGCAAGTTGATTCAAACAGGCACTGTTTTCCCAGCAGCAATTCCTTGCCTTCTAAGAAAGCAATGGCACCATGGGGTTGTTTCCTTGTTATGGTACCTGATGAGCTCTGGTTCAGTAAATGAAACCCATGGAGTTCCCTGCACTGCAAGCTGGCATCAAACATACTCCCCATTCCTAAATACCACATTCCCAAAGCCTTTTTCAAAGACAATTTTCTCCAGATACAAGGAGATATCTGTCAGAGGAACCAAGGTCTCAGCACAACCTCATTTAATTTCTATGTTTAGCATATAATTCTATACTCAAGAAACAAGAAGTTGTTATCTTTCAGCAAGCTCGGTCAAAGAGCGGAACAAATTTTAAGGCAAAAAATATCTTTTCAAAGGATTCTCTACATTTCAGACAGGATGGCATTCCTCTGTTCTAGGTTTTCTGGTACAGGAGAGCAGCAACTCCCTCCACTGGTAGATGTTGCAATTATCAGATGTAAAAAAGATCTGTTCTATGCCTTCACAATTGGAAGTGTAATTTATTAATAAATTAATTTTCAGCTTCTGGCATTCTGAGTGCAAGGATTTACCAAACACAAACTGGTTTTGTGAAAAATGTAACACCTTTTGAATTTGATCTTACCTCTCATTTGATAGATAATGATATTTTAGAGATTCTAGGTGGGGGCACCCCAAGGTGTGAAAGTACTAAATCTAACAAATTGGATCATCAATTTCGATTAACTTGAAATTAATAATTCACTGAAGATTTAATGGTTTAAGAAGGCTCCCCCTGTCCAGAAAAAAAAAATTCTGGTAGTTCTAACTAAGCATGTTTGGCTGGCCCCAAATTCTGCATACTGAGTAAAAATGTCCTAATTTCCTTCTCTTTTCACTGAAGATGTTATTCTATGGAACTTAAAGATGTGCAATTTCCCTGGGAAATTCTGTTTTCCTTCTAAAAGCTGCCACTGTTTTGCCAGAAGGAACATCCCAAATTTTACTTTGATATTCTTGAGGGGAAAAAAAATTGGGAACAAGTCTATAAAATATATAATTCTTCATATATGTTAAATCAGGGATGGGTAACACACACTTCTGGTCATTTCTGTGCCTTCTCCTTCCAGCCCATGCCACTATTAGCACCAAAGTTTCTGCTGCTGCTGCCATAAAAACATCAGGGAATATGAATATGCCCGGCCACACAGTAATAGGATTTTACCATATACCATTTTAACTGTCTTGGCTCCATCTCATGGGATCCTGAAATTTATGCTTTCCTGGAATATTTAGCCTTTTCTATCAGAAAGTTCCCCAAACTACAAATTCTTTAATATACTGTAGGATGGAGGCATGATCATTAAAATGGTATCAAACTCCTGTAATTCTACAGTATGGATTATTCTGTGAAACATGGCACATGAGCAGCATGCAACTTGTTTCCTAGAAGAATTGTACCTGCATGTCAGAAGTATGATATTGTCAGAACTTATGCATCCATTAAAATCATTGGGATTTGGTTGGTAGTGGCAGATTTTCAGTAATGGTGGTGAGAGAATTTGTACACCTGCTGTGTTCCAAGGAAATAATATAGCTCTCCAGTCAAAGGACATTGCACACACCTGATTTAAAAGACAAATAGAGTTTGTTTGTATTTAGCCACTTTTATATATAGATATATCAATCTTCAACAAACAATTCTGTTCAGTTATAAAGGCTTGCAACATGTAGTTAAACTGCTAATTACAATTTTGACACAGACACTAAAGACTAAGGCCCTTTCCACAGCTTACCTTCTTGCAGTGGGCATCCGGTGGTGATCCTGGTAGCGGGTCTGCTGGGAAAGGACTGTCTCCCTATGGATGGGAATGTAATAGACACACTGCTTCCTTCAGTAGTGCAGCCAGGTATTTTCCCAGGCTAGGCCGGGGCAGGAAGCACCGCCATCTCACGTCCTGCCCTTCTGCAACACAGGTAAATGTGGGATGGTGGCACTATTATGGGTCATTGACAGGGAAAGCTTGACAATGGTTTAAACCGCAATCACGTGGCCTGGGAATGGGAGTGGAATGGGGCCATGACAACATCATACAGAAGTGTCATCGCAGTCCTATCCTTCTTCTGTCCCCGTGGCAGGATGAGAGGGTGCTGCGAAAAGGGCCTAAATGAGAAGGTTCTAGCAGCCATGCTAGCTGTGAAACTCTGGAAGATCATGTCTGAAAAGTAACTTTTCCAGGCCCTGGACTTGATGTTCACATAGTCTGACCTGAGTCCTAATCAGGCTCAGAAGTGGGTTATCATATTTGATGAGTGGGGAAGTCATTGGCCCTTTCCACACATGGAGGGAGAAACGGGGTAAAACGTGGAGAAATGGAGCTTACCAGAAGATGGGTAAGTCCGTCGCCATGAGGAGCAGCGCAAGTTCGCTGCTCCACACTCCTGCAGTCTCCTGCAGTGTCCAAAATGGCAGCTTACAGCTGGCGGAGTCTCTCCACCAACCGGAGAAGCTCGCCAGCCGGAAGCCTGCCCCTGAAAGATCTGCAGGCATGCACTTGTGCGTGCCTGAAAATCTACACCGGAGCACTGTGACGGGGTGGAACGGGGCTGCATGCTTGTGTTTTATAAAAACCACTTTTCAAGTGGTTTTTAAAAATATGCGGCGCCACTACTTCCAGTCGCTTCAGGGCAGTTTGAGGTGTAGAACCTCAAAATTATAAACGCCCCAGCGCACTCCACAGTGTAGACGATCTCTGTTAGAGGTTGCCCTACACCGTTTTAATTACCCCGTGTGGAAAGGGCCATTAGCTTTGCTAAGGAAACTATTATTATTATCCATGCAGGCAGTGACAGTATGAAGAGGAAACCTCCCTCTACATGCAAAGTTTCTCCACGTGATCAGGACCCTTTGTTCCAGGCTGCATGGAAATCCTTTACATAAAGTGGAAGATTTTCAGATTATTACTGCCCACATGAGGAGAGTGATGACGTGGAGGAAACAAAGCTACAATGCTAACTTTTTTTTCATGTTTATTTTAACCCTATTCTGAATACCTGAATCAGGATCTGGTATAAGCCAAATTCTCATATTCTACTTTCCATATATACTTATAGCCTTCACGTTCATGGATACAAGCAGCAAGTAAATGTGACAGGCATTTGGGAACATAAGCAGCTAGCTTGTCCTGTACCAAATGTACTATCTGCGCTGCCTGCTAACAGCTCTCTAATATTTCAGAATGATTTTTTTCCCAAGCATATCTGAAGACATTGGGGCTTGATATTGGAACTTTTTGTTTGTGATGCACATTCTTGTATGTGATACACTGGCAACGATTGGTTGTGCCAATGGAAAAGAATTTCCAGTAGCAGTAGCACAGGTGAGCACAACTATATCCATGTAATTAATTTCAACAGAAGACTTCCATTCCCACTCCCATTCTGACAATCTTTTAAAGGAACTGATAATGTAGAAACTATGAAAGTGTGTTGAAATACTAACAATGCATGCTAGCATTTGAATCTTTACAGCACAACAGACAAACGGAAAGTAACAAATATTTTCATTGATTTTGAGCTATGTGCACGCCACATGGTGACCATGTGATTAGAACATGGAGCAAAATGAGGGGAGAGTTTTTTGTGACCTTATTTATTTTATGTGTTCAACTGTAGAGCTTCATTTAAACACTAGCCATATGCTGGACTCTGCCAGGACATCTGCTAATGTACCCCACCATGCACCACGTTCTATTTAAAAAAACCTTCCCTTACTTCAAGAAACAGATTCTTGCTCGTAGTGCAATGTTTTGGGAAGGTCTTCTCTTTTTTAAAAAACTTTTTTCCATTTTCTTTTCTTTCTTGTCTTCTCTCTCTCTCTCTCTCTTTTTTTTTTTACATTTTTACATTAGACATGAGAACATAAAGAAGAATGTGCTTTCAAAGTGCTCTGTTCAAGGAATATTGGCAATTGCTGCATTTTTAAGGATAGAAAGAAATGTCAGTTTTGATTTCTCTCACATTCAAAGCTGTGTTTGTTTGTTTGTTTGTTGTTTAGAAAATTCTTTTTTGTTCCCCATTTATGGAGAAATTTACAGGTGTTACTGCAGTTTAGGCCTACCTGGCGATAGCACCCGATATCACTTTGATATCAATAATTCGGCCTTATGCTATCACCCCTCTCCATGTGTTTGTGAGGCCCCCGGACAAGCACAGAACTAGGGTCGGCCATCAAATGCTGCAATATCCCAAGACAATACAGGCAGGCCAGAAATAGCCAGATCACCGCTTTGGGAGACCTCTCTGCAAACACCCTCATTATGTATGCACGCTGTTTACAAAGGACTCCCTGCCCCGAGCAGGTAACTTGGCAAGCTAGAAGCTTAAAGGCCAAGCACTGAGCATTTGCATACAGCCTACCTCTTTGTCAGTTCGGACTTAACTCAATCATGCTAAATTGTGACCTTTCGGAGACATTGTCTCACACTCAAAACTCATTGTTGTCTCCGAGTAAGGCATAGCCTGCAGTCATACTTCTCCTTATAAAAAACCCTGATTCCAAGACCTTCCTCGGATCGCTCCGGACTTCCACTCAGCCTTGCTGCCACTTTGTTTGGTGAGCTGTCCCCTCAGTCCCACGTACTGAGACTCCAGACCAACAAACTCAAGCTTCAGGACAGGTGTCGTATCACCCAATTCAACAATCCCTCTCAAAATCCCTCTATATCACTCCAACCTTGATTTTCCTTAGCTACTTGTATGAGTGTGTTGCATACACTGTTTGTCTGTATTTAATAAAATCTCAATTATTTTCACACCAGTCTGCTTCTTGACTTGGCCTGACTCCGTAAACATTGGGTTACAAGATCTTGCTAAGTTACCCTGCCTCTCGTAACGCTAAAGAAGTGCTCTGAGCTAATTTTTCCCACCTATAGTTGAGCACATTTAGGTGTCCCTCCCGGGACCCCCAGAAACAGGGTAACAGAGGGTTTGTTTGGAAGTGTTAATCAAAAAAAAAAAAAAAGGAAGAAAGAAAGAAAAGAAAAAGAAAATGAACAAAATTTTCTTCTGCAGCATTGGCCAAATTCAAGAGTGCGTTGTATCTACTGGTCCTGTAGATGCTGATCTTTAAGATGAAAAGCTGAGGAGGGGGTGTTAACAACTTTGAAATAGTAATTTACCTTCTTCACAAGTCACAGTCCCCACCATTTAATTTTTTTTTAAAAAAAATCTGTTTTTCAAAACCAGAAATGGACTTCCAGCCACTTGCTTGTTTTTCCTCATTTTTGGCATTTTGGGCAGCCTGAGCAGCACACAGACAATCCTGGAGAAGAAAGCTGGTCCTCAAGCCCACTGTGGTTGTCTACCCGACCTTATATGGCTTCCATATTATTATGGAGGTTGATCTTTTCTGGGCTCTGGATTGCTATCCACAGAATGGAATAGCTCACAAGAATACAGAAGGTGGCCACCCTGGCATCCCTCTGGATAATGTTTTGAATTGATTCCCAAATCCATAAGGTGGTAATATTTTTATGAAACCAACCACAAAAGGATTTCTAAAAATGTGCAAGCTTCAGAGATCTCTAGCTATCTTCATCAGAGAAGCAAAAGTGGAGGAGCGAAAAGGAGAGAAAGACTTGATCATAAAGTCATGTAGCCTGCATGTTGTCTTGACATGGTAATGTGTAGCTCATCAAGTGACGTGACATTTAGGTTTCACCTGGAAAAGTCACTAAACTCCCTGGAAGCAGGAAAAGTGGGAAAATCTGTTTTTTCACTTTGAAGATACAGAACCCCACTGTAAATTCAGAATTATGTCCAGCTTCTGTGGTGGTCACAGGCTAGAGAACAAAGAAAGCAATATGACAATCTTTCTATCAATAAATTCAAAAACCATTTAGATGTTGTACTAGGTAAGAAAGTCCATAAAAACCAACATGATTAGTTTTACTTAGCAGCTAGTGAGGATGAATCCCTAGGTAATATTTAATGTATGTTTTTGGCATGCTCGTAAAACATATTTCATAACAGATTTTACATGTTCCTATCACAGTTGTGCTACAGTCTTAGGACTCTTATTTTTAAAAGATACATAAGTTGGCAAAACCAGCAAACTTATGTATCTTTTAAAAATAAGAGTCCTAAGATTGTAGCACAACTGGATTAAAAGAAAGGAGGGTTGGATCCTGTGTTTCATGCACTGACAAAATTTCCACTGACATCCATGACAGCTTGGCTCAGGAAAGACTGCCAGTCTGGGTCTCCATTTCACCACTGCAGCTCAGTAGGGAGCATTTTAATTCAGCAGTTCCTTTGCTAATTGAACAAACTGAAAGCCATAATGAGGCATAGGCAAAGATGAGTGTAATACATTTAAAGGACAGTGCTCATGTTTAATTATTTTTTTCCCCATTCTTAGGAGAAGAAAAGAACCACATTGCCTTGATGTTGCTCTCCCTCTTTGCTTGGAACAGTTTACAAGTAAGATCATTCTCCCATCCCCCTTTTCCAACTAAATAGGGCACGGCAGTTGCACTGAACTTTTCCCCCTTTTCAGAATTCCAGAATTATCCTGATTGACGCACCCATGTCACTGGCACTATATTATTCTGCTTTCCGGCACTAATTTCATGCACCAGATCCCAGGATGAACCTGGGCTGTGTGGTTGCTCAGTATGCTGGGTCAAGGTGGCAGGATTTAATCTTGCAAAGCTCGCCCAAAAAGGGCATACCAGCTGCTGTGTCCAAGTAAATCAGATAACAGCAATAGATCTAAAGAGGGAATGAGACAGAAGTAATTGAGATTATTACATCTGTTTAAATCTCACAGCCCAGGCAACCATTTCTGAAATACGCATTTGCTACTGACAACACAACAATATTAAAACATAATTAAAGCCAGTTGATCATACCATTTTCTGGATTGTTTTTCTTATTATGTCCCTTTTCTTTCTATCTATCTCCTGTATATACACACACACATACACACACATATATACACTACAAAACACAAATTGCTGGTAGAAACCTAAGAGCAGCTGGAGGAAGTTCAAATGCAGGTCAGTATGCAGCCTAACGGAGCTAAGATTTCTGCATCTTTAGCCTAAATTAGAGGAACATTAAAAATCAATGTACTGTGATGCGAAATGGCAGTTTGGAGCCTGGTACACAAACAATGTGTAGAAACGAGGACAGGGTGTTGTCTTATGGAACTGATGTATTGTGAAAGCGCTGACAAAAGCTGGGGAAAATGAAAATGAGAGAAGAGGACTTCCCCATTTTGATTTGTTGAATTTAAAAGGATACCACTTAGAGTTGTTCAACAGTATTTATGAAATGCCCTTATTTTGAACTCTCTGTGTTAGGCTTTTGTAAAACACACACAGAGCACACAATTCATTACAAGGGAACTGACCTGATTGTTAGGATACTATAGTGGGAAAAAATCATTAGAAGACTTTCATGGCTGGATCCAACATATCCTGGATGAAATCCACAATCATTCTGTTTGCTTCTTGCACATGCCACACTGCATTGAATCAGCTCAGCATGTTGTGCCAGAGCATAACACAAAAATACATCATTGTGTCCTGACATATAAGATATTCATCAGGACTATAAATATGGGCCACATATGCAATATAATTTGATGTTCTTCTCTAGAATTTAAAGATCAACTTGCATGTCCTGAATCATGTTAATTTTATGCCTGGAGGTTTCATCTACAGGAAAGAAACTACTCACACAGTTTGCAATACTGGGATTCCTGTTTCCCATTATAAGCACATACGTTGAATTATATAGAACACTTCTAATACATGGGTTGATTACATGGTTGAGTGTCTCCTCTGATGTGATCCAAGTGGCATCAAGAACATATACAGTGATTTGTTGTTGTTGTGTGCCTTCAAGTCATTTCTGATTTATGTTGACCCTAAGGGGAACGTGTTACTAAGCCATACACCCCCACTCCATGATATAATTGGCAATTAACTTTATTTAATTAGCAGACAGAATATAAATCATATATTGTTATGGCTGAAAAGCTATGCTGGCAAAGAGGACTGCCTGCACACCTGCAAAAGTAGGTCAGATGGGACCTCAGGGCATGGTCAGGTCATAATATCAGATATCAGTCACGAAGCTCTGGTTCTAACGATCTTGTGATAATCCCCTCAATGATGCAATATTCAAACACAATAGTATATGAAATTGTCTCAACAGAGCAACTGATGGTCATCAACCTGTTCCCTCTTTCCAGGAAAATTCTCCTTTGTTTCCTCACCTGCTCAGACATTAAGAAGCCATCACAATTCCCATCAATGATTTGTCACCTAATGCTAAGACCATTAGCCAGCTCTGGACCCCTTTGTTTGCTTTGCCAGAGAGTCAACACCTTCCCCTTCAGGGCAGAAAAGGGGTATTTAAACCCTAACTCCAGGCCAGACAGTCCGTAGTACACTGGACATAGGTTGTCACTCTGATGCTCAGATTTCCGTTCTTATGCTACCCTTGGACTCCCTAGTCTGAGCCACAACTCTTCATCAATCCTCTTCAGGGTAGGGAAACATCACCTACTTCATACCAACCCCTCACTATCCAATTTTCCTTCCTTTCGTTTGGTTTGCCTTGTATGCTTGTGAGAGTGCTTGAACCTCATGTGTGTTTATGATTTTCCCCAATATAACATTCTTTTAATCTCCAACTGCTGTCCCTGTATTAGTACCACTGCACATAGGGTGGAAAGATTCTGTAAGGTTACCCCCTCTCACATGCCTCACTTTTTGAACTATAATTCCCCACTGTTCCATGGAAGCACTGGCACTGCGGGTGGACCTCTAAGTCACCCAGCTTTTGGGGTAACAAACCTTTCATGAGGTTTTCTGGGACTGAGAGTATGTAACATGCCCAAGGTCACCAAGTAGATTTCCAGGGCCAAGCAGGGAATCAAACTCTGATCTCCAGGATCATAGTCCAACCAGATCATAATCCAACTACTACAGCACCACACGCACGCACGCACCTCAATTAACAAAGTACAAGTGTTCCTGGGCCTTATTTCTTTAACAGAAACTTTCATACCAGAGACAGAAACAACATAAATAGGATCTTGTACCACAGAAAAGAAGAGTAATTCAATATGTTTCAGATTTTTTTTATTATTCAAAACTAAAACACACTTTTGAAATTTAAAGCAGTGGTTTCCACCCTTTTTTTTCACTTGCATAGCCCTTGACAGTCTATTTCCATAAACTGCACCCTTCATACTAGCAAAATGTTTGTAATGAATATAGTTGCTGCTATTTCAAATATATATGTTGTAACTATAAATAAATAGCCCAATAATGGGATTAAACAGTAATGAAATACTAAAGTGAACAGACAGTGCATATATATTTACATTCAAAACTTAAAAGATACAACAGATTCAGGTATATACATCACAGATTACATAAAAATATGTTACATTAATCAATGCATAGATTTGTTACTTTATTCTTTAATAATTGAAAAAGTTTATTATATTTTGAAATAATATTTATAAAAAGTACAACAAATATTTTATATACAAGAAATGTTCAGTGCAATCCTTGAACTTGTTTTGAGGCACACAGTTTTTTGAAATCAGTTTCAACTAATGTAAGATGCAGTCTAAAATCTGGAACTGCATTCAGTTTATGATGGTATTTAACTTTTTATAAAGTTGTAAGAAGAGAAAGCCCTCTTTACTAGTTCCATGTTTGTAAATGGCAACAGAAGCTTAAGGGCCTTGTGAGAAAGCTGGTCATATTCTCAACAGATTGTTTAGAGATGGATTCCCCACCATTTGGCAAAATAACAAAGCGAAGGAACTGGACTTTTCTTGAGATTAAATAACAAAGGAAACCGGCTCTACCTCTTTTCATAATGTTCAATTAATTCCACCACTTTTGACATGTATCTTGTCTTACATTGTTGATGTATGTGCCTTTTCCCACCATTATTCCATTTTTTTTCATGTACCTTTAATGTCCTGGTTTGTACCTCTGGAGGTACATGTACCCCAGTTTGGGAATCACTGTTCTACAGACCACTTTAAAACTTCTTTCTAAATGCATTCAAGGGTTTTTTTTCCCTTTACAACAGCTCCCACTTTTCTTACAGTTTCCATTTTGTTGGCAAAAAGATACACGTCTATGTTTTTCAGCTTGATGGGGGTAACTGGTAAAGTAAAGTAAGCTTATCTGTTCTCAGAGCCTGGGCAGATTTTCATGGGAGACTTAGTCACCTTCAGACAGCCTGTACTCAAGTTATACATCACATTATAGGACAGCTATTGAGTTCAGAAATAGTAATCAAAAGTATCTTTGAAAGAAAGCCCAAATAATAAATAAGCACAAAAACCAAATTGGTAAGATGTATGATCAGCATTGTGACTGGTGTTTGAAATCCTTGCAGACAAGCATAGAAGGACTTCTTTTGGTATTTTCTTTGTTATTATTATTGTGGTAATGACAGCCAAGAAGTTATTCAAAAGGATGCATTGTAATACTCTGTTTTCTAAAACTCTGATTTAAAAAAAAATGAGGAGAGTTGACATTTCAGTGGTCTAACCTTGACATATTTTTTAAAAAAATGCTAACCATAAAAATGGCATTTAGTGCTGTTCATATTTGTCACAAACCAGCTAATGATGGCAAATTCAAGAACAGAGCAGAAAGCCTGCCCTTCAGTTGTACAGAGAATGTGAACTATATATTCCTGAGATCAATAATATAGGAGGTCCCACTGGAACCATTTACTGAGAGTTTTAATGTCAAATATTAAAGACACTAAAGCTGCATTCTTTTCCCATTTAGTGAGGAGCAAATTCCACTGAACTTAATAGAGCTGATGTCTGAATAAGCATGTACAGGATGATACTGTAAGAGAGACACCATGTTCTTAGTTAGGGGGCTAGTGTAAATAGTCTCATCCTAGAAAACGGTTAAACCAAGGACTATGAGAGATGGCCAAATAGCTAGCTAGCAAGATCTCAAAGATTCTCTTACTGGAACAGAAGAACCAGAAAATTCTCTTGCCAGCATCATGCTGGCTTTAAAAAAAAAAAAAAAAAAAATCAAAATCTGAGATCCTGTGTGGTTACACACAGTATAAGAGTGCTGCATGTGGAAGTTGTCTACAGGTCCCCTGTCACTGTTCCCAGAATCCATCTTGTTAGTGTGATACTCCCCTATGGCCACCTTGTGACTGGCGAACAGTGGAGACAGGATCAGCCATGTGTCCGGCTATGTTACCATACCCATATACAGAACAAGGACATCTTCCACCAAGACCTTCTAGAAGTCTCGGTGGAGAATGCTGATTTGTGTCTTACTGCAGAATGGCCGTTGGGAGCAGCTATTGCAGTGAAATGGTGAGTTGGAAGGGTCACTTTGATCACCGTGAAAGGAGGAAGGAAACAGAAATCTACGCAATGAGAAAAAAAGTGCATAAGGTGGAATTATGCTTCCATATGTTAGCATCAGGATGCCAGCCATTGTCTTCTACAGTAATTACGAACTGGAAAACACTGGGGACAGACAGGTGTGTCTGTTTTGGCTTCTGTCCATTTCTCAGATTTCTAATTCAAATCTGGCTTTTTTCTGAATTTGGAGATTTTTAAAGAAAAGTTAGCATGATAAATTTGTGTGCATATTCACCTAATACACACATTTGCAATCAAACTCTTTTTAAAATATATATATAAGCAATTTCTGAACATTATTCTCAGTTTTTTCATAATTATATTTTAATTGGAGCATTCCAAAATCTGGAAAACGTGGAAATGCAATTGAGATTCAATTAGTGTATTATTCTGGAAGCTGATTTTATTCTCAAAGAAAGCAACAAGTAATCGTATCGGTCTTCTTCCTGCTGCAAGAAAGTCTTTGAAAACTCCACAGTTTGCAGACACTTGGTGGAATCCTGTTGGGTAGTTATGAATATGTTATATATGCATTTGTAACTGCTATGTATTCACGACCCCTACATAGTCCCCACTTAAGGGGTTATGAATTTACTGTGAAAATCCCCAAACCCTAGGTACCAGAAAACATCTGCTGGGATCGGATGTGGTCCATCCCGCCATTGATTGAAAAGAGACTGTCTGGCATTCCCACCCTGCTCATGTGAACAATCTCCAGACCAAAAGCAATTTGTGATAAGAGTCTTGTTTCTGCCTGTTGTGAAGAGATTCCTCACAGGAGGAGTAACAGCATCAGGCAGCCATTTTACAATCAACAAGGGAATAGATCTCCATTGATCCCAGAGACTACTTACCAGAACTGGGGTTTGGTGAGGAGATCTGCCCAGGATTCACTATGTAGCACTGTAGTTACATGGTTGCATAGTATATAATGGGCATATTGGATTCCAGTGACCATTTGCAGTTTGATATGTATTCTGCACAAAATTTGAATATGCACAAAATGCTGTTTTCTGCATAGAAAATGTTGCCTGTGTTTTTTTAAAAAGTGAAATTTTTACACAGAATATGTCCCAAACTGCAAAGACTGCTATCAGTCCATAACTCCCCTCATCAGGATTTCCCAGCACTCTAGAAAGACATTTGCAAATATTTTTGAATATTTTCAAAAAAATCTTTCCATTTCTATTTTTCATCTATATGCTGCCATTTGAATATCATGCTCAGTGTTAAACAGATGAGGAGTAAGCAGGGATGATCCTGTTCTTCCACAACCTGTGGGTCTTTTCTTTTAAAATGTAACAAATCAGTAAAGGTAGCTAACAAGCCTGTAGAAGAGATTTTTTTCGATGCAGCTTGATCTGCATTGCATGAAGTTCTCAAGAAAGCTACTTGCTTCAAGTAAATTGCTGCTCCGCGTGAAAATAAGAAGGCAGTTTTCACATACAAAAAGGATTGTAGTAATTGAACCTATATTATATATAGATTGTTGTTGTTGCTGTGTACCTTCAATTGATTTCCAACCTATGGTGACTCTGAGGTGAACCTATCAGAAAGTGTATGATGCACCCTGGTTTCCAGGGTCGTAGTCCAACACTCAAACCACCACACCAGCTCTCATTGTATAGAGACACCTCTTCCTAATGAAACTTACCAACTCTTGCTAGCATTGACAGTATGTTTCACATTCTATGGAAAAGACCGGGGGGTTTTCAGTGGGTGAAGAAAGAGCTAACAAATTCTTCTCATCCATCATTCAACAGCAAATCATACCTTCCTCCAATAAATCTCATAACCTGGATTCCATTTTTCTTACACAACAATGAGTCTGAGGCCCTTTCCACACCTTACCTTTTTCCGGCGCTGGGGTGTGGAGATCGCACGAGCAGCCTCTGACGAGAAGCTCTCACGTTCCCACTGCTTCAGCTCCACACAAGCTGCCTGCTCACGCAAGAGCCCTGCCTTTTCCTTCCACAGTGCAGCCTGGGAGTTTCCCAGGCTGCACTGGGGCAGGAAGGGCAACTAGCATGGCTCCGGAGGCTTTGCATGCCAGGTAAGTGCCCATGGGGACCGGGAGCAATGTGCGATTGCACACCATTTTCAGCTTCTAGCCAAAAATGAACAAGTATGCGATCAGCGCCTGCTGGCCTCTGGAGCATCGCGTGATTCTGAGTGCATCATGCAGATTGCTCCTCACAATTGAGTGACACTCCAGGCACCCTTTCGCAAGGTAAACGCCGTGCAGAAAGGGCCTGAGTCTCTAAAGGTATTATTTGAGCATAGATGCTTCTTACTGCAATCCTCCTCCAACACAAATCTGCACATTGACAAGAGGTGTGCATGATAAATAATCTTTCATTTTACAACAAAATTTTGCCTCTGGAGGCTTGAGGCATGATTATAATATGGGTATATGTTTCTACCTGGATTGTGTGATGCTTGGAAAAAAGGAAGAGTTCTCCAGGGGGAAAAAAAATAGGGGGAGGGGAGGGGGGAACATAATGTTTTCAATTAGATTTTGGCTGTCCTTGGCTGTGTGCCAGAGAAAGAGAAGCTGCCACTGGACCACACACACCACAGAAGTGCTTCTATGGAATTAAACAAGCAGAAAGCTTGCATTTAAAAAATACAGTGGGACTTCAAAACCACCCATTCCCATTAATACCATTATTGAATCAGGCCCAAGAAAAAGGAAATGGCACATAGTTACAAAATAAACTGACTGTTCCACTCATTTCTTTGTAGCACTCCTTTAAAGGCATCAAAGAGAGAAAGGTGGGACTACAGGACATAAGTCAAGGGCCAGGTGCCATAGAATGAGGTGGAGAGTCTCAAACTACAGCAAGAACAGCTTAGAGCCTTTTACAGTAAGTTAAATAATATATATATATTCCCATATAAAGCAAAGGCTGGGAAACAATAAGAACATCACATCCAAAATCTAAAATTACCTAATTGTACTACTGTGTAAGTAACCGGAAATTCCACCTCCATTTTCACTGGAATGGAGAAGAAAAACATGGCAGCATGAGCCAGGCAAGGATTACTGCAAACATCTCACATTGTCTGTCAGTTTGTGTTGGTTTTATCATAATTCAAATGCATGGAAAATTCTCATGAGCCTGAAACCAAAGGACTGGGCCTCTCTCCATTTTATTACACTAGAGAAACACTAAGTAGGAAAAAGGGTTTAGATTTAGATTCCAGCATTCAAATTAAATCACACATCCTAAGGAAAAAATGATCTGCAATAATGAAAGCAGCACATTTGGGGATTGAAAAAGTGCTATTGAATAATGAAGAACACTATGCTTTCAATGAAAGCAGTAAGACCCACTCTGACTTAATGAACGAAGGCTTGGAAAACAGTATTTCTGCCTTTTGTGGGTTATTTTTTCTATTGATTAGCCTAAGTATTATCAAACCAATCATGGAGACTATGAATGTCACAGACTGTGCATGAATGATGCCAGAATTCATATTATTCAAACTTTTCAACGTTGTTTTAGTTTGCTGTGGGTTTCTTTATGACAGCACTGGAAGAAAGGAAATAAATGTGGCTGAATATATCAAGCGGGTCAAAATGAATTTGCTGAACTGCTGGTTCCCACAAACTGTGGATATATTTACATTTTATTGATTCTTTTTTTCCACTGGAAGATCAGCCACCTTTGGCTGCTACATGCACTCATACACATCACATGCACATTGTAGTTCCGTCGGAGGCAGTAGCCTGCAGCTTACAAAAGCTCCTACAAAATGAAATGGACTAATCCTTAAAATGCCACAAAACTTTTTATAGTAAACTAGCCAAAGCTAGTCATGACTAAGTAGTCCCATTAGAAGCAATGGTGCTTGTATCAGTCATGTAAGGATATCGATCTGCACTAATTTCCACTTAGAAATGAGGAATTTTAGCAATCCTCTTTTGGCTGCAAGAGTTTTTGAAACCGATGCAGTTTTTGGAAGACTGCAAATTATTCCATGCATAATTCACATATGGTATTTAGTAAATAAACATAGTAAATAAATAATAGTAAATAAACATAAAAGAGGTTTGTGTTTCTCTGGGATACTCCTCATCACAGTTTCCTGACACTCAAGAAACACTTCTTTTTACCACGTATTGAAAATTTTCAAACATTCCTTCCATTCTTTAGTCATGATTAACAGGGTCCCCAACCACTGCATGAGATAGATGACAAAATATTAAGAAATATTTAAAAAAATATGGACAAAATTATGAGAAAAAAATTGTCACAGATTCAGTATAATTTTCACGTTAACTCTAGACATCCTCCATTTTAATCCCTATGCACGACCAGGAATTTTCCAAAGGAGCTGTACAGTCCCTCCCTAGTACCTATTGATGTGATTAATTTCATTATCTTTTCCTTAAAGGTGGGAGAAGAAATTTACTATTAAAAGCAAACATCCCTTTTGGTCCTAGGTAACAGATCCTTCCTGGCATTTGACTTGATACACACACTATACACACACACACACACACGCACACACACAAAATCAACCCTTCCCCCATCCTTTTTTGACTTTTTGGCCAGCAATCTGGAAGAGTTTTCATAAAATTGTAAAGTGACTTAAACCATGAATTTGGAAAGCATGATTATATGATGTGTAGCTGCCTATATTGCCTTTAGATTCACACAAGGAGACCAGGAGACAAATAGCTATGATTAAGTTCCATCAGAAAGTGAGCATTTTAAATGATATAATCATATATAGTAATTTTTAAAAATGTCCATTTAAAAACAAATATAAACTCAAATTGTGTGCCAGAATGATCTCATAAATAATTGAATGAAACTGCAAAAAGGAAGAATTCATCAGAGAAGAGCACTGTCAGCAATCAAACTAGGTTTAACAAAGGTGCTGCAGGTTGTGAGATTTGGGATCCTGAGTAATCTTTCTTCTTTTCTTTTGACTCTTTCCCTAAGTGAAACTAAAGTAGATTGCAATTTTGCTCCCCACCCCCACACCATCATATAATAATCACCATTAGAATAATCTGTTTCTTTTCAGGTACCATGGTCCGTATACCAAAAACATTATTTCTGCCTTCTTGCAGTTATGAGGCCTTTCTTACTGTACATTGAAGAGGAGATGGGAGAGAAGGACACAGCTTTCTGGAAACATTTAGCTGCTTTGGGCAGCTGTTTTTAGTGGAAAAGTGAGATTAAAAGATAATCAACACATGAAATAGCAATAAAATAAAAAGCCTTCCCAAAGGTGAAACCAGGCACAATAATTGATTAGGAATAGATAGTAGTGTATGGCACTATGTGCATGATTAGACCTTATCTGGAATACCGTGTCCAGTTCTGGGCACCACAGTTCAGGAAGGACAAGTTGAATCATATCCAAAGAAGAAGACCAAGGTGAGCAAAGGTCTGTAAGCCAAGCTTTGCGAGGATAGATTTTAGGGAGCTAAGTATGTTTAACTTGGAGAAGAGAAGACTGAAAAGTGATATGACAGCTATCTTTAAATATCTGAAGGGATGTTATGTAGAAAATGGAGCTGGCTTTTCTGCTGCTCCAGAAACTAGAACACAGACCAATGAGTTCAAATTACCAGAAAAGAGATTCCAGCTAAACATTAGGGAGAACTTTTTTTACTATAAGAGCTATTCAACAATGGAACAGACTGTCTTGAAGAGCGTTGATCTGTCCATCTTTGGAGATCTTGAAACAGAGGTTAGTTGAGGATCTTTAGGAGTGCTGTAATTGTGTATTCCTGTATGGCAGGTGGTTCGACTACATGGCCTTTGTCATTCTTTCCAATGCTAAGATTCTATGATTATGGTTGAACTGGCGTAACCCATGTTACTACCACTGGTGATAGTCAACTTCTAAACTAGAGATTGGATTCATGGTTAGAATCTCAAGCCTACAGTGAGTCAGCAATATGTTCTAAACGTAGAAAGCAAGACTGCAGCTCTTTACAGCTAAGGTAGAACTCATCTGAAGTACTTGAACTCACAGTGTTGATAAGGTAGTTATTATTACATTGCTTGATCAGAGAAAGATCCATGTGGACAGTTTGTTTTTCAAGGATTCCTCCCTTCTACCAATAGACATTCAGTGGCTCATCAGAAAGCAACCCAAGACCACTGTCTACTTTCTTCCATACACTCTCTGTACTGAGAAAGCTGCATGGAAGTCAGAAAACCAACAAATGCAGCTTTCCCTAGTAACAGAGATTCACTGATCAAAGAATATCACCAGTTGATTTGCTCCCTTTTGTTCAAGAGTTGGCTTTGTTTATCCATTCAAAAAATGAGAAATGAGAACCCCTAGAGCAGTGGTTCTCAACCTGTGGGTCCCCAGATGTTTTTGGACTTCAGCTCCCAGAAGCCCCAGCCACTATGGTTAATGCTCAGGGCTTCTGGGAGCTGAAGTCCAAAAACATCTGGGGACCCACAGGTTGAGAACCACTGCCCTAGAGTAATCTCAACATGTTCCTAATTTTCATATTTTTCAGGTGTTTTTTTTTAGACCTACTGAGGAGGACTTTTACTTAAACCATTTCCGCACGGGTCGAAGGAATCACCCCATACCACTACTTACCGGGTCTTATGGCTCCCTGGTCCAGTCCAGGCTGCTCTGGAGCAGTGCGTGCTCATTGCTCCGCACTGCTCCGGCATCAAAATGGCAGCTTCTGGTTGGTCAAGCATCTCGACCAACCGCTGAAGCTCGCCAGCCAAAAGCCCACCCCCAGCAGATCACAGGCTTGCATTGGTGCGAGCCTGCAAATCTGCACAAGGGAGCAGGCTCGCACTGGTGCGCTCCATGCTTTTGAAAAACCGAAAGAAACAGGTTTTTCAAAAGCACGCTGGATGACTACTTGGGGTCATTCCGGAGCGACCTGAGGTGCGGATCTATGTTAAATAGACCGTACCCAGTCTGCTCCCAGGTGCAGACATCCTCCCTGGAGGACAGACTGCACCGTCTCAAATACCTCATGCAGAAATGGCCTTAGTCTCACATTCTATGAGTGGCTTCAGAAACAGCTTTTATCACATCATTGCTACACCTCATCCTCTGAAACATTGAGTATTATTATCATCTTTGTTTATACCCCACTTTTTTCCCAGGTTGGGACTCAAAGCAGCTTCCCCTCTTTTTCCACCACTTCCCTATCTTTTTCTTCTTTTCTGCCTGTTTCATCAAAGCACTATGGGAACCAGAAGGTTTCCTCAGTTTGAACGTCTAGTTCAGGTCCTATTCAAAGATAAAGAATCATAAAAACACACAGCAAAGGCCTTGGAGCCACCCATTACAAGTTAGCACCTAGACAACAGATTCAGCTGTCCCACAGGTTACAGTCTTCCCCTCTGTGATGAGAGACCCTGTGTTTTTGCTTAAATTATTACAGCAATTATTTCTTATTCTGGATTCATATATATTCATATAAAGTATCAAATGCATATATCATACAAGTCTAGGATCTTTTTTTCTGGTGATGCATAAGTTGCCACCATAGCAACTTACCTCCAGTTTGACCCCAATTCATGTAGTTACTAATTTAAATAGATTTGTAGCTTGGTTCCAGTATTCAAAATAAAAGTCTATATCTTCCTTCCTGAGGATGAAAATTCAGTACCTCTCGACCATGCAGTGTAGATACCTCTTTTTTCTTTAATTAAAGCAGGAAAAATAAAATTACTAAATCAGTTCAGTCTGGCACTACTTTTTCAGATCACTGTCTACCTTTTTCCATTTGGGCTAAAACACAGACTCTGCTTCTATACCCTAGATCTAAATGTGATGAAAGTTACTCACTGTTGCAAAGATCTCCACTGTTTATCAGTTAATATTCACTTTGCAAAGAGGCAAATGTGCAACTTTGAGCGTATAAGGAATACTGCTGGAGAAGAACTATAACCTCTTCTTGAAATGAAATAGTACGCACAAGACTGGGTAACCTACTTCAGTAATGGGGAAATGATGTTGCTCTGTATAAGCTGTATGCTTTATTCTCTCAAATTTCCAACCCCACTTCCAAATTTTCAAAGCTGTTTCTTCTCATTATCACCTCCAGAGCTCCAATTCTAATATACAACCTTCCTCATCAGCATCTTCTCTTGTCCTCTTCCCATTCAAGCTAATCTATTATGATGCAGCTAACTATGTGGTGTTCCTTTTATTTTGCATGTTATGGAAAAAGCCTGAAAGCACAAGCAAATAAAAGTTTCATTTAGAATCATGCAGCCAGGAAGCAGCTTGAGATGTGTAATCATCAGTACTGTTGTTATTTGCTCCCAAACAATAAAGGGAAGACTGATAAAAAGCTTTCTGCATGTTATCTAGGAAGACAAGATCCCATATGGAGTTCATTCGCAGAACTCCAGCCACCATGTTTAGACTGATGGTTTGTGGGAGGGGAGGGGACATTATGCACCACAGGCTGAAATTCAGGTCCTCGTGTGACATAAAATTTCATCACTCAGGGTGCGAACACAGAACACAGTTATTGCTGTTACCACTTTCAACAGCAACACAAAATGAAATAAATTGTATACCCACAAAATACGCAGAAAAACAGCCACTCCTAATGGTGAGGCTGTTTAACTGAAATAATGTTGGGAATTTTCTCTTTTCTACTGAGAATAGGGCAGAATAGTATTTAACAGGCCATTTTTGTACTGAGCTTTACTGAACAATTTGTGTCACAGGAATGTCTGGCTCCGTCCAGGAGATGACAAATGCCTGTATGAAAGAGGGAGCAGTCCTGGGTGCTCTGAAGCAGGAGGTCATGAGGCCATATCATAGAACCCTAGGATTGCAACTCTTGGCTAATCACAGCTATTTCTTTCTTGACCAAAATACAGACTATAATATCTACATGGAACACCTGGAAAGATTTAGAGATTTGAAGCAGTCAGTGTGCTGATGGTAGCCAGCTCTGTGCCTTTTCCTTCAAATTTTTGTATTGCCCAAACAAGGTTGTCTTGGTATAGATACAAAGGTGACAAAGTAGAATTGAACTTGCTTTTGGTATCAGTAATAGGTTAGAGGAAAGGCAAGTGCAACCATCATACTAAAACTTCAAGCCAATTTTCTTTGCCAATCTAGCCTTTTGCAAGCAGTTTGCCACATTACCCAGTCAGGTAGGTTTTATACTGAATCTTAGCATCCCAGCTAGCTCCCCTTTGCACTAATACCTGCCACAAATTCCAAGTTTTTCTTAAAAGTGCAAGTCTAACCTGATAGCTGGGCCAAAGCTAATAAAATGAATGTAAAAGAGAGAAATGTAAGGTCCTACACTTAGGCAGAAAAAATGGAATGCACAAACATAGGATGGGGGACACATGGGTGGGTAACAGTATGCATGAAAGGGATCTAGGAGTCTTGGTAGATCACATGAGTCAGCAGTGTGATGTGGCAGCCAAGAAAGCCAACACAATTCTTGGTTGCATTAATAGGACTATGGTGTCTAGATCAAGGGAAGTAATGGTACCACTCTATTCTGCATTAGTTAGACCTCATTTGGAATACTTTGTCCAGTTCTGGGCACCTCAATTCAAGAAGGATATCGACAAGCTGGAGTGTGTCCAGAGGAGGGCTACCAAAATGGTGAAGGGTCTGGAAGTCATGCACTATGAGGAATGGCTTAGGGAGCTGGGTATGTTTGGTCTGCAGAAGAAAACGTTAAGAGGGGACATAATAGCCATGTTTAAATATTTGAAGGATGTCATGTTAAGGAGGGAGTGGGCTTGTTTTCAGCTGCTCCAGCAACTAGGACAAGAAGCAATGGATTCAAGCTGCAGGAAAGGAGATTCCACTTGGAACTCAGGAAGAACTTCCTGATGGTCAGAGCTGTCTGGCAGTGGAATATGCTACCTTGGAGTGTAGTGGAGTCTCCTTCTTTGGAGATTTTAAATAGAGGCTAGATGGCCATCTGTTGGGAAAGCTTTGATGTGTGTTCCTACATAGCAGGGGGTTGGACTGGATGGCCTCTGTAGTCTCTTCCAACTTTATGATTCTATGATTCTATGAACCTTTATAGGAGCTGAAATATAGAGCAAAATGTGTAGCTACTATTCTGAAGAAGCAACAATACACCAGCTTATTGCAGGTGACTGGCCTACTCTTTCCATCCCTTCCCATGCTGTACATGGTTCCAGAGAAGACAGAGTATGTTACACCACCAGGGAAGATTGGAGGAAGACACAGAGGATGCTTAAACACAAGGTGAAGTTAGCAATGTAGTGACAGCAAAAACAAGCTCAGCCTACAAGATGAAACACTGGGAGAAGGTCATCCACAGAGAATTTGGAAAATTGTGGTGTGTATACATGAAAGAGGAGGGGGACATAGTAAAAAGGTGAGGACTGGTGTTTTTTAAAAAAACAATGCATCTCAAGCAGATGGCGATGCATGCTGTGTTTAGGCGGGATGGAAGAGAGAAGGGAGTAGAGATTAGAAGGGTTGGGAAGTGGAGCAATCTATTTGCATGATGGCAGCAGCTACAGTTGCAGCTAGACTAGAGTGTGTTTTGGCGTTTGCAGCCCCAGCATACATAGACACTGACTGAAAACAATGTGTTTTGGTGTTCCAGTTGTGTAGGGACGTGGGGGCAGGGGGGGCCATTTGCCCTAGGTGGCAATGTTTTGGGGGCATCTCGATGCATAGCCATACCCCTGCGTGCCCTGGCCACACCACCGTGTACTGCAGCCATGTCCCCGCACACAATGGCCACACCCCTTGTGCCATAGCCCTGCCCCTTCCCGCCCTCCTCCGCACATTCCAAGCTCTGCCACTGTGGTGTTCTCATGTATCTTGGGGAGATCCAGAGTGGTGTAGTGGTTTGAGCATTGGACTATGACTCTGCTTTTCTAGATGATGTGAAGGTTTCTCAACAGAACATTGCAGAGGAGATGAAGGAGAAGAAAATAGCTCTCTGTGAGCATTTAGCTGCTTGGAGCAGATTTTCTTAATGGAAAAATGAGATTAAAGAACAATAAATACATAAAATAACAGTAAAATGGAAAGCCTTCTCAAAGGTGAAACAAGGCACAATACTTTATTAGGGACAGATAGAATGTATGGCATACGTAGAGGTAGACCTCATCTGGAATACTGGGTCCAGTTCTGGGCACTACACTTCAAGAAGGGCAAATTGGACTGTGTCCTTAGAAGAAAGACCAAGATGAGCAAAGATCTGCAACCAAGCCTTATGAGGAACAACTTAAGGAGCTGGGTATGTCTAACTTGGAGATGAGAAAGTGAGAAAGCTGTCTTTAAATATCTGACAGGATATCATGTGGAAAATGGAGCCAGGTGATTGGTTGGTTGGTTGGTTGGTTCTGTTCCAGAAACTAGCACATAAAGCAATGGATTCAAACTACAAGAAAATACCTTAACATCAGGGAGATCATTTTCTGCATTGTAAGAGCTCTTCTATACTGGAACAGACTGTCTTGAAGGGAGATGGTCAGTCCGTCTTGAAGCAGAGATTGGATGGGCATCTTTTAGGAGTGCTATAATCGTATATTCCTGTATGGCAGTGAATTGGGCTAGATGGCCTTTGTGGTTCCTTCCAGTGCTAAAATTCTATGATTCTATGATTATATCGGAAGTGGATAAGGTGATAAAGTCAAAATGGAGGAAAACCATCTGAAAATGACCAAAGCTGTGCTTACATTTCATGTCAGAGCTTCAGGGGGAACAGAAAGGTCTACGCACATCCATTTTTATCACATGATTGCCACCATTCTAATATTCAAGGAGGAATGGAAAATGGCACTATGGACGAGTAGCAAGTACCTGACTCCTGAAACATTAAAAACTTCATCCTGTTGAGGAGGACAACAATGACTAAAACTACATTTTGAGCAGCAGATCATCAGGCTAAAAATTAATATTAACTTTGATGAAGTGCTATAAATACCAAAGTGCACAAAACAACTCCTATTGATGTCAAAATATATCTTTGATCAGGCTTTAAGACATGGATGCAGATAAATTGCTTTCAAGCCAACCCATCTGAGTCAATGATAGGTAATTAGAGGATTTTATCACAGTTCACATCTTTTCTGCAGCATTGGCAGCACACTCAACAGTGTTATTTTCCCCCAGGCCAAATTACAGATTCTGCCATATATGCTGAAAAACCAAGAACTTCACTATCATGAACAGTGAAAGCATTATGTAAAGTAATGAGCCAAACCTCCTTTTTCCCTGCGTGCAAGTTAGAAGACTTTCCCAGTAGTAAAGTTAATATTTAAGGCATACATTTGTTATTTTTATATTCTAAGACTTCAGTGGCTTTTATGAGTTATAGTCTGCAGATACGGCATGCACATTAATATAACCTGACCATATATCAGAAAAGATATTTACTTGGAGTTGATGTCTATAGAATACATGTTTGTGCATGGCTAAAGCAGCAAGATCTTCTGATCATTGAAGAATGGATGGTAATAATTATCCTTCCAACCTTGAAATATGAGTCTTTTAGCTACAGTAAGAGCATGCAGCATCCAGCCTCATCAGCCATCAGTTAAGTTCCAGGTTGCAGGAATATGGTTCAAAAGTACATATTTATCTGCAAATACCAACAATATTTCAAACACAACATTAACATATTGCAATATATCCATCCAGAAAGAACTAAGCACACGCCGTACCCACAATCCAGGGCTGGATTATCATGGTACAGTTGATGCAACTGATTCAAGACCTGCACTGATTAGGAGCACACTGCTGAAGGGGAAATGTGCAGTTTCATTACTGGGCAGCAGCAATACTGCCAAGTGACACTGGCATAGGATCTCTGAGAGACCAAATGCCAGCAGTGGGACTTCAGCTACCTCTTGTTAGCACTGCACTAAAGAAAGCAATGGTAAACTACTTTAATAGCAACAACCCTTTGATGGGACAATTCAAAATGAAATGAGGGATAGCGTTGGAATTTGAGAACCCCAAGTCAGAAGGCATTCAACCTACCATTGAGGCAGAACAAAGGACAAGTCTAGCGAGCACTGTTTTAATGATGTAAGCGGACTCAAGCCGAAAGGACATTCAGCTGCTGATAGGATCAGATGTCAAATGAAATAGAACATTACATAATAGGAGCATTGAATGTGGGAAGCATGAACTGGGAAAGCTAGAAATCTCAAAACAAGAAATAGAATGTATAAACATTTCAATACTTGGGGTTTAAGAGCTAAAGTGGACAGGAATGGGATATTTTCAATCAATCACACACAGTTTTGCTCAGGAAATGGAAAATCTAAGTATTAATAGTGAGATGAGATCTAGCAAAAGCAGTCATAGGATATTATGCAAATATGGCTCAATAATATCAATAAGTCTTCATGGAAAAACTATCAATATTATCATAAGTCAAGAATATGGTCAGACTACAGAGGCAAAAGAGGAAGAAAGTGAAACATTTTATACTGGTAATCAGGAGGAAAGTGATCACATAACAACAACAAAAAATTGTTGCTCATCATAGGTGACTGGATTGCAAAAGTGGGACACAAACCAGAACCAAACATTGTGGGAGAATTTGTCCTAAGATTAAGAAATGAATTAGAATAATTTATTAAATTTTGTAATGTTAACAGTTTGACTGTTGCAAACACATCCTTCAGGCACTGTACATATGAATGTTCTTTACAGCCAATATAGAAATCAAATGGACTACATAATTGGAAGCAGAAGATGGAACAAGAGGAGCAGACTGTTGCACAGACCATGAATTGTCAACATTAAAAATTAAAGTATAGCTAAAGAAGAACATTTAACTCAAACACACTGCCAAAAAAAAAAAAAAAATCCCTGTAGAAATTAAAGACTATGTAAAGAACTGATTTGCATTACTAAACCTAATTTCTAACTATACCATCAAACTTACCTACTTAGTTTAGCTTAGCTTAGCTTAATTAACCAAGAACTAGAATAGCTATGGAGTGAAACCTGGGTTCTTACTAGAAAAGAATGCAAAAAGGCACTGTCTGCAGCTAAAACAAAAGACAAATGGCATTGAATGGCAGCTGGAACTCTTCAAATTATTAAAGTGAGGCAAGAAGGTGGCAAGCTCCAGGTCAGAATTGTGAATGCAACTGTTCAGTGACTCATGCATGGGGATGGAGAACTATGTATAAAAGATAAAAGGATGACAGATTCCTTCAAAGAAGAACCATTTGCAGATAAAATCACAATTTTAGGCCCTTTCCACACCATGTGGCTGCCCTGCATTTGGAACATGATGGCAGCACTCCACAGGTCGTGCTTCCACATGTTGTGCTTCATGGTCCCACCGCCATCTTGTCCCTGCATGTCGCACAAGCGCAGTATTTGTAAAATGGAAAAAAAACATTTTACACTTACTGTCATGCTGCGCTGCTGCTTTTCCCAGCCATGCAGAAGGGTAGAAGTGCACTGGCGACGCCTCCTTCCCCACACAGCAATGGCAAATGCCGAGCTGCCCTGCGGAAGGCAAGAGGCGGGGCCTAGAGTGCTCCCCTCCACAGCAACTGGGCGAGGTGTGGAGGGGAACGTTCCTGGAGTGCTTTTCCTGTCTGCCGGGGCTGTGGTGAAAGGACATTGTCGTGTGGAAAGGGCCTATGAAAAAACATAGAAGAAGCTCTTAAAGCACTTCAGAGAAATGAATCACTTGAGAACAGATGGCATACCAAAACAGTCAGGGATTCTAGTAGGAATTTGACCAGTGCAGTTACTCACCTATGCAATCAATATGAAATTCACGAGTTTGTAACAAAGACTTTTAAAATGCATGGAATAAGAAATGACAGCTGTCCCATTTGCGTTCATGAAAAGTAAAGGCACTAGAGATTATATTGCAAATATATGTTGATGAAGGTAATCTGCCTGTTTTTTATATATTAATGGGAAGCCTTTGACTGTGTAGACCATAAATCTAAAAGAAATGGATGTATTAACAGCGTTTGATTGCACTCGGGATACAAGGACAATGTCAAAACAAAATATGGCAAAACAGAATGGTTTCCAATTGGTGGGAGGGGTCAGGTGAGGCTGCATTGTATAATGCTATCTGTTTAATTACATGCAGACGTTATCATATAAAACAAGGTGGAAAAATTGCAAAGGACACCATACTGCTAGCTGAAAAAAGCAAAGACTTTGAACAACCAGTGATGAAAATTAAGGAAGAGAGTGCAAAAGCAAGGCTAATTTTACTTTGGAAGCATCAGGAGACAACATGACTTGTTAGAAAATATTATAATGCTTGGTAAAGTGGAAAGTAGTAAAAAAAAAAAAAGAGGAAGGGCATAATGCAGATGGATTGACTCAATAAAGGAAGACACAAATTTGAGCTTGCAAGGCCTGAGTATGGCAATTGATGACTAGAGTTCTTGGAGATGTCTCATTCATAGTGTTGTCATGAATTGAAGCCAACTTGACAGCAAATAACAAGATGACAGGTAAAAATGGTTAATCTGGGGATGCTGTAGTTAAAATGCATAAGACTAGATTTTAGATTCTCTTAGAATTCACTGCTACTCCAAATACTGCTTTTCTGTGTAGCAATGCACATATATGAAAGAGTGAATGAATGAAAGAGTACTTTGCCTCTAAAATCCATGCATTGACAAAGTTTGCAGTATATACTGGAATAACAAAATATGCAAAGTTTCAAATACGTCTGAAAAAAATATAAGCAGATAAAATGAACGCAGCTGGAAAATACCTCTTTGGTATTAATTGGTGGGGAAAATACATATGAAATGACATTTAATTAAGTGGAGAAAATATATACAAAATGAGTACATTGGGGGGCAAAGTATATGGATATTGCATTTGATCTTCCATGCAGGATGGGTTTTTTTAAAAAAAAAAAACTATCACAAACTAAGATAAACAAGAATGGAACAGGTGATAGAGGCATAAATCTTCAAGAATTTTGTTCTCATGGGCAAGCACAAATAATTTTATCATTTTCCTCCTCACAAGGGGAAAAACTTTTTGTCATTTGGAACTTATTCTTTTGGGGGAAAATATAATTTTTTGTGTGTGGGCAATTTGTGTGTGTGTGTGTGTTTTTGCAACAGCTCCCAAATTGCAAAGATTTTTACCCATCCAAGATCCTTTTCCTCTGACAGAGATTCCCACAGAAACGGGATGCTTGAATGCTTCACGTTTTATAGAATCCTAAAACTTGAACACTCCTGTGAGGAGATGAGGGTGCATTGCAAGAGTCTTTTATAATTCATGTTGATAATATTTATAATTACCACTCCTAACCACCATAAAAACACATACACAAAGAAACACACAAGGCGTTTGTCTCTTACAATCTCATATGAAAGTTGTAAGAAAAAAAAACGTTTTATAGACTCTGTACGAACAACTGACTTATCAAACAAGGCACGAGAAAGGACAAACTATCTCTCTAACCATAGCAACACAAACCATGCAAAAATAATTATTTCCAGCCAGGAAAACTATGTATTTTTCACACATCAAACAAACCTGACAGTTTCCTTTCCTTGCTAGCTATTTTCCTCTGTAGCCTTTATATTTCAGTTGGTGTGCTGTGATATTGCAAGACTAACATTTGTTTAACATATTTAACTTATCAGCAATTTTTAAATTTTTTTTAATGTTGTCCAGTTTTCCAAGGAAGAGCCAATATTTTTGCGTTAGTAATGTCCTGGATTATCAGATAATATATTGCATTCCATGAACTTTCCTCCTTTTTAGATAACTGTAGATTTATCAAAGCATATATGCTTGTGCATGTAGGAAACTGGAATCTGTTGAGGAGAAAAGGGAGTCAAATTATTAATTTACAGAGGCTGGAATGTTAGCATTGAAGGTAGTGTGTTAACATTAAATCACTGAAGAATATTAATTTAGTAACATTAAAATGTTATGAAGGTGCTATAGAATTAATTGATTGCTTTAGTCATTATTAATGCATTAGTTTTAACTGTAATAGAATCAATTAGAATTACTAAAAGTCACCAAATTGTCCTCCCTCCCCCAAATTACCTCCCACACTAATGAAATAAATGGATAGGAAGAATTTATTCTAACCCAATAATTTATTGTAGTTGGTGTTTAATATTAAAAGCAACAATTTCAAATGGTAGAGAACATTTTAGATAAGGAGAATAATAAATCAATGTTTAAGAAATTATTCTTAGCTCTGCATTGTTACAAATAAACTAAAAACAATATACATACAATCAGTCCTCTACATTTGTGGATTTGACTTTCACAGATTTGATTATTTGTGAGTTTCTCCAAATCCTGTGTCCCCAACCTCAGGGACTTCTTTTCCAGGGAACTTTCTCTCTTGGAGGTTCTGATCAGGCCACACAGTTCTTTAAAAAATCACCTCTGGTCCTCGACCAACAGTTGTCTGTCCAGTTAAGGATGGGACACAACCCAATTTTTCAGCACAACAAATCCCCTCCCAAGGGCCCCCATACAAACTCAAGGAAGGAGATGGGCAAGAGAGAGGAAATATAGAGCCACCATGCCAACTCACTCCTTTCCCTGACCTAGTTTAAACCCCAGGTGCCTGCTCTCCTCACCATGCTTCAGCTCCCTTCCCACAGGCACACACATGCATACACACACACACACACACAAACATTTTGACATTTGCAATTTTCTCACTTTTGCAGGGATTCTGCACCCCTCTCCTTTGCAATTATGGAGGGCTGACTGTACTATTCACAATATCCATAATATACAGCAGTTTATCATATCCATAAAACACATCAAAAAGTACAACTTCAGCTCTCTGTACTTCCACTGACATGGCAACAGTTATGGTGAATTTCAATGTGAAAACTTGCAGCTGGGTGGAAAAAGAAAGACAAAAATACCTTTTGATTTTGGCTTCAAAGTCACCATAAACTTATTAAATAAGAATTCTTTACCAAATTGTTTGCTGACCCTAATTTGAAAGTGGACACTAACGGTTTTCTGTGGGGTCATGCAATTCTGGGCAAGGTTTTAGGTGTCCTTATACTGTGTCTGTACCCCTTTATTGACTTGAGTTGATTGGATCATGTATAGTATTCCTCTAGTATCAATCTGTTTTCCTTTACCTCTCATTCATACTTTGTAAAATGTTTTCTCAATACTGGACAAAGACTTGGAATGATGTGTATGATGTTCTCCCTCTGTGTTCAGGACTCCTCAAGAAAGTAAAACAAGTTCATGCTGCAGTCCAACAAAGGCTAAATTGCATGTGATATTAAATACATAGCATGCAACTAAGCCTCAATTTCTCCTTTACACTAAAGCAAGCACATTCAGAACTGACCTGGATTATGAGCACAGTTGTTAATCATTTTGTCTGTCAGAGGTCTCAGGTGAATTGTTCATATGGGACCAAACTAAATTAATTAAATTTAATTAAAATCAGAATTTTAATCTACCCCATTTTCCTATGTGTAGGAAAACCCACACTTTCAGGGTTGTTTTTTTTCCAGAACAGACTAGAATTCAAATTATTCTCCCCCACAGAGCTAACCAGTTCCATAATACTTATTAACCTATGGCAGCAGTTCTCAACCTGGGGGTCGCGACCCCATGGGGGTCAAATGACCCTTTCACGGGGGTCGCTGTTCCCCCTCGCTGCCGCTTCCCCCTGCCAGTGGCTTTTCTCACTTGGACTGCCTCCTCCTCTTGCTCGGCGCCATCTTTTCCTTCTCCCCTCCCATGGAGCTGGCGGGTGGGCGGGGGCGGGCGGGGAAGAAGCTACTGCAACTATGAATCCCATTTTAATACCACAGATAAAATACCAAAAAGAAACAGTAGCAGCGGTAGGCCTTCTAGTCCATGCCACGGGACCTTCTCCCAGGGCAATGGCTCCAGAGGGGCTGCGGGAGCCTCCCAAGGCCCGTGACTCTGTCCATGCACGAAGGCGGGCAGGCGCCTTTTCCCCTCGGCGTTGCCTCAGTCGGGGACGCTGGGCAGGGGCTGGCCTGGCCCCTTTTGGGAGGGAGCGAAGGCCCACCTCCACCTCTGCCTCCGCCTCCACCTCCAGCCTCTCATGCTGCCCTCTGGCTCCAGCTGTGTCTTTGTGGAGTGGCCCCGTGATGGCAATGGCAGCAGTGGCTTGGCTTGGCCGCACCGCACTGCGCTGCGCCTTCCCCACCGCCCTCCTCCTCCTCCACTGCCGCTGCCTCGGCGCGGCGCCGGCATGGCCCAGCTGCGGAGACGGCCAGGCTGGGCAGCTCAGCACTGGCCCAGCACAGCTCCTCGCCAGTGAGTCGTGGGAAGGGGAGGGCAGGAAAGCGCTCTGCTCCCAGCAGGCAGGCAGGCCCTGGGCCTCCTCCGCCTCCCCGCCGCCAGCTCCACCACCACTCCCCTGCCCGGCCTGGCTGGGCTCCTCGGCCCAAAAGGGAGACAAAAGCCCGGCCCAGCGGTGGGGGTGATGGGGTGGCCCAAGCTCCTCACTGGAGCAGGCCACCTTCCACTCCTTGCGCTGCTTGGCCATGGCCGCCACTGCCGCCTCCATGGCCCGCCTGGCAGAAGAAGGGAAGCAGGACCGCGGGATGCCGGGGCGGGGCCGGGGCCGGGGCCGGGGCCGGCTGGCCGAAGGCAGGAACAGCAGCAGCAGTTCCTCACTCGCTCGCTCGCTCTCAGCTCCGCATCTCTAGTGGGAGGGCACAGAGAATTGCCAGCGCGGCGCAAACGCGGCTCAGGGACAGGGACGGAGATGGAGAGAGGGCTGGCTGGCTGGCTGGCTGGTGCAGAGATGTGGCGGAGGAGGGCGACAGCAAGCAGGCGCCCTCCCGTGCAGACGCGCCCCGCTCCGCCCTCCTGCTGCCACCGCCTGCCCCACCACATCTCCATGGGCCGAACCTGCCCGAGTTGAGCGCCCGCAGCCACGTGGGTGAGAAATGCCTTGTGAGGTAAAAGTGGCATGAGTGTTGAGGAGGAGGCTGTGGGGCAAAGGGGAGGCTGCTGGTAAGAGACCAAGGGAGCCTCTGAGGAGACGGGGTGGTCGTAGGGTGACTAATGAGAGGGCACTGGGGTATATTCTCCGTGGGGGGCTCCGTGGGTGAGGGTGGGCAGCACCCAGGCAGGAACAGGGGCGAGGGAGGAAGAGAAATGGGGGGAGTCTTGGCGGCCATCGACCTAACCGTGTTTACTTGGAAGTGAAATCTCCCTGAGTTCAATGGAACGTAACTTCCTCGCAAAGAGAGAGTGGGATTTCAGCTTTGTAAAAAAAAGGCACGGCTCTGGTTACCAAACCTCAAATCGTTGGGGGTCTTAAAACACCCCTAAATGTTTTTTTCCCCTTCCCTCCATGTTTACTGCCGGAAGCAAATTCTTCTGTTTGCAAGCAAAATTTTAAGCAAGGAATGGCAGAGGGTTGGACTGCATGGCAGGGGGTTGGATTTGATGGCCCCTGTGGTCTCTTCCAATTCTATGATTCTGCGAATATTAATCATTAGACTAAGACCACAAGGAGGATGGGTAGGTGGACACACTGAGGAAGTTAGTATTCAGAAGGTGTTTCTCCTCAGAGGAAAAAGAAAGTTATGAACCTGCAACAAAAACAGGGTGCACTATGTCCCTAACAGTTGCTTTACTTTGCACTTTCTCCACATGTTCCAATGGATTGGTGGTACTGGTGTGTGTATATGTGTGTATTATCACCTGGTAACGCACAACATGCTCAATGCTTCTGGTTTCTGGTGGCTGAGGGACAGAGGTGAGGAAGGCCTTGTGAATTGTGCTGCTTATTCTTTTAGTGCTGCACTCCTGTCACATCTTGTTTCTGAATGAGGATGATGTTACATGCCCCTTTTATATTTCTGCTTGGAAAGGGACTTTTTTTTTTTTTTTTGGTGCCAAATTTGTGAGCTTTGCCTGTCTCTTTGGACAGTTCAGAAAGTGTTGTCATCCTGAACTGAACATGTGAGATTATGCTCCCGGGATGAAACTGCAGCACTCTGCACATGGCTTTCAGGTGGAAGGAGAGAAGGCCCAACAATAATAAGTGTTGAGGGAAGACAGGAGAGAAAATAAAAGTGAAATTTTCCTGATTTTTAGGGGCAGGGAGGTGGGAGCTGGTAATCTTCAGAGCAGGTAAAACTTTTTAAAATGCAGTGAAGCAGAAATTAGCATAGCTTAAATCAATGTGGCAGGATAGCGAGAGAGAGAGAGAGCCTTGCTTATATATCAAAATTCATGTTGCTGGAAGACTTAAAATTCCTGCCAAAGAAATCTCTTAAGTTTGTTCTGTACACATTTAGTTCAGTAGAATAAGCCATATTGATGCAACTTGTATTGCAAAAGGGTTTCTCACATAATGTCTATCAGAAATAGTTTTTGAGGTGATACAATGAGTTTTCCTAGCACCATAAATAGAACTGAGAATTGTGCAGTTGACAAGAAACTATGTTGTTAGATTAATCTTTTGTATTAATGCAGCTATTGTAATATATTTTTTTCATTAGCAAACCATCCCATGACAATGGAGCATGGAGGAAAGAATGTTAAGAAAAAAAATATCAGATATTTACATTACGATTCATAACAGTAGCAAAATTACAGTTATAAAGTTATAGTTACAGTTACAGTAACTATAACAGTAGCAAAATTACAGTTATAAAGTTACAGTTAAAGTTACAGTTATAAAGTAGCAACAAAAATAATTTTATGGTTGGGGGTCACCACAACATGAGGAACTGTATCAAGGGGTCACGGCATTAGGAAGGTTGAGAACCACCGACCTATGGGTTTGCCCAGTGCCTGGAAGATGAATGCTGGTATAGGGAATTGTCTAGTTGAGACGTAACTCTGATGTTCAATCAGCACACCTTGGATCATGATTTCCCATTCATTTTCGTACTAATGTCAACTCCATGCCCTTCAAAAGAATGTTAAAACAGTCTTCCCTGGAAGTCAGCATGAGCCCTGGAACCCTTTGAGCTCTGTATTGATTTTTTGTTAGAGGGCAATGGCTAGTTATGTGACATGACTCCAAATTAACTTCTGCAGGAACCTCAAGGAGAGTCAGTATTTCCAAGATGTCCTCAATGGGCTCCTTCTCTGAGTGACTCTCCCTTTTATTTTGCTAACATCACGAGCACTGCCCATTTCCTTTCCACTTCAGTTACTCAGAGGGACAAAATAAAGAGAGTGGAGACGGCTCACTTTGTTCTTATCACTGTCACTCACCAGAAGGAGGCTGATGAAAAGTTAGTGAAAGCCTGAAAAAGAGCAGCAGAGCTTGGGGACTAGTGTAGCATCTGCAGGAGGCCCTGCTGGGTTGTGACCTATGGAAAAGGACCACTGTGTCAGCCCTTGAGACCAGCCCCACACAGACTTTGTAGAGTCATCACACCCTTGGCAGCAGAACTGCCGTTTTCCTCATCTAATATATAAAAGTCAAAGTTTGCCTGTGAGTTTGTCTGTTTGTCTGCGCCAGGCGAGGAAAGACCTCATATGATTGGCTGGCTGTGAAGATTTTATGGAATCCTGAGGTTGGCAGTTTAGGGAGGGGCCTTTAGGATTCTCAGCCAGAGAGCTCTTGGGCCTCAGACCGGTTGCTATGGAGATGAGGCCTAGCAGTAAGAAGAAGGGCAGTGTATTTCCTTAGAAACCAAACCTCTGTTATGTTAACAACCTTGAATACAGATTGGATTGGGGACTATGGGAAAAGTTACAGATACTGGACAAGGCAGTTTGGGGAATTACAGACACAGGATCTCAAATCTGTGTACTTCAACCGCATCTAATTCCTAAGGTAAGGTAAGATAATGCCTAAGGTATTTCTAACAAGTGTTACCTATGAGAAAATAAAATCCTGGGCAACGCTGGGTAAATACGCTAGTTATACTTAAAAATTTGAGCTACTCCAAAGCTGGCAAAACTTACTTTTTGGACTGCAATTCACAATCCCCCATCTAACATAAGTGACTGAATTTTTCCCAGTCTCTTGTGATGCTGCATAAATCCTGGGATCTGGTAGTCACACTACAGGAAAAAGTGCAGTTCTGTGCTACTTCCCCCGGAACCTACACAGGTTGCAAAATGGGCCATTGAGCAAGCTGGTATCTGCAGTTCTTCAGTGAGACTTGAGATCTGTTCGGAGACCAAATTTCATTTAGATCAGGAGGCAAAAAGTGCAATTATCAGACCACATACAACCCACGGGGCAATTTTTGCAGTACCCCAGTTTCCCCCCCACACACACTCTTAAAACACCAGTTTCATAACAATTTGCATATATCACTAATATAAGAAATCATGTTATTCCATATTCACCAACAACAGCTGGGAGAAAAAGAGTTTAGACTTTTCTGAAACTTGTGATGCTTTCTTCTCAGAAACATAGTTCTTTAAAAAGTGCCTAAAGAAATAGGGAGTTATGCTTCTATGGGCTTATATTTTATTTTACCTTCTTATATCCAGAATCCATTTTAAATATCTTCATTGCTCAGAAACACAGTGTGCTGTAATGCTGGACTATGACTCTGGAGACCAACATTTGAATCTCTTCTTAGCCATGGAAACCTACTGGGTGACCTTGGGCAAGTCACACACTCTCAGCCTCAGAGGAAGGCAAAGGCAAACTCCCTCTGAACAAATCTTGCCAAGAATAGCCTGTGATAGGTTCACTTTAGGGTCACCGTAAGTTGCAAGTAGCCTGAAGGCAACACAATAACAACAAACTGATCAGATCATTCAATAGTATAAACTACATTGTTCAAAATAAATAGACTGCGATTTCAAGAACACTATTTTTTTTTTTAGGAACTGTTCTTGATTTCAAAGTTACAAATGCCAGGAAAAAGAAAAACCCCTTCTCTAACCATTCAGCATTAAATATGTATTTCAATAGACTAATGCGCAACTTTAGTACAAAGAGTACATTTAAATTTACACTTGAAACTAGTAATGACATAAATACATGAATAATGGAATATAATTTTTGTTCCATTTGGTGGCACTGCATGCAATTGCACTACACCATGAATGAATGCTTTAAATATCATGTGAGCTTGTATTTTTTTTTAAAAAAAAAAAAAGAATGATTTAAACTGCCTTTGTAAGCAAATAATTCATTTTTTCTTCTTCCAAAAAAAAAAAAATACATTAGAAGCAAAAAAAAAAATCCTCAAATTCTCAACACACATAATCTTACACATATATATGTGTTAAAAGCTCTGATGTTTTTGACAATGAGCTAAAAGAATCTGTAGATGGGAAGCGGTAATTCATTAAAAATCAAATCCCTAAACCAGTAAATGAAAAATCTCTATTATTTAAGTATAAGCTAATAATTGCAGCATGTATCTGTGATTTATGAGAAAGGAAATATCTATGAAAAAGACAAAATAAATATCAGGAAAATAATAGAAAACATATGAATGTAAAATGTAGAAAAACCAGGAAAATAATGGCAAACGTATGAAATAATTTACATCATGTACCAGATGGTAAATGCAATAATTCAGCTGTAATAATACTTTCAGCTTCCTTCTGTTATAGTACATTTTATCTCACATTATAAAAGTAAATCTATAAAGGTAGAAAAATTAGCCAAAGATGATTTACCTAATTTCAAAAGAGACAATGAAGACATTAAAATAGTTAAAGATATTCCATTTATTAATCATTTATTAGTTATTAATTAGAATGGAGATCACAGTCAAGAAATCAGAAGAAGTCTAGGACTTGGAATGATAGCTACAAAGGAACTAGACAAGATCATCAAGTATAAAAAGATATCACTGAATATTAAAGCCATGCCATCACATTTCTGGTTTCAAAGCTGGAGAGTGAAAAAAACTAATAGGAAGAAAATAAACTCATTTATAATCTGTTGCTGAAGAACAGTTCTGTGGCTCCCATGAACTGCCAAAAAAAGTCAAATAAATGGGTCCAACAGCAAATCAAGCCTGAATTCATCCAAGAAGCCATGATGACTGATCTGGGACTGTCATACTTCGGACGTATCATAAGAAGACATGACTCATTAGACAACACAATAGTGCCTGTACAGGTAAAAACCATAAAAGGCAGTAGGACAAGAAGACAGCATCACAGATTAATAGACTTAATCAAGGAAGTTATGGCCCTGAGTTTGCAGTACCTAAGTAGGGCTCTTTTCGCACGGTATTTTTGATGACGCACTCACATTTGTGCAATGCGGTCCGCTCATGCATTTTTTCATTTTCAGCTTGAAGCTGAAAATGGTGCACGGTTGCACATCACTCCGAGTCCCACATGCACTTACCTTGTGTGCGGAGCCTTGGGAACCGGGACGTTCATGCTTCCTGTCCAGTGCAGCCTGGGAAGGTCCCAAGCTGCACTGCGAAAGGAAAAGGCAGGGCTCTCATGTGAGCAGGAAGCTGGTGTGGAACCGAAAGATCCCGGACGCGAGAGCCTCTCTCCGGAGGCTGCTCGCACGAGCACCGCACCCCAGCGCCAAGAAAAGGTGAGTTGCAGAAAGGACCTAGGACTGTTGATAACAAGGTGACCTGGAGTTCTGTCACTCATAGAGTCACCATCAGTTGAAGTTGACTTGTCAGCAATTAATAACAACAATAAAAGTAAATGAAGGCATCTCAGTCTTCACCAAATAACATATTAAAAAATGCAAAGCACAGCCTCCCCTTGAAAAGTCATTTGTTCATCTTTAATTCAGAAAAGCCTTATGAAAATTAAGTTAAAGTTGAGTCTCAGGTGTTTATAGAGGCCACAGGTCTACATAGAACAAGAGGACACTCAAGGCTTCAAATGATTGCACTCCAAGTGAAACTGGAAAATTTTTAAAGGAGCAGTACCAAATAGTTGGATGTCTGACAGCCCGATGTTGCAACTGGTCACAGACCTCACATTTTATGTCTGATTTGGTCATAACTTCTTTGGGACTTATTCCCACGTAATGATGAAAAAGAGTGGTTACAACATTGGCAAAATTTAACCAGACGTATGAAGCTTCAACAAAATTCCAAGCTTTTATGCCTTGAAACGGCACTTAAACATCCAATATTTGTTAAGAGGATGCCTACATTTGATGCCATGAATTCTGGTCATTGACTGTTTAACAATAACAACTCATTGCCTGAACACTATGAGTTTTCCTAGATTTGCCTATTGAGAGAATTAACTTAAGGAAAATACTGTGCACTTGGAAATAATTCCTAGGGCTTCAAATTAATGGAAGTAAAAACAATACATCCCTATCAATTCTTCAGACTCTTGCCCGGTCTAAACCATGCTAATTATTCATACAAGCCAGTCAAAACTGTTAAGCCATGCTTCAAATACCTTTCAATTAACTCTCTTATGTTTTCACATTTTGTTGAGCTCTGACATGGGATGCAACTAAACGTTCCCTGCAGCTGGTGTTCAACACAAGGTCAGATTTATCAGACTTAAATTATACAAAAAGATATTTTATATTTCTCACCAAACTGTCACTTTGACACATTATGTATGTTAAATCTCTTCCCCTCTCCCCCTTAATCCTATATTTTTAGTTTATTATAATTCACAGAAACAATGAAATGCACTCAGTGCCACTGTTTGCTGCATATGTTTTTCCTGTTTCAGTTTGGCATTCTCAGGAGTAAAGATTCATGCTTCACTTTAACCATATACACAATACACATGTAAAAATATGCTTTAGGGATTAATGCCAAAGCAATCTAGTTTAGAATACACACAATCGTATCCATATTTGGTCTCCACTGCTCTCCAATGATTTTCTGGTCCACTTTTTGGTTTTCTTTGTTTTCCCCTTTCTGTTTAGTTGTCACACTCTCTGTTTATGTTATCTGTCCTCATTTTCCATGTGTATCTGTCAACCTTCTCTTAACCTCTCCTTGCTTTACCCTTAGGTATAAAATCTCTCTTACGATGTTCTTCAAATCGTTTCTCTCTTTCCTTGTACTCTTAGAAGAAATGGAAAGAGTGTTTGTTTTATCTTTCTCAGTGACATAGTGGCAGAGTGACAACGTTGAAAAACATATCAGCCACCTCAAGATTTCTCACATTTTGGGGATTCTTTGTGAAAACTAAATAATATGTTTTATGTTCCATGGAATTTGTCCTGCCAACTACTTTGTGTGCAATACCACGCACTCTGTCAGACCCTTCACAAAATTCTTACATAAAGTCCTGAAGTGCTAAAAAAGTAGGAAAATACACAAAAACTGCATAATTTTGCCCAGCTGAAGGAGGTTTTTTGAAATTTTCAGTTCAAGCATGCAAGAATGAAATAAGCACAGGTTTAAATTCTTAAGCCTTGGTACCTCTACAGTGCAGCAAAAAAACAAAAACCCAACACTTAAGTACATGTAACAAAAATAAACACGTTTTGTTCTCCTGGTTCCCACTGCCTTCCTCTCCACTTCTTTCTTTACTTGTCTTCTTTGTCTTGAAGAAACTATTAAGCCAAAATTTGAGATGTGTCCATGTAAAAGATATCTTGGTTAAATAATTCAGAGGGTTGCATCCAACATCATGGTAACAGAAAAAACATAAGAGGTAGCAGAGCTCTGCTTACAGTTTTGCAAACACTAGGTGGATAGCAGGAACAACCAATGCTGCACCACCTAATTATGTTTGAATGAGCTGTGCAAGCACTGGTTCAATAGTTTGCAAAATGTTCGTGCAGTGGCTTGTGCAAGTGGAATCAAAATATTAAATCTGATACTTGCGCAAGGATTAAAATAACTTTCATGGAAGGTGTAGAGGGTGCTGTATTGTTTTAAAGTGAGTTTTTTAAACTTTTAAATTGTATGTTATTATTCTAACTAGGGATTTGAAGTGTTTTAGTATTGCGAGTAGTTCACTTCTGCTTAAATACAGTTTTCCCCACATTCACTAGGTTTAGGTGCACAGGAAAGTGGAAAAATTGCAAATATCAAAATGTGTGTGTGGTGTCTTTGGGAAGGGGGTGAGGCATAGTTGGGAGAGTGGCTTCCCAGGGTCCAAACCAGGTCAGGAAAGGAGAGGGAAGGGTGTGGGTTGTCATGGTGGCACTATGTTTTCTCCCTCTTGCTCATCTATTTCTTTGGGTGTATGGGGGGCATTGGGAGAAGGTTTGGGGTTCTAAGAAATCAGGCTGCAAACTGTCCTTAGCTGGCAGGCAGCAACTTGCTGGTGGAGAAGGAGGAGGACCAGACGTGGGTTTTTAAAGGTCTGCATGACCTGATTGGAGCCACTGGGAGGGAAGTTTCCTCTGGAAAGGAAGTGCCTGACTTGCAGGGACAGAGGCTAAAGAAACAAATGCATGAAAGTCGACCCACAAATGTGGAGGGCCAACTGTATTCACTTTTTCTATGTTTTTAACTGTATTGCTCTTTTAAACTGTAAGCTGCGTTAAGTCCCAAACTTGGAAGGAAGGCAGAATACTAATACTAATAGAAACATAGTACTGGCCACAACCCAGAAATAATAGCATTGTTATCCCTTACGGTCTCTACATTTTTATTTTTATCTAGCTGCATGCTGAAGCTGATTCTCCCCTTAGATGAAAACTCTCTCAACTCTAATTTCTTTTATTCACACAAAGATGTCTCACTTTAGTAATTAGTGCTTTGGAGCCTCCCCTTAGTCTTATGTCATCCTGGGAAACCATCTTTAACTACTACTGCTCAATGTCTCCATGCATAACTCTCCAGTTAAATTCTACCACAGGGATTTCATAACTTTTTAATCAATGACTGTGGCCAATTGCCAGGGATTTTTTTTTTAATCTGACATCTTTTATTACTGTTGTGTTTTTTTAATCTGTAAACTTTCACACTAGTCTTTTGTTTATTACAGATGTTCCAAATGAATTTATTATTACTTTTTATATGCCATTATACTTTTCTCCCTTTCCTTTTCCTTTTATTTTTTTAATTGAACTTAAGGAACCTTCTAATATCTGGCCCAGATCCAGAGCTGTATTCAAAGATATTATGCAGCTTTTTCTCTTTCTCTTTCTTTTCCTCCCTAATGTGAACAAAAATGCAATAACAGAGAATGCTTAAAGGAAGCCAACTATCCTACTTCTCTTTGCCTATAATGGAGGCAAAAAGAACCAAATTCCAATTGCTAGTTCCAAACCCAACAGTTCTATTAAATCACTGAGGATTACGCATGTATTGTCTTTGTTTTTAGCAACTGACTCAATAAGTTTTTCTTAGCCAGAACTAGCAATTGGATTTAGGCACTGGTTTCTATTCTGTGTGCATACTAGAATACTGCTTCTCCATCAGAGTTGGACAATACAGTGATGGTCTTTTCACTTATGTGGAGAATTATGTAAAGGATATAGTCTTGAGCTCCAAGAAACCAAATAATCTTTTTTTTTTAATGTCTTATAAGAGAGAAATAACAACAAGGAGTTCTGTGGTAGCTTAAAGGTATACATATTTTTGTTACAGTGTGAGATTTTGTGGACTACAAAATTCATGACTACAGAAATATTTAGTTTATGCCTGCATCCACAACTTCTAACATCAACTTCTTATTTGGCCTCATCATGTGTTCTGGACTTATAGCCATTTCAACTTACTCAAAAGATATGGCCTATGCATATAAATATATGATATAAACTGATAATACATTTCAAATCCTTTTGCTATACATATTTGGGATGCTGGCAAGTGTAATAAGTGTTCATAGAAGTTCTGTCTCTTTGTCCTACACCTATTCTAGATGTGTGTGTGTGTGTGTGTGTGTGTGTTGGGGAAATTACACCTGCTCTGGCATTTTGCACTAGCAAGTCCCATCAATGTCTCAGTGTTGTTCCTTGAACTGGCACACTGATTTTGCATGGTTGGAATACATATAGCAGAGCATGGTAAAGTTGCTTTTTGCTCTACATATCCCACAATCCCATAGGCAGCCCAGGTCAGAGATTTCCCTACCACCCAAAGAATGACACTGGACTCTGAAATTGAGGACAAAAGGTCAGAATTTTGTTGAATGCAGGATTCTGCAATACAGCAGCAAAACAGGACATGTGAGCAATAAACCCTTGGAAGCTCAGATAAGCCAATTCTCCCTCAATAAATGACCTCTTGGCTTGTAACTATGGGTGTAAGAGCCAAAGTTTTTCTTTGTCTGTTCCCTGTAAAGGAGAGCAAAGGGTCCCAAGAGATTCCTCCAGGAGTCTCTCCTTCTCTCCTCCCAGAATGCAGGTTAGCAGCCCTCTTGAAGAGGGTTCCATTTGGGTCAAGAATCCACCTTCTCCCATCAATCTGGCTGGCAGTGATAGAGTTGTGGACAAATTCCTTCACCTTGAGGTGTCCCAAGAAGCCCCACAGAGAAACATAGAAAAACTGAATGCTTGCTCCTTGTCAGTTGTGACTAACAATGCAAAATGACAAAACAACAAGCCAACTGAACATGAAAACTTTGCTTCCTCCATCCTAAATGAGTGTGTAAAAGTATATTTGTGGAGAGACAAAGAGAAAGGGAGAAAGCATGGAGTGTGTTTCTCCCTCTTGCTCATCTTCTTCCTTCGGTGTGTGAGGGGCATTGGGAGAAGATTTGGGGTTCTGAGAAATCAGGCTGCAAACCATCCTTAGCTGGCCAGACAGTGATTTGCTGGTGGAGAAGGAGGAGGACCAGAGGCGGGTATGGCAAATCAGGTTATGGCAATCTAGGTATGGCAAAAAATTCTCCAAAGACAACTTGACAGAACCCATGAAGTATAGGGAAGGAAGGTGGGGAGCTGCATCTAGGAAGGAGGTTAAATCCTATGGTGCACTACGTTAAATAGACTTGTACAACAAAATGTGATGCAGCAGTATCGGGACGTATGCTTTTCCAATGGCCGGGCAGGGCAAAACCACTCCCAGCTAAGAGCTGGAAAGAGCACTTCCAAGCATGTATACCAAAATGGATTTTTTCTATATATTGCCATTTAGAAGATGCACAAACATCCAGTCCCTGAAATAGGCCTGAGGAGACACAAATATATCATGCCTTACCACTGATTAGACTTCTGTAACTATTGAAGCAGATGATCCACCTAGCAAATACCAATTTTAATGCCATAATTTGTGGATTATACAAGTCAGTTTGTTGCTGCCCTTTACTTGCAGTTCTTTTTCATAACAAATTCGCATTTGAGTTTTTTAAAGACTAGGGACAGATGAAAAATTCTGAGTCCATGCCAGTTTTAATGTATCCAATCACAAGTCCATTGTATGCAATGTCTGTTTCAATCTGTGATTTAAAAAAAAATCATGGAAGTTTTTATTTATTTTAGACACTTCCTCTAATATATGCATTCCTTCTGCAAAATAATTTTACCAACCAGTGTGTCTGTATGCAGCATTTTCAAATATAAACATTTCTCAGTGCAGTTTTTGAGTTGAAACCTGAACTGCAAAATCTGGAGAAGATAACTCGTTTCCAGGAAAGATAGCTATCTTCTAAACTGCACATTAATCTGGGAAGTGTCCATAAGATCAGTCTACTTTGGTCATGTTCCACAAAAAGAAAACTGTATTCCACAAGAAAATAACTGTATTCCAATCCTCACATTAGTCTGGGAAATGTGCACAAGTTGAATTCACTCTAAAATGCAATCCAAATGAAATTCTCTTCCATGCATCCCTATTGCATGCCTTCTAAGTCTATCATCTGTGTGGATAGCATATTCTTGTCTCGGGACTTTAATGTCTTGCTTTTGTGGAGGTTCCAGTGTACCCCAGCATCCTTCTGCTTTCTCAGGTAGGGCCCCTTCAATTTAGGAGCCAGGTTACTTCCATGTGTACAAAACAACATGGGTATAGAACTATCACAATGCCTCTAAATTATCCATTGTTGCCATTGCAAGCAACAATACAATGTTTTTTCCCATTGTTTTCTGGCAAAATATGGGAAATAAATACCCAAGCTGCCACATATTTAATTTAATTTTATAATCTCCATTTGGAACAGTCCAACAAAATCACTTAATAATGCTCATTTTTCACATACTGGCATGTCTTCACTTTCAGAGGAAACTAATGGGCAGTAGACGCAGTCATGCCCAGATCAGATCTTGAAAGAATAATATCATTAGGGAACACAATGAAGAAATGCAAACTTCATAAATACTGCTTACAGAATTAATGGAGAGTGCCACATTTACTTCATTAGAATAATCAATTCAACTCCTGAAAGATATTATTTCTGTTTTACGTTATGCGTTCAACATCATTTACATTTCATTGTAATGCTAAATATATACCCAGTGTAACCTGATATAAAGGCAAGGGCACCATTCAGCGGCTTCACAGAGATGTTCCTTCATTTCAGCTAATAACAGTTGCTCTTAATTTACTTTAAGCAAACATTCCTCATTTTGTATTACATTTGGTGTATGTAAAACAATTTGCAGACCTAATGCCTAGTGACAATATTAAACAGATCCAACTATTAACTCCACCAAAAATTTCAAGGACTGCAGGGAAAAAGTAGGTCAGAATGTAATAGTGACATTGAACTTTTCAACTGGGAATAATTAGGTTTTATATCCAGTGTTCCGTGACCTAGTCTGAAATGCAATAGAATAAAAAGAAGGGTTTGGCTTTATTTGTCATTACTTAGGAGCTGTTTTCACCAACCTTCTTTTTATTGCCTACACCTTAAGAATTCATAATTGTTAACCCACTCAGAGGGAAACAGCTTGCAACTGTAGCAAACATTATGGCTACTTAGCATGCCATAAAGAATCTGTTGTATCCTCTGATGGCATCATTTGGGAAGAAGGATGATGGTTCCCTACACCCAGTCCTTTATATTCTGCATCCAGTCATTGCAATGCCTCATGTTACTTGATGCATGGAGTGTAAAGATGTAAAAGTTATAGTCAGGGACCTGTAACAGATTTGACCTTTACTGGTATGAAAAGACTTGCTCCGTACTTCAGGAACAAAGGTGAATTTAGGATTGTAGCTGTCCACCATTTTTTTGCACTTTTCCAAATACTGGAATGTAGATCTTGGAGATACAGTGCATATGCATTTTGAGACTGAACACATATTTCCATAATATTTGGAAAGCAAATAATATTTTAATACTTATTTTGAGATTATGGAGAGGGTGTTTTTTAATCAGATTAATGTGAAAACACAATGATACAGAGTGTAATTGTGGGTAAAAGCCCCTGAGAATCACTCAGACTCACAATAGACAGATTTGTCAATCCATATAAACCAAGTATTAAAGTAAAATTATTTCATTCCAAAGATGGTGTGTGAACTATGTCCCCTCATGTTCTTCCTCTGGGGTGTTTTGAAAGATTTCCCTTTTATTCAAGGGCAGTCATCTGATGCAAAGGACACAATAGAATGCACTTATGCCCTTTTAGGTCACACAACAAGACCACCTTTTTCATTATTTACTATTGTTCCAACCGCCATTAGATACTATTCAACCTGCTGTAGGTCTCGACCTGTAATTACTCACCTCTCTGCAATGAATCTTAAACCTTTTATTTACAGGCACTGCCCAGTGTGATAAAACAGTGTGCCATCTGCTTCAGTCATGGGTTCATCCTTATGGGGATTTGTAGAGGCAAGGCAGGCTGCTGTCTCATGACATCCTTTAGTTCCTTCTTTGTCTTCTAATGCTCCTTGCAGAAGGGCATACAACATTGTGACAGATACTATCATTCACTGCTAAGTGGTTACAGGGAACAATGTTTTGCTGTGTGTGCAATATCTCTGGCAAGGCAGGCCTGGGCTTTCAGGAAGAGTTACAACATGAAACAGTATTCAAAGGCCTAGCTGTGATAGTCTGTATCAGTATGCAAACGGCTTTTTACAGTTTAAATGAGAGAGAGAGAACAGTCTTTCACTCATAAGCTTTTGTAGAATGGATCTCTTTCATCAGTTCTCTAGGTTAGTCTTTAAGGTGTTAAAAGGTCTCTGTGCAACATGAAGGCATAAAGTCTAAACAAGCCAATTGTCTCTTCATTAACAAAGGAAAATCCTGCTTACACATTACCTGCTTAATGAAGAAGTACACTGAATTTGATGCTGTTCTGCCTGTAATACCTTCCTTTGGCTTTAGATTCAGGTCAGAAGAATCACTTTGCCTTTTCCCTTGCTTTTTCTGACAAAGCGAGAAGGAGGCTGCTCATGGTCATTCATTCTCAAATGAAACTGCCAGCTTTATTAACAGTTTTAAGGGCTTTCACTGAAGACTGAAACCACTTGTTGGAAAAGTAGTACCTTATTCAAGTAATACAAACAAAGCCATTTCCGCAGTAGATTTGAGGCCCCTCCCTAAACTGTAAACCCTAGGATTCCATAGGATGTTGGAAGTGAAATAATAGCACTATCTAGTGCAGAAATGGCTCAAGAATGGGGACCTGAGATCAAGCTCTTGGATAATCACAATAGTGTTACTCTGCTTGCTAGGGGGGCTCCCCTAAGGGATTCCCAAAATCTGTCAAAATTGTGGGGAAAATCAGCTCAGAGCACTGCGTTAGCTTTACAAGAGGGAGGGTAACTGCAGGACCTTGTAACCCAGATTTTACAGAGTCAGACCAAGCCAAGAACTAGGCAGGTTATTCAGTTTAAAGATTTTATTAAACCCTCAGTAATTAAAGCAAACAACAACAAACACCCTCACGCATTCATTCAAGAGCTAAAGAAAAAGAAAGTAAGGAAAATTGATAGGGATTTTGTTTTGGGGTATTCAGAGGCAATACTTTACCTTGATTTAATGCCCAAGGGAGCCATTGTTGAAAAACTGGAGATTCAAAGTGATGAAACTCAGAATGGGGGAAAGGGGGGGTGAGGCAAGACAAACTGACAGGGATTCAGGAGGAAAATGTGAATGAACCCACGAACAGATAAAAATATGTGGTTTTTATAGAAAAAATATACCTGGAGGGCTGGTTCTCTCCCTGGGAAAACAATAGTACAGGAGGCTAGATCAAAAGCCTTCAATGACCAACATCTCTGGCTGAATGTTTTCTCAGTCCTTTGTGAATGATACTGCCCAAGTGAGACAAAAGGCACAGGTAGAGTGGAAATTGCCCACACTAGGCAGGCTGATTGTGATTCTATTGAGCTGCCATATCAGTGCAAAAGGGCCCTTTTGTCTGTTTGATGGTCAGAATGTCTTCCAGGGATCCCTGGCTACGTGACAAATTGAGTCTGAGTCACTTTGGCTTGACCAAAGTTTTAACTTCCGCCTTTCAGCTTTCCTGCCTGCGTGCACTTTCAGTGGCCCTGTCAGACACATGGAATGATTTCTAATATTAGCCACGTGGAGATATCAATTTGATGTGATAAATTAATAAATTGTAGACCCTGGGAGAGAGCTGTTGGCCGTACTTACAATAGTTTATCAAACATCATACACAACAACAGGGGCGTCTATCCATGCTGCCTTCGGAAAGATGATGCCCTCCCCTATATTTTCACCTTTCCCAACTGCACTTTATCATGTTAACTAGCAACACCTTGGACCTCTTGCCTCTGAGCAACGGCAAGTACGTGATGGAAGTTATCTCTTTGCCCACATATCCAAGAAGGTTTGGTAAGAGAATGAAGAATGACTACTTAGAAAGGATCAACAGCTGATGCTGTCAGACATTTTTTAAGATAACAGTTCCCAGAATTCTTGAGTCATCAAGGCCATTGTGTCAAGCAGGAAACACAAACAAGAGCTTGAACAAGCCTGTAGATGGGGAACTCTGACAAGTCTATCTAAAATCCAAATTCTGTGAATTTTTATGTTAAAAATACAGAGAGAGCAAGAAAGAATGAATTTTTTTCTTCAAATGCATGCATTGCTGGATTCATGTTCCTATTTACTTCAGTGCGTCCTTGCATATTGTAGTTCATAGTGAATTTTGCATATTTTTCAAATGTATGCATGTTTCATTTTTCTTTCTTTCTTTCTTTCTTTCTTTCTTTCTTTCTTTCTTTCTTTCCTTCCTTCCTTCCTTCCTTCCTTCCTTCCTTCTTTCTTTCTTTCTTTCTTTCTTTCTTTTTCACAGAATGCATTGCAAACCCTGAAGTGTATGGATTTCTGACAAACAGTTATGTCCAATTCCATGTTCAGTCAGGAAGATGCTGAACTAAGTAAATCTATGTAAAAAAATAAATGATTGGGGGAATTTCTTACAATGGACTAGCAAGAGTGAAGTAATGAACTCTTTGAACTACCTGGAAAATCACAATAGTGAACTATCTAGTAAATCGCAAGTTGCATAGAAGTACTTTAATTATTATATTCTTCCCTGCTTTGGAGGTTCATTTCTCTCCACTATTCTTACTGCTTACACAAAAATATTTTTTCTTAATGTGATACAGTTAAAATGAAACTTTGGTAATCAATTGTTTTTAAAATCTTAATGATGAGTTTCAAATATTTATTATATTTCATATGAAAACATTTCTTTATTACATTTAAGATACAAGGGATTCTGTTGTTTATTTATTGTTGTTGGTATTAGTGCAATGGCTTTATGTAAAATTGAATAAAAAGGGCAAATAACCAACCATATAATCAACAACACCCTCCCAAATTACTAGCAAAACTGTAATATAAAAATGGAATAATCAGACAAGAACACATCAGTGAGAATTATAATGTAATGAGGTCCATTTCATCTGATTAAACAAACTATTGTGCTGAGATTATGAGCTGAGTGGATTTGTACAGATTATTTTGCTGGGTGAGTTATTATTTTCAGTTCTTCCATTTTTTTCTCTAGCTTTTGAGAGTCTCAGTTCTTCATATCTCATACCCAATAGGGTGGGTTATTTTTTTACCAAATAAGCTGCTAATCGGGGGGTTTTCATAGCACGCTAATGCTTCCCAGCCTACAGTTTCAGAAACATTGGCTTTCTCAGGAAAAAAAAAATTGTTTCTAACACAAAAGAAACATAGCTCATGCAGTGTGCTGGGCCTCTGTCACCAAGCAGATGGGCTGTGCAGTCTCTTGTTGGTTTCATGTTGGGCCCACATTAACAGCTGTCCAATTCTATAGAAAGAGTTGGATTTCTATTAGTGACTTTCTTTGATATCTATGTTTGCATTAGCTTGGTAGTTTAAGGCTCAGAAAAAATATGAAATCTGAGAATGGACTGAGAAAGTGAATTTTCCTTTGCTTCTAACGTGCTTGCAGAGTTATCATACTCAAGGTGGGGGAAGAAATAGGTAATGCTTGCACATTTTGATTTTCTTTTTTGCTTCTGTGTTATAAAAGCCTTAGGAGTCCATCATCCATCAGCCTTACCTTGTGTCTGTGTGTGTATGCACCACAGCCCAGGTACTCCTCATTTACCCAGCCATGGAGAAATGGATTGCCAGCCAGGGATAGTTTGTGTAGAATTAGTTGTTTAGGGTCTCAGTTCCACCATTGGTTGTGAGGGGACCATCAGTGCAAGGGCTAGAATGCTTATCTGCTCTGTACTACTTGCAGTATCATTTACCACCAATAAAGCTTACCTGATAGCAGTAACATGCAGTATTCTGGAAGCACACCCAGTTCCAGAAGAGAACAGCTTGATAGTACAGTGGATCACCCAGAAAGGTGCACATTCAGTGCCTGTCCAGCCCCATTCAAAAGGTCCAAAATGGCAAATGAGGAGAAAGACCTAGAGAATTCCTGGCTAATAGTGTAGACTGGGTTAAATGGACAAATATTCTGACCTTCTGTAAGTAACCTGATTATATCCCTTATACCTTGAGGAAAGACAGGGAAAACAAATCCAACAAAGCAGATAATACAGGAAACAAGAGTCACGCATGCCCCTGAACAATTTCTTATGTGCACATTTTAGGTGTTATTGGATCTTCTGATAGGTTATGTTTTTTAGTTTCTCCTCAGATATATGACAGCTGTATTAACTGACAACAGTTGAAAGTGAACACTGAAGGATTTGCCCAAACATTTTTGTCAGCTGTGATAAATATGAAATAATTTAATATCAGCTATTTCTTACTTGGTGTTTGCAAAAAAAAAAAAAAAAAACCTTTGGTCTGTCCAGTTCCAGAAATGTTCATTTAAAAGAAAAGGAGAGAGAGGTTTGTATATGAGCTACTGTTATCAGATGTGGGTGAAATGAACAATATGCAGATCCAGACAAGCTATCCCCACATGCTTGCTGAGGAGGAAGTAGATTGCCACTGGCATGAAGTGAACTTTATTTGCCCTTAAAGTTTTTTTTTTTAAATAAAAAATAAAAGGAAAAGTGCACAATGAAAAGCAATGAGGATTTTTATCATCTAACTATATACTGGAATAGGTCAACCATTCAGCAACTGTAGGACAAAAGATTAAAAACATAGAATATTGCTTTCACAACATGATTAATTGTGTTGACCCTCGATGTCACATAGGTGCTGTGAAGGAACACAACAAAGGATTTATCAGTGCTGAATCAAAATGCAGTAGGTAGTGTGAACAAAATAGCAAGTGTTTGAAATGTTTGGTCACACTTTTTTATATACTTGTGGAATCTTTCAGGGAAAAGAAACGCTACCCCCTACCAACATCATCTGTCACTAAACATTTGCGTCATTTTAATGGATGCCACATTGTTGACACTGCAGTGTTACAGCCTGCATTATTCTGGGGACCACATCAGCCAAAACAAGTCGGAGCATGACCTAACCATGAGAGTTTCTTACTGGTATCAGCTAAACATTTTAAATTAATCATTAATTGTTCCCCCATATGTCAGTGCAAAGGAAAAAAAAAAGAAATTGTGCTTATTAACCATTCTTTATGTTCTTCTCATCCTGTCCTCTGTTGGTCCTTATATTTGGCCTCACAAGCCAAAAGAAGCCATGCTGGCATGGTTGAAGGGTACTTTTTTCATCACTGGCCACTGGCTGAATCCACCTACTCAGGCAACTATTCTCATCACTCTTTTCTCTTACATTCATCACAAGGCAGTGCTTGGAGTTTTTAACATTAAACAATTATAGCACTGTGATTCCACTTGAACTGTAAGTTTGGATCCTGCACAACTGAGGGATTTGTAGTTTCAGGAGGGATACTTAATATTCTGAGCCTAAGATCTCTACTTCCTCACCAAACTCCAAACCCCAGGTTGCCTTAGGAAGTTATCATGGCAGTTAAAGCACAATCATGGCGCTATAACTGTGTAGTGTGAAATGGTTACTTGAGTTCTAATACTGTTGTTCTTCTGCCTTGAACTGCCAAACCATGCTGCTCCAAGACATTTTTGTGTTCTGATGTGGGACTCAAATGACAGCCCAAATTTGGATTTGACCAAACATTTTGGTTAGCTGTGACAATTTGAATAATTTAGTATGACCCAGGCCATTTCCTCACTAGACTGTTATAGCGCTATGATTCCATTTTCACATCCTATGGAATCCTGCGGTTTGCAGTTTCAGGAGGGGCCAGCCGGCCCCTCCCAGAACTGCAAACTCCAGGATTCCATAGGATGTTGAAAGTGGAATAATCATGCTATAAGATTGTAGTGCAGAAATGGCTTCAGGGTAGTGTAATGGTTTGAGTGTTTGGCTACAGCTCTGTAGACTAGTGGTCAAATCTCTGCTCAGCCATGAGAGCCCAGTGGGTAACCCTGGGCAAGCCACCCTCTCTCAGCCCCAGAGGAATGCAAAAGCAAATGCCCTCTGAAAAAATCTTGTCAAGAAAACCCCATGATAGGTTCAGCTTAGGTTCAGCATAAGTTGCAAATGACTTACAAAGGCACAGAACAACATGATAAATTTGAATAATTTAAGATGAGCTGTTTCTTGCTTCCTTTTGCATAGCCTTCAGTGGTCTCGTTTATCTGTTACCCAAAAATGTAGATGATTCAGGAGAGAAGGAGGTAACCTAGTAGGATCTTTTACACCTGTATATACCAGCACTAATGAAGGGACACCTGCTGGAAATTCAAAGAATATTTGTTTTATTGGGGGATGAACAATCACATGCACAGAAGATCCAAGCAGTCTGGCTATCACACAAGGCTAGCTGAAAGAAAGGGAGAAAAAATTGGATAGCGAGGAGTTAGGGCAAAATGGTTGATATTTTCCTATCTGGAAAGAAGAGATGTGGCCCAGACTAAGATTCCAAGGGTAGTGACAAAATGGGAATCAGAGCAGAAGAGAGATAGCCTGTATTTGGAGTACTATGAGCTATCTGGCTCAGAACCAGAGCCAGGGTTTAAATATTCTTTTTCTGCCCTGAGGGAGAAAGTGTTAATGGCTCTCTAGCAGAGTAGACAATGGAGTCCGGAAAGAGCTAGTGGCCTTAGCATTAGGTGACAAAGGATCGGTGGGAGTCATGATAGCTCCTTAATGGCAAGATAGGTAAGGGAACAAAAGGAGAGTTTTGATGGACAGAAGAAGAGTGTCAAAGATCATCAGTCATTCTGTGGAGGCAGTTTTGGGTGCTATTGCTTCTAAAGGTTAAATCATTGACGAGCATTTGCAAGTTCATTGTCATCAGAGCTTCCCTGATTATGACCTAGCATGCCGTGAGGTCCTGATCTGACCTAGTTTTGCAATGCATGTGTGCAGCCAGTTCCTCTTTGCCAGCAGGATTCTCAACCATAGCAGAATATAATTTACATTTTATGCCAATTAATTTTTGCTAATTAAACCATATTGTGGAATGGGGGTGTGCAGCCTGGTAATAAATCCAGGTCCAGACCCTTCATGGTCCATCATTCAGACACCAATTCCTGACTTCCTTTATCTCCTCCATTCACATAGTACTTCCCAAAGCAAGTTGCAGCACCCAACAAGATAGCAGGGCCAGACTTGTTGTCTTTACTGTCTTCTAGCACTGCCAAATTTCATCTGGCTGGTTCTGTCAGTGGAAGGGGCAGAAGGGCAATATAGCTGGGACAAGTGGCATAGTGGGGACTGATGGTTGGAAAAAGTTACTACCAAGAATAAGAAGGACCTTTTGTTGCTACATTTCTCTCAGTTCTTCAGCTGCCACTGCATTTAATCCTTTCTCTAGTCCTGAGGCCAAGTGTAGATGTTTGTTACTGAATAATAGTCAGCTCTTCAGGCCAGTAGAACAAAGGGTAATCTGCCTAGTTGCTGCAGTCCAAATCAGTAAATGAATCAAGATCTCAAGAAGGACTAGCATATTGTCTCGGCAATATATAAATCCAACAGTAGCAGGATACAGCCTAGCTGACCAATCACTCAATAAAGATTGTCCCAATATATCAGTCAAATATTCAAACAACCTTTGTAAATTATTGTCCCCATTTACTGCTTTCGAAGAGACAATTCTGCTCAAACAGCCCCTTCTTGGACATGAAGTTGTGTCCTTTGTTGAAAGAACTGGGAAGACCAGTTCAGACAGTAGGTTCAGTATTGATGTGGAGAGCTCTAAATTAAGGATTTTGTTTGTTTGTTTAAACTATTAGGTAGGCTGTGTTGATAATATATGGAGCAGAAAATTGGCTGTTATTTCATGTCTCTAGTTTAGCCTCGTAAATGGAGCACAAAGGGCAGATTCAGATCAGAAAGGCATTTTCATCAGATCAGATCAGAATGGGGAATGGAATTACTAGCATTGCTCAATTTCAGATTTCACTTCAGTTTGTCTTTGGGGTAAAAAAAACTAATCTAGATGATCTTTTTCATCTGTGATAAGAATCTGAATCTGTAATAATTAGATCAACTCCATCTCTAATTAAAGGCTGTGTTATCATCACTGAATTGATGTTGCAACAAAAATCTAGAAATGGATTTGCAACTGTTTCCTTAAGAAAAGAAGAGGGGAGACATATAAATTGCACCTAAGGTAAAAGAGATACTTATGGGAGAAAAGACAATGATGGCAAAAATGCAAATACTCAATGCTTTAGAGGATTAAGGAGAAATGTAACAATCCTGGACCTTTAAACACATAATAGCCATGTCTACTAAAAACTCAATCATATCAGATTGCAGTGTCTGTCGACTAGATGAGAATTTTCTACTCTGCTGAACCAAAGCTTTGCACTTTCATTAGCTCACATTCTCTACCATGACACTGGTGCCCTCTCATCAGATCGAAAGCTGAGCTGAGTGGTACCGACAGGAAGAAGCAGATAAAAGGAAACTGATGAAAGTGCTAAACGTTTGCCTTGTGGATAAACATGCCATGCAGCGCCACTGACCAACAGTTTCTCTTCCCCTTGGACAAAGGGGAGGGTCTGTTTGCATTGTTCCCCAATTTATATACAACTGTAGTTGAAAGGTGAACTAGATTTTTCTCCACTCAGATGTGCTTCCTGGGACAGTGAAGAGTCTATTTTATCACTGAGGGACAGCTAGCATCTTCCACTGGATCTATTTAGAAAACTTTGCAAAGAAAGAGTGAAAATTAAGAATAAGCCCTGGAGATAGTTTCTCCAGTCCAGCCTCTGTTCACAGACAGACAGACACCAACCATTGCAGTTACATAGGATTTAATCTAAATGGTGCTCAGTAAAATTGAAAAATGAATCATTCATTATCAGCTAGACTCCTATGTACTGCTGAATGATGTGGAGGGGGAACAATTTTCAAAAGACCTAAAATTTTAGTATAGTTGGAGAGGGAAAGAGGCAGAGGAGAAGAAAGAAAGGACAACACATATCAATGAAGATATGGGGTATTTTCCTGAAGATTTGCCCACTTGATATGGGAAAGTATTATTAAAACTAGAACAAGGAATTTTCAGATGTAATCAAAATTAGTTTGTAGCTAACTCTGCTAGCCTATACAGACTTGCCTGGGAGTAAGCCCACTTGAAAACACTTTGAAATAATTTAGCACACTGTCTGGGCACAATATATGTAATCCAGGGTGCATAAGTGATTTCCAGCTAAAAGAGCCCAATGCACATGTAAATACTTGCTTGTCTCATTTAGAGTAGAAACTGCATGATTTTCCCCTTATGTGGTAGATGGTGGGATATTTCCTGACCACTTTGGAGGTGATTGCCACATTTGTGAAAATTATTTTGAAGCAAATTGTGCAATAGCCAAATATTACAAATTATGATAGCTACTGCCTTGCTGCACAGACCTTTAAAGATCAGAAGCATTAGATGGGCTGTTTGCATCTTTTTTTCATGAACTAGGAAGTCCTTCTGCAAATTATAGAAACTTTGATTTTATTGAGAGCATTTATTCCCCACACTTCAGCCGAAAAGGTTCTCTGGATAACTTGTAAATTGTTAATGTGACATTCTCTGCCCTAGAAAAGTGATCCTTGTCTCAGTCCCAAATTGAAAGCAAAAAATTCTCTCAGGAACTGGTGATTTCCCACAGCCAATCTCCTCATGAATGCAAAGTTTTAAGAATATTCTGCATTCACACTCTGTCAATATTCAAGGGACAGGGAGAGCTGCTGCAGGAAATAATGAGTTCAAATACTTCATGTAACCTGCTTTGGATCCCTCCCTATATCAACACAGCAATGGAAAGCATCAGACCATCAGTTCTTTTACTTAAGTTAATTTAATTTTTTAAATGGCAGTAAATTCTTGACAGCCAGTGTGGTATAGTAGTTTGAGCACTGGACTACATCCCTGGAGACCAAGGCTTGATTCCCTACTCGGTAAGGAAACCCACTGGGTGGCCCTGGGTGTGTCACACACATTCAGTCCCAGAAGAATCTGTAGTATGTTCACCCTGAGGTTGTCATAAGTAGGGCCATTTCTGCACTACACTCTTATAGTGCGATTATTCCACTTTCAGCATCCTATGGAATCCTGGGGTTTGCAGTTTCAGGAGGGGCCACCTGGCCCCTCCCGAAACTGCAAACCCCAGGATTCCATAGCATGTTGAAAGTGGAGTAATCGCGCTATAAGAGTGTAGTGCGGAAATGACTTGAAGGTACACAACAGCAGCAGCAGCAGCAGCAACAACAAAAATGTTGTTCTCTCGTGATTTTTTCCCCACATTCTTTTTTGCTTAATATTAAATGCCATACTCCTGTGAAGATGTGTTAAAATACTTATGAAATGAATTTAGGTGTGCAACAATAAAGAAGGCTAAATGCTCTATTCAAACTGTTGTGGGCATGTTGTTTAAACACGATGAGCCGTAAAAGCAAAAACATCTCCCATTATCATGTTCTATTTATCGTGATACATGTCAGAATGGCACATGACATGATTTTATTGTTTTGTTCATTCTCATTCTCTCTCTTTTTTGCAATTCTTTATTGAGTAAATATAAACTCTTTTTCATGTATTCCTAGCATAAATGCGCTAAAAGGAAAAGAGAAAAAAAAATCTTCTTCTTCTTCTTCTTCTTCTTCTTCTTCTTCTTCTTCTTCTTCTTCTTCTTCTTCTTTTTTTTTTTTGGAGAATTAGTAGCCAAATTCTATCTGTGGTGAACTGCTTTTGGAAATAAATTTAATTAACAAGATTTACGGACTGGAGTTTGGTTGCATAGATATGCCCCTGTTTTGTTTTGGGTTTTTTAAAAAAAAATTTATTTTAAAGGCAGTTTCAACCAATAGGAGCTAGTATCTGCTCTTTCTCAAAGACTGAACTTTTTACCTTTCAATCATCCCACTGTCTGCCTGGATTACAGTACACTGGAACAGCACTGTTCCACTTTTCAAACTAAATTTAAATGAGACAACTGAATTATCCATTGCTCTTGCATTTCTGACCCCTGCAATATGTTTGCTTGGTTTTTCACTATGTTAATCTTTGGCTCTGATGTGCCACAGAAATAGATGAAATGAAGTACAAAATGGAATACAGTTCACAACAGAGCAAGCAGATTAGAAGATAAAAAAATTCTGAAGAGATTTTACAAGCTTTGGAAATGCATGTGTACTCCTATTTCTCCTTGAGTTTCACCCGTATGTCACTATCCCCCCTTCCCTCTTCCCCGCCCAACACCAGTTCACCATAAACCTGTGACCCATCAAATTACATAGTTTGCAGGAGTATAGATATTTTGAAAATATTGCAGCCCAAAGGTGCCAATAAAAATGAATGCGAGACACTGCATTTACACTGTTTTTCCACAAAAAAATGTTCTGAAAGCACATCAGTTTCAAAAGTATTATTAATCTCTCTCCAAATGTATCCTGAAAATAAAACCATTTTGCTATCTTGTGTACTTTACATGAACATAGCTTCCCCTTCTTGTTTGTGAATTCTGACAATGTCATGAGCATATGCCAAATTCTGCTTTTAATACAAGTTGTCGCTTTTCACTTATGCATTCACACATGTTGTGCTTTGGTACTTCCCATTCCTCTGTCCTGTCACTTTTAATAATACAGACTGAAGTATCAATTTTGACAGTGCAAAGAGCACTTACATTCTTTTGACTTAAGCCTTTACTTGAATGATGCTACAATTCACAGCAATATTCCGCTTCTCTCCGTTTTGATACAGAAGCTTTCAAAAACAACAGGAATGATGTATAGGCAAGTTTTTTTTTTTTTTAAGGCAATCACTATTCTTAGAAATATGAAGGAAATTGGTATACCAGCAAAGAATGGAGGTGATATGTGTGGATGTGAAGCGACAGAAGGAATGAAAAAAAGAAAGAACAGAACAAAAAGAGGAAAGGAAAGGAAAGGAAAGGAAAGGAAAGGAAAGGAAAGGAAAGGAAAGGAAAGGAAAGGAAAGAGTGGACATCATTAAAATAATATTAATAGAAGGACAGCACCTTTGGCCCAAAATTTAATTGGGGCTGGAATGCCATGACTTAGCCTTGAGGCATTTTCAATTTCTAAAGAAACAAATTCAACACTTAATTAACTCTGAAATACTTCTCTAAAAGGGGCTTGCATGCCCACGTAAAATTCAAATCGGCAGGCTGAATCTAGGGAAGGAAAAGAGCTTGGAGGTGCTTCTGTCCTAGAGGAGCAGCTCTGTCCTATTGGGAGGCAGACGGCCTTCGCCACATGGCTGCATGTGCTAAATTAAGAAGTGGGGAAGTTCATCCAAAGTGCACAGATTCTAATTTTCAATAGGCCTAAAAAAGACTCTGAGGCATGAATGAGCCTGTCAGCTTTTCTCTGCCTCTTCAGCAAATGATGGATTCACTCTGTGCCCATGCTCTAACCCGGGAGATCTGCCTAGCTTCGCTGGTTATTCTTCATTCTCAGTCATGCTGAAATGGAGGCTGTAGTTAAACAAATCTGTTTTTATGGTGCAAAGCGCTGTGAAACAGAGCTGATTACTGCCTGACACATTGCATTAGGCTGCCATGTAAAGCAATGTTGATGATGACTCTATTGTTTTAGTGGGTTATTCCTTGTCTGAGCCACATCTCTCAAGTCACACACATCTACCTATGTCTCCCGTTTCTGGATTTAGGAAAACATACAGTAATTTATTTACTCTTTGAAGCAGATGTTGGTTCAAAATACCACACAGAGAAAAGCTCTAGGGGGGGACAGTGAATACATGAATCTGTTTCTGTGTCTCATTTCAAAAATGCCAGACTCTAATAAAACAATGAATTACTGTTGTAGTGGTTTTTAAGTGTAGTTGTGGTATTTTGGTTCTACCCCATTTTAAGGCTATAATAATTTATTTGTTTTTTGTTTTGTTTCTATCCTGCCTTTTCCCCAATAACAGAACTCAAGGTGACTTATTAAAAACAATGAAGATTACAAACTGCTTAAGAATCATAGAAGTACATAAATGTAAAAGTGATTAAAAAAAAATAAACTGTGGATTTAAAGAATGTTTGCCCATTTTCTTGTCCTCGCTGAGAAAGCATGTGTTAACACATAGATTTTTTGTATTCAGGATTTTTTTTTGGTTCATTTTTTTTTTTCAAAACTATCATAAAAATGCAAAAATAAGCAAGCAAGCAAGCAACTAAGTAAGTAAGTAAATGTAGGCTACTTACAGTCTCACCCAGTGGGGAAGAAACTCTTCCATCTTGGAGTAAAAGAAACAAAAATTTTCATCCCTATTTCTCCTGAGGACAGCTTAAAATAAAAGGAATGCAACAATGGAATAAATAGCATGTAATAAACACCACATCAGATAAAAATCCTATCTAGGTGGAAAATAAGATCAGTAAGAAACTTGTTGGAATATTTAAAGGCTCATTTCATTTTAAACTCCAATGGCTTTTCAGGACAAATATTTCAAAATCTGAAAGGAGGAGTGGGAAGAAGGCACTGAGGAGCAAGAAAGCTGGAACATTAGGTTTCAAATATGGAATGGGCCATAGTGTGGTCACATTGTTGCTATTACAAAATGTGTGTGTGTGTGTGTATGTTTGCATAAATTGAGGCAAGACAATCTTTGTGGATTCTGGTTTCCATCCTTATACAGAACTTCTTGAAAGTAGGTCCCATTGTGTTCATTAATGTTTACTCCCAAGTTAGCGAGTTTAGGAGTGCAGCCCAAGAGATGTAATTAGTACACATATTTGGAACGTGTTTCCAAGAAAAGTTGCTACATTACCATTATAAAGTTGAAGTGTATGCTGCGTTGTGTCTTGTTGCAGCTGGGCCATGGTAGAAGGCATATGTCACCAGGCACTGGCCCCCATGGCTCTTCTTTCAAAAGGTAAGCCACATATGATAGCTAGAAATCAGAGCTTCAAAAAGTTAGTTTTAGGGATAACAGCTCTCAGAAACCCCTATGATGGATGGGGGATCCTGGAAGCTGAAAGTCTAACTCCTCCCATCCCCCAAACACTTTTCCAAACTCTGCATAGAAACATATAAATGTGTCTTTCATTTTTCACCCTGATTTATCTTTTGTAATGTGACTCTCTCCTTCTTAGGCCACCCCATATTGTTATGTTACACAAATCTATACTGTAAATTCACTCTGCTTTCACATGGCATCTGTCTGTTGTGGCTTACTTCTGCCAGAAGAGGTACTCTCCGAGCACACACACCTGATATCTTCTCCTGAGAGCAACTTGCAGCTGACAGTACTGGTATGTCAAGCATGTTCCTCCTGGCAGTCAAATAAACTGTGCCAGTGTTAGTCCCACTGACCTCATTGGACTAAAAAAGAGGGGTCAAGCTAGGTTCTTATCAAGCTAAAGGATAAATTCCCCCAACAACCAGGCATACATTTGTTCTTTTTCACTCAGGACATTGTCCCCCCTGCTTTCACCAATGACACAAACAACAAAAAATATTCCATCAAGCCATGAATTATTATTCTTATGAACCGGGACAAAAATATCTCCAACTTGATTGAATCTGGCCACCTGTCAGCATCATTTTCATATGCGCTGTTATGATTTTAAGTCAGGTAGCATCTGAAGTTTGGGAAATCACATATAAAAAAATCTCCATAAATATCTAGTCCTTTATACTCAGAAACCGAGAAAGTACTTTAAAGTATACATTACTTTCCATCTCTTGTTCTCCAGCTCTGCTCTTCTATGGGAGGTGAGAAGAGAACACATCCTCACAAAGGATATATTACTCAAAGTTTTATGTAGCAATCTTGGCATAAAGTTTAAACTGCTATGTGCACAACATTTTCCTATTACTATCAGTGATAGTAGTAGTAGTAGTAGTAGTAGTAGTAGTAATTTGCATACCCTAAATGGTAATTTGCCAGAGGACCCTTCTAAGTACATAAAGGTATGTTTAAAATATTCTGGCTATTTCACAGTGGTTAGAGAAATGTAACATGACATTGTGTCTGTAGTTCCATGGAATTCAGTGGAAATCTCATACAAATGTTTTGTGATTAGTTGATATATTTTGATGAAGTGCTGCATTTATAGTATATTTTTCATTTCCATCAAATGGGGAAAACTATACACACACACACACACACACACACACACACACGCAGAGAGAAAGAGAGAGGAGAGAGTTGGGAGGGAAGCCACATAAAAAAGAACATCCAGAGATTTCCCCTTTTTTGAAGGACTTATAGCAGAACTCATTATGGTACATCAAAAAAAAACAAAAAAACCTCAAATGACAGCTTGCAAAAAAAAGGGGAGGATCTAAATAAATTCTGGTTTTTCACACAAAGAGTCTGATCCGGAATCACAGGGTGCCTTTTGCCTGCATCTTTATGTACTCCTTAGGACAAAACCTTACTGAACATGAGGAAAGCCCCTTCCAAGTAAACATGCAAAGAAATGTTTTGTCAGGAATGTTTAAGAACAGCTGAATCGGGCCCCACATGCCCACTGCAAAAGACAGTTCATAGAGTCATTGCCATGTTACTTCGGCATCAGTGAACTCTAGTGACTCCAGGGAAAATATGGGCAGAGATTTGAAAGAAAGAGAAACACTCCCCCCCCCAGCTGGAAATACTGTTTTAAAATCGTGCCCTGATATATTAAATATATTTCTATCATCCCTCTCATATGGACTTTCATGTTTTGAGTTTCAAGCGTAATTATTTATGTGAATCATTTAAATTTTTAATACTGAGTGTCCTGTATCTTTCCACTCTATTAGACAAAAGCAGCCAATGTGATGTGATGCTAGGCAACCTTTTTACCTTCTGCGTGGCATTTTCCCAGTGTGCTTGAGCAAAAGCAAGTCCTCTTGCTGCAATGTGTTTTGCTCTGTTCAATATCGTTACTTCCTTAATAAATGCCTGCCCTATCACTCTTTTCCTTAACATCCCCAGGATTTGGGCTCATATATTGCTTACACTTACATTTTCAATGCACTCTTTTGCTTCAGGTTAACTTTCTTCCCTTCTTTAATTCTGTTCCCTTCCTTTTATGCTATTTTAGATCTTTTATTTTATGTGTGCATGTGCCTTCAAGTTACCTGTCGACTTGTGGTGACCCTACAAATTTCATAGGCTTTTGTAAGGCAAGGAATACTCATAGAGGGTTTTGCCAGTTCCTTCTTTTGAAATATAGTCTGTAGCATCTGCTATTTGTTGACAGTCTCCCATCCAGGGCTAATCCTGCTTGGCTTCCAAGATCAGATAGGATCTGGTGCCTTTAGGTATTTAGGCTATTAGATCTTTTACTCCTCCGCCAGATGTCTACCTGGAAACTCTGCTCTAGTCGCTCTTTTTCAGGAGGTCGTTGCTGGTTTGGCCCATTGCCAAGTACATGTGTTTGGGATAGCATTTGGCTAAGATAGGTATGGGCAGTGGAGGCAATTCCGGATGTTGTTGAACTGCAGTTGTCATCAGCCATCATAGTCACTGAAGCCACTGCTGATGGAATCTGCTGTACCACGACTTCTCAAGGGCCTCTGTGCTCAGGGTTGGCCTTTGCCAATGCATAAATTTGCTACAGCTATTGTGTGATTAGTATTTATTGACTTATTGTTTTCTTTTTATTTATTGCATATAGTTGGCCCTCCACATTTGCAAGTTTCACTTTTGCAGATTTGGTTATTCGCAAGGGATTTGCTGCTGCCTCTGCTGCTCCCATATGCCATTTTTTATAGGGATTGCAAACCTCATGAGACTGAGAAACTGTGAACAAGACTTGTAAGTCCCTATTAAAAATGACATAGGGTAGCAGTGGAGGTAGTAGCAAGTCCCACCAGCCACCCACTTCTGCCTTGCAAAGGAACACCAACACCTCAAAGGCATACAAGGTAGTTTCAGTACTTTTTTGTTAAATATGCAGGTGGAGGTATGATTACTTGTGTTTTTTCCACCTTCACAGGGGTCCTGCTTTCTTATTGTGATTGCCTTGAAATTATGGAAGTGAACTTTTCCCAACACTTCAGTTGATGACTGCTTATAGAACTATCAAGGAAGTTACATTTACCCAAGAGGGGTTATATAAACCAAAGATAGCTGAATGAGATGTCACAGAATGTTTCTCACTCCACAGAATGTGGAGAGAGAAATAACAAAAGAATGGGCCGGAATGCCCTGCTTGGCAACTCATGCAGGAACATTCCTGTTAGGAGATATGTGTTATTTATTTTTTAAAAAAATTTATCCCACCTTTCTCCCAAATGAGATCCAAGGAGCCTTGGATGAGGATGTCCCTCAACAAACTGTTGTAGTCCTATCTGTAAATAAACAATTGCCCACTGATACTTGGTGCACTGAGTCACTTTCCTCATCAAAAAAGAATCTTAAGTCTTATTTATTTGAATTTCCCTTTGTTTTTCTTCCCTTTTCTTTTTTTTTCTTTATATTTAGACCATCTTCAATGCAATCCTATGCAAATTTATTTGTACAGTGAGCCTCATTGGCCCATTCCTGCAGAAGTAAGTAAAAAACGGTGTTAGCCTTCCAAGACTGTAGGAAAGTGATTGTTTCTTTCTTTGTCTGTTTCTTTTCTCTTTTTTTAGTATATCAGTTTATGTTACTCATGCATTTCCAATGAATCTGATTTATTATTTTTATTATCCAATTTACATTCATTAAAAAGCAGTATAAGAATAAAAGAGTCAAACTTCAAATTATGGCCCTTTCCACACACAGGGTGGGTAAACTGGGGGGGGCGCACGCAGGGACGGACCTTACCGCTAAACGGGTTGCTCCGTCCCCATGGGGAGCACGCGTTCGCCGCTCCAAACGGCGGCGAATTTCGGTGGCGTTTGGCAGCGCCCAAAATGGCAGCCACCGGCTTCCAGCGGCGCTCCGCCAATCAGGGCAGCACGCCAGCCGGAAGCCTGCCCCCGGGCAGCTCTGCAGAGATGCGCTAATGCATCCCTGCAGTTCTAAACGGGGCGCGGCGACGGGGCAACGCAAGCAAGTCACATAAAAACCACTTGAGAAGTGGTTTTTATAAGACTCACAGCGCCACCCCCGTGGCCACGCGAGGGCAGTTTGAGGTTTAGAACCTCCCATTTGCGAACTGCCCTCGCACGCCTCGCAGTGTAGAAGACCTCCTGAGGAGGTCGCCCTATCGCAGGCAATATGCCCGTGTGGAAAGGGCCTATGTTGAACTGCTTTCTATTTAAAATTTATTTGAAACCAAAGTTATTTTTAAAAATCTATTTTAAGCACAAGGAAATACTGGAGTGTTGGGGGGTATTCATTTTTCTGTTTTCTCCTAATCATCATCTTCTTCATCATCATCCATCTTTCTCCCAGAATTGAGACTCAAAGTAGATTACAAAAAAAGGACAGTACAGCTAAAAAACATACAAAAAGTGAACAATAAAATGGAATCAAACTATTCACAGTATTAAAATGCTTTAAAACTGCATTTCAGAAAAGACAAAATGTAACTGAAAGATAAAAAACAATTAAAACAGTTCAATTCAGCACTTTTAGCCCACTCTTCATAAACTTTCTGTTTTAAGGGCCTGCCAGAATAAAAAGATATTTGTCTGGAGACAGAAGGACAGCAGAAAGGAGGCCATTCTGTCCTCACTGTGAAGGTTATTTGAGAATCTACAGGCTGCCATCAAATGTGCTTGTAATAGTGTTGGATAAGAGTAGATCCTCTCCTGATAATCTCAGAGCCAAGGTAGATTCATGTAGGGAGATACACTCTGCCAGATAACAGTTCCTAACAACTGTCTTTGGGAAATATTTTCTTCCTTAAGGAACATATTGTGTTCCAATCAGAATGAAAGAAGAAACATATTGTGTTCCAATTAGAATGAAAGGTACCCTGCCTCCACACCCCACCATTTCAACCCATTCTGTAGGTGAACATGTCCTTCTGTGTAAAATTTTCTGGAGGATGAAACCACTGATGTGGGAACAAAGGAAGTCCATTTCCACCAACCCAGTTTCATAGACTTAAGTCTAAACTAAAACCATTCTGCTGAATATTATTTTTCACACTGATGCAAAAATGCTGCTTTTAACATTAATGGAATTGTTAACTCTTTTAGATCTTTTCTCCCATGGGAAGTAAGAATGCTTTGAACTTCTGCCTTCTCCTAGATTAGTACATAATAATACTGTTACTTCTTTGTATCAAAATAGTTCCAAGCATAAGGTCTAATTGAGAAGTTATCTTACTGGAAGTGTCAGAGCAGGACTTCATAAATGGTTTACTAGAAAATGATTGTCAGGCTGCAATTCGTACTCTCCCCTGATGTTTTAAAGTGTAAACCTAAAATTCTAAAGGGCTGTTACAATAGACACTTCCTTGTCACAGCACTTACGATGCATCTGTATTCATCATGGGCATGTGGTTAGCTGTCACTAGTGTGTATCCTGATTTCTGAGGTTCCTCAATGTGCTCCATGTGATGGGGAATGGAAACTAGCCAGGCCACAAGCAATAGCAATACGTGAGGCAGGGTAACCTAGCGGGTCTTTTTACTCAGTTTTTACGGGGTCAGGCCAAGGCAAAAACCAAATGAAAATGTCTAGTAGTTGATTTTATTGAATAAAAGTCTCACACACCAACACACTGATGCACACATGCACCCAAGAGATATTAAGAAACAAAAGAGAGGAAATTAGGAGAGTATTGAAAGGGTACAGCTGGGGTAATACTGCATTTTTTCCTGCAGTCCTGGGTCCAGGAAGGCAGCAGAGAAATGGGGCTCAGCATGGAGAGGGCTGAGGGGATTACTCGACAGACGGAGCAACAGTCTGCTGGGGTGACCGGGAGCGATCCAAAGAACTGCTCAAAAACTGGGACTAATTGTAGGGGGAAAAGTACCTGGAGGGCTAATCCTTTCCTGGGGAGAACAATGGGTGTTGCAACAAGAAAGAAGGTCCACAATGGTAACTTCCTTTGCGTGATGAGATTACAAGGTGTTGCCCAAATCTCAGGATTTTCAGCTACATTTGGTTGTGATGTGACTTCATGTAAATGGTCCTCACCTGGTAGGATATTTGCTCAACTTGGGGAAACACGTAATCCCCTCAGGTTGGCTTCTCAGGGGCTGAGGACCCTTTGTCTATTGTGAGTTTGCACAGCTTGAGGTCTCCTGGGGCCACGTGACTGGGGATTTTACTGGCCTGACCTGGTTTTCAATTGTTTGACCATTTCTGCCATTTCTGGGTGACCTCTCAGGCACATTGAATCATATTTTAATACCAAAATTGTAGACCCCGGAATAGGTTTTTTCCAGTGGAGTAACAAGTGGGAGTAGTTGAATCTATTAGTTTTGCTTTCTATATAGTTGGATTCTTTAAACTTTCATTTTCAGATTTTGGCAGATTCTCATCATATCTTATTCTTATCTAAAGTGAACTGAACCAATGTTATCACCTGTCCCTCATTAGGGGACAGATTAATGACAAATAGTTGACAAGTATTTCCTTCTACTTACAAAAGTGGTGGGCAACTTCTAGAGGATGGAGGTCAGACCAGCCCCAAGGATGTTGGAGGGCTACATCTACCCCACCACAGATTTTTTGCCCCCCACCCTAATTTCTGTGCCCATTTCTCATGTCAGAACTGACTTGCTATTCGGATAATTTAACTCCCTAATTTTCTGTAACCCTGAAACAATAAAATTCCTTAGGGTCCTTACTTTTAAGTATTTTCACTCTAATATTCCCTTCTTGGCAAAGAGTATTCTTATCCTTAAGCATTCCTTAGCCAATTCCTTTTCATCTAAGCAGAAGAGTAACTTTTATTGGCCCCATGGACTCAGACTCTCCCAGAGCCCATGTTTTCAAAGAATTAACTCAGAGTCAGAAGCAGATGGTTGGGATGGACACAATATTCAAATGCTCAAGAAAGAAAGAAAAATCTGAGGAGCTTTCCAAGTGTCTATTAATTCTGATAAGAAGAATCCTTTTCAAAGCCCTTTCTCATCACTCCGCATCCTTGAACTAATTCAAGAACTACTCCTCCATTCCCATACCAGATCCACATTTCTTGTCGCTTGCACAACAAGGGTACCATTTGTATTATTGCATCAATGGAACACAGGTGGCAAGGCTATAGTCCCCTAATCCATGCCTGTCTCTCTTCTTGATGTCTCATGGCAGGTGGGTGGAACAAGGAAGATAGAAAAAGGCTAGAGCCTCCCAGTCATTATCGATCTTCCTGCCTCCTAATGTCATTCAACAGGTGGGTGGAGGGAGCCAAGAAAGGAATATAGCTTCCAAATCCTCACCTTGGCTTTCCCTCACCCTCCTGATGTTGCATGTCAGACAGCTGGGAAGGTGAGCCAGGAGAAGTTTCTGGAAAATGACTGAGAGCAGGAAGAAAACTGATTAAATTGGGTATTCCCACTTGCACAATTGAATAATTTAATACAGCTCATCCCTAGTTGTTTTTGCTTCCTGAAATGCCAGGTCAGGCAGGGATTTTTTGTTTTTTGTTTTGTTTTGGAAAGCTATTGTAGGCATGACAATTCCAAAGTAATGTTCTTATTTGCAGTCAATGGTGGGTATGCATTACCTATGGCAATAATTACTGACCATTTTTTTTTATATGATCTGCTGCTCAGTGTGGTGGGGAGGCATTGATCCCAGAGAGTTAAATACAGAAAGAGAGAAGAGCTAAGTTGACTTTGTTACCCAGGGAAATGGAGTGATTGAATACCCAGATATTGTAACCTGCAAAGTTGATTTAGATATGAACAGCTCAAGTGGTTTTCATGTTGGAAGTACAAAGAATTCACCCTGAGTTTTATTCCAGAATTTACAGGATCTGGCTAAAGATGTTTCAGCATCTTGGACAACCCCTTAGAATCTAGATAGCTCCTTTGGAATCCAGAAAGAATTGACCACTATCTGATGGAGAATCCACCGGGTGTTGCTGTGTAGGCCGAATGTGTCCACCTCTTTGAGGATAGAAGCACTGTTTCTCTGGAAGATCTGAAAAGGAGTCAGTGGGTAAAGACATTATCTCTTTAGTATGTAGAATGTCACTACACTCAGCACTCCACATTTGTGGGTTTCACTTTCACAGATTTGATTATTTGCTAGTTTCTCCAGTCTCTGCTCCACACCTTAAGTACTTATTTTCTGGGGGAACCTTCCTTCTTGGTGGCTCCAGTCAGGCTGTGCAGCCCTTTAAAAACCTGCTTCTGGTCCTCATCATTCTCCACTACACCAACCACTGCCTGGCCAGTTTAGGACAGATGACAGCCTGATTTCTCAGCACCACAAACCCTCTCCTTTTGCCCCCCTGCACACCCAAGGAAGGAGATGAGTGAAAGAAGTGAAGTATAGGGCCACCATGCGGACTCACCCCCTTTCTCTTTCCTCCATGGCTCACCCCCCTTCCCTACAGACATGCATACACACACTTTATGATATTCGTGACTTTTCTACTGTTGCAGGGGTCATGTGCCTCTAACCCTGGCGAATGTGGAGGGCCAACTGTACATCTGTTCTTTTCTATTAGTCAAAAATGAATACAATGAAACCTCCAAATAAGGGTAGAGAAGGGAAATCCAGCCCACAGTGCCTTGCTATGGTCAGATCAGTTCCTTTATACAAATAAAATTTTGGAAGAAGGCAAAGAAGATCACATTAAACGAAAGACTATGTTGAATGGAATTCCTCAAACCCATTGCATATTGTTAAGTGCAGTGCCTCTCCAGAGCCAGCAGAGAAGGAAATATTAAATTCTTCTTCTATGTCAGGGTCTCAGTCTGGATTCTGTGTCCCTCATTTTCTTCCGAATAAGGGTCAGGGACAGGCATATCTATCTGTTGCATATTAAAGCTAGCATTCTGTTTGACTTTTAGAATACTTTATTTTGGGGGAAATCATACTTTCTGTTTCTGTGTAGTTTATGCAGCTCAAGAATGGTCATATGTGCTGTTCAGACATTCAGCAGACTTCTATTTCACTATCACACATTTATTTAGAAAAAAATAGACTCAAAGGAATACGTTAAATTATTTCCACTCAGTGCTTCTTCCTGAACTACACAGAATGTGGAGCAGGGGGAAATGTAGCATCAGTTTAGCCTTTGGCATGTACATATCTCACAGACTAGTTCATCAGAGGGTCAACTGTGATTGGCTTGGCCTCTTACACAGTGAGAAAGTAAATATTATACATTTTATTTTTATTAATTTCCTTCTTAGGCTACATGATTTTTATCATATTGTAAACTATAGCATTTAGTGCTTCAATTTGTTTAATAGGCTATTGATTTAGTCTGTTTTATTAATGTTTTGCCTGCCCATTTTTATGTTTCTGATTGTTATTTTGCATTTTACTTAGCCACTTTGAGCACTAAGCACAAAAGGCTGAATACAATATAACAAAATCATCACCAGCGTTGTGTGTGAGAGAGAGACACAAAGGAAAAAAGAGAAAGACTGTGAGAAACTCAGCCAGTGTTTTGTGCCATATTGTCATGCACACTCTACCATAATTTTTCATCTTGATATGAATATGTATTCTGGTTATGATTGATTTAATTCGCCTTGTTCTAAGTAAATTTGGATCTAAACCAATGTCCACCAGGAAGTGAGATAAACAGACTGGCTAGTCTAAAAATTATTAACGCATTTCATGTTATATTTTTGCTATTCTATTTAAAAGTATGAAAAATCTCATTTTTTTAAAAAAGAGTTCCCTTACAAGATTTGAAAAATAAAATGAACTGCAACAAAAATGAAATGAAATGAAATGAAATGAAATGAAATGAAACAGCAATCTTATGTATGATTAAGACATTAGCAGTATAATTATATTTTGTTTATTCAGACATATCACAGTTTGTTCAACGAAGACAGCGTCTTTTAGGATTGAGAACAAAGGCATAAAAGAGATTGTAATACCATGCACACTTTTTTTGGAATCAGCCCCTTTGAGAATTATGGGACTTACTCCAGAAAGTAAGCATTAATATCTTTAAATAGTTGCCTATGTTTAAATCATAAAATCCTAGTGAAATATATTCAGCAACAGTGTCTACGTATGGACAATACATAGGAATGAAGGACAAGCAAATGCAGAGGCAGAATCCAGCCAAAGGCAAACCGTTATTTCATAAGATCACAGAAACCTAAGCAGATGCTCAGCCTTAAAATTAAAAATCACTAAGACCTAAAATGCCCAATTTTGGCTGGAGAATGCCACAAATAAACTGAATTTACATATAGGTCTTCATCTTAGTTTGACAAAGACATAAATATAACATCATGTACACTAAATGCAAGACATACAATTTGAATCTAACTATGACGGTCCAGGGTATATTTTAACATATATTTCTAAAAACATATAACATATTTTTATAATACATATTTAATTTCACTATTTAATTTCACCCATAATTTTAATAGCTGTTTAAGAGCATTTTACCCTGACGTTTGGGATATAAACCAGTAAAACTATCAGTTTCGTAATTCAGCTCTTCACACGCAAACTGGAAGAAATTTGATTTAGATTACAAGACACAATTTCTGACTGGTCACAAATTTTTCATCCAGGAAACGGCTAAAATATCACATTAAGTTTTCTATTTCAAAAATTAAAAGGTCTTCCAAATTACCCTAATTTCTGTGAACTCATCAACAGAGTATTAAGAAAGAAGTCTTTGACAAGATTTCAAAGGCGACAGAGGTCTGATACATTCTTATGAGGCTCCAGGCAAAAACTTGCTAATGACTGAAAATGTGCACAAAGAGGGATTTCTGTGTATTAAATAAGATATTTTCCCCCTTCTCTTTCCCTCTCTTTCACTCTTTTTTTAGAAGTTCATGTCTAGGTCAAATCAAGTTCATTTATGTCCAACAGATTATTCCAGTTAAAAGGAATGGCAGAGATTAAAGACTATAGTGAAATACCTACCAATCTGCCATAGCTGCAGTATTTAATATTAAAGTCAGGTGACACAAATATACCCAGCCCTTAGTAGCTAACCTAGAGACCTCCAGGTGTTGAGCTGGAAGAGATGGAGTCTGATTTTGACTTCATCGTATAAACAGAATGTTATCCACACATCAAAATTCCACCCACAGTGAACCTCTGGCATGGTTAATGATTATAATCTTCACATTTAATCATGGGAACACAGTGACAAGCAAACAAAGGTTAGGCAAACTGACAGCTCAGACTATTTCAATGGAAATGATGGGACGTCACACAGGTTTTATTTTAAGATGCATGTCTCCCTTTCCAAGATGAGTAGCTTTACAGATATATACCAGCCACTCACTCACTCCTTTCAGGAATGAGCAATGTACATAATTAAATATTCAATGACACAAATACTGCAAACTTGGATGAGTTCCTTAAATTATTGCTATGCCAATACTGCCTTCCAAGTTGAATTAAGTTGAGGGCACCTTAAAATGAAAAGGAAGGACACTTTCTAAATATACAGAAGTTTCATAGAGAATGCAATGTTATTTATTTTGTTATAAAAATACAAACAGAAAAGCTACTTATACTATTAGTTAAGAGAACAAAGAAAATGGAAACACGAACATTCATATATTCTTGTTGTTGTGTGCCTTCAGTTTGTTTCTGGCTTACAGAGACTCTAAGCAAATTATCACAGGATTTTCTGGGGCTGAGAATATGTGATGCACCTAAGATCACCAGTAGGTTTCCATGGCCAAGCTTGGAATCGAATTCTGGTCTCTAGAGTTGTAGTCTAATGTTCAAACCACTATACTGCACTGGCCCTCACATATATAATCCTCCTTAAAACAGACTGCAGAAACTGTGGGAGGACAAATTTTCATGAACTCTTTCCTGACTGGCATGCCAGAAAGAGCAAAAACACTTAAAATAATTAAATATGTAATTTAGAAATCATTTTAGGAAATGTAAAGGGGGCATGGGCATTCAGAATTAATTTGGTATCATAGAGTATGCACACTATTTGCAACTGTTCTTATAAAATTTATTTCCATTCACAATTCTTTTTTTTAAGTGAAAGCTGCAATATTACACCCTTTTACATGGGAGTAAGTTCCATTGAACTCAAGTAAAACCATTGACGTATTAATTACCCTGTGTCTGTTTCTCTAAGCAATCTCTTAGTAAATGCCTAGCAACTACTCTACATAGCTGCTTATTCCCTCCCTTGGAATTTACCCCCCTTACTCAGATATACACAGAATTTCATTAAACAGAATGCAACTGAGATAGTATATATGCAGGTCATATGTATATACCATTGCATATATAAACTTAATGCACACATTTGCATGTTTATCCCAACTTCTGTTGCAAAACAATGTTGAGATTTTATATGAAATAAAAAGCTAGTTTTAAAGCTGCCAAAAAAGCAAGACTTCTCCCTGAATTTTTCTGCTAACCTTCTTTTTATACCACAGACTAAAATGGAAGTTAAAATAGCAGGATCTAACTATTTATTTATCTATCCATCTACCTATCCATCTCTCTATATATCTATCATCTCCATTTATTCATACACAGTACTAACAGGGGAAAATGTTCCTTATTTTCTCAATCTTATCTCTTATCTTTCATTGAAGATAATAACTTATCCTATTGTATCTGAGTGAAATATTATTTCCTCAGACAATGCAGTTGACAGGTTGCTCTAAGCAAGCATCTGAATTGCAAACGTAATGGCTGTAAGGCTCAGATGGGCAAACAAAGAAGCTTGACTCTAATACGAAGCCAGCCAAAGGTCAAACTTTTGTTTTGCATTTTGTAATAAGTTAAAGGAGTACACAATATTTTGAAATGGTGGAGAAGTGGACATTCTATGAATGGGTATTGAGCAGTAGTCAATAACTACTGTCAACAACAATAACAAAACCCTTTCCATAGACTGTGGCTGAAAAAAAAATGAAATGCTGGTCTGTAGAACAAGAATATTGTTATACTTTTTGTTTCTGTTCTGTGAAACATGATTGCATCCCTAAATAATTGTGCTGTTAAAGACTGGCATTAGGAAAGCAGCGTGCTAGCACTGTCAGCTTATTCAATTGTACAAGCACTGAGAATCATTGAATATTTCGTATCACTGAGCATGCATGACGTTTGTCTCTTCAGCAAGGTAGGAATCCTTTCCCTTTGGATAGTAGTTTTATAGGAGAATTTTTGTATGTATTATCACCATGTCTAGTCCTTTTAAATAACAGTCGCAACAACAACAACAACAACTTTATATGCAACAATTTACATGGTCATTTTTCAGACTAATGCGGAAGATTTTTGATGTCAAATAATGGCCACCACATTTCCTATTCAGCCTTGCACATACAGTAACTCAGTCCATTGTAGCTGTTCATGTTTTTTTTTTCCTGCTTCTTCCTTTCCTTTTCAATGGTATCTGAATCAAAATGGTTTTGAAAAATTCTTCATTTAGTAGGTGCTTTACAGTAAGAAAAAATGCAGTCTTTTGCTTTAAGTATGTTTTAAAGTTGAGGATCTATAGCTTTCTTTTTACGTTATTTGAGATTTTGCACAAACAAATAAAATTCTTTGCAGAGAACTCTCACCTGTTGCACCAATCCTTTTTTTAAAATTTTTATTAAAATTTTCAATAAAAAAAACAATAAACCCCCCCTCCCTGCTTCCAGACATCAATTTTTCCAGTTGAATCTGAGTTTAACATTTCATTCCATGTAAACACTCAGTTCTGCACATTGTCTCTATTTTACAACAATCATAAACTATTACTTTTAGCTTATATTTTACTATTTACATTTTATCTTTTATCACCTCATTTTGTCTTCCTTCTTTCTCACAGCCTTCTTTCTTTTCCCTTATTTCATTCTTTTATCCAGTTCAATACCTCTCGCCATTCTCTTTCAAAGCCCTAGACTGGCTTATTTTTAAGTGAAAAAGTTAGCTTTTCTGTCACTACCATATCCAGGACTTTGAATTTTCATTCTCTTATATCAATATATTTTTCTTCTTTCCAGTGTTGAGCATAAGTCAATCTTGCTGCAGTTGTTATATATAACAATGTCTTTTGATGAAATCTTATTTCTCTTTGTTGCCCTAACATATTTAACGAATAAAGTTCTGACTTCATTTTAAAATTAAAACCATACATGCTTTGAATTTCATCATGTATTTCTTCCCAAAACTTTTTTGCTATTTTGCAGGTCCACCACATATGAAAAAAAGATCCTTCTTTCTCATCACATTTCCAGCATTTTCCATTCCCATTTCCTGTTATTTTTTTCAGTTTTACAGGCGTCATATACCATCTATATAACATTTTATAAAAATTTTCTCTTAAATTCAAACTTGGTGTAAATTTTACATCTGTCTTCCATGTCCTCACCCATGTGTCCAACTCAATTGGATGTCCTATATTTTGAGCCCGTCTAACCATGTTATTTTTAACAATTTCTGGTCCCATCTCTCTTTGTAACAATATTTTATAAAATCTAGAAATTCTCTTTTTCTGGACCCCTTTCATCAATACATCCAATTCATTTTCATTTCTTTCAAACTTATATAATTTTTTATCCGTTTTAAATCTCTCTTTTATTTGTCTCCATGGGAACCAGTTAATTTCATGGCCTTGCTCTTTTAATTCCTCTTCTGTACTCATTCTTAACTTTGTACTATCCTTTTGCAATACCTCTTGATATGTCAATAATTTTCCCTGTTTCGCTGGAGCAATATTAAATGCTTCTTGCGAGGAGGTCCACATCGGAAGTCCTCTATAAAATGTATGTTTTATTTGTATCCACACTTTCAACAGAGACTTTTGGATACAGTGATTGTTAAAGTCTTTATTCACCTTAACTTTGTCATAAGTATCCGTACCGACCAAATCTGTTTCCTATTCCTTCAACTTCTTCTATTGTTATATTTTCCATTTGAATCCAATTTTTAATTGTTTCTAAGCAGCATGCTTGATAATATATTTTCAGCGATGGCACTTCAAAACCTCCTCTCTCCTTTGCATCTTATAATGTTTTAAATCTTATTCTTGGTTTTTCACCTTGCCAGATAAACTTCCTTAGCCTTTTCCCCATTCTTTGAAGATCTTTTCTTCTCCTATTATTGGCAAATTTTGGAAAATTTGCACCATTCCTTTTAGTGTCAGCTTAAATTAAAAAAAAATGCAAAGTGATTCATGTTCAGTACCCACAGATGTGGACATTTCTTCAGTTCAAGTGCCATTAAACATGTATATAACAGGTCTATAAATATTTGTGGAAACAGCTGGTCTGATTTTATATGTAAACATAGAAATAAAAGGGTTCAATTCTTAATACTCGTTCCTTCTGGTAATGAAAACTGGTATTTTTTGTACATAGTTGACTTTACTGATTCTTCAGAAAATCCGCTGTTTGTGTCATATTGTATTCTGTGAATTACATTTAATTTTTCCCAACAAGTTTGTAATTGTTCAGTTCCTGTGTTTTTTTGGCTGGTGTGTAAGAAAGGCATTTTTTTTTCCTTTACACTGTTATTTAATACATTTAGCAGCCTGTAAATATTTTTTATTAAATGTTCTGGAATATGATGTAGCAGCTGTACAAAAATAGTTTTAAACAGCATTGTTTTAAAAAATAAAATAGGGAGAGAATCCATCTGTTTACAGAATATGTGCTCCCTGGACCACTGGCTGAGCAACTAGTTCTACAGTTCTACTGGTACAACTGGTTGAACAGCTAGTTGTACAAAGGGGAACCCACTTGACTTTGGAAAGCCACAGAATCTCTCTATAGCAGACCAGTTTGATTTGGGATTTGGCCAGATTTGATGCACATCTGTTGCCCTTATGCTGGTGGAGAACAATTTTGCTTAGATCTTCAGAAATTGTTTCTTCAGCTACATGGCTGTTTTGTCATGTGAACTTTATATGATCAAATGCCAGGTGGTGGTTGACTCATTGAAAATATTTTTTTAAAAAAAATTAAGAGGAACTACGGAGGAACTTGGATCTTGATCCCAATGTTAACCAAAGGCAGGTGGGACTGATGTGAAAGATGAAATAGTACAGAAAGAATGAATGGTTTCCAATTTGTAGTGTGCCTAAAAATGCAGTCTCACTGGCTCTTTTCCTGTTATGAAGTACATCCTCTGTTACTGCTTACAAAATTGACTGTGAACTTTCTGTGATGTCATAAAGCACATTGACCAGTATCTGAGTGATGTCTATCAAATTTGCAGGCTGTCAGACACTGATCAAAAAACATTGTGGGCTAGATCCTAACATCTATTCTGTTTACAAACTGGGGGCTTCCTTTCTCCCTTTTCCCTCTGCAGTCTCCTGATATCCTGCTAAAATCTATTCTTGGGGTTTGAGGCACCTTACAGGCAAAGATAGCAAATGGCACGAGGGACTGTAGGAAGAAAGGAAAATAGCCAGCCATTGCTCTTTTTGTGGAGTAGTTGTCCTTTACATTCATGTGTGACAGAAGCCAGTATCTATGTTACTATAGTACATATCTGTTTGTTTAAGTCTTAACATATTCACTGACAAAAGCTCTTTGTTTACAAGGATTGCCTCTGACTAAAATGCCATATTGAGGAAAACTAGCTCACCACTAATTGTTCTTAGAGTATTAGAAAGACAAATGGTGCTTCCGAGAGGAAACTAATGATTAGACAAACAAACACGAAAAGGCTATAACTCCTTTGACAGAAGGACTGAGCAGACACAAACAAGAGAACAGTGGGAGATGAAAAGAAGGTTTTGCTACTGATGCTCTAGTGTTAAGACGGGAAGACAGTTTTAGGTTAGCAGGTCCTTTCGTTTCTCTTTTTCACGCTAATAACTGAACATTGTCTGAAGTAAACATGCCATGAAATTTATTGATTGTGCTGCAAGAGATGTCAGACAAGGGAGTGGGGTGGGGTGGGGTGGGGTGGCAAAAATTGCTAAAGCTGCACGCTTATCAGTTTTCATGAGGAAAGGACAGCAGGGAGACAAGCTACTTAAAACGCAGAGAATATGACAGGACTATACTCATTCAAAGTGATCTAATCCAAAAATGTCTGGAATTTACATTTTAATTGAGAGAAACAAACCCTAGGTAAGTGCAGGCTGTAAGACATGCTTAGCTGTATTCTGCAATATTGGGAATATTTAAACTGTAACCTTTGATAGATGAACAAGCTCAACTGCAGATATAAGAAAAGATACTGGTTAATTAGAGAAGGTCAGGAGGAGGAGGGTGGGGCAATGGGGCTTGGAGAATAGAGGGAGGCAAATAAAACAACTCACAAATAAGAGAACTCACAGAACTGTCCCCAAAACAAAGGGCACAGGTGCCCTCGGCAGGCCCTTTATCAAGTGTAAAAGCAACACATATTCTTATCACAATATCCCATGGGAAGTTCCCCTTGACCTCTATGTGCTCCTTCCATGGTTTCTTGTCATCTGGTGAGAAAAAGACAGGGAGGAGCTGTTGAGTTTTCTATGACCTTGAAATCTTCAGAGTTTTTTATTTATTTATTTACTGTTTCAACAGCACAAAATGCCAGAAGCCAGAAGCATCTGAAAAATAAAATGCTCATTTCTGGGGTAGGGGGAGAAATCCAGAAATGTTATAAAGAATGTTCCTTGCTTATATAAGAAATATAAGAAATATGATGTTCCAAAATCTACCATCCCACATTGTGTCAACAATGCAAAACAGAAAGAAAGATATGTTTCAAAAACAGATTGGGACAGTGATGTTGAGGCTTCTTTGGGCCTCTTATTTGCCACGCCCCCATTTTGTGATAAAAGAACAGTAGAGGCAATAATTTTGGCAGGAGATGACATTACAGGTGGATGGGCTCAATCAAGGAAGCCACCCCCTTGAGCTGGGAACAGCTGAGCTACTGACTACAAGATGACTTGAAGATCTCTCATTCATAGGGTCATCATATACAAAGCTGACTTGACAGGACTTAACAGCAGCCAACAAACAGCAATAGTTTCTCCATCTCTTTCCTGTAACGTCCATTTCAAAAACTAACTGGAAATTAGACATTTTGGTACCCTTTTGTGATTGTATGACTGCATGGATCTTGTGTGTGTGATTGCAATTTCCCCAATAAAACAAACAAGCTCACTTCACGGCACGAGACTAGGGGGCCACAGAGGGAAGCGAGAAGTGAAGAAAACAGAGAAGTGACCAAGAAAATAAAACAGAAAAGAAGAAAGAAAACAGAGAAGTGAAGAAAATAGAAACCAGAGAAGTGACTGCACATCCCAATGGATGGGTTGCCATGCGCATTCTGTGGTAACGTCGCTTCCGCTTCCTTCTACCTCCCACTTCCACACTCCACCACTGCTGTAGAACAGGGGGGCCACAAGAAGGAAACAAGGTCGGAAGGGGGCCATGGTCAGAAAAAGGTTGAGAGACATTGCATTAGTCCACAAGGTGTGAGCAGTGTGAGTTTGTATCAAAATCTTGAAAGGGACTGACAGGAGTTGGAGTCCAGCAACATCTGAAGTGACACAAATTCCCCACCTCTCATATAAGTTCATCATACTAAACATTGTGCTTATTTGAAGGAAAAGTTGTGCACAAACTCAGGAACTGAAGCAAAGGAAAATCATTAAATCATTAAAGTGCTTTAATATGAAGAAAGACTGAACAAGTTTCAGAAGTACGAACTCAATACACTCACTGAATGGAGATGTTAAAAGTAGTAAATAAAGTCTACCCATACAAACCCACCACCCTTTTGGCCTTCCTGCTCTCTAAGCTTCCTGGCTACGACATCCTTTCTCCAAATAACACAAACAGTAAGGAAAAATACATGAGGAAAGAGCACAAATGAATCACAAATTTGCAGAGTATTACTCGTCTCTGCATGTTGTCCTTCCTAATTATATGGCCTTGTTCTTTACATTGATGAATAGATTTCAGACTCCCTGACAAGAGAAACTGTTTTCATTCTCTCTGTGTTTTCCTTTCACAAGTAGGCAAAGGTATTTTTATTCAGGTAGGCTTTTGCTTATAAACTGGTCTACAGTTTTGAAGGGAGACCAACCGCTTGTGTGCTGACTGTGCCTTGTTGTGTTTTTAACTCTGCTTTTAATTTACTTGTGTTTATGATATGGTTCAGTGAAGATTTTGGCTTTAATTTATATTTTATTATTTTCAGCTTCTCCAGTCACCCTGTTCTTCAGAAAGGTGGGATATAAAATACCTTCATATCTGCTTTTGTGTGAATCTTGTTATTTGTATGACTTCCTTGAAGCACCGTTTGTTCCTTTCTCCCTGAGTCCATTATTGATATACTAAATACTGATTTTCTGGGGTTTAGATGAATTCCATTACCCAGTGCCATCTTTGGTGAAATACCCTTCCTCTGCCCTTTCAACCTCATTGCCAAAATCTGGAACTGTCCAAGCTTTTCCCATTTAGATTCTCAAATGAGCAGCCAACCATTATTTGTATGTCTGGACTCTGTGAGGATTTTTTTTCCCACTCAAATGATGATGATCATGCTCACAATGATCATTAAATCAGTCTGCATCAAAGCTCTCAAGGCAGCTTACAAATAGTATTAAATCAAATTAAACAGTTTAAAACAATGAAAGAATTAACTAAGCTAAAACATGTTAAACTACAATAATAAGTTAAAACAGATTTTCAAGATTTCAAAACTTTAAAAAAAGTTTTTAAAAGATTTTAAAACTATGTACAATCGTATTTAGAATGAATTAGTGAGACTAAAAGACTTTGCTGAACAGCCAAATTTTAACAGCGCCTAAATAACATGAGTGTTGAAGTCAGTCGGGCCTCTTGGGGGAGGGTGTTCCACAGCTGAGATGCCATGGCTGAGAAAGCCCTCTCCCATGTCCCAACATGTGGTATTGATCTCACTGGTGGGACACAGAAGATCACAGCCTTCCCAGAAGATCTTGATCTTTAATCAGGCAGGTATATATGAGGGAGGTACTCCATCAGGAACTGAGACCCCAAGCCATTTAGAGCTTTAAATCAGATTGGAATTCAGACTGGAAGCATATTAGCTTCCTGTGCAATTCTTTCCAGACTGGCATGATATAAGCCCTTTCCACCCTGGGGCCAGCGAAACGGGGGAAACAGGGCGGTGCACACGGGCACGGAGCTTACCTTGCAGTGGGGCGCTCCGTCCCCGCGGGGAACAGCACAAATTTGCCGCTCTAAACATCAGCAGTGCTCAGCGGCACCCAAAATGGTGGCTTGTGGCTTCTGGCAGCGCTCCACCAATCAGGGCAGCACACCAGCCGGAAGCCCGCCCCCAGGCAGCTCCGCAGGGATGCGGTAGAGCGTCTCTGCAGTTCTAAATGGGGCGCTGCGATGGAATAGCGTGCGCAGGTTTTAAAAAGACCATTTGAAAAGTGGTCTTTATAAAACACAGAGCGCCACCCCCGTGGCCGCATGAGGGCAGTTTGAGGTCTAGAACCTCCCCTTTTTCACCACTCTAGCGCACCCCGCGGTGTAGACGACCTCCGTGTCTGGTCGTCCCAGCGCGGGGATTTACCCCTGTGTGGAAAGGGCCATACTGTCTATATGGTATTCCAATCAGCAGTCAAGCTGCTACCTTTTGCCCTAGCAGCAGCTTCTGAGTCTTCTTCAAGGGCAGCTTCACATATAGCATATTAACAGTAGTCTGATCAGGAGGTTACCATTTGATGGATTACTGTCTCTAGGTTGTCTCTGTTCAGGAAAGGCTATAGCTGGTGCACCAGGCAAAGTTGATGCCAAGCACTCCAAGCCACAGAGTCCCCTTGGGTTTTCAGTGACAAATATAAATCTAAAAGTACTCTTAAGCTACACAGCTGCTCCTTTGGGGGAATGCAACCCCAGTCATTACAGGCTGCATACCCACTTCCTGGATCTGAAAACTACCAATCCACAGAACTTCAATCTTTCAGGATTCAGCTTCAGTTTACTGGCTTTCACCCAGCATCTAGGCACTTGTTTGGCACCTGCACAGTCCTTGCTGACTCCAATGACTAGAGGAAACAAAGCTGAGTATCATCAGCATACTGATGCTACCCCACTCCAAACACCATTATGACCTCATCCAGTGGCTTCATGTAGATACGAGACATGGGGGATATGAAGGAACACTGTGTCACTCCGAAGCTTAATAGCCATAAGGCAGAACAGGGATTTCCCAGTGCTACTCTCTGGAACAAGCCCTCCAGCTTGTTTCATTGCCCATAGGTCTTCTGTAAACAAGGTAAATTATTAGGCTCTTCAACAGAGGACTGGACACTTAGGAGCAATTGTATTGATAGTCATTTGCATCTTCTCATTCCATACTGAAACTACAGTCTCAATAGAATCACCAGCCCTGTCAGCTGGAAAATCACCCAGAACATTCAGTAATCCTTCAGATCCCATAAGTCTGTGGGTTTGGACCATCTTAATAGTTTTCCCACCTGTGCAGAGAAGATCTGCTACCACCAAAGCAAACTTCACAAGAAAATGGTTTGACCCTAATAACAGGGTTGTTGAAATCACCCCTAAAATCAGATCATTCTCCATCTGCCTCACAGATGGTCCTGCCCCTGCCTGTGGCGTAGTGTTTGGCAACAACCCAGAAGTGACTTGAGTTGTTGCAGCATCAATATTCTTAATCAAATTCTTTTTTTCAACAAAAGGACCACAGGCAACAGGTGTAAGAGTTGAAGGCAGAAAATTATATCTTTAACCCATCAATTAATTATATTTCCATACTACATGAAATGACAACAGCAGCAGCTACAGCAACAATGACAAGAGACATGAAAGAATAAGCACTGTTACAGATGTAACATTAACAGATGTAACTGTAACTAGCAGTTTGCAATGTGCACCCAGAATTCTCCTTTCAGAGAATTTCTTTTTTCAGCTCTCTCTCTCTCTCTCTGAATGTATCACAGTAATACATGCTACATAAAAACAAAAGGCAATGCCATTAACTCTTTTCCACAATAGCTGTTAAGTGAAAGGTAAAGTGAGATTTGAATCCCATGTCAGTTCATAACACCATTTCTGTCTGGCTACACATTTGTGAAGAAACTGACCTAAAGTAATATCCATTATCAACAAATTCCTTTGGGTGAGAAAGAAAGTCTACCATCTTTGGAAACAACACTGACATTAAGTTTTGAGGTCAAAATGAAAGGTGTCTCACAGTTTCAAGTTGATATTTGGCTTATGTCCACTTCATGCAACCAATTTCCCATAGTTGATACAACCTTGCTAGTCAGTACTGGTCAAGCTTAAAAGGTCAGTATATTTCAACCAAGTGCACTGATGAAAGACTGCATCCTTTTGCTAGCTATCTACTCTAAAGGCAACAGATTCCATCTGATTTTGGAAGCTAAGCAGGTCCAATCCTGGTTAATACTTGGACGAGAGATCACTAACAAATAGCAGGTTCTGTAGGCTATATTTGAGAGGAAGGAACTGGCAGAACCACCTCTGAGTATTCCCTGCCTAAGAAAACCCATCATAAGTCAATAGGCAGCTTGAAGGCACATACATGCACAGGCAGTATGACCCATAGCAAAATTCTTGGGAGAAGAAGGGAGAAATGGGATCCTTAAAGCTAGGGGAGATGAATATATATCCTCTGCAAGGAACAGATAATTCATTAGAATCACTCAGAAAGAGTATGACCAAAAAAAAAAAAAGAGCCTGTTCAAGGGCATCCTCTGTGGTAGCACAGAAAACAATAACAATTTTTTTTTTTAAAAAAAAAGGCATTCTTTTCTCTCATCATTGTATCTGCAAATCCACTGGAACTGTTTCAAGTGGTCAGAAGCCTATTTTATCTTGCCCCACAAAGAGAACAATGCAAACTACTGGGCAGCCTTCTGTGAGGACTCTGCAGAACACTTTTCAGATAATATCACTGAGATCCATTCTGATTTGGATGCTATAGCTGATATAGCTTCAGTGAATGCAAATTTGGTTCCTGCTTCTGTACTGATAATGGAAATCATTCTTGATTATTGTCATCATTATTTGTACAGCCTGAGGCTGTGGACAGAATATTTGGAGAGATGAGAGCTATGTTTGCTTTAAACCCTTGCCCTTCCTGGCTTCTAGAAAGATCAGCCTGATCAGGTAGTACTCCTGGTCAGTCAAAAGGCACATCAGGGAATAAGGGTTCAGCCAGTGCTCTGTTGGGCTACATTCACTTTGAAGAGGCAGCTTTGCTGTTTTGGGGTTCTTTGGGATACAGTTCTGAGCCTGAGTGCCTAGGTTTCTATGGTGAGATGAATTCATTTGCACAGTTAAAGATAATATGCCTGCTGCATTTGTTCCTGGAGATGTCAGGTCTGGCTATGATGATGTCTCAGCTATATGCTTGACTGCCTTTGAAAGGAGTCTAGAAACTTCAGCTGGCCGAAAGTACTAAGAAATGTGAGAGAAAGTGATGGACCTCTCTAGCAAGGCAGAAGATGAACAACAAGCAATTGTTCAAGCTCATCCGGTCTGTCTGAATGTATTCTGCTATACAGTTCTACCCAGGCACCAAAGTCTTCAGGGGAGACTTTTTCATGCCCCCCAGCAAGTCTGGAATTTCTTTTTAACGATTGCTCTTTAGGTCTGGAAGTTCTCTTCTTAGGTAGGTTGGACTGACCTCCATTCATAAGCACAGACTTTTTCATGCTGACTGGGTTTTGAGAACTGGTGGCTTTTAAGGAAATCTCTTTTAATAGATATAGAAAGAATATTTGCAACTATTCATTTACAGGAAATCACCATCAAGAAGAATGGTATGGTGATAAGAGTCTTTGTAAAGACTTTGCACATAAAATGAATTATTCTTCACATAAAATGATACTTTTTTCTTTTTCGTTTTTTTTTTTTTGCACAGCACACATGTTTACTGGGAAGGAAACAGGATGTTTTGTACAGAAAACACTTTTTTTGTGTGCATGTATCACTTCACAGTCTATTCTATAACAAAACATGGACGCCTTTTGAGAACTGCACAGAAATTTTCATTTTCTCCCAGAGCAAGGTGAAAACTAAGTAACTATATATCACTGCGTGCGAGAATGAAGAATGCAAAGATGTACACTGGTAACTTTTAAGAGGGTGTTCTACTGTTTTATAATGTTTTTTATTTTTTTTAAAAAAAAATTAAATGTATGTTTACATTGTTTTTAATTTTATGGACAATTTGATTACATTTTCATCTGTTTTTATCTATAGCATATCAATTTTAATTTGTAAGTGCCCTTGGCCCCAGGTCTGTGGGGAAAAGCTCCATATAAATGAAATGAGACATTGTCATGTACCACGCTGATGTACTTTATCAGATATTGAGTCATTTTATTTGAACACATCAATCTTTAATCTGTTTCCACTGGGCCACAGATGGAGATTGGGTGGCTCTCCAGATCTTGTTAGCCTGGACACACACAGAGACACACACCCATTATCATTTACCACTGGCTCGGCTGACTAGGACTGATTGAAGCTGCAAGCCGACATCTGGAGAGGCCTGTGTTCCTTATCTCAGTTTATATAATGGCCTGGGTGAGTAGCATCAGGCAGAATTAAATGTAAGAATCATGAGGTTATATAATGTACCCTGCAACATCCAACCATATTGAGATGGCAATTTCATTGCCTTCTGCTTTCGGAGAAAATACTCCTTCCAGCTGTATAGAATTTAAGAAATAGTTGGGGTAGGACCTTTTTCTTTGATCCATAAATTTTCTTATCTGCATGGAATAGTTTAAAATTAGCTTCCCTATTAGCAGTCTAAAATGGAAGACTCTTATCTACCATATATGAGTTTACTGTATTTTTATTGTAACATTCCTCCCCAGATCTGAGGGCAACACACCTGCCTCTCCCTACCACACAAAGATATTATCCTGGAATTCTAGTTTTGGTGTGAGTGGTAATATAAAGTTAGTTACAATAGCCCTTACAGCAGCCCATTGTGTTTGGTTAGGCTGAAAGAAAGAGACTGACTCAAGGTTGTCCGGTATGCTTTATGACTGAGCAGAAATTTGAACCTGGGGTGAGGAAATGGATCACTCAATTTAAGACAAAACTAAGAAGCTGAAATAACCTTAAACATAACCTTATGCCTAGCTACCAGTTTCAGTCCTATCACTGGGAAAAGTAAGGCAACCATGAGAGCCAGCATGGTGTAGTGGTCTGAGTGTTAGACTGTGCTTCCACTGGGGTTCAAATCTCTGCTCAGCCATGAAAACCCACTGAGAGAGTCTGAGCATTCCTGAGTGACAAGTCACACACTTTTAGCCTCAGAGGGAGGCAAAGGCAAACCCACTCAGAACAAATCTTGACAAGAAAATCCTGTGATAAGTTCACCTTAGGGGTGCCATAAGTCAGAAACAACTTGAAGGGATGCAATAACAAGGAAGCTGCCTCAGGTAACAGGAAAGCAGGGTTAGTCTCCTGGATGTTTCTTCTGTATATTCTGTGAGATATAGGCCATTTCCACATTACACTGCTATACTGCTATTATTCTACTTTCAACATCCTGTGGAATTCTGGGGTCTGTAGTTTACTGAAGCCAAAGAGCTCTCTGGGTGAGGATTCTAAAGGCCCATCCCTAGCCTGCAAACCACAGGATCCCATAGGATGTTGAAAGTGAAATAATAGCACTATAACAGTGTAGTGCAGAAAAGGCCCCACTTTGTTGGAATACAGAGCTATCTGTGCTGCATGGCTCATCCTGCCCCACCTGAACTGGTCTGCTGCCCAAAGCTGACACATTGCCAGAACTGAACTTTATTTTATCCAAAATGAATCCACTTTGAAATACAAAATGAGGGAGAGGTCTTTTAGCCTTTTACCTCAGGAAGCAAGATGTCATAGATTATGGCTCACATTTACTCAGTTCATTGTGCTCAGTGTGCCTTTTTCACTAGAAATTATAAAAAGAGTTGCAGGCTAAGATAAATTACTCACATATACACAACAAGCAATATGTTTTTAGGCTTCAATCCAGTACTGAGTTCCCAGTGAAGCTCAATGGGGTTTATGTCTGAGTAGACATGAATAGGACTTTGTGGTTGGACTAAAATGCTATGCACACTTACCTGCAAGTAATTTCTATTCAAACAAAAAGGGTTTAGTATGTACGTGCTTGCACTATTAAATAAAGTATTTGCTGCCAGATGTGTTCCCTCTCATGCATGAAGATCTGTGTTCCATAGAATCATAGAATCATAGAGTTGGAAGAGACCCCGGGGGCCATCAAGTCCAACCCCCTGCTATGCAGGAACACCCATCAAAGCATTCCCAACAGATGGCTATCCAGCCTCTGCTTAAAAACATCCAAAGAAGGAGACTCTACCACACTCCGAGGCAGCATATTCCACTGCCGGACAGCTCTGAGGTTCAGGTGGAATCTCCTTTCCTGCAGCTTGAATCCATTGCTCTTTGTCCTAGCCTCTGGAGCAGCAGAAAACAAGCCCACTCCCTCCTCGACATGACATCCCTTCAAATATTTAAACATGGCTATCATGTCCCCTCTTAATCTTCTCTTCCGCAGACTAAACATCCCCAGCTCCCTAAGCTATTCCTCATAGGGCATGGCTTCCAGACCCTTCACCATTTTGGTCACACTCCTCTGGACATGTTCCAGTTTGTCGATATCCTTCTTGAATTAAGGTGCCCAGAACTGGACACAGTATTCTAAATGAGGCCTAATCAATGCAGAATAGAGTGGTACCGTTACCTCCTTCAGTCTAGACACCATACTCCTATTGATGTAACCAAGAATTACAATGGCTTTCTTGGCTGCTGCATCACATTGCTGACTCATGTTCAACTTGTGATCTACCAAGACTCCTAGATCCCTTTCACATGTACTGCTATCCAGCCACGCGTCCCCCATCCTATATTTGTGCATTCCATTTTTTCTGCCTATGTGTAGGACTTTACATTTCTCTCTGTTGAAATTCATTTTGTTAGCTTTGGCCCAGCTCTCCAATCTGTCAAGGTCATTTTGAAATTTGATCCTGTCCTCTGGGGTATTAGCAACCCTTCCCAATTTGGTGTCATCTGCAAATTTGATCAGCATGCCCTCTACTCCTTCATCCAAGTCATTGATGAAGATGTTGAATAGCACTGGGCCCAGGACAGAACCCTGTGGCACCTCATTACTCACTTCTCTCCAGGATGAAGGGGAGCACCCTTTGGGTTTGGTTGGTCAAGCACTTACAAATCCACCTAACAGCAGCCCAGTCCAGCCTGCATTTTAACAGCTTGTTTGCAAGAATGTCATGGGGAATTTTGTCAAAGGCCTTACTGAAGTCAAGATATGCCACGTCTACAGCATTTCCTTCATCTATCAAGCTTGGAACCCTATCATAAAAAGAGATAAGATTAGTCTGGCATGACTTATTTCTGAGAAATCCATGTTGACTTTTCGTGATTACGGCATTTCTTTCTAAGTAATTACAAACTGACTGTTTAATGATCTGCTCTAGGATCTTTCCTGGTATTGATGTCAGGCTGACCGGGCGATAATTATTTGGGTCCTCTTTTTTCCCGTTATTGAAGATGGGGATGACATTTGCCCTCCGCCAGTCTGCTAGGACTTCTTCTCCAAGAGTTCTCAAAGATTATTGCAAGTGGTTCAGAAATTACTTCTGCTAGTTCTTTTAATATCCTTGGATATAATTCATCTGGCCCTGGAGAGTTGAATTCATCTACTTTAGCCAGATATTCCTGTACTACTACTTATTCTGTGCTTCGTTCCCCCTCCTTCCTCACCTGCTCCCCATCCTCCAGTTTGAGTACTTCTATCCTTTTGGAAGAAAACTGAGGCAAATAAGGTGTTGAGTAGTTCTGCCATCTCTCTTCTCCCCGTTATTAATTGACCATCTTCTTCAAGCAGTGACCCTAACATTTCCTTGTTTTTCGTTTTGCTGCAGACATATCTAAAAAATAGCCCTTTTTATTGTTTTTGATGTCCCTGGCAAGCCTGAGTTCATTCTGCGCTTTAGCTTTTCTGACCTTCTCCCTACATCTCCTGCCTATTTGCTTGAATTCCTCTTTTGTGGTTTCACCATTCTTCCATTTCCTGTACATGTTTAACACTTAGCTCAGCTGAGAGTTCTTTAGTCAACCATTCCGGTTTCTTTAGACACCTGCCATTTTTCTTCCTTATTGGCACAGTTTGCAATTGTGCCTTCAGTATCTCACTTTTAAGAAACTCCCACCCATCATGAACTCCTTTCTCTTTTAGTATTCTTGACCATTTCAGCAAGTAACTCCCTAAGTTTACAGAAATCAGCTTTCTTAAAGTTTAGAATGTGCATCTGGCTACACTTGGCTTCTCCTTCCCACTGAATGACAAACTCCAAAAGAGTATGGTCACTCGCCCCTAAGGATCTCACCACCTCCACCTCATCAACTAGGTCATCCCTGTTGGTCAGGATCAGATCTAAAATAGCCAATCTCCTTGTTGCCTCTTCCACTTTCTGGACCATGAAATTATCTGCAAGGCAAGCAAGGAACCTGTTGGACCTTGCGGTCTTGGCAGAGTTTGACTGTCAACAAATATCAGGATAATTGAAATCTCCCATTAATACTGCATCTCTCCTTTTTGAAAGTGTAGTCATCTGCTCCAGGAAGGCCTCATCCAAGTCCTCAGGCTGGCCTGGAGGCCTGTAGCAAACCCCCATAATCACATCCCTATTGTTTCTCGTTCTGTTAATTCTTACCCAGATGCTCTCGACTTGGCTTCCCAGATTTAAATCATGAATTTCTTCACAGGTGAAAACATCCTTGATATAGAAGGCTACTCCTCCTCCTTTCTTGTTTGGTCTATTTCTGTTATACCCCCCTATTCCTGCATTCCAGTCATGAGATTCATCCCTCCAGATTTCAGTGATGCCTATTAAATCATATTTATTTTGTAGTACTAAGAGTTGGAATTCATCTTGCTTATTTCCCATGCTCTGTGCACCAATGTAGAGACATTTGAGACAATGTGCCCTTCCTGGAAGTCCTGTACTAAAGTTACTTTCCTTCTCCCTGTTGGTGTCTAGTTCTACTTGGCCTGCCCTATCTATATCATTTGGGCTATTTTTGAGAGCACTCACTGAATCCTTGCCCAGAATAATACTGTCCTCCTCCCCAGTCAAACTCAGTTTAAAGACCTCCTGATCCGTTTTGCAGAAGTGTTAGCAAAAACATTCTGGCCGATGGTTGTGAGACGCTGGCCATCCCTTGCCAGAAGACCATCTTCATGGAAATGGAGGCTGCGATCCAAAAACCCGAATTGCTCCCGGCAGCCCATCTTCGGAGCCAATTGTTGATCACTATTTTTCTTTCCCTTCATGGGCCATGTCCTTCCACAGAGAGGAGAGACAAAATTACAACCTGCGCACAAAGGTCCTTCAGCTTCCTACCCATATGCTTTTAATCCTTTGTCATGCGGTGAAAGCTGTGTCTCACAGTATCATTGGTTCTAACGTGAACCAAAAGAAGGGGGTTATGGTCAGTGGGCTTGACCAGTTTCATTAGCCTCTCTGTTATGTTATTGATTTTAGCTCCAGGGAGAGAGCACACCTCATGATTGATCCTGTCTGGGTTGCAAATGGTCAGTTCTGTTCTTCTCAGCAAGGAGCCCCCAACCACTAGAACTTGTCTCCTCTGAGGCTTGTCTAGGGTTACTCGATGAGCAGATTCTGTCATGGCTGCCTGAACCTTCTGTTCATGCTGAGACTGCTGCTGCTGCTGTTGGATTTCGTTCTGCTGGTGTTGAGGTTCCTGTTGCTGATGTTGGATTTCCTCTTGGTGACATTGCATTATCTCTTCCTGCTGTCCCACTTCATCATTAATAAGGTCAAGAACTAGGAAACGATTCTGTAGCTTGAGAGTCTCCATTTGGCACCTTGCCTTTCTACTCCTGCATGTCACATTCCTCCAAGCATCCGTCTCCCAGTTTCGTGAACCGAATTCCTCATCTGCTAGCTCCTCCATGCACTCCATCTTCAAAAAGGTCCTCTCAGCCCTATCAAAGAACTCTTCTTCCTTCTTAATAATGTGAAAATTTGAAACGCATGCCTCCAGCTGTTGAACCTTCTCCTCCAAGAGAGCGATCAGCTTGCATTTGCTGCAGGTGTACCCAATGACATCTTGTGGCAGGTGACTGCAGCAGCTCCCTCACCTTCCATACTTGATAGTCTAGATAGTTGAATTGGAAAAGGTATAAAACTGGGCTTTCCCTTCAAAGTCCCCTAGCAAAAGCTATGTCGACTACTTTGTCTGCCAAGTTATTACTGTCAAGCTATCAAGAGAGAGGGTGCAATCCTATAGTGCTTTCAGTTACTCTCTCAAGGCACCAACCCTACCTAGATGTTGTGGACAGGCAGATTGACTCCAGATGGCCTCAAGGAAGAAGCAATTAAGTCTTGCTAAGCTTTGGTAGTACAAGTGTGCACGCTGAAGGCGGTCGCCTCTGGGAGTAAATATAAAGAGCTGCTAGCAACTTCCCCTAGCTCATCAGCGAGTCAGCTAGGACTAACGGCTGTTAGCTCGTCCCCCAGCTAGTCAGTTAGACTGTGTGCTCAGGGAGAGCACATGGCCAGAGAAAACAGAAAAACAAACAAACAGTCTATCAAACACAGCCCCAGAAGCCTGTAAAAGACACCCAGTCAAGATGTCTTCTCAGACGCAGCTCACCTTCCGCTCTCTTCTCTGGAAATTCCAAAGAGAACGACACGATAGCAGTCAAACCCACTGACTGAGATCCTTTGAAATTTCTGATTTTTTACCAGGGGTTTCTGTCAGTGTATAACAATAATAAAACAACCACCTCTGGATTCTGAATGTAGAACATGCACTTTATTGCTCTTTCTCTCATTGTCCACAGAAAAATCTATAGAAGATGAATAAACTCCCAGATAAAAACAGGAAAGTTATTGGTGAGGGGGATAGAAAAAATGACACATGACATACAACTACGCACATGACTTAACATTCCATTTCCAAGTAAGAGTACTTACCTGTCAATAGCAGCACAGTATGAAAGTATGGATTCATCTAAAAAGAGGGAGAGAGAAGACAGCCTAAATTCTTTTCTTCCTTTTCTCTTCTAACAGAATACCCTGCCCTTGGACTCAACACCACTGAAATCCAATTTTAAAAGACACAAAACAACAACATTTGCAATCTTGCTCAGTAAATAAGTAAATATTTGGATCCCTGATACAGAGTAGCAGCTTAATGGATCTGGATTTTGCATTTGCTCTGTTTGAGAGAGAACCATATTATATGAGAGAGGTCCTCTCAAAAAAAGATAAGTACTTATTACTTAAAACCTTGAAGTTTTAAGGCAGAGTCCTCAGTTAAGATTTTTAGAAGTCAAGTAAAGTGAAGTCATGAATGACTATTCAGTCATATGTATATTTATTTTTCAGGCCCTTTTTGCACTGCATTTTCCATGCGAAAGGGCACCTGGAGCATCACGCAATTGTGAGGAGTGATCTGCACGACGCACTCACAATCATGTGACGCTCCAGGGGCCGGCAGATGTCGATCGTGCACCTTTTCATTTTCGGCTAGAAGCTGAAAATGGTGCGCGATCACACATTGCTCCAAGGCCCTGTGCTCACTTACCTGGCATGCAGAGCCTCCAGAGCCACATCAGTTGCACTTCCTGCCCCAGTGCAGCCTGGGAAGGTCCCAGGCTGCACTGCAGAAGGAAGAGGCGGGGCCCTCACACAAGCAGGCAACTCGTGTAGAGCCGAAGGACCCCGGACACGAGAGCCTCTCGCCGGAGGCTGCTCACGCAATCCCTGCACCCCAGCACCAGAAGAAGGTAAGGTGCAGAAAGGGCCTCAGATATGTACACTGATAGACATTTTGTGCATTTGTGCATGTGCCTTAAAGTCATCTGTCAGCTTGTGACAATCTATGAATTCCATACAAGTTTCTTAGGCAAGGAGTACTCAGAGACAGTTTTGCCGGTTCTTTCCTCTGAAGGAGAGCCTACAGTACTCCTTATTCATTGGTGGTCTCCCATCTCAGTAGTAACCAGGGTTAACCCTGCTTAGCTTCCAAGACCAGATAGGACCTGATGCCTTTAGGATATTGAGGCCCCTGAATGACACTTTAGCCAACAGAATAACCTAGACCAGAAGCAGGCAGACTTCAGTCCAATGGGATTTACTTTGGTTGTTGTTTTTCTTTGGCCCTTTCCGCATGTGGGGAAGGAACCGCGTGAAAACGGGACTCACCGTATTTCTTCGCCATCCAGTTGAGTCCGTCGGGACGAGGAGCAGTGCAAGCTCGTCGCTCCACACTGCTCCGGTGTCCAAAATGGCGCCTTCCGATTGGTGGAGGCTCTCCACCAACCTGAGAAGCTCACCAGCCTAAAGCCCACCCCTGGCAGATCTGCAGGCACGCACTAGTGCGCGCTTGCAAATCTGCACTGGAGCGTGGCGATGGAGCGACATGGAGTCACACACTCCATGCTTTTTAAAAACCTCTTAAAAGAGGTTTTTAAAAAGCACGCTGTGTGACGAGTTCTGGACGCTCCAAACCAGACTGAGGTACTGAACTATGAAAAGTAGTCCACCCCAGTCCACTCCACGGTGCAGAAGACCTCCATCGAAGGTTTCTATGCACCATTTTAATAGCCCAGTGTGGAAAGGGCCTTTGTTTCAATAGAACATAAGGTCCACCAACCAGAGCCAGGGGAACTAAGTGGTAGGAGTGATGGAGCAAACTGAAAAATGGCGCTTGAGAAAGGAGAGCCAGTTCTGCAACACAGGAGCCATAGGCCAGGAATACTTTCATACTACACATTTATAGCACTCTGATTCCACTTTAATTCCCATAGTTCCATTTTATAGAATCCTTGGATTTGTAATTTAGGGGAGATGAACTTAAATTCTTAGCCAGAAAGTTCCAGTGCTTCACAAAGCCACAAACTCCAGATTTCCAGAGGATGCAGCCATGGCCATTAAAATGCTGTAGTTATGTACAGTAATGTGAAAGGCACCAGGATAGCTAACTAACCAAACTATTTTTTGGGTTAGGAACACTGAGGCTGGGAGATAAGGAGTTAACAAAAGGCCAGCCATGACAAGGAATGATTTTTATCTGGTTTTTTTTTTTTTTTTAATGGTTATTGCTAAACCACTGAGCAGGAGCAAGCCTTGCTAATCTATGCAAACCAGCCATAGGTCTGCTGGTTCATTCTGATCTATTTTCTGTTACCCCGATCTATGCCGTCAGTTCAGATAATACTAACCAAACAATCATCTAGGAAAAGCTGTGTAAACAAAGGTCCTGCCACAACATCCCACCAGGTACCTGTTATACAATAGAGTCAGGCTGCTAGTCCATGTTTAAATAATGGGTATTGATTCCTTTGTTAGTTACTGTCCTTGCTGTAAAATGCATTAATCAATGTGAGCTTCCAGGAATCCAATGTCTGTGTCTCCAAAAGGAGAATGCAGATGAGCACCGTAGGCCACAAAACAAACCCACAAACCCATGTGCATTTCTCTGGACTACAGGAGACCTCTCAGCTCCTAGTGAAATGAAAGGACAGGTATCTGTTGTCTTTCAGCCGTCTATTACATATTTCAATATATGACCTTTTAGGAACTGAGAAACATCCCTCATGACTCAGGGCTCTTCAATTTCCTCACTGTTCACAGGTGTGGAACAACATATGTCAGACAAAGTAAGTTCAGACTCCATTTGAGCTCCTTTGCCAATAATACTTCTGTTTGTCAGTTTGGTTGCTGTGAGACTGCTGCTTAGGCATTTTCACTGTATCATAGTAGTAAAATAACTTTACCCTAAAGTCAGCATCCTTTACTTATGGTTCATATCAGCCTGTAGATCACATTGATAATATGCTTACTACAGAGACTATTCAGTGTCCTCAGATGTTTTGTTGCCTAAAGTGAAATAGCAAATTACATCCTCTTTGTTACAATTCAAGATGCATAGGATCATAGGACAGTCTTTTTAAAAAAAAAAACTGGATCCATACTATCCTATAAATGACCCTCCCTCTGCATTCCAGATGATACAAATGCGACCCTAGGTAAGGTTCCCAAGACAATCACTTCACTCTGCTAGATGGTGCAGCTATCCCTATGACAAACCTAGTTAGAGTCTGTTAAAATTAGGGATGGGGAGTAGCAGAATTTGAAAATTCTTCCTGCTGTCTGGAAGCCAATTTGGTGTTGTGGTTCAAATGTGAGACTCAGGCCCTTTTCGCACGGCAATTTGCAAGCAAAAGGGCCCCTTGAGCGTCACGTAAATGTGAGGAGCGGTCTGCATGATACACTCCCATTTACGTGACGCTAATGGCCCTCAAGCGCTGTGAACACACTTTTTTTTTATTTTCAGCTTTTAGCCGAAAATGACCCATGCTTGCACTCACAGGTCTGGGCCGCACTCACCTGCCGTGCAGAGCCTCTGGAGCCAGGCTGGTCGCACGTCCTCTCCTCAGTGCAGCCTCCAACTCCCAGACTGCACTGTAGAAGGAAGGGGCGGGGCGCAGGCGGGGCTCTCACACGAGCAGGAAGGAGCTGCAGAGCTGAAGCAGGAGGCTTGCGAGAGCCTTCCTGCCCAGGCTTCTCGCACGAGGACCCCAACCCAGCAGGTAAAAGGTAAGGTGTAAAAAGGGCCTCAGACTAGGGAGATCGAAGTTCAAATGTGCATGGAGCTATGAAACTCACTGAACCAATGGCCATGGGGCATGGCACTGTCATGGAAACTGACTACCGCACAAGGTGGTGGCCAGAAAATATGGTTTAGAAAAGGAGAATAATCCATGCATGGCCTCTGAGCTCACTAGAGGAAAAGGCAGAACAAACAACAAACAAGCAACAAACATATGATTTTTCTAGGGAGCAAAACATCATCATTCTCTCCTCTTTAAACCCCTGTTCCAAGAAACACCCAAACATAAAGAAGCTTGTAGAGTCGAAGGCTTTCACGGTCAGAATCCATTGGTTCTCGTGGGTTTTTCAGGCTTTGAGACCATGTTCTGGTTGTATTTGCTCTTGACATTTTGCCTGCATCTGTGGCTGGCGTCTTCAGAGATCTTCCTCTGAAGACGCCAGCCACAGATGCAGGCAAAATGTCAGGAGAAAATACAACCAGAACACAGTCTCAAAGCCCGAAAAGCCCACAAGAACCAATAAAGAAGCTTATCAGGTAAATCTTTATTAAATCCCATATTTACATCACTAGAGACAGTTTTTACAACGTACAGTCATGAGAATCAATTGATTACCTTAGGTTTCATTCTCCTTCTCAGTCTGCCTTATGTCATGTGGTGATCTGGGCCAGTTAGGACTGTGACATACCAGGCCTGCTTTGGTTCTCTCTCCCTGGAAATACAGTACCCTTTTATATGATTTCCACCCCCTGGCTCTCTCTTCACACATAATCACACTTCAGCTTTCCCTAAACCTACAACCCTTGTGGATATAGGGCAAAACATCTTCAGGTTTATCTCAAATGAATGTGTAACTTGCGGTAGTGTGTGGTAAATGGGTTAAATCAAATGAAAAGTATCCTACTAAGTCCAGAAGTTATAAAAATATTTATAGTTAAGTTTATTTAAAACAGCAAACAAGGAAAAGGTATTGGGAAAATCAATAATTCCAAATAGCACAGAACTTCCACTCATAGACTTATTTTATCAAGTATGGGTTAAACCTTATGACCTAACCCAATATTAGCTTGGTCTCTCCTCTGTCTTTCTCTCAAGACACTTTGAGCTGACCAACACTAACGCTCAGCCAACTTCTATTTCCCTAGTTGATTGAAACTTTATCTTAACACTCTCCCTCTCTCTCTGAATCTCACTGAAGGGACCTCCTCCCAGACCCTATTTCTGGTATTTATTTGTTCTACTGACTCCCCCACATAGCCTCTCCTTCTGGCTAAACTGGGTTCTTCAGTCAGAGAACTAATCAGATAAAATTACCCTCTGGTGCTAGGGCTGGTCTGCTGGCTACAACCCCCTAGGGTTCGTCACACCCTGTTCCACATGATAGTTGAGGGGGGGTTGAAGGAGCCATGAACCTTCAAGCTACTTGGAAATGTGAGATGATTAGATAGAAGATAGATAGCTAGATAGCTAGATAGATGGATGGATGGATGGATGGATGGATAGATAGATAGATAGATAGATAGATAGATAGATAGATAGATAGATAGATAGATAGATAGATAGATAGACAGACAGACAGACAGACAGACAGACAGACAGACAGACAGATAGATAGATAATGCAGGCAGGCATATAGGTCTTTCAGATTAACTTGGCTCTCCTCTTCCAGAATCAACTCTCCATCCTTTGGCCACTTCTCAGACAATAATGTTCCATGCTCCATGACCCCAGCTCACATCCTAATCTCTCATGTCAGAAGCTGTTCACCTACAGTTATGTCCTGGCTTAGGATTTAGGCCCTTTCCCCTAGATTCTGAAGGTCAGGTAATAAAAGCTATCAGAACTGTTGTGCTTCTCAAGGCTCAAAGATTTTTTTCTATGTAGTGTTTTTTTATGTCATTATTTTTTAAGTATCTTTTAATGCTGCTTTTAACTTATCTTTAATGCTGTTTTTAACTGTTTTTATACTAGAAATTTAATTTAAATGTGTTAACTTTTGTATTAACAGTTATATTTTATTAGTGTGTGCATGTGTGTGTGTGTGTGTGTGTGCACATGTGCACGTGCACTGTTTGGCAATGGAAACATTTGCCTAGAGAGGTATTGGGGTCTCTTTCTCCAGATGTCCTCAAAAAGAGGCTGGGCAGCTATCTGCTGGGGATGCTTTGGCTGGAGATCCTACACTGAGGAAGCAGTTAGACTCAATGGCCCATGTTGCCTCTTTTAGCTCTATGATTTTGGATAGCTACTACATCTACCCTAACACGGCTTTCAGAATCCTCCCAGAACATTTTTTTTTTTTTTGAGATTTGTCTACATTATACAGAGAAGGTACTGATAGTAGAGCTTACCCCATGGATATCCTCTTGCTGTATCAAGGCCTCTAGGCCACGAGTACACAGAGTTCTTTTCTACTAACGGAGATGCAAGCCTGTCCCCATTCTCATGTCATCCAACCTCCTGATCTGGGAGTTAGCATTGTGTTCTTAGTCATTCCAACAGTGTGTTTAGGACTGCAGCCAAAGTCAGACATTGGCAGGAGGAAAAGCAAATTAATATGGAATGAAAGTCGCTCCTTCTTGTAAAATTGCAATCTTCTGCCAAGTTCCAATAGCATTGTCTGCAGTGACTGGTAACCAAGTAACAGGTGCCTGGCACACCTAGCGCCTTTCTTTGATAGGGAAAATAAATGATGATGCCAGGTGGGAGGCATTCCACAAAAACGGTTTCATGGCTGTAGACATAGAAGTCCAAATGCATGAACAGAATATAGTTCTATTATGCAGTTAGTTCTATTACTGACAGCATTCTAAAAATGCTATGCATTTTTTTCTATTTCATTGCTATTTCCATAAATTGAGTTTGGGGTTTGCTGTCTGCTTTTATGTCACTGTTTGGTATTTTGAATTTGACATTGTATTTGATGGGTGCTAATTGCTGTAAGTACTATTTGTGGAAAGATAGGACATCAGTTCAAGAAAGGGTAAAACAATCTTAAATTACTTCTCTTTCAATTGGAGGGGGGTTATTTTGTAAGACTCCTATGCCTCCATTGGTTGCAATGGAAGGAATAATATCTTTGAGGCTGCTTTGGGTTGTATATTGGGAAAAATGTGGAATATAAATTAATTAAATAAATGAAAATACACTAAGGGATTTGCAGGTTGCTGTTTTCCATTTGATTCTCAAAAGCAAGGGAAAATTTCAAACTTAGAAGAGACCCACTGAAAAATTCTGTGTCCAACCTTACAGGTCTGATTAGGAGCACAGATAGCACATAACCACAGAGACTATTCCTGTTCTAAGTGATTGGTTCATCTTTAAACTAACACCTAGTAAATAAAGTAATGATAGTAACAACAACAACAATAATAATGGTATTTGCTAAAGACACAATTTAATCTTCCCCCTTCTCCGTTCCTCCCCCTCTCTCTGGCCATTTTCGCACTACACTGTTATAGTGCTATTGTTCCACTTTCAACATCCTGCGGAATTCTGGGGTTCATAGTTTGGGGAGAGGTATTTAGAATTCTCAGCCAGAGAGCCCTTTGGCCTCAATAAACTACAAACCCCAGAATTCCACAGGATATTGAAAGTGGAATAATAGCATTGCAGAGTGACAATGCCTTCTCTCTCTCCCTCTCTCATACATGCACACACTTACCATGTACTGAAGGTCTCATAAAAGACAAGGCTTCTTATCCATCACAAATAATCTTAGTTCATTGGGAAAAAAACTTCCTCATTTGTATTCACATAGTTGATAATATCTCTGTACTCAAATAGAAAGCCTTGTCTCACTTCTTTGTCTTCTTTTCCTTTTCCATTGTCTTTTCCACTTTGTAATGTCCTGGGTGCAAGTGGCTTGTGGGAGGCTGCTTCAGCATGGCTTAATGCTCTAATCATCCCTATTATCTCTTGTGAGTTGATCAAGGGTGTTCAAATGCTATGCTCATTAGTGAGAAAAGCATTTCCTCTGCATTTGGAACGAACCTGCATGGGTGTCCAGATGCTTGAAAATCTTGATTGGTTAATTGAGCTCACCTGTAAAATCAGTCCTATAAAATGTAATACAGCTTCTTTCTTATGTTTTCCTTCGGATCTTTTATGTCTGTGCTGATACTATGGCCCCTCAAGTCTTGCTTTGCTAGGAAGTCTACGCTTATGTATTTTTGCATGTTGAATATATTCCTGAGAGAGCCAGCATGGTATAGTGGTTTGAGCATTGGACTACAATCCTGGAGACCAGGGTTTGATTCCTCGCTCAGCGATAGAAATCCGCTGGGTGATCTTGGGTGCATCACATACTCTCAGCCCCAGAAGATCATAAGGTGCCATAAGATGGAAGTGGCTTGAAGGCACATAATAACAACAATATATTCCTGAATGATTCTCTGTTTTCCTGGTTGCTTTCTTGCCAAAATCTACCTTCATTCTCTATATTTGTAAATAATCTCCATATAATTTGCTTTGTGCATATGTGTATTAAATCCAGCACCTAACTTCTTTGCTTATTAGTACTGAATATTATTGAATATTGTTTTGGTTTGGGATACCCAGGAGGTGAGAGGTTTTGCCCCTTGCTACCAAGGTGTCCCAAGGATACCCTTTAAAGTCTGGGTTCCCTGGCTGTAACTGAGTTGAAGAAAGGGTGTGATGGCAGGTCTGCCTGACAGGGTTGTCAATCCTTGTTGCCTTCACCAAGAGGGAACTGAGAAGCTGGCTCAGAGCTTTGATACAAGGTGATCAACCACAGTTATGCTTCAGCTGCCATTCCATGCAAATAATACCTGAGGGTTAACACCACTGATTTAGCTGGGACTTCCAAATTAACATGCCTAAGGCTGAACTGCATGAAACAAGAACTGGCTTTGGGATAATGGCACTTACTCATTATCATAGCTTGGAAAAGTAATTTTTGGACTGCAGTTCCTGGAAACACCCAGCCACATCCTGCCTGGAGGAATTCTAGAAGCTATAATAATAATAATAATAAAAAATGTTTCCAAGTTCTGCTTTATGATTTTATTCCTAAGGATCAACTGAAGCTAAGCCAAGGCACAGAGTGGACTGGCATTCCTGTCTTCATGACCCACCTTCACCAAATTGGCTCACTGATTAGACATCAGAGCCGGCTAGAATATGAATGAGGTTTCACATGGCAAGTGTAACGCTGTTATGGGCAATCTAAGGCTATTACATTTAATTAACAGAGAGATGGAAATCTATATTCGGAGAAAGCTGAACACATATCCGTCCACCAAGCCATGATCCAGTAATATAATATATTGTTGATTATTATCTCCTTAAGAGACTGCAGGCTGTCAGTTTCTATAATGCTTAATGTGCCATGAGATCTTATTTAATTAAAATGTTAACATTGTAGCAATATGTTTAGAAAGAGGGATTGATGATGGGGAAAAATGGGGAAAACATTATTTAGACCTTTTTTCTTTTCTTTTTTTTCTTTTTCTTTTTCTTTTTTTATACTGCTTCACCAGATAATCTGTTCTTGGTAGAGTCCTTTAGGAATGCAGTTCATTTATTAATATCACTTGATGTCTGCAATAAGTAGGAATATGAAAATCTGCCAGACTTGTTTTCATTCCATTTCTCAGAATCTCATTGGCACTCTTGTCCCAGTACAGTTATCTATAACACTGTGAGATCTCCCCCATCCAATACACACACTTCCAACGTGAAAATATGATCCTACTTTGGTGTAGTTTCCACCTATATCTTTTTTTATTATTATTAATTAATATGTTTTCATACTTTTTCCCCTAATGACTAAAGCATGTTTATGCACATTAGTCAGATATAACATATTTTCAGCTGTGCACATTTTTTCAGATGTATGCGTAGTTTGCTTGGGACCTTTCTTTGCAAAGTGGCATTACAAATCTAGAAATGTACATGTTTCTGAGCGTTCATGTGCTTCCTCTTACTGACAGTTTCACAAGGTGCAAAATGGACATTATCCCAGAGAAATGTAAAGTTTGCTTCAGTGCATACTGGATAAAAACAGTGAGGATAGCCAATCCACTCTGCAGCTGCTGTTAGTTAACTTGGAGCTTTGCTGGTGCTAGAGTTGAGTCCAAAATCAGCTTAACTTAGGCCCTTTCTGCACCTTACCTTGTTCCAGCGCTGGGGTGCAGGGATTGCACGACCAGCCTCTGCCAAAAGGCTCTCCTTTCTCTGCTGCGTCAGCTCAGCCCAAGCTGCCTGCTCATGTGAGAGCCCCGCCTCTTCCTTCTGCAGTGCAGCCTGGGACCTTCCCAGGCTGCACTAGGGCAGGAAATGCGATTGGCCCAGCTCCCAAGGCTCCGCACGCCAGGTAAGTGCACGTGGGGCCCAGGAGCAACATGTGATCATGCACCATTTTCAGTTCCAAGCAGAAAATGAAAAGGTGCACGATTGGCCCCTGCTGGCCCCTGAAGCATTGCGCGATTGTGAGTGCGTCGTGCAGATCACTCCTTGCAATCGTGCGATGCTCCAGGCCCTCTTTCGCATGGCAAGTACCACGTGAAAAGGGCCTTAGAGAAGCTGCACAAGAAATGGCAGCAAATCCTGTGTGGATTTGCTCTGGTCCTTCCAACAGCAGATCTATCAGCTACCCCAGTGTGTCTCAAAGTCAATGAGATCTCTACTATCTGTTTTGCAGACATACTTACCCAAGTGGTGAAAGACATCAGTTTTGACACTGCTTACCTATATATCTTACATTCAGAATGTTTTGTTTTGTTACTGATCACTGAAAGGAAAATACCAAGTTAATTTGGAAGCCTGACTGCTGCAGCATGTATCTCTGAGGAAATTCAAGTCTGAAAAGAAAAACATATAATCCTTGGAAATATGTGTTCCCTTTAACGTCTTGTTTGATTGTGTGACTGTTGATCAAAGTGAGTCTTATAATGAGAACTATGGCCAGAATTAACTAAGGCAGTTACAAATGCATAACCCAGCATTATGCATTGATGACTGATTTGTATTCATGGTCCTTATATATTCCCTAGATTAGGGACTGTGAAAGTCTACCAGTCCCTACTCACTAGGTAGCAGCCACTGTGAGCATCAGGAATCTATTCCCCTGTTCCCCTGTCTATAAGGAAGCAGCTGACTGATGTTCCCACCCACCCTTTCACTCAAGCAAACTCCAGTACAAAGGGGAATTGCAACAAAAGACCCTTCCTCTGATTGTTGCACTGGAAATAATTCATGGGAATATATGTAAACCTTAGTTTTCTGCATCTTGATTGACAGGACAATAGACCCCCATTGCTCACAGTGGCCACTGCCTGGTAAGTGGGGATTGTGGGGATTAGGCCAGGAGATACTACTTAGCTATGCAACTGAGTAGGTGATACAGAAACACAAGCATTGTCCACAGGTAAGATCTGTAAGATCAAGAGACAGTCAGTGTTGTGTAATAGTTGGAACATTGCACTATGACTCTGGTTTGAATCCCCACTCAGCCACAAGAACACACTGGGTGACCTCGGGCAAGTCATACTCTCTCAGCTTCAGGAACAGGCAAAGACAAACCCTCCTCTGAACAACTCTTGGCAAGAAAACTCTGTGAGAAGTTCAAAAGTTAAGTGAGAAATGGCTTGAAGGCACAGAACAACAAAGATCAGTTGGCCAACTTCAATCTACAATGAGGTGCAAATGCTACAACTCTATACCGTCCTACTGAAGAAAAATGTCCTTCTCCCTTTTCTGCTTTTAACTTTTTTATTCCAGAAAAGATGCAACAGTAGCTTAATTCACTATGGATCCCAGATGCATGTTTTTCTTACCAGTTGCTGTAGAATTAAATCATCTATCATGTCCAGCTGAGCTCTGACTATTATTAGATTTTCCCAAGTGCACATATCTACAGGGACTTCATATTCTATATTTTCCACCTTTCTCTTTCAATAAAATTTCAGGAACCTTAAAAAAAGAAAGACTGAAACAGCGTGCTTGGAGCAAGACTCACATACTCTTCAATATGCCTCCACATCTCAAACATTCCCCAACCCAGTGCCCTCTCAATTCGATATGTAAAGGCCCATGGGTAAAAAAAAAAAAAGCAGGAAAAATGCGAGGAAATCTAATTTTTAGCAGTCTTTATTTTCAAGAAAAGTTTAGGGAGAGAGAAGGAGAAAGGATTAAAGACTACTTTATTTTGGTTTGATAAATAAAATGTTTAAGACAAGGTGTTCACAAGACTATACACAGCAGTGCTACTAAAAGTAATGGTCTGTAGATTGATGTATGAGCCATCAGATGACAGCACATCGTGAATTTTCAGGAAAGAAAGAAGCACTCGTAGCCAATAGACACATGTATGATTAGTGCATGGCACATTAGTGGAGGGGGAGGAGCCAATTCCCACATATCAGATTATTTGAAAGGCCCTTGGATACCTCTATCACGTCAGTGTAATTTCTGGTCCTAATTTCTGTTGTTCAGTTCTGTTTATGGATTGAGCACTTCATATCTGACTGACATTTGTTTTACTAACATTGAAGATTTCCTCTGATTTTACTATTTCCTTTTGAGTCCCATAAACAGATAAAAATAGTTCTTACAGTTCAGGTTTTCCTTACAGCTCAGGACTTTATAGTTTCTTTTCTAAGAAAAAATAAAATAAATTCAAACATAAAAATTTTCTGACCAAACATGATGATTCTATGCCACAGTTAAGCATTTTATTTTCCTGAAATAAGAAAGTTATTTTAAATCTGTAGCAATATAGCATTTTAAATCTGTAGCAATATAGCATTTTTCTACTTTTTTCCTATTTTTTTTTTAAATTTTTCCTTCCATGGCTTCAAAACTTTTGGAAACTTTTTATCTCTTGAAGCTTTGGGTCTTTAGCTCACACTATACTTGAACATTGACTGTGTTTTAGGGTAACATGAGTTATAGTCCAGCACATCTGAAGATGAAGTAGGTATTTTGGACCGGATTGCAGCCCTCCTTAAAATCCGAGTGCTCTGCAGGTGAAGGTGGCAGTTGCAACAAGGACTGACTTCTACTAGCTTTGGCTAATGTTCTGGCCATACCTTTCCCAGGCCTTCTCAACCCTGACCTTGGTCATTTAGGCACCAGTGACTTCCAGTTGAAATATCAGCACCTTTTCTATGTGGGGCTGTCATTGACAACAATTTATTTCCAGAATGACACTATCACATTGTTAACCAATGCACAGGAATTCAGAGCTATTAACTCCAAAATGATATTGCACGTATTGGCCATCAGTTTATTCCTCAACTCAATTATGGCTTTCAGCCATAATTTACAGAATAGGGCATGGGGCAGGGGTCAGAAGAAATCAAATTTCAGTTTATACCTATGCCACTGACTTAGGGTGCAACCCTAAACACATTGACTTAGGTTTTAAGTGTCATGAAACACAGTGGATTGAATCCAGCCCAAGGCCCTTTTCACACGGTATTTGCCATGCAAAAGGGCCTCCGGAGCGTCGCGCAATTGCGAGGGACATTTCAGATGATGTCTTCGCAATTGTGCATTGCTGCTGGAGCCAGCAGGCACCAATCGTGCACTATTTCATTTCCGGCTTGTAGCCGAAAATGGTGCACCATCACGCATCGCTCCAGGGTCCCACATGCACTTACCTTGCATGCGGAGCTCTGGAACTGTGGCCCTCGCACTTCCTCCCCCAGTGCAACCTGGGAAAATCCGGCTGCGCTGCGGAAGGAAGAGGTAGAGCCCTTATGTTGCCTGCCAGCTGGCAGGCAGCTCCTACGGAGCCGAAGCAGCGGGGACATGACAGCCTCTTGTAAGAGGCTGCTCCCATGATGCCTGCTACCCCATGTCGAAAAGAGGTAAGGTGCAGAAAGGGCTTAAGTTAGTTTACCTTCTTTCCCCCTGAAATCAGTGGAGCCAACCACAATGCCTAACTGAATCGACCAATTTCTTTTTTTATTTATTTATTATTTTTATAAAATGAGGGAGTTTATACACAATACAAATGCTTAACCTTATACCATATTGTACAACAATCTTACATTAATTCTCTGTTAGTTCCTTTCAAGCTTTGTTATCAAATGTACATATTAATTTATATATTACAATCCCTCTTTCCTCTCCCTCCCTGCCTTCGCTTCCCTCCCTTTCCCTTCCCTCCCTTTCCCTTCTCTCCCTTATCTTAATAAAAACCGTCTTTCCCCTCCCAATCCTCCCCCTTCCCTCCCCCTACCCTTCTTCCCTTCCTTCTCCATTCCAAACTCTTTATTCTCTTTCTTAAACTAAACTTCTTTCATGTGAAATTTTTTTTGTTGTTGTTGTCTCTCCTTCAATTAATAATACTTTCCCCTCTCTTCCTGAATTCCCACCTTACTTTATCTGTTACCCTATAATTCCTTTATTGTATTCCTTACCTCTCTTCTCATTTCTCTTTCACCCATCTAATAATTTCTTGCCACTGCCTTTCAAATTGTTGAGTTGAATTACCTTTTAAGCTGTTGGGTAATTTTTCCATTTCCATGATATCCATCACTTTTAATTTCCATTCTTCTTGAGGGGGCTCTTTTTCTTCTTTCCAATATTTTGCATAGTTCAACCTCGCTGCTGTTATTAAATTTAACAATATTTTCTTTTTCTTCTTCATTTGACTCTTCCCTTCAATCATATTTAATAAACATATCTCTGGAGTCATCTCAAAATTCACTTCCAGCAACTTGGTTAAACTGTCATGAATCTTTTTCCAATATTTTTTTGCTATGGGGCATAGCCACCATGTATGAAAGTAGGTTCCCATTGTTTTTCCACACTTCCAACATTACCCACTGCCTTTTCCTGTTATTTTCTTTAGTTTCTGGGGGGTCATATACCATCTATGCATTGATTTGTAAAGGTTTTCTCTTAATGTCAAACTCTGTGTAAATTTTATACCTTCCTTCCATACTTTTCCCCATTTTTCCAATTCTATGTTACGACCAAGATTTTGCGCCCATTTTATCATATAATCCTTAATCTGTTCCTGCTCCAATTCTCTTTCCAATAACATTTTGTAAATATTTGAAACTGTTTTTTTCTCCTTTTTCATTAAGATTTCATCCAGTTTGTTCTTTTCCCATTCCCATCCTCTATTTTTCAAATCCATTTTATACCTTTCTTTTATTTGCCGATACGGGAACCAATCTAGTTCTGTGTTCTGCTCTTTAAGTTCTTCTCTACTCTTCATCACCGGTGTTCTTCCTTCCCATCTTATTATATCCGCATATCTTAGTATTCCTACTTGTTTGGCTGAATTGACCAATTTCAACAGGAAACAAGTTCAACTAATGACATTTCCACACTACACTGTTATAGTGAGATTACTCCACTTTCAACATCCAGTGGAATTCTGGAGTTTGTAATTTACTGAGGCCAGAGAGCTCTCTGGCTGAGAATTCTAAATGCCCTTACCTAGATTAAAACCCCAGGATTCCACACGACATTGAAAGTGGAATAATAACACTTTAACAGTGTAGTGCGGAAATGGCCTAACTTAGATTACAATCCTAAATTTGGGGACATATGGGATTGCAAAATTAGTCTGGACTCAACTCAATGGAACTTACTCCTGAGTAATCATGAATAGAGTAACACTGTAAAATTGTTGAAAAATCATTCCTTTACCTTTCTCTGAAGACACCTTGGGAATTCAAATAGATGCTTCTTGGTATCCTCACCAAACCGCAGTTCAAGGATTCTCCAGATGGCAAATATACAAGGCTGTCCTAATAGATATTGCTACCTGAAACAGAGCAGCAAACAACACATCCTTCCCAAGCAAAGATGTGAATACTCAAGACCAGACAAATTATGTTGGTACCTTAAACAGAAATTCCCACAAGAATCTCACACCCTCTACCTGGACATAAATATGCAATCATAATTAAATTAAATAACTATTTGCTTCCTTTTTCATGTCACCCAAAATTGGTTGCCTCAGGCAAATTCTGCACTCTATTTAATGGTAGGGATGGCCTTACAATTAGGGGTTCTTTCTTTACCATTTTTTATAAAATTTCCCAAGGGCAAAGCACAAGCAGTGATTAAACCAGGGACCTTGACTGGAGGGAGTGGGCTTGTTTTCTGCTGCTGCAGAGACTAGGGCCCTTTTCACAGTGCCAGAGATTGTGCAGCGGGGGAGGGCGGCTCACGTGAGAAGTGAGAAGCCTCTCCCGAAACGCCGCCGCTCCCCCCACGCCTCCTTACCGCACATGCATTGTGACAGATTCTGCTCTCGTGTCGGTTGCTCTCCAGCCCTGGGAACTCTCCCTGGGAGCTGTAGGCAGCGCTGGGGGAGGAAGCGGGAGAAAGCGCAACCCGGCCAGTTCGCCGATGCACCACACGGGAGGTAAGTGTGCGGCGGCGCTGGGAGCCTTGCGCGAGTTCGGTTTAGTTTTGGTTGAAAGCCAAAAATAAAAAAATCCGCGCAAGCACCGCTCGAGCCCCATGAGCACCGCGGAAGTGGGAGTGCATCGTGCAGAGCAACGCTCCCACTCCCACAAGGCTCACGGGGCTCTTTCGTGAGAGAAAGCCCGTGCGAAAAGGACCTAGGACAAGGAGCAATGAATTCAAATTGCAGGAAAAAAGATTCCACTTAAACCTCATGAAGAACTTCCTGATGGTCAGAGCTGTTTGACAGTGGAATATGCTGCCTCAGAGTGTGCTGGAGTCTCCTTCTTTGGAGGTTTTCAAGCATCTGTCGGGAGTGCTTTGACGTGTGTTCCTGCATGGCAGGGGATTGGACTGGATGATCCCTGTGGTCTCTTCCAACTCGATGATTCTATGATTCTGTGACTAAAATATCTGGATGCTCCCTGAGAAAAAGCAAGAGACCAATCAAATCTTTGAACACGATGTCTAAGAAAAATGGATCCATCCATTGGAGCTGTGACTGACAGGTGGCCATATTAGCAGAAAAACCAATTATTGCTTTGGATTTTTTTCTTTTTAAAAAAAATAATAATCCAGTCTTCTCCTAGCTAACCAAGCTTTAAAAAACAAAGGTGCGTGTGGAAACTGCAGTAGATAATTAGCCCCATTAAATGGAACTGCTCCTTGGATTCCACAATAATATCTTTCACAGTAAGATAAAGAAGCTCTTTATGTGTCAAGGATCCTTACGTCTGATATTTCCTAACTGCTTTTTGAGAGCTCAGTTAATGTACCTGAACATCAACCACTGAACAGAGAAGCTGACTATACAGGTAACTGTGGGCTATAGTCTGACAGATCCAAGGTATCAATCAGAATGTGCAACATGAGTAGGGCTTGAAAAAAAAATGAGACTACAATTCCCAGAATCCTCTAGATACCTTGGAGGATTCTGGGATTTGTCGTTCAAAATAATTTTTTAATCCCTGTGTCCCACCTTTTGTGCATTCAGAATTTCTTCCTTTTTTATGATGTGCAAGATAAGTGAAAATTCAACAGCAGAAACTTTTTCCTTACCACTGGATCTTTGCCTAGGAGAACTTCACCTTCTGAGTATCTGCCTATCTAGGCATTGCTTAATGGCAGCAGATCCCATCTGATCTTGGAAGCTAAGCAGGGCCAGCCCTGGTTAGTACTTAGATGGAACAATATCAATAAATACCAGGTGCTGTGGACTGTATTGCAGAAGAACAAACTGGCAAAATCACCTCTGAGTCCTCATTTCTTTTGTTTCTTAGTCCTTGCCTAAGAAAATTCTATGAACTTCACTGGTTTACTGTAAGTCAACAGACGACTTGAAGGCACGTATGTACAAGACCCAGGCCTGTTAGATTTTCTTTGTCCACAGCACGGCTGAGGAAAGAAATAGCTTCTGCCACAAGGCCAGACTGAAGCAGTTGAGGCTCTGGATCAGTTCTAAAAACATGTTCTCCTTTTTACACATCTGTGACCAATTTTAGGAATTGTAGCATAAAATTTAATATTTTGTTGTCTATTTATTTCATTGATATTTGGTATACAGCAGCATAAAAATCTTCATGCATAAAATCATTTTCAACCTTATTGAAACTAGCAACCTGATCCTGTGCTTCTTTTTGTTACTTAGGTAAGTAACACACACACACACACACACACACACACACACACCATATTGATGATATGAGAAATACTTGGAGATTCAGTGACTAAGGAGGAAGAGGGGAAGCAAACGATGGCTGAAATCTTGCACTGGGAAATATGTGTATTATATAGCTATGCCTCTGGATGCTAACCTCCAAACCACTTTGTAAACAGAGCAGTCCCCCAGCCACTTGGCTGTTTCCCACTTTTTGGGGAGTAGGAGGATATTCAAGGATACACCCAGCTATTTTCTTCAAAATGCTGTAAGAGGTATCCACAGGACCTCTGGGGTCTTGGGAGGTCCCTGCAGAGGATGTCCTTGCAGCAAGTCCAGCTACAGGAAAATAGTTGGATGTCACACTTATCCACACCCATTCTCTGTCAAAATGGAAATGGCTGCATTGAGGGTGTTACCATACCTAGCATCCCTCCTACAGGATATGTGAGTTTCATAAGTTGGACTTAATAATGACCAGAGAACATAATTGAGGTCAAGCTGACTGGAGACCTGTTGGGGACCATGATGGTAGGAAAGTCCAGATAGGATTAAGCAGAAAACTCCAGTGCTGATGGATCTCTGCTAATTCCTTCAACTCTTCAGGCTCTTAGCATTTTCAAGCACGATGGAAAATGAACTGTCCTAAAGCAATCAGAGACCATCCCTCGATCTTACCTTATGGAGATCTTCCCTATACACCTTACCTGACTGAACATTAAGAGATTGTCATAAATCCAATCAATATTTTTTCACTCCAGAGTTAAACCAATCAGCCCATTCTGCACCCCTTTGTCAGTCTCGCAGGAAAGCAATTACAGCTTTGTCAACACACCCCTTCAGGGTCCAAAATAGGGTATAAAAATCCTAGCTTTGGCCCCAGTCAATGGTAGTATGTAGTATGTGGTATGTGATATATATGCTACATAGTGCCCCAGACTGCCATTCCTCCATGCAACCCTCAGATGTTTTCTGGGCACCTCCACTGTGACCTCCTTCTTCAAGACTGATAACTATGATCCTTCCTAACCTTTATTTTTCTCTATCCAACATTTCCCACCTCACTTTCCAATAATCTTGTATGGTTCTTAAGAGTATCTGATTTCTCATGTTTGTTAGTTTAATTTTAACTGGACTTTAACTGGAGTCCTCTGTACAGTTAGTGCTGGTATACATGGGTAGAAAGATGCTTCCATTATCCTCCTCTTGCAGGCCTCCTTTGAGCAGTAATTCCCCTCAAATTCTAAGGAGAAGCTGGTAGTGCAGGTGGTAGTGCATGTTCCCCACTTCCTAGGGTAACAAGGAGCTTCACTGCTTCCAAAGAGGGCTGGGGGGACTTTGGTCATTATTTGGTAGGAATAGAATACTGACCTCCACAAAACTGACAAGTAAGTTTGCTAACAGGATGCCAGTCTATTCTCTTCTTCTTAAGCACTGGGGTCCAAGCTTTCAATTGGCCTGGAACAATTGTTCCAAGTGAACCACTTATAACTCCACCCTCAGCTGACATGCCAGCTTTGCAATAGGAAGAATTTTTCACAACAGGAAGACCAAAAATCGTCATTAAGGATGGACTAATGAGTCCATTTCTGTTTCTCATGCATTAAGTACATCTGTCCCATGTGCATCTGCATTACTCTGTGGAGGTTTGTTTTAAATGCAAAAACATTAACATGTCTTTTTTGTAATGCATATACCCTCCATATTACTTTTGTACACAGTTTTCCTTAACATACAATATTTCTACACAATTTTTGAGCTGAGAACTGCATTCCACAATGGGTACAGCCCAGAAAATAACTGTGCTTTGATCCATGTAATTCCTGCAGGAAGTAAATGCTAGCTCAGTTCATTTTAAAAATCAGAACTGACAAAAAACATTCTCTGTCCCTACATGAAGTTCCTCACTCCATTGCTCACAATCTAGATGGTAACATCACAAGGCAGTATACAAAAAATGTTTTCATTTATTTATTTTTTTAATTTTTTAAAAATTTTTTATATTTTATTAAAGAAAAAAATAATACAATACATAACAGAATAACACAAAAACACCACGTGAATAACATAAATGTGAAAAAAAGAAAAATTACAGCACAAATGGCTTACATTACTATTGCTCTTCAAATCCTTTATTATTGTATACTTGTTCCACATATTTTATATCAAATTGATTATATATTTTTATTTCATGTATCTAAGTCTCTTTCTCCTTATACTCATTATTACTATAATATCATTCTTAAGTCTATTCTTTTCAACTATATATTTTTTAGAATTTTTTATTAGTATTTTTATTATGAAATAAACTTAAACAATACAAATGCAAATAAACAAAACCCCACATATAACAAAAAATAGTGAATAAGCCCACCCTCCAGAGCCAACTTTTTGTTTACTCCACTTTCCAAAATTGCCATTTTTCTTGTGGAAGAGTAACTTTACCATCTCTTATCAAAGTTTTTTCCAAAAATATTTTCCAAATTTCTTCAAAATCCTTCCCTTTTACAAGAGCTTTCATAAATCTAATTCTACAAGTTATCATTAATTGCAATTTTCCACACTTCTTTATACCATTCCTCTATTTGAATTTCTTCATTTATTTTCCATTTTTTTGCTATTACTAACCTTGCTGCAGTTAGCAAATTTGTTATTAATTCCTCCATTGCCTGAGTACACTCAACCTTATTATATATAGATAGCAACCCTATATTTGGACATATTGGCATATCAATTCCTACTATCTCTTTTATTTCTTTAAAAATCTTTTGCCAAAATTCCATTATCCTATTACAATTCCACCACATATGCATGTATGTACCAATTTCTTGACATCCTCTCCAACATAATCTAGAATATTTCTCATCTATCTGATTTAATCTTACTGGAGTCAAATACCATTTCCAAACTATTTTATAATAATTCTCTTTTATTCTTACTGATAATTTTTTTAAATGACGTTGTTTCCAAATTTTTCTCCATTCTTGTATATCTATATTTTGTGATGTCTCTTCCTCCCACATTTTTCTAAGATAATCGTCCTCTTCTTGATCTTTTGCCAACATTTTATATATTTCACTTGTAATACCCTTTAATAATTCATTTTCTTGCATATTTTCTCTTTGAATAATAATTTGTTCAAATTTAGTATGTTCTTTAAAATCTTTAACATATCTTTTCATATTCTTTGTCCATTGCTCTAACTGTATATAATTTAACCAAGATATTAAGGTTTCCTGCAATCTCTCTTTTATTTTATCTTTATTAGTCATTATTTTCATCCAATCTTTTAATCTATGTATTTTTTGTTTTTTTTTATTTCTTTCTCTATTATTTCTCTTAAATTTATTGGAATGAAATGAAATTAAATGAAAATGCTTTCATTTAAAAGCTTTGAATATTCTCTTAAATGTATTGTGAGCCTCTTTGGCAAAGGTCCCTCAAGTTCTGTTCTTAGTACAGATTCTTCTCTTGCATGTTGCTGAACTAAATAGACTTTAAGAGGCAATCTTAGGAATACACGAGGTAGCCAATGGTTGTGACAGAATGCACAGAATGTACATGCTGGCAATTTGTCACAATGACAGCCACAGAACTCCTGTGACAACTTAATTCATAAGATACCTTCTTGTTTCCTCTGCAACCCACCTAACTATAAAATAATAGCTCTGGAAGAGAGCACTGTCAGCACAGTATAAAAGAGGACATGGGGACACTGCTGCATTTTCCATGAAGGTCAATGCACGTGCTGATATCCCAGAGTAAGTTATGCTTTTCACTATTGCTCCTGCAACAGTTCTACAGAAAGAGTGATGACTGTGCTGTTTCAGTATCCCGGACTTCCAATACCAAGAGAACAGGCAGATTTTCCCTTCCCAAAACTCCACATGGTTTCCAGAGCTGCTCAAAACTATCATAATGATCTTGATCTTATGTAATGCTTTTAGGCATGTGTGCATCATTCAGTCAGCCACAACTGTGGGGACTCGTGAGCAGAGTTTTGTAAACAGCACCTATTGGCAGAGGGTGGGATTTGAATCAGAAACAGAGATTCAGAAAGGTACTAGTTTGGACAACAGTTCTCAGATTAGTTATAATCCAAGATGTAAAATTTCCAAGCACTGATCAAAACTGTAGTCCTGTTATCCCTTTTCTCTGGCACCTTTTTACTGAGGAGAGGACACTTTCTTCTAGGAAAGCTAGGGGAGCACGGTTTTCAAAGAATCATGGAGCTGGAGGAAGGCTTTTAAGTCATCTGACTGACTCTCCTGTTTTGTTTTGTTTTTTGTAGAAAATCCATATCTATTATCTTCAACAGATGGTTGTTCAGTTTCTATTTGAAGACTTCCAGTGTGAAAGAATCCCCAGTTCACACACAGACAGCTAATTGGCTCTGTTCAACTAGTTTTTTTCTAACTTAAACACATTAGCTCTAACTCTGCCTGCCGATCAAGCAACATTTGCTGAATATTAGTCCTACAAGGGCATAGCTCCCCTCTAAACTTGACTCTCTTCCCCTTTCTTAGGCAGATAATATTGGGCCATTTTTAGGAGTGAAGAGACCCAGCCTTGAATCTCCATAATACTCTCTCACCTCTAAATTCATTCTTGCAGCTTATATGAGTACCACTAACTGGGTTTTTTAAAAACAGACAGACAGACAAACAAAAAAACTGTATCACACTGAAAAAGAGTAGACTAAAGTCCTAGAAAAAAGTAACATTCTTCCAGCCTGTTATTGCAAAAAAGTAGGTAGTTACCAGAATTTCCTTTTTAACAACTAACTTGTTAATTTCAAAGTTCTTGTAAAATTCATTGAAAGATACAGAAATCTCACTCATTGTGGTTGGAGAATGTAAATCTGTCCAGTTCAAACTCAGTTCAAGCTCAGAAGAATGGTTCATCAGAATCACAGAAAGGAAAGAAAAGGTTAAAATCTCTCTCTATAACAACTGTAACCCCAGTATTTATCAGTCCCCCTCCATAACTATTTGCTTTTTTTCAAAACTGCAGATTAAATGTGAAGATGTAGATAACATCAGTTCTCATTTGTCCCTCAGAGAGACAAAACAAACAATCAGGTTTGACAATTGACAAAAGCAGTTCATATTTATTTATTTTACATCTGAACATTAACAGCTAATAAAAAACAGAAACAACTATACAGGGCATAACACTTACTCCAACTATGATCCTTAGTAAAAAAAAAAAAAATACCTAAGGTTCATTCAGATATCAGTCAAAGAGCTCGCCTTTTTTAAATATAAATGTTACCCCACTGGCATACCCTATCCCAGTGACTATAGATTTGATATCAGATATGTCCACCATGCCAGAGAGGTTGCCCGGATGGGCACATAGGCAAAGAGGTCGAACAAGTGAAAACATGTCAAGAAAGACATGTCAAGAAAAATCCTCAGTCACATAGCCCAAGGAGACCTTAGACAATACACATCTACATAGATAAAGGGTCCTCTGCCAAGAGTAGCCAACCTGAGGAGATTACCATGTTTTCCCCAGGTTGAGCAACTCTGATTCTGGAAAAATCCTACAAAGCGAGGTCCATCTACATAAACTTACTCTGCAACCCTTTGCAACCTCAGCCCTGAACACTTACAAACCAGCATAAACCAATCATGCAAATGACTGGCCCATTGTACTTCCCAGGAAAGGGCCTGCCCTTGAGGTACATTCTGCCTTAAAAGCAGTCCTAGTTTTTGAGGGTCTTTTCAGAGAACTCTGTTAGTTGAGTGATCCCCTCAGCCATCTCTTTGCTGACCTCCATTCTTCTCGCCACTTCCCAGACCAAAGATTTCAGGATAGGTGCAGTATCACTGCCTCTACATTCCCTTTGCTATATCCTCTATCCATTTTCACCTCTTTTCCTTCTCAATAGGCCTTGTGTGCATGAGTGAGTGAGTGCGTTGGTGCATGATACTATATTCATTGAATAAAAATCATTTATTTGGTACATTTGTCTGACTTTTGCTTGACATGACCCTGTAAAGTTGGGTAAAAGATCCTGCTGGGTTACTCTGACCCCTTGTTTTGCTATTGCCAGTGCTCTGCTAATTTCCCCAACCTTTATAACTTGGAGAGAATCAAGGTGTCCCCCACGGGACCCCCAGAAGTCAGGGTAACATAAATATAAAAAATCACTAGAGCTGAATGGAATTCTTGAGAGATAACTTAAAGAACTTAGACGTGGGACTGAAAGATTGTTGATCTTTTACCCACCCCCTACAAAGGGCATTTTATTAAAACCAGGAGACTGGCTGGGATGCTATCTGGAAGCATTGTCTCAAAACACAATTCTATAAAATGGATTCAGGGTAGAACTTGCTAATAACAGATCTGTTAGCGTAGTACATATTTCAAGCAAATTACTTCCCTCTTTCTATATATAAATATAAAATGGCATATGTGAATGTTATGGAAATCTGCAACTGGTTTCATCCTTTCTTTCCTTCTTTCTTTTTTTTAATGATTCATAGTTGGCCACTTTTGATTCTTCCCATCCTATGCATCCAGTATCTTCTATGTGCCAGCATTGTTATTTGCCTTTGACAAGGCAATTGCAATTAAAAAAAAAAAAAGGACCATTTGGGGCTAGGATGGAGGCTAATTCGCAGTTGTTCTTTCAAATGCTGTCTAAGAGATGCTGCTCTTCCCAATACCACAGGTGCTGAACAACAGGGCCTCTGTCTCCCATAGTAAAAATGTCCTGACTGCGTGGCACAAACACCATATTGACAAATTTACATTCTGTTGAATGGACAGTTTGTTTAGTTTCTCAAAATATGCATTGCTGTGTGAAGACGTATAAACTAAGGCTGTTCCCTGAAGAGAAGGGAAAGTCTTGTGTTTGTTTTCTTTGGTCTCTTAACAATGCAATCTTGTCTCAAAACTCAGCAAGGGAAGGGATATAAGGCAGATGGGTGTCATGGTTGATAGCCAGTCTTATGTCCTTTGATATTTTGCTTGGCTAAGACTCTTTTTCAGCTGGAAAGGAAAAGGGTCCTTTATAGTTAAAGGAGTATTAAAATTAATCTGTCCCTGCTTACAAATGTCTAAAATATCTTCATATATTTATTGCTCCACTTTTCAGTTTTCTAATTGTTTGGGTTTGTAAGATGGTTAATCTCAGTTCAGCAAGGAAAAGGTAATAGAATTTTAAAGCATGATGGGTAATGCAGCTGACAAATATCAGTATGCTAAAAATCCTTCATACCTGAAAAATCAAGTTGAGATTTATTTTTCCTTCCATGAGAAACTGTTTTAGCTGCTTAACAAGGGCTATTGAAAGACTATTTGAACACCATAGTGAATGATTAGAAGCCAGAAATTGAATTGTTTTGTAGCTTTTATCTTTGACTTTTTAGAACTGAAAGCACTGTCTGACTGTGTTTCAGAAACTGTGTCTAAAGTCTAAGAAAAAGACCAATCTGTAAAGACCAAATGGATTAATAAAACATTGTGGCTGGGCATAATTTGATAAGATGTAGTGGGGTATAATTATTAGAATGCCAGAACAGAGATAGCGAGATCCAGGCACAAATTTCTATTCTGCCACAAAACTCATTAGCTGACCTTGGCCCAGTCACTGCTGCTTAACGTAAAATACCTCTCATCATAGTTGTGACGATAAAATAGAGTAGCCAAGAAACTGTAGGCTGTCTTGAGCTTCATGAAAATGTGGAATTAAAATACAATAACAGCACCAAAATATTTTCTTTTCTTTTTCCGTTAACTGAAGGCTGTTCCACCCTTGGCATGTTGGAAAAATTGGGTCTGCCACTGACCGCTGATGCAAGAGGAAGCAGCAGCCAAAACTATAGCTCTCTGTTGTGTACAAGATCGCAAATGCATCTTTGTCTCGAGATTTATTCTAAGCTTTTGTTCCTATTGAACAAGTAACCTGAAAGCAGGTACCAAGGAGACAATTCTTCTCAACCTTCCCACCCTCAAGCATCACTTTGCATGGCCATGAAGGGTACCACAGAAAAGTGACAAGGGTAACCCTACTGAAACACCAAGTGAAGACACCTAGGCACTGTCCATGAAGTGTGATGTCCCTGTGAAGGAAACTAGGAATAACAAAATTATGTAAAGATGAAAGTCTATACAAAATTTGGTGAAGAAAATCTGCACATTCTAGATGCCAAGGAACCCTGCAGCTGTGGTGAAAAAGGAGTACTCGATGCAGTTGACACTGCCTGGAGCAACACCAACATATGCAAAAGATCAAGTAGTTAGGTAGCTGGTAATATATAATATAATTATATAAGGTCACGAAGGCTAAGAGGTAACCATAGTCAATTCAATTATTTATTCTTTATCTTTTTCTCATCTATTTATTTTAGGAAATACCCTTGTTCCTGATTAAACCCTATTTTGTCAAATGCACAAAAACCTGTACCCTGTATATATATATATTTTTAAAAAAGTAGTAATTTAATAAATAAGCAAACAAGTACCTAAAGTGATCCTGAAGTTGCTGGTGATGACTACATCCATAAATGGGGAAAAAGAGAGTTGACAGAGATCAGCTTTCAGTAATCTGAAATCAAAGGTGCACCTGCTGTAAGGGCTGGGTACAAACCTCTTCTACCAGGGAGAAATTTCTTCAAGAGAAGTGATTTCCTGCTTTCAAGCAATTTCATGTATGTGTGGGCCATGGAATTTGCTAGCAAAAATGCTCCGCTTGTTAAGATCTGCAAGAACAGTGGTTCTCAACCTGTGGGTCCCCAGATGTTCATGGACTTCAGCTCCCAGAAGCCCTGAGCATTGACCATAGTGGCTGGGGCTTCTGGGAGCTGAAGTCCACGAACATCTGGGGACCCACAGGTTGAGAACCACTGTGCTAGAAGAAGTTGCTAGAAGAGGACAGAGTTACTCCATATCCAGCCCAAGCACAAATTTAGACCAGAGTAAGAGTGGTCTTAAGCAATCCCCAATACCCATAGGGCACTTGCACAAATAATCTTTTACAAAATTTTAACAAAAGATCTGAAATGCTAACATTAATGAAAAATGTGCAAAGCCCCTTGTAATCTTACCTAGGAGGGAGAAAAGCTTTGAAATTTTTGGTCTTGCATACAGGAATGAAACAAACAAAGGTTTAAAGTCCGGCTGGCACAGTAAGAGTGTCAAAAATCTACGAAGTATCATGATAATGGAATACACCAAGAGTAGCTATCTAGGCTGATGTTCTGTCCAATAGAAAAACAATCTACACCTTGGTGACTCATTGTCTGGTGTACTAAATACAAAGAACATCAGTGTAACAAGAAGTGAGCAGGTACATGTTAAAGTGTGCATGTTGAGGAAAGAATCCCAGATGACTAAAGGAAGAAAATTGAAATACATGCTGGCAGGTCCCCACCTTCTTTCTCTCCAAATCCTTCTATTCTACAACTAATTTGACCCATAAGGATTCAAAATATCATTATCAGCCATGGTATCTGCTTGTGCAGAAAGAAGATGTGACAGCATTTGAATATGGAAGGGAAAAAACAGCCGACTGTACTTTGATGGCTGAGCTGCTTTTATTATTAGCATAGATGTTACAAAAACTACCTTCAATGTCACCAGTTACCAAAAAACAATCAAGAGGCAGCTTGTGCAGAGCTGAAGGACCCTGGACGTGAGAGCCTCTCACCAGAGGCTGCTTGCACAATCCCCACACCCCAGCGCTGGAAGACGGTAAGGTGCGGAATGGGCCTGAATCAAGCCAGAGCCAGGGCAAACGGGTCTGCCTCAGTTCTCCCTCTCTGAGAAAGCAGTCCCTTCCTCACTCTTGTTCTCCCTTGGCTTCTTCCTTTCAGGACTCTCCCCCTTTACTGCCTTTACTGCCTTCCCTAAATCTGCCCTTCTCCCAGAGGTAAGGATCAGCAGTGATTTATATTTTCCAAAACTGTGGTACTGTTGGCACTAAGGTCAAGATGATATTATTGGTAGCGCGTATTTCCAGGATTCAAAATAAGACTCTGTGATAGTGTTTTAAGGAATATAGAACTTCAAACATTTATTGTAAAGCTGTTGCTTTAAATGTGTTTTGTATCTAAACGTTTATGAACAGCAAAGCATTCTTCTCTCTCTCTCTCTTTCAATTCATTCACTATCTCTTGTACATCCAGTCTCTCAGTTCTCTGTCCCACAGAGCTCTTCAAATCTCCAACCTCTCCCAAACACACCACAAATTACATTCCTCTTCAAACACACTCCAGACAGTTAAAATCCGTTATTTTCCTCTTCCCACCAGCCCATCCCCTGGGCTATCCAAGGTTCCATTTCACCAGCCAATCAGCTTAAACACTCTCAGTTGCCAAGGAGGATCTGTTGTGAAGACCCCCTCCCACCAGGTTCGTCACAGGTAGATACAACAATAATGTGAGATTTTGCAGCTATGTCCTTGACCTCTTAGGCTTTCAATAGTTTTTTAACTGTTTTGTTGTAGTTTTTAATTTCAGAGCATTTATAAAAAGCTGTAGCCACCAGCTTGCCATCAAAGACCTGGGGATTGTCAGAAGCAATATACATCTGTAAATCAGATGCTGGAGAACAGAAAGGGAGACGAACTTTTGCCTTCATTCCTTGCTTTTTTATTTATGTGTTTATTACATATATAATCTGTCTTTCTATTGCAAATGGTGCTCAAGGTGATGAATAACAATAAAATATGATGTTACAGGGAAAAGAGAAAAGCAAAGCAAATTAAAGCCATATGCAGGAATGGCGAGAGTGTAGTGATGCCTGAAGCTTCTAGAACCTCTGCCCCAGCAAGTTTAATCAGTTGAGAATCCAGACAGGGATCATAAAGGTAAATGTGGCTTGATGCCAACAGTATGTGCCAATGCACACATTTACCTTCTCCCTGTTTGTCTTCTACTTGCTTCTTCTTCTTCTTCTTGGTTTCCCTTCCCTCCTTCTTCTGTCTCCCATGCAGGCATCTTTCCCTCTCCCCCACAATACAAACACACGTATAGAGGTTTTCCTTTACCCACTCCTTTCCTCTATCCATGAATACATTGACACAGTGAGCACAAATGTTGGTCAAGAACATTTTTATTAAAACGTATGTTATAAATGTTAGTGTTTATAAGAAATATGTTTATATGAATACAGGACATGTGTTTGTATGAATGCATTATGAAATTTATGAAGCTATCAATCATTACTCAACTAGAATTAATTAACTAAATATAATTCATTATTTTAAAAAAGTGTGGCCCTCAGGCTCTTCCACAAAAATGAATGTGGCCCCCAATGCCACTGTAGTTGCCTGTCCTAGCATTTATAGCACACGGTCTAGCTGGCAAAGAGAGTGGCCACATGTTGATAAAGTAAAAAATAATAATTCAGTAATATAGTTCTTTCATCTGAATTTACATCTGAAAAGGACATGGCCAAAAGGATATGTGGAATTGGAAGGAAACACAAGAAAATTCAGGCACACGTTTTGAGGTTTCCCAGTCTGGTAGAATGGTGTTGAATGGCGGGGGGGCGGGGGAGGGATAAAAACCAAAAGAAATGGTAGTGGCCCTGCTTTCCTTTTGTCCGTCTTCCTCAGATGGGTAGATTGTCTGGTGGATGGCAATTGTTACAATCTGCAAAATGTGAACATCAGTTTAGAAAAAGAAATAAGCTTCACTCAGCAGTAACAGCTTGCTTCAGTCCACAAGCCAGTATGTACAAGCCAAACACCTGTCTAAATAAAAATGACATTGCCTGACAGTAGAAAGAAAACACTGGAGGAGGCAGTCTGGCCTTCCTTGGCAAGGAGTTCCAGGGCAACCACTTCTCCTGCATTCCTGCACATGTGCCTCCCACAGGGGGTAAGACAGACAAAGGCCCTCTCCAGAAGGTCTTAAAACCTGCAGGCTTTTGACTGGATATTTTGCACGTAGGTTAGCAGAACACATAGACTTTCCTCTGCCCCACAATCATTATTCTTATGTTTCTATTTATATGATCTTTTGACTGAAAAGGTATTGGAACAAATTCATTTTGAAACTAATGATCTTAAAAGTGCTATGTCAGATGTGCAAACTATTTCATCCCCATCTGTTTAACCAAAGTGTTGCTTATCAAAAAGCAGTCATAACACTTCTTCTTCCTCACTTACATGAAAAAAAATATATTGTTAGGCCAGCATTTTACATCTGTCTCAGAAAAAAGATTTATTTCCATGCCCCCACCCCCAGGGCTTAGGGAAATAAAGTGGTCCTAGCAATATTAATCAAAATCTTACAGCTTGCTTCAACAAAAATGGAGTAATGAAAAGGATCAGCTGCCCACGATAGTCCAGGGATCAGTCTGTCTTCAGCATTTCATTCACCTCTCCCTGGGCAAAGGTGATACAGCATTCACAATATATCTTCATCTGTCTCCTCAGTCCCAGAACATCCACAGCATAATGGTGAGGCACTTGGTGGTATGCAATACCTGTGCTCCTGTAAGGGACTTTCTCCCCTACCATCTCCTTCACTTCCTTACTTATCTAATTGAAAAACTGGCAGTTCAAGGAGGCTCACTTTTACCACACGTTTTACTACACCGTCCCTCTCCTGCCCATTTGAGCCAAGCCATCTGTAGCTCTTAAAAGGAGCAAAGCCAAGAATATAACCCCCCAGACCCTTCAGAGCTGCCAGATTTGAAGCTGTATCAAGTTCCCAGAACACTATAACCAGCATGGCTATTGTAATCTTAGCCACTGTTATGCCAGCCATTGGTGATCTGGCTGAGGGCACTGGGAAGGTGTACTCTGAAAAGTAACTTTTTAAAACTCTTCTTTAAAAAAAAACTACTGTCAACTTTCATGAAAATAACATATAGTAAATCATTAGACAGAAGCTTGTAAAACTGAAGGTGCTCAAATTATGATGATTCCCTTTGCAGTACATCATATTACTTGTGGGGAACATGATGCATTGAGTATGGGTGAAATGTTGAGGGTGGTTACAGATGGAGAAGAATTCCACTACCACCACCCCTGTAGATCTTGGAAAACTACAGCTACTACTGCACCAACCTGCACAACATAATTCAAAAGTGTATTTTGCTCCTAAATGTACCCCAAATATCTGCTAATGGTCATGAGGTCAATTTTGCCATGTTTCTTAGCCTCCTGGCCCATTTCAGGTTCAGGAGGCAGGCTTTTATTTATTTTTTTTCCTTTACAACAAGAGTGACTAGAAGTCAATTTTTTTTTTACCTGACAAGCCTAGGGCCACAAAAATGATCCTGTGACCCCATATTATCCATGGGCTACACTTTCCCCACCCATGCATTATGTACAAAGAAGAGAGTTCTGGGGCTGATTCAACTCACAACAATAAGATTTAGGCAGCATGCCAATTGTTCTCATAAGAAAGGAAGTTGGGGCAGAGCATTATGCTGCTATACCTAATGAAGTTATTTTCTAGAATATATCTCCGATACACAAATACTGACTGAATTCTTCTCATGAATTCTTTGCACAGCATTCTGTGTTTACAGAAATCTGTACTGCTGCCTTAAAATTATTTTGCAAGACTCATTATTACAACAATATTAAACTCACTTGGCTCCATAAGGGTTCATAGTACCCTATGAAGCATGAAACAGAAAAGGATCTTGATCCTCCAATATAACTTGGAAAAAAAGAAAAGATTGGCAGCAATCGTACTTCAGTAACAACAACCATTTCTTTCCCAATTAAATGTAGTCCCGCTTTCTATTGTTAGTCCTTTTTGCTTTCATGAAAGGCCTAATTAAATTATGCATCCACTCCAACTAATTCATATACCTGTGTGTTCTTATCAAGAAAGAAATATTTACTTTTATTCTCTCAAAATGAGATAGGATATTGCCCCAATACTAGTACTACAAGACAAAAAAAAGCTGTATCAAATGTATGGCATTGATTAATGTAATCCTGCCCTAAAAACAAACAAACAAACATCCACAGAGCTTAGAAAAGTTACTCTGGGGGTGAAAACTCCCAGAAACCCTAGCCCACATGATCAGTGATAATGTTGGGAGATGTCATCAAAAATAGTAACTTTCATCAGCCCTGACCAGCCTTGTCCACTTGTTTGGCCTCTAGATGTGCTTGACTGCAATTCATTCTTGGTCCTAGCACTCTTTCTGCTAGCGAATATCAGCAGTCCAAAGCTGTTTTTTCATCTTTGGTGGGAATGATATCAGTGGTCTCTCACATACAGATACATATTAAATTTCCACTTCACCTTAGAGGCGTAGACCATTTCTGCACCTTACCTTTTTCCACTGTGGTCCCAGCATCATCCTGGCAGTGCCTTTGCCAGGATGGGAGCATGTCCCCAATGCTCCCCTCCACACCCGGCTGGCTGCTTGTGGATGGGAGTGTGAGCAACACACACCTTTCTTCCACACTGCTTCCAGACTCTTTCCCATACTGTACGGGGGAAAGAAGCACCTAGATTGCACTTCCACACATTCCACATGGCCACTGGTGATGGGAGCATGGCATGATTGCTGGCCAGTACCAGATTTTTTCCTGCGATTGCGACAGGTGGGGATGCATTGCCAGCAGGACCACAACGATGTCATGCAAAAGCATGACTCTCAGACCACTGCCCACACATCCCCATTGTGGGACAGTGATGCCTTGTGAAAATGACCATATATGCTAGGTTGAAACATTCTGGAAAAATGTATAAAAACCTGCAGCAGAGAAGATTGTTAACTGGTGCTGGTTACTCATGATTCCATTTTACATTTACATTTACGATGCCTTCCAATTTCTAGAAGCAATTAAAAGTGCTATGTTTACAGAAAAGATACTCAATAAGAAATATAAAACAAAGAGGAGACAAGAATCATTCTGTGGTGTCACTTTTTGGGAAAAAAGAGTCATATATGATCACAAGCTTTCATATAAAGCAAAGTATATAGGGATTTGAACTACATTTGAGTATCAAGAAAGAGTAGACTTGTGACTTACTCTTTTCCCATGAAACTTTGAAATGATAATCCCAAAGAATTTGAATGATTACCTTTGCTGTATAATGTTAGAAGTAGGGCACATTTAATTTGTTTGGTTTAATTAATATGATTATAATTTGTGAGTCTCTTTGGAATAAAAGCTAGATAGCCTATCAGAATAAATTAGAAGTGGTAAAGTTGAAGATAAGTTGCTTGCCAATTTTTTTAGTGCCGAGATTAATTATACAGTCAGTCTGAGCTGTAGACTTCTGGTCTCCCCTAGCAGTCACCTACAGTCCCCAACCTGAACCATTCAAATGCATCATCAATGAGCTACAACCAGTTCTGAAGAATAACATACCCCTGTCACAAGCTCTGGAAGGCAGATCTTTATTGGCCTACAGACAACCTTCAAATCTTAAACAGCTACTTGCTTATAATATGATATATAACATGGATAGTAATACAGGGACAAAATCCAGTGATAAACCCAAATGCCACTTCTGTCCCCAGATGTACTTTGGGAGCAATATTACAGGGGACAGTAACATCACTCACAACATCAGAGGTACTTTGATTTGCTCCCCATCTGTTGTGATTGAAGGGAAAAAACTGTTACTAGCCTGTGATTGTGCAACACTCCCGTCACCAGTGGCCATGTGGAATGGGTAGAAGCAGAATCTAGGTGCTTCCTTCCCCAATGCAGCACGTATATCCAATATGATATACTCTATACTATGCTAGCAATGCCCCTCTATACTCTGTGTTGGACAAACAGGACAGTCTCTATGCAAGAGGATTAACGGACACAAATCAGACATTAGAAACTGCAATACCCCAAAACCATTTGCAGAGCATTTCAACCTTCCTGGATGAACAGTGATTTACAGGTTGTATTCCCTGAGCAAGGAAATTACAAAAGAAGATTCAAAAGAGAAACTGCTGAATTTAGTAATTTTCACAAAGTCCAATCCATTAGAAGAGGTATGAATAAAGACAATGGCTTCATGGCACACTACATATACAAATGCAAGAGACCTCACTACTATACATATAACAAAAGTAATCTTCTCAGAGACAGTTTTGAACCCAGGGAAACTGATTTGGGTTAGCAAATTTATTGCTTTCACACATCAACCCTGTAAAAATCTGAAAGACTTGCATCATATTATGCAGCCCTTTGAAAATGTAGGGCAAGGGCCATAACCTGCATCTTTCTTGTACCTGTTATATTCCAACCCACTCCCACAACCATGTAAATATGCTTTTGTACCTAAATAGTTATTATCACCCTGTAACTTGAAAGCACACAACAATGACAAACTGCATCCAAAGAAGTAGGTTTATATCCATGAAAGCTCATGCAAAAATGAGTCTTAGAGGTCTTCTACACCGCGAGGTGCGTGAGGGCGGTTCGCAAATGGGAGGTTCTAAACCTCAAACCACCCTCACGCAGCCGCGGGGGTGGCGCTGCGAGTCTTATAAAAACCACTTCTCAAGTGGCTTTTATGTGACTTGCACGCGCTACCCTGTCGCCACGCCCCGTTTAGAACTGCAGGGATTTGTTAGTGTGTCTCTGCAGAGCTGCCCGGGGACGGGCTTCCGGCTGGCGCACTGCCCTGATTGGCAGAGCACCGCTGGAAGCCGGCGGCCGCCATTTTGGGCACCACCGAACGCCGCCGAAATTTGCCGCCGTTTAGAGCGGAGAACGCGTGCTCCCCGTGGGGACAGAGCAACCCGTTTTGAGGTAAGATCCGTCCCTGCGTGCGCCCCCCCCGTTTACCCGCCCTGCATGCGGAAAGGGCCCTAGTCTTAAAGGTGCCACCACATTTCTTTTTTGTCTCCCTCTTTCTTCCCCTTTTTGTGCTGCAAGAGACTAACACAGCTACTTCTTTGAAAACTCAGCTAGAAGGTTGCTTCTACCACAGGAGAGAAAAGAAGTTTCAAGATATGGAAATGATGTTGTGGTGTCTTCTCTTTTTTCACATCTTTTTTTTCACCTCCACTTGATCATATAGATCAAGCCTGAAGATTAAGTTAGTCCTCATTCATTCCAGTGGGACTATCCTAGGTACAGTGAAGATTGGATTCAATGCAATAATAGCTGTTTTCTTTAGTTTAAAAGAGAATTTCTCATATTTTTTTTCAGTCAGGCTCAAGTCAAAAATAACTCTCTCTCCTATCCTAAAGCTGACCAAGTTGCCCCTTATTTCACTACCAGTGATGGGGGTGGTGGCACCAGGATGTACACAGGGAAGAGGACTTGCTGAGTGGATGCAGTATAAATCTTGTCATCTATTTTGGCTACCTCAATCTGTCTAAAGATAGAATAGACCCTGACCTTCTCACTAACATCTCTCTCATGCAATAGATTACATGTTTATTAACATTTTATGTTCTAAGGATAGCTTATGAGGTTCCATATATTTTGTATCCTCTGGGCTTCAGGAAAGTAGACCTAAATTTTATTACTACTTAATATTTCTAGATCTGTGTTTAAGAGCGAGCTCATTGTTAATCACTAGTAAATAGTAGCTTCCATGTCAGGAGGGAGGGAAATCTACTTTGAATTGTAGTCTGAACTTTAAGGGCTTTACCAAAGGTGCTGAACACTATGCCCCAAATAGGTTCAGCACTTTGGATAGCTCAACATCTTGGGTAGTGAATTCACTGTCACACTTACTTGGAAGCTACCACTTGTCATTATTGTCAACAACGACTGCCACCACACCATTTAGTTTAGGATTTATCAGGTACAGACCAGACTCACTGATGGCACCCTACTATGATTTAGTAACTTCAACAGAGAATTGTGCAAAAAGAGGATTTCATCTTCCTCCTCCCCCTTTTTCTTTTCTGTCTTTCTCCCTGTGCAGCACCCAAAGCAGCTAATAATTATAAATACTTTTTTTTTTACTTTATTATCATTGAGTTAACTGCAGTTTGCCCTGTGTTTCTCTGCAGGGCTAATGTTTGCCTTAATAAAATTTTTCATAACATTTCCTGTAAATCAAAACAATAGTAGGCAACTGGAACTGCAGGAAGTGATGACAAAGAAAGGAAATGTTGTCAAAGAAGAACAGCACCAAATCAAGAGAGGCAGTTTTAGACTCACAAAGCTCACACAAATCAAAGTACTGTAGGACCTCGGTATCCACTGGACCAGTATCCATAGTTTCACTTACCCACAGTCCACTCCAGAGCTATGGCTGCCGCCACCAACTTAGGTCCTTGTTCTCCACAGTCAGGCCCCACATGCCTCACCTGGATGAGGAAGAAGTTTCTCCATCCCTGGCTGAGAGAGGTGCAAGACAAGGCACAGCTGGGCTTCTTGCACCTCTCTTGGCCAAGGAAGGAGTCTGCCTCTATCCCTGGCCAACTCACAATGAGGCACAGTCAGGCACCTTGTGCTTCCTTCAGCCAAGGAAATATTCTCCCTCCCAGCTGAAAGAGGTGAACAGTTCCCCCATGCCTCTTTCTGCTGAGGAATGAGAGGGACATTCCTTCCTTGGCCAAGAGAGAGACATACAGTTCTGAGCAGTCAGGCCTCCCGCAAGCTTTGACAATGAGAGAGGGTTCTGTTTGCCAAGCTCTCCTCCCTCTCACCTTTGATATTATCCATGTTTTTTACCACCCTTGTTAAGTCTGAGAGTGTATCCTTCACAGATATAGGGGACTTACTGTAATTCAGCTCCTAAATGAATCACTTATCAAATAAATAAATCTGGATATTGTGTATTCATAAAACAGGAACTTCATGTTTTACAATGAAAACATTTCTATCTCAACTGTTTGTATATTAACTGATCTTTGGCATAATTTAATTGTTGGGTGGGGGGAACTCACCTAAAGCCTCTGAGACATTCTTGGTTAAAATACAGATGACATAAGGTATTGATCCAGACAAAGCTCAGCACTTCAGTCCAGCAGAAGGGAGATTAAACATATGTCAAATTGTTACCACAAAAGGGTTCACAAATTTCTGTGCATGGTGTCCATGCAATGCTTCTGAAAAATGAGATCTTTCAGTGGCAATTCCTTTGAAGCATTTTATCTTGAGTGGCAAACTAGCTTTTTATATGTGCTGTTCGGCTTTTAACATTCATTATACAATGACATTTTGCAAGGAGGGAAACATTTTCTCTTTCTCCTTCAAACACTGATACATATATGACACTTATCACATGAAGAAGCCTATTGATTTCCATGGATGTATGAGAAGCAAGGTTTGGCCCATCTTTATTCCTGGCCATCCATCTTCACCCTGTATAGGAAAATAATCAAGGTACAGTGTTATGAGGGCATATGGCAATAGCAGCTACCATTAAATCAGCTCTTTCCTTTTGTAGGAAATGGATTTACGATTTCATTGCTTGTTTCTCCAGTAACACAGAACAAGCACTCATTTGCTCAGTTCCTTTCTAAAGAAAAAAAAAGAGGGCTATTTTCTAGTGCCATGGCTGGTGAGGTGCAGGGAAAGCCGAGAAGAGGTTACCACTGTTTACAATGGTAATGGATGTGAATTACTGTAGAGCACAATAAACTACCTTGTAGTTGAAATGCAGCTTTATTTGAGAAACCGTCTCGCCTGTCTTTTGTTCCATCTGTTAACAGCTGATGTACAAAGACTACGCATATGTGTTAATTCAAACAACTTAAGGTCACTTTCCCTGTCTTTTATAAATAAATCAAGGAGTCAGTATAGTTAGAGTTTTGTGCTGTGTGCTTCCCCTCAAAGAAATACTTTTGTTGCACTCTGCAACAAAAGCAGCTCTCAAAATCCTTCCTTTACTCCAAGAGTTAGAATCATGTGGCCCTCCAGATGTCAAGGGACAACAACTCCTGGCATTCATCTTCATTGGCAAAGCTAATTATGTTGGCTAGGGCTATTGGCAATTGCACTCCAACAGCCTCTGGGATGTGCATGAATGCCACCATTGCTTTACTCCAAAGTATTTTATATGATCTGCAAAATATCTAGTCTGGAAATTGCATTTTTTTTAAAAAAAAAAGAATGGGACTTCCACACAAGGGAAATAAGGTTAGTTGTGTGAGTGCAATTTCTGTGCTTTTGTTTCCCTTGTAATAGCAACAACAGGTGCAGACAAGTTTGGGGTGAAGGCAACATCAACACCATAGGGTTGGCAAGGAAAGTGCATTCCTTTCCTTTTTGCTCTGATACAAACAAAGCTCCATCTCCCATCAGTTACAGTCAGCCCTCCATGTTTGCTAGGACTAGGGGTGCAGGGCCCTTGCAAAAGTGGAAAAACTGCAAATACCAAAATATGTTTGTGTGTGTCTGTGGGAAGGGGACTGAAGCATAGTGTGGAGAATGGACACCCAGGACCCAAGGTCAGAGAAAGGAGAGGGAATGGGGGGATAAGTATGGTGGCTCTAAACTTCTTCTCTCCTGCTCATCTTCTTCCTTGAGTGTGGATGGCATCAAGAGAGGGTTTGTGGTACTGAGAAATCAGACTGCAAGCCAGATAACTGTTGGTGGTTGAAGAGAAGGAGGACCAAAGGTGGGTTAAGTGCTGCATGGCCTGATCAGAGATGTCAAGAGGGAAGGGTCCTCAGGAAAACAAGCACCTGAGTGGGGGGCAGGGGTTGGAGAAACTCGCAAAATAATTGAATCCATAAAAGTCAAGCCCATAAAGGTGGAGGACCAACTATATTTACATCAAGAGGAAAGCCTCCCTGGAAGATGTATAAGAAACAGTCATGTAGTGGAACCAAGGCACACAAGGTTCAACAACAGGACTTTTTGATTAGACGGGTTAATGATATCATATGACCACACGCTCCCTCTGAACTGATCTGCCATAGCCCCCTACCCTTGGGTAGGGGAGTCTTTGCTGAAGTCTTCACAGTAGCTCAAGAGAATCAAGTTTCTAAAGAACAATATATCATTCTGAATGACCTGGAGATTAAAGTTGCTGAAACTCTCTCTCTCTCTCTCTCTCTCTCTCTCTCCCCCCTCTTTGTCTCTCTCTGTGAGTGTGTAGTGTTAATACATATGGAATACCACAGCTGCTTGCATTTTGGAATATTCTTGAGGACATGGCTATGGAGTCTGTCATTATGGGTGCCTCCATTTCAAAATGCATCCTTACAGTACTGATCATACGCTATTCTCAGATACGATGCCAGCATTCTTATTGCACACTATAGTTTAGCAATTGGTTTCCCATGGACTTTCACTGACCACTGCCATATCCTGCACGCAAACATCAAAGTACATTTGGATGCTGAATAGGAAATTTCACTTTATATTTCCCAGCATACATAAGAAATTCTGCCTCCTTGTCCTGCTTATATCTTTTTGCTACAGTTCATTTAACACAGAATGCACCCCTAAATATAACAGCTCAGCTCTGCTCAGTGCAGTTTTTTTACTACTTGGTGCCCAGTTTGATGCTGTTTAACAATGAAGCCCTAGTCTTCCTGTATAATTAATATAACTTTTTAGACCCACTTCCATCTTCTACACATTAAGCTTAAGTTGGGAAAAGTGCACGCTAAACTGTACTGCATAGAATCTAGCCTTAGGGGAAGGAATGTCATGGTCTCAGAATGTGAGTGCAGACTCTACAGGGGCACAACTGTATGTACAGCATACCCTGACAACTTGTATTGGAAGCTTTAAGAAGTTGTTTTAATACTATTTCTCCCAGAATCTAATGGCTAGTATGGCCAATATTTTCCTGCTGGTAGACATAAAAGCAATAATGTGTCTGGTTTCGATGACAACTAGGTAATAGTGCGAATGTTTTCCAAACATCTGCTTTACACATATCAAGACATCAGATTAGCAACATAGCAAGAGAAATGGTTTGAGTTGTTGAGCAAGGACTGATTTAACCCAGTGATATTTCAGACTCACTATTTGACACATGCTTCTACACTAGCATTTCTCCCCCAGTCAAGAACTCCTGTTGATACAGCTTTATCAGAGGCCCTCCTTCACTCACCTCTTCATTCTTCTTCCAGTTTCTTCATCACAGTATTTTCCAGACTACTCTCAGCATGCTCTGTCTGGCTTAACCTGACAAAGTGTCACCTTCCTCTTGTGCATATCAAAGTCTTAGAGGTTGCTTTAAAATAACATGAAATTTAGGTTTTGCGTGGGAAACCTATCACTTTCATTCAAAGAAATAAATGCTTAAGCATACATGCAGGTATTGTTTTAACCAGTGGCAAAATACTGTTAAAACTGTTAGACCATTTCCGCACTAGACTATTATAGTGCTATTATTCCACTTTCAACAGCCAGCCCCTCCTGAAACTGCAAACACCAGGATTCCATAGGATGTTGAAAGTGCTATAGCACTATAACAGTATAGTGTGAAAATGGCTCCAGTCTCTGATAGAGTAGAACCATTGAATCAATGGGATTTATGTAAGTATTGACTTATTATTCAGTGCTGATTTAACAGATTTACTCTAATTGGAATTACCATTTGAACAGAGGCCTACGCCTACAGAAAGCACTTGTTGCTAATAATCCCTATGTGTAACCACTGAAATGACTTAGAACAGAGTTTTCCATTTAAGAAGACTCAACAGAAGTAACAGTAATGAGCCATTACAGAACATAATTTCCAATCTATTGACTATCATAGAAATAAGTGTACATACACTGAAAGGTCATTCTTGCTAAGGAACTCATTAAATAGCTCATCTACACAATTATATTACAGACTGACTTACATAGCATCAGACCTAATCAAATGCCACCACTAATGGAGTACCTTATCAGTGGAAAATTGAAATCTGTGAATTTCATAGTTATAGGCCAAATTAGCCCATTTATTTATTTATTTATTTATTGAAAAGTTTATATCTTTTTCTTCCAGCACTTACACATCACTCAGGTTAGCTAATGATCTCCCATCGAACTTTCTGAAATACATAGAATCTTGTGTGTTTTTGGTAGCTAAGCAGAGTTTGTGACTGGTCAGTACTTTTATGAAAGATTTCCAGGTAAAACCAAGGATCTCCAGGAAGGATTAGGCAAAGACGATACCTGAAACCCTGGAGAGTCACTGCCAGTCAAAGTTGACAATACTAGACTAGAAGGACCAATTTCTTATTCAATTTAAAACAGCTTCCTATGTTCACAAAACAAATATTAAAGTGCAATAATATTCAAGAAGAGGAATGATAATATAATAAGACAGATACATCACATAAAATATTACATATAACTAATAAAAAATACTTGCCTAAGCAAGAATAACAAGATGCTATCAAACAGAATGTCAACCTAGACTCCTGGGGGAAAGAATTCTACAATTTATGTTCAGCCACTGATAAGATGCTTCCTCTTATACCTCTTCAGCAAAACAGAAACACAAAAAAGGGCCTCTCCACCAGATGGATCCCATAACATGGGAAAACTAATGTGGAAAGAGGTAGTTTCTAGGGCATTCTGGGCCTAAGACATTTGGGCAATCATGACCATCTGAATTATACTTGGAAACAAATTGATAGCAGGTAGATTAAAGCAAATATATAACATGTTATGGGCAAGTGTAATACACCCTGAAAGACAGCCATCATCCAGCAACATTTGTGTTGCCTCGTTCTGGAGTAAATGCAGTTTCCAAAGATTCTTTAGATGAGTCTTCACATAGAGTGCATTGCAGAAATCCAGTCCAGATGTGATGTAATGTAGACAACAACTTGATGTCTTCAGGAAGGGATACAGTTGATGCTGGAGGGGAGCACACCAGCTACAGCTGCTACCAGAGCATCCAGGGCAAAGTCCAGAAGCAAGAGGGAAGTCATAAAACCGAAAACAGACAGAATTCCTAATTTCAGAGGCTGTCACACTCCTGATCATTTGTGTTTTAAATGGATTAAGTCTCTATTTATTAGCTTCCATAGAGTGCTGTCTCTGTGTCACTGTTGTTGTTGATAATGAAGATGTATTTATTTATATTCTGCTTTTTAACCAAAATTGGGACTCAAACTAGCTCACAATTTAAAAGAACAATGCAATTAAAAACATACAAAAAGTAAATATTAAAATAGAATTAAACTACTTACAGTGTTAAAACGACTATATCTCAATAAAAGAATAAAATGCTATTTAAAAAGAAGAAAAGCTCCTAAAAGGAACAGTTAAAACTACACAGCTCCCCCTAGCCTGTTCTTTAAACATTTTCTGTTTTAAAACCCTGTCTGAATGAAAACATTTTAGCCTGCTGAAGGAAGAACAAGAGGGAGCCATTCTGGCATCACTGGGAAGGCTGTTGCAGAGTCTAGGGTCAGGCACTGAAAAGGCCTTCTCTAGTATCCCCACCAACTATGCTTGCAACAATGGTGTGACTGAGACAATGGCCTCTCATGATGATCTCAGAGTCTGGGCTGGTTCATATGAGGAGATATGATCTGCCCAATAGCCTGGACCTGAGCCATATGGGGCTTTATATGTCAGAATTAGTACTTTGAGTTGTGCCCAAAAAGAGACTGGCAGCCAGTGGAGCTATTTCAACAGGATGTAGTATGGTCTCTGTAATCTACTCCAGTTAGAGACAAGGCATCCAGATTCCTGATGATCTCTAACAACAGTATCATGTTGATGTTAAATAATATGGAGGAAAACATCAGATTCTGAGATGCAGCATACACCAGTGGCCAAGGGGACAAGCAAGAGTCCTCCAGCATCATCTTCTGAAACTATCAAGCGAGAAACAATTGTAAAATATCACCTCATCAGTGCATTTTCACCCAATAATCTATAATAACATCATGAGTGATTACACTACCACTTAGAGGTTCAGCAGAGCCATTAGGGTTGTACTCACTCTGTAAAATGTCATCTTTCAAGAACATTTGCACTGACCTATTTAGAATAACATCATGGGCTATTATACTGAATCACCCTGAGAGATTCAGCAGAACCATTAGGGTTGTACTCCCCTGTTGAGTTCCCATTATATATCATCTACCAGGCAGCTGAAGTCTGGGAGGACTGAAGGCTTTAGCCAGATTCAAATCTGTTGAGATAAACTATTTCATCCAAGAACTAAGGAGCCACCACATACGCAAGGATCTTGCCAAAGAACAGCAAACTGACAACTGGTGAGAAATTATCCAACATGATGGGATTCAGAGAGGCCTTCTTTAGAAATGTTTCACAAAAGCTATCATAACTACTTCTTCCAAAGTTGTATTTGCCACTGCACACACACAACCACTTCCCCAATTGCCTGAATCAGCTAGGAAAGGCAGGATCAAGTGACTATCACATGCTACTAAGGATCTTGTTCACATCCTCAGGCTGTATAAACTGAAATGCATTCTTTACAGTAGGATAAGCAAGCATCAAAAGGAGATCATTAGGATCTGATATAACACTGAAATTTAGTTTAAGCAAATGTGAACAACTCTATCTACAGATTGCCTATCAAAAATGTCACAGCAGGCAACCAAAATGTCCTCCTGAACTATCACTATCACTACAACAAACATTTAACAACTTGAAATAGCTCCACTTAAGACTGGTGGGTTCCATAACATGAGTGCTTTAAACCTCTCTGGGTTTTATTCCAGACATTAAAATAGCTGACCAAGATACTGAACCCTGTGCCCAATATGGATTGATAACTCCTTTAATATTGAGAAAAAACCTGAAGGAGATTCACTCCTGTCAGGGAACCCCAAAGCCACCACTGAATAGCTCCATAATGCAGATTCAATGATGGCAAAAGTAAAGTCTGTTTACTGCTATCACCTCCACACTTCTAATATCATTCAGTGTGAAGCATTTACACCAATGCTAAGGATCTGCAGAAGGAGTCTGTTGAGTCCAGCATTCCTCCTTTGTCATTGGCCATTTCTGCATGACATCACTATAGTGCAACAGCAGTGGGTTGTTTCCGGTTCAGGAGCTGGGCTATCATACAACATTGATGCTATCCAGCTGCTATCCCATTTCCAAGCATTGTAAAATGACCATATTCTATTTCCAGAAAAAGTCCATTAAGAGCCTCCATTAGCACTTCAATCCTGTCAGCCGACCAACTGCGGAACCTCAATAACACTTGATAGTTCTTCCTGTTATTGCAGATCCAGGAATGGGGGTGCTGTGGGTGTGCCCAGTTTATCCCTCCCTCTCTGACTCCTATGGAGTGGTAACTTCAAAATCTGTCACCTCTGCACGTTTGTTTTAAGTTTCTCCTTTGAGTTAAAGCTTTTATTATTTTTTTAAATACATTTTTAAGCACCATAGCATGAAAATTCAATAGTGTACCTGTTTGTCTTGCCCTTACAACATTGCTTAACTAGTACAGCTTCCAAAGCGGGGGGGAATTACTAATCGGGGCAGTGGGGTGAGGTGAAGGCAACAACAGAGAGCGTCCAAGCATGCTGCAGCGCAGAAGGAACACCGGTGGCAATACCACTACTGATCGCTTAAAGGGTATGGAAAAGCGCATTCCTAACCTGACAGCATCACATGAATGGTAATGCCAGGATTGTAATGTTGCAATGCACTAATGGCATCTAGTGCAGAAATTGCCATTGATATCTGGGCCCTTTCCGCACGGCATTTGCCATGCAAAAGGGTGCCTGGAGCGTCGCACGATTGTGAGGAGCAATCTGCATGACACACTCACAATCGTGTGATGCTCCAGAGGCCGACAGGCGCCAATCACGCACCTTTTCATTTTCGACTGGAACCTGAAAACGGTGCACGATTGCGCATTGCTCCTGGGCCCCATGCACTTACCTAGCACGCGGAGCCTCCAGAGCTGCGCCAGTCATGCTTCCTGCCCCGGCGCAGCCTGAGAAATTCCCAGGCTGTGCCGCAGAAGGAAGAGGCAGGAATCTCGCGCGAGCAGGCAGCTTGTGAGGAGCTGAAGCAGCAGGGACGCAAGAACCTCTCGCCGGAGGCTGCTCATGCAATCCCCGCACCCCAGTGCTGGAAAAAGGTAAGGTGCGGAAAGGGCCTAAAAGTTTTTGAATGAACTCATAGATGACAACAATGATGATGACATTGCCTGTACACATCTTCATAATCTTTTTATTTTATTTTATTTTGTGAAATTAGGTATCCTTACTCCTGAAGACATAAGACAAACAATAAAGAAAAGTATTCTTGTAAATATACTTTTAAAATAATCTGTCGGGCAAAGATTATCTACACTTTGTGATGTAGAGAGAGCCTACAAAGTTTCAAAATAGCCATCTTGGAAATGCTACAATTATCTGAGACATATGACAAATCTTACTCAAACTGGAATAGAAGTAAAACAATTTCAGATGAATGTTTGCATTTTAGAAAATTCATCAAGCCAGGTTATGAACTCAGGTGCATTTGACAAGAGCAGAGAAAGCTGCAATTACAAGTGCGAGAATGAAAGGTAGTCTTTTACTTTAGAAGCAACATTAGTATAATAAAAGCCTTTGATAATATTCATTTACATATTGAGTCTTCAAAAGTATATTGGTTCATTTTGGTTCCTCAATTTTTTTTTCCTGACCATGAGCCAGAAAAAAGGAAACCTATGGACTATGAGAAAGCTAGGGAAGGGAAACCCTAAGGGAACCCTAAGGGAAACCTGTGGACAAGGGAAACCTATGCACTACCCAGTATACCAGCCAATTCCAATTTCTTAGGCACATTGTGAAAATTTGAACAGCAGTCACCAAATGGGCTGCAAGCAGATTGCTCATCTCAATTCTAGTTGAAAACTTCTTCCTCTATCTGCCCTTACTTTTTACTGTTGATGTTGTTTTCATTGTTGTTAAATTTCTATCCCATCTTTTTCCCAGACTGGGACATTGTTAAAAATCTGTAAGATACAAAAGTTAAAACAATATTAAACAATCCAAAACTAAAAATAAAATCAGAGCTTACATCCCAGTACAACAATTAGCAATATCAAGTATGTTGTGTTAAGATAGGCCTTGTTTGCAAAAAGAAAATGCAGAATGCCCCGAACTATAACTTAGAGCATGGAGAAACAGTCTTGCTTGTTTCTAGTCCTGAATCTGATTGGTAGTACCAACTACAGTAGTGCTATTGACTCAGTTGTTGAATGCAAGTTAACATTTATATAAATCCCATTAATTCAGCTGGCCTACTCTACATAGAAATATTGAGAGGATTCAGGCCCCAGTCTCCAGAACATCTTTTTCTTCAAGCAACCAAGATTTGTACAGTCCTAGTCTTCAAGGTTAGCCCATGACTTTCTCCTATCTAGCAAATGGTTTCCCCCATTAGTGAGCCGCATAATCAAAGTAAAATGTTTGAAAAAATTATTTTTCCATGTATACCTCTTTTCCTCCATCACAGTAAAAAAAATATAGTAAGTTAAATAGCTAACCATTTACTACCCTATAGGTCCATGGAAAATCAGTTGCCTGAAGCACTCATCTCACTATGCCTAATAGGAGGAAAGGAGTTGCCCAACAGGGAAAGACACTTGACCAAGCAGGTTTTTTAGATCTTGAGTAGGTAGACTTTATGGAAGAAATGGCTAAACATGTTGCAGGGTCTTTTTTGAGTATTCAATTGAACACTTTTTCAGTGTGGGCAGGATGATCATTAGCTAATACTGAGGTTAGTGTTTGTCTCTTTGACTAAGCCATTTTTAGCATGAATTTGCTACCCTTCTATACACACTTCCATCATGGTTGGCCAATATAGTGGTGTGGATGTTGTATGAGCACAAAAGGCATCCTATTGAATCAGAAATACATTTCAACATGATCAGATTTCTGCTGTTATATCACAAAAAGCACTCCAGTTTTGATCTGAGGCCTTCTCTGTCAGTGTAATTCACCCTAATGTTGCACAAAGAGGCAAACAGGTAGTGAGTGGCTGACATCCACCTGACCTTGCTTTTTACTGGATAATTACCCTCCTACCCCATCATTGTCTGATCCCCACTTCCCATCCTTTTCTATTGGCACATTCTTTGCATTCATCTGATCAGAATAGCAGTTTATGTGATTACCAAGAGGATTTGGCTCTTTTTTTTTTAATATTCAGTATTAGAATAATGCCAAAGCTAAACATTACTGTAGCTACATACAAATCATAAGTTTAAAAAAGGAGCTTTAAAAACATTTTATTATAAGAAAGATGAAATTCCAAGAGATTTGAAAATCCTCCAGATAATGTGTTCTTTTCTTGTCCCTAGAATAACACACTATAAATACAAACACACACACACACACACAAAATCAGGTTCCTATCATGGAAGTGTATATGTTCGGGTTAGTGATAGTGATACTGAAAAACAGGAACAAGACTACTCATGCCACAATAAATAAATAGATCAGATTTTATTTAAAAAATGCTGCTTAAGGTCATGCAATGTATTTGTGCTATGGCTATACAACTGATCTGGCCAAATTCCATAGTCCGAAGTGAACTGGGCCAATTTGTACTAATTTCTTCCAATTTCTACCAGCAATGGATCAAATCAGCCTGGCAAAATTTAGTTCTGGAACAGAAAGGCACAGTCTCAAACGATCAGATCAACTGAGACATTCAGACATCAAAAAGTAAGTCAGGAGAAATCAGAGTGTGTGTCTCTTTAAAACAGTGGTTCTCAACCTGTGGGTCCCCAGATGTTTTTGGACTTCAGCTCCCAGAATCCCTGAGCATTGACCATAGTGGCTGGGGCTTCTGGGAGCTGAAGTCCACAAACATCTGGGGACCCACAGGTTGAGAACCACTGCTCTAAAATGACCATATAGATAAAAAGTCATGGTTAGCATGAGACAGAATGAAAGGAGAAGAGCCAGGGTTTGTTCAATGATAGTTCTAACATGGTGATCTAGGGCAAGAATCTCATGAACACCCTCCATAGACATTGCTTCTGTGGGGATTGTGTGGGGTCATTAAAATTATCTAGTCAGTTATTCCCTTCATCTTTTTCTTGATTTGTAGATTTAGATATTAATAACACATCACTGAGAGAAGCATAGTGAGGTTTTCAGTGGCTGTCAACTGTCATAAGACTTAGGCTTTTGTGAAACTTTTTCTTTGAATTTCCAGCCTTCCATTTGTTCAACAGCTTAGCTTACTCATCTGTTTATCTGTCTTGTTAATTTATTGATTAAAATAGCAATCTGTTCATGACTCTCTTTATGTTTTAAGTATTTTTTTCTCCATCCCTGGCACCAACTTTCTGGTCAAGCCCCTAAAGAGCAGAACTAAACACTCTTGCTCAGTTAGAAGAGGTAAAGTCCCAACAACCAGATAGCAGCGACAAGACCCATAGGTCAGAAACTAAGCATGTAAATCCCCTGCCAAGCAATGACAGAAAGTATTTATTCCTCCCTAAGAGAATTAGGCAGGGAACTCTGGAAGAGATGGGGTGGGACAAGTGTTGGGCTGTGAGATGGAAGTTTCCAACACTAGCCTAGATCATAAAATGTCTTAAGGAGGATCAGGGGGATTAATCAGGTGATCTCATAGACTGAAGGTAAAGCATCTTCTTGTCACACACTCTATTCTCTTATGCTGCTTTGTTGAATCTTTAAATGTCTAAAACAAAGCAGAAATATCCCCAAGGAAGCTGTCATTTCATTATAATCATCATTATATATAATCAGTAGTTAAACTAGAGAAGAACTAGCTGGCTGATGCTGGATCTTTCAATCTCTTGACTCAAGCAGCATCTGAGCAGTGGTGCTCTGCTTTCTCTGCTGTCTCCTTACTCAGCTAATCCAGACACTGCTGCTTTTGCCTTTCCTCTTCTGAATGCGGCTCTGCAACTGTAGAAGCTGGGAATATTCTACATAGGGGCCGGAGCCAACACAAAAGCAGCATAAGTTACTACGACTGAGTGAACAGCTTTTAAAAATTGTTTTGCACTTTTGAAAAATGGTAGTCCTTACAGATGCCTACCACAAAATTTCCTGAAGCTAGCTGTCTGAAATGTGGCTTTGTTAACCCTTTCTTTAGGTTTTATCATGTTTTCCAAACTGTATGTAATTATATTTAAATGAAGTAATACAGTGAGCCCTCTCTTACTACAACCTCCATAAGCACAAATGTGAAGTTGAACAAAGTGTCACATCCCAGTAGAGTCAATGGACTCAATGAGTGTGTTCCTGCACTATTGCAGGCATTGCACATATTGTGTCCCTTGACTCTAATGGGATGTGATATTTTTGCATTTTTTGTTTTGTTTTATGAGGGGTCCCTGGAATGGAAGCCCTGCATATATGGAGGGCACATTGTGGTCATTTTGGTTTCCTAATACAAGTCAACAGTGGCCCTTTCCGCCTGGCATTTGGAGTGTTGCGCGATTGTGAGGAGCGATCTGCACAATGCACTCAAAATTGCACAACGCTCAAGAGGATGGCAGGCACCAATAGCGCACCTTTTCATTTTCGGCTGGAAGCCAAAAATGGAGCACAATCACTCATTGTTCCTGGGTCCTGCGCGCACTTACCTGGAGTGCGGAGCCTCCAGAGCTGCGCCAGTTGCACTTACTGCCCCAGTGAAGCCTGGGAAATTCCCAGGCTGCACTGCGGAAGGAAGACAAGCACACAAGCAGGCAACTCGTGTGGAGCTGAAGCAGCAGGGACACGAGAGCCCTGCTCGCACGATCCACACGCCCCAGCGCCAGAAAAGGTAGGGTGCAGAGAGGGCCAGTGATGACTGCTCAACCAGGCCTGGATTGGATTAGTTTGAGTCTGGCACCATTTGGACTAAACTAGGTTCCAAACTGGATTGGGACCCCATTATTTTCACTAGTCCAGTTGATTTTTTTTTTAAAATGTCCCATTTGTTCAACTGACTCCCTATGTTATGTCATCAACCTAGTTTGAAAGTATGTTCACCTTAGATAACAGTTTCCCATACATTGATGGGGGGGCAGCTATTTAAGAACACTGTTGCAAACATGGTTGGTGAGGATGCAAGAGAGGCCTTCTCAGTGGTTCTCCTAGATTTTGGAACTGCCTACTCAGGAAAGCCAGAATGCCCCATTCATTGTTGTCCTTCTGCCAGCAGGCAAAACCCTTTTTATTTTGAGAGGCTTTTAAAACAGAAACGTTATTAAAGAATTGGCTGGGAGTGCTATATTGTTTCAAACTGAACTGCTTTTAACAGCTTTTTATTTTTTAAAAAAACCCTTTCACTGTATGTTGACTTAGTTTTAATACTGTGAATAGTGTAATTTTGTTTTAATACTCACTTTTTGTATGTATTTATAACTGTATTGTTCTTTTAAATGTAAGCCACTTTGAATCCCAATTTTGGGACAAAGGTGCAAATACATAGAAGGAGGAGGAGGAGAAGAAGGAGAAGGAGAAGGAGAAGAAGAGTAGTCATCATCTAATAACCTACCCAGGACTCAATGAAATAATTGTATGGGTCTTTGAAACTCAGTCATCTCTCTGTTTCCTTCTTCCATCTCTCTCCTTTTACCTTGTACCCCCAAAGAGCCAGTTTTTCATTTATTGCATTCAACATTAGACTGAATCTTGAACACCCAGCAATAAAGAATGGCCCTTCTTTCAAAATAAGGAACTGAGTGATTGACTGGTCGGTTGGTTATATTTACATCCCACCTTCACTCCAAATAAAAGATGGTAATGTGCACAATTTTTACTCTTTATCCTATAAATCCTTTGGGACACTCAGGGACACCAAATAGGTCCAGGGACCCCAGTGAGAGTCATGATCATGTGAGTATTTGAAGCCAGATCTACTCAAGTCACACAAACTGTCAAGGTCAGAGAACTGGGCAGCAAGCCAGCAAAGTCCAGTCAGTAGGAGACAGGCAAGCACTTACTCAAGGAAGTTCATTTACCAGAGTGCCAAGCAAAGCCATAGTCAGAGTTCCAGAGCCAAGGGTCAAGAGTCCAGAGATCAATTCAAGGTATCAGGAACCAGGTGCTGGGAGCAAGAGGAGGGCTTGTAAGAAGTTTGCCACAAGCAAAGGGAAGCTTCCAGGCAGGCAGTTATACAGCCCCAGGCAAAGGTGTGTCCGGTCACCGCTTCTGAAACTTAGCCAAGGAAGCCTCCCTTTGCACAGCCCTCTTGAGTCTTCACCTTGATTGGGGGCTTATTGAACCAGGCTCCAGAGCCTCTTCAGAATCGGATCCCTGTTGCTCCAAAGGAGCAGGCAGAGGGACATCCTCAACTGCTTGGTCCATGGCAGCAGGGGGAGCTCTTGAGCTGCAGGACTCATCTCCAGCCAGAGCCACAGGGACCAACAGCTGCTGCTCGTCATCAGCAGCTCTGATAGGGGCTTCAGTTATCACACTGAGGCCATTTCCCCACGGGGGTAAAACCCCACGCTGTGATGACTGGACACGGAGGTCATCTACACCGCGGTGTGCGCTATGGCAGTGAAAAAAGGGGAGGTTCTAGACCTCAAACAGCCCTCGTGAGGCTGCGGGGGTGGTGCTCCGTGTTTTATAAAGACCACTTTTCAAGTGGTCTTTTTAAAACTCGCGCACGCTACTCCATCACAGCGCCCCATTTAGAACTGCAGGGATGCGCTAGTGCATCCCTGCAGAGCTGCCTGGGGGCGGGCTTCCAGCTGGCGCGCTGCCCTGATTGGCGGAGCGCTGCCAGAAGCCACCAGACACCATTTTGGGTGCCACCGGGTGCTGGCGAGCACCGCCAAACGCCGCCAACATTTAGAGCAGCGAACGCATGCTGCTCCCCGCGGGGACAGAGCCTCCCGCTTCACAGTAAGCTCTGTCCTCGCGTGCGCCGCCCCGTTTCCTCGCATGTCGCCGGCCCCCATGTGGAAAGGGCCTAACACACACAAGCCACTGGACCACCGTTTCTCTCATTTATACTGTTCTGTCATAGGCATAACACACAGAATTAAAGGATGTAGCACTGGCAATTTATTCTTATATGGAGTCAGGTGTCAAGGCCCATAGCATCTCACTTGTATTTCTTTTCCCCCCACCACTAAAAGAACTCAGATATGAAGGAAAGAGGAATACACTATCAACCTTAAACTTTCTTCTCTTCTCTGCTGATCAGCCTGCTAAGCTATTCCTCCTCAGTCTCCCACTGGCCCTGATGGAATAGTATGTAAATTTCATCTGATTCAGCTCAACAGGGATCCATTGACACCACACAATTATATTGCTGTGTTCCACTTTAACTGCCATGAGTTGCATCCCATGGCATTCTGAGATGTGTAGTCGAGTGAGACACCAAAAGAGCTATCTGGCTGAGAATTCTAATTGCCCTTCTCTCAAATGCAGATCCTAAGATTTCATGGGATATTGCCATCGCAGTTAAAATGGAAGATAGTGGTATATTTACATAATGTGAACGGGGCCCAGACTCTCTTGTCAAGAGGGCAACTGAGTCACAGATCCTCAAGCTACTACTCAGGCAGTAAGGACACCACATATAGTTGTGCTGTCTTGCATTATTATTATTGGCCAATATTCTACATCACCTACTTAAGTAAATACACTTATCTGTAACTGTTCCAAATTCATGATTGTTACTTTGTTATGATTGTGACACCATTGCCACAATTGTAACTTCCTCTCCAAACTACTTTTTGAGCATCAGCTGCATGAAGAGAAGGAGGTCCATTCTGCTAGGGATTAGGGCATATGTGAATGATGTTTCCATCATATTTGAGGGTAAGGAGGATTCGGGCCAAAAGAGGTTGCTAATATAGACTTTGTTAATGTGTGCCTTCAAGTTATTTCTGACCCTTCACTGGTTTGCTTTTGCAAAGAAAATATGAGAGGGGAAACACACCATCTATACCAACTCAAACTCCTTGGAGGAAAGACAAGATTGCTGTTTCTGACTTATGGTGACCCTAATGCAAACCTATCATGGTGTGTTCTTGGCAGGGTTTGTTCAGAGGGTTTTTTTCTTGGCCTTCCTTTGAGGTTGAGAGAGAGTGGTCAAAGATTTGGTCAAAGTCACCCAGTGTGTTTCCATGGCTGAGTAGGAATTCAAACACTAGTCTCCAGAGTCATAGTCCAATGCTCAAATCACTTACACCATGCTGGCTCCCTGATGTAAACTGCCCACTATCATCATCAAGACAGCAGTCTAAATCAAGAGTACTAGGGAGACAGATCATTCAGTTCCTCTAATAAAGTAATATAAAAGTAAGAGGTATGCTAAACTCACATTTATTAACCATCTTCCTTGGAATACTCTGCCAATATACATTGTTTTAAACCAGCTACTGTCTTTGTTTCCTCAAAAGTGTCAAAGTTAGTGACAGCCAAATCTATCAGTTACCCTTTCAGCCACTTTTGTATTTTACAATTTTTTGAAAATCACAAGTGAACTGGAAAACAAATTGTTATTGGCTGAGACTTCTGACAAGGGTTTTTCATCACATGGGTAGGGGGACTGCTCCTGTTTCAGTAAAATGCCTCAGTAAAATAATTGGAATGCATGTGTGGTTCATATAGAAGGTTGCTTTTTTGCTGAAGGTTTCCTTTTGTGAAAACTTTTTTCCCCTGATTTTACTTGCTGACAGGTGTTTATGATGTGGTTCACTTCAACAGTCATACTCTGGTTACTAGGTAGCTCTCCAGATGTTTAATTTCATCATAGTGATATGCTTGAATGACTTTCTAGGCTACTTCTCTCAAGCTTTGGTACATTGCCTCTAACCTCCTGCTCCTCTGTTCATTTTGCTCATCAAGAAACCTTTGTTTGTCTATCAATAAATTATATTTCCTGAACATTAGCTCTAGGGGATCCCTTACAAGGTTAGTCATGAAGCCATCCAGTTTCCTATCTTTCAGATGAACCTCCTCATGACACAGTGTATTATGACACTTAATGCAATACAACCCAGTCTAATGACAATGATGCTGAACAACAGATCATAAAAATGGAAAGGATATTTTGAAGTTAAAAGTGTTTCAAAATGTAAGAAAGAATCTGAATGTTTTAATTGTGCCCACTGTGGACACATTTACAGTTGTAAAAGCCTAGGCTCCCCCCCCCCCCTTTTACAAGCTTATGTACTTCATTCATGAATGCAGTCTCAAATACTGTTTTCACTTCCAAGAAGTACATACACTCCTCTATGTATAATTTACACTGTTCTTTACTTCAGAAATAATTGCCACTGCAGTCTCTGGAACTTTTTTCTAACCAAGTAAGTGAATGTACCCTCTCAAAAATACAATCCATAGTTAAAATGAAAGCATCTGCTCCCCCAGTATGTACTGATGGTTGCCAACTTGGATTATTTTCAAAGGGGATCAGACAAATTTTTATTATTTATTTATTCATTCATTTCATTTATGTCCCACCTTTCTCCCTGCGTAGGGTTTTAGTAGCTCACAACTATTTAAAAAAAAAAAGTGGGGGCAACTGAAAGCCACATGGCCATGGCACTTAAAATGGAAGACAGTGCTATATTTGTGTAATGTGAATGTGGACCAGGTTTTCTTGTCACCGTGACAACTGAGCCCTGGTGCTCAGTCTTGGATTAGGATTCCAGGAGTCTAGCATTTGAATCCTCACTCAGCCTTGGGAACCAACTGGGTGGTCTTGGTAAGTCACACTCTCTCAGTCGAGGACACTGGCAATGGCAACCCCATCTGAAGAAATCTTGCCAAGAAAACCCCATAAGAGGATTGGCCTTAGGATTGCCACATGTCAGAAGTCATTTGAAGGCACACATCAACAAGAACAACAACAACCTGTTAATACAGAAGTGAAAAGGAAATTAAACCACAGTTCTATTAAAAATACAAGTTTAAATATACAGTTTAAATATACATTTAGACACAACAACTTTCCATTAAAAACACTATCTGCTGCACAAGTTAAGTACTACATGTAATGGATAGCACTATCAGTAACTACTAGTTATGATAGATATATGCTGCACCCAAGACACATGGAAATATGCTTTCCAGCTTCAGTTGCTGGAGAGGATGAGCAGAAAACTGCTGCTTTGCACATACGTCCTACCTATGGGATTCCCATAAGCAATGGGGTAGGTCACTGGCTCTTCGTATGTTCTCATGTTCTTAGCATCACAGTTCAAGAGCATGTAATGTCAAATGAGAAATGTACTCTCCATTCTGAAACAGAAGTTCAAAAACTATCATGAGAACAACCATTCTCTTCTCTGGCTGAGGCGGGATCTGGGACGTGAAATTTCTCAGTCTCTCAGTCTTGACTGCATTGAGTTTTTTGGATTCCTCTTTTCCTTTTTTCTGGATTCCTCTTTTCCTTTTTTCCTTTGTTTTGAATCAGACACATTGTTTTGTGTTTTCTTCCTGCACAAAACTCTCTATACATTTTAATATGTTTTTCCTAACTTGTGTATTTATTCACACCATGAATTACATTGCCCAATTCATCAACATTGATTCACACGCTTTACCCACAACGCACAACTTTTCCCCATCAACTAAAGTGTGTTTCTATGGGTTTTTTTTTTCAATTCTGTACATTTTAGCTGTTGATATTTTAAAAAAATATTTCTTGGAGATGCCTCATGTACACTCTTGTGCGTTTGAATTCATATATGCATTTTTCTTGCAACATGTCTCTGGAGGTATGAAAATGCTACTTTTGTCAAGAGTGTCAAGTCCAATTTTTTTTTCCTATTCCTAGGATGTCAAATGCTAAAGTGGCAATCACTGGCAAGAATATCCACCACTCAATAAGAAGAGAACTGAAACTTTATGATTAATAATTATGCACGGTCATTTTTATTGGTCATGAGAGGCTGATAGATTGCATCTTTGCTGTTTTCAAAGGCAAGTCCAGCTATATTGCAATTAAGAAACATAATGATGGATTGTAGTTATGTAGAAATCAATTGGATCCAGTGAGTCCTCCAACCTCCCAGAAGACACTCCGAATCTCCAGCAATAAAGCCACAAGGGAAATGGTTGAGAGCTTTCTTCCAGCTATCAATGCTGCATTTTATTCTGCTCTGGATATTAAAACCAGTAAAGAATTCACAGCAACACTATCTTTATGACACAATCTAAAGCTACAGCAATATAATTTTGGAAAAAGTAACTACTGGCATATTTTGCTAATATTATTCATTCCCCCTCCCCACACTACAGAGTTGAGAGGTGAGCATGTTATCTGAAAGGAAAGTGAACCCTTTATTTCAACTTGACAGATGTACACACCTTGAGCACTAACAAGGCTTACCTAATTACTAACACGGTAGCAGAAAAGAGTATCTGATAGTTCTGATATATGAGCAAATCTGTCTTGCAAGAGACAAGTCAAAAAATAGGGAATAGGAGAGTCCTGAACTCAGCTAGCTCAGTGGGTGGTTACAGAGTATTTCTGAGGTGTCCTTTACTGTCAGAAAAATATTCTCCTTTCTTCTCAAATAAAAAAAAATCCCATTATATACTGGATTTTTTAAAAATATCAAGAATATGCAACATCCCTGCATCCTAGCTCTAAACTGCAGTCCACTACAGTTTCTCCCACAATGAACAGTACTCACCATTTATACTCAAGCTTGTGCCCTCCACTGATGTTGGACTACCACTCTCATGGGTTGTATTAGACCAAAACTCACATATAGTTTGCACATTTGAAGGGCATTAAGTTGCAGGAAGTTGGCTTTTGTGGTTGATAAAGATCACTGACGTAAAACACATGCACACAATACTATTGGATCCCTCCATTTTTAGACATGCAATTTTCTAGGACAGTCTGAATGTATCAGGCTCCCTATTCTCACACTGGTTTGAATCCATGGTTCTAGCTGGGATGGCAGTAGCCCCTAAACCCACTGATTTCTGGCATATTTGTGGAAAGAAATGGAAGCAGGCAGGCCAGTATGTGATAGTATTGATGCTGCACTAGGAGTCCAGAAGTACCAGGTGCAAATCCCTTCCTGCTAAGTGACCTCGAACAAGTCAAACTCTCCCGGTCTTAGATGAAGGCAATGGCAAGCTTCTTGACAACCATGATCTTGCATATCTGATGTGGAACTTCTGAAGAACTCAGGTGAGAATTACTCTGTTTATGTCTTTTGAATAGGATATCTTATCAGCATAGGAGGTCTCTCCTAAGTTGTCTTCACCCCTTGAAGAGGATGGAAAAAGGAAAAGGGGAAAGTGATGGGTAACTCTTTTCACATTGTGCTGCTGCCTTTACAAACTGCCTTTTTGACTAAGGGTGGGGGCTTTCAAAGCACCAAACCTTGTCTGATCTTGTAAGCTAAGCAGGATTTGTCTGATTAGTACTGGATGGGGGACCACTAATGAATATCAGATACTGTAGGCTATATTGCAGAGAAAGGCAATGGGAAACTACTTCTGGGTATTCCTTGCTTAAGAAAATCTACAAAATTCATGTTGTCTCTATAAGTCAACAGACAACCTGAAGGCACATACATACACAAGATATAAATGCTGTAACTAAATAAATGGATGAATTCCAATTCCAAATTCCAAGAAGTTAGCCCCTTCTTATATTTCTTTATATTTAACAAGGGCTGGTTGTTCCAACAGAGCCCAGGTTCTCAAGCATGGGTCCCAAATGTTATATGTTTCTGAATCTCTGGCCAGAGGCAATGCTGGGAAAGGTTTGGGGATGTACAGCATCTGGGGATCTAAGGTTGTGAACTACTGAAATAAAAAGAGCAATGTTATCTGACAACCCTTCAAAGAGGGGACTGTATTCTGCACCCTTAGAACCTTAATCATTCATGACAACACACATAAGAGTACCGAAGAGGGGATTCTTAGTTGCTGCCCATCATTATTTAATTCCTCATTCTGCCAGAGATTGAGCCTACTGACTTCCAAAAGTTTTTAAGGTTAGGCTTTCAAAAGTGTTTAAATTCATTATGTTTTACAGATAGTTTTTCATCAAGTTAAAAAAGCTGGTGTTGGGTTTCTGAACTGTAGTTTTTAATAATTATATTGCTCTGTTAAAAAGAAGATTTTTTTCTTTTTGATAATTTGACCAAATTGTCATAGAAGCATAAAAATATAATAAATTTAAACAAGCAAAGCTTTTGCCTTTTTTTAAAAAAAAAAAAGGAAGAGAATCAACAACATATTCCCCCCTCCCCCGTGAAAGGATAACATTACTTTTCTTCTTCTTTTTCTAGTTTGGAGATATTTCCTGGTACTTAGATCAAAATGCCAAAAATTATAAATGCATGTCATTACAAATTCTCTGTTATTGCCCCTATCCTGGTGTTAAGTGTTGATACTTGCAGGCAGCTGGGCACAGCCATAAGCATTCAGAGGGCCAAACGGCATTTCTGCAGATAGATAGAGTATTATGGTCTTCTCAGCACTCCTTTGCTCAGCACTTTCAGTACAGGCACCTAAGCTTTACCTAACATTGACCCCAGCCCCAGACAGGTGTCCACCATTTTAAGTTTCTCAGGGTGCCTCTGAGACCATAACAGAGCATTATGCTAGAGTGACATACTGCATCATGCCTCAATAGGCATTATATAAAATTAAAATGGACAGAGCCAGCAGCAGAAAATGCCAGGTAGGCCAGCTTTTATTTGCGGGGGCAGGGGCAGATGTTACACCATTGCAGTAACATAATATTTCAATTGGGTGTTTACTGATACAGTTTAGCGATCCAAAGAAAAGGGCAGGGAAAGTTTCCAAGAGAATGAGAAAACAGCAAATTTGAGAATTCTAGTGTAAATTGATTTCAGTGTTTCATTCTGCAAGTTAAGGACTGAAAGAAAAATTCACTTGGAGCAAAATTTTCAATGGAGAGCCAATGCCCTCATTCCCTCCCTTAGCTACATCCATGTGTTGAGTCTGCCTGATGCTGGAAAGGGCCTATAAAAGAAGAGGGAATTGCCCAGGGTTCTGTTAAATCTTCTGCTGGCTGAGAAATTCTCTTTCCTAAATCCAAAAGCTGGACTAAATGTCAATAGCTATTTAAATAAAGCTAAAATCCTAGCAATTGTCTACAAAAGAGGAAGACAGAGGGACAAAATTCACTCACCTCTAGTTCTAGTAATCACCAATGGATTTGTTAAAGGGTTTGGTTAATGGGTTAGATATGTGGAGTGTTTACATTGTACTGTTTCTAAATTTTGGAATACCATTATGAGAAACACAGGATTCTGCCTAGATATCTCAAAGAAATGGTCTGTAAAACTGAAACGTTATTTAGATTCTGGGAAAAATATAAATAATTCTTGGAAACAGTGCCAAGAAAAGGAGGGCATGAAAATTGCCCTGTGTTTATCAGCATGGGAAAAATTGATCCAGGTAAGTACCCGTGAGAAGTGATTTGGCCTGGCCTAATTTTGAAAAGGGAAAGTTTGTTAAACATCATGTTCTTTTTACATCTGTCACTGCCACCCAGTTATTCCATTCACTTTGTACTTTCTTGTCACCATTCGTTACCATCAAAGACATCACACCCAGCCAGGAGAGGAAACCAGAAATCCCTTCTGGATAAATATGCTAAATCACGTTACATCTTGTGTAGTTCACTGTTTCAAAAGACTGAGGCCATCACCTCCATCTCAGTAGCCAAGGGACTAAGACAGATCACAAGGATAAGTAAATGCAGTGGGCTGACCAAGACCTTTTCTTTTCTTTCCTCTTTTTGTGCATTTGACACTGTGGAGATATAGAGGGTGAAGGAGATGAATAAAGGTAACAATTTAATCAAAGTGAAAGTTGACATCTCTTTTTCCCTATCATAAGTCAAAAGTTCAACATCATCGTTCCAGAATAACTAGCCTCATTCCTGAAACCAATTTCTAAATCTGAAGTTATTATCTAAAGAGACAATCTGGAGTCCTTCCTAATGCCTTCAAGAGGGACTGTTAAAAAGAAAATAATGATGATCGTAATAAACCTGTCTTCTGATGGCATCTTGCCTGTTATATCAGCAGTACTTTTTGTAACTTCCCTGTGCTCAACAGCCAGTTTCCTAAAAACAATATACTTTAATAGTCTCTTTTTCTTACAAGAAGGCAGACCCTAATGTCAGTTTAAAATAAAAAGTTGCTTTTTTGAATATACTTTCCAGCCATAGAACATTGTGTACAGAGATATGATGCTTCACCAGTCTTCTTTTTTGAAGGAAGAAATGAGTAAATTAACAACTGTCTTCCCACTGCAAGAAAATCTTGCAGTTTTTGAAGCCTTTTTGCAATTTGGGACTTATTCTGTGCAAAATTCATGCATCGATTCTCACAGAAAGCAGCATTTTATACGAAAGGAAAAGATTTTTTTTCCCTGTACAACAGATAATCTTGTGAAAGTATTATTTCTGTGAGGGAAACAAAGCGTTTCCTTCACAAAACAACAATAGGTTCTGCCTAGTTATTTTTTTTTCTGAGCAGAGAATAATGGCCCATATTCTATTTCACTTACTTAGTTACAAATGTGTAACCAAGTAATGTCTCCTGAATCAACACCCCCAGACCTACTTTACGAGCTGATAGTCAGCTTAGCTGGCAACCTGGGTACAGAGCAATGATATATCGACCTTGCTGTTACTAACAAGCAAGGCTGAAACAAGGAATTATGATGGGTTCCTGGTTCTGATTGTGTCAGCCTTGTTAAGCTGGGGGTGTGTGTGGAAAAGCCATCCTTTTGTGCCCTGATCACCAGCTGAACAGATCCCCATCTCAGAAGGTGGTGTTGGGGGACTCCTGTTTGACTCCCTGGCTGTTGGCCTGTGAGGTCCCTCAGGGTTCTGTCTTGGCCTCCATGCTGTTTAATATCTACATGAAACAGCTGGGAGAGGTCACCTGGAATTTTGGGGTTCAATGTCACCAATATGCTGATGATACTGCACTCTACCTTTCCTTTCCATTTGATTCCAAGGAAGCTGTCTAGGTACTGAACTAATGTCAGTTGTCAGTAATGATGAGGCCAAACAAAATGAAGCTTAACCCAGATAAGACAGAGTTCTTCCTGGTCAATCAAAAGGCAGATCAAGGAATAGGGACTTTGCCTGTGCTGGATGGGGTTACACTCTCCCTGAAATCTCAGGCTCACAGCCTTGGTGTTCTCCTGGACTCAACTCTGAGCCTGGATGCATAGGTCTCAGCAGTGGCCAGGAGTGCATTTGCACAGTTAAAACTTGTGTGCTAGCTGTGCCTGTTCCTTGAGATGTCAAATCTGGCTACAGTGACACATGGCTTGATTACATCTTGACTGGACTACTGTAACACTTTCTATATGGCCCTGCCTTTGGAAACTGTTTGGAAACTTCATTGGATTCAAAACACAACAGCCAGAATGCCAACTGGGGCCAGTTACTGGGGATACATAAGTCCTTTGTTAAAACAGCTCCACTGGCTACCTGTTCATTTCTGGGCACAATTCAAAGGATTGTTCATGAGCTATAAAACTCTCTATGGCTTAGGTCTGGACTATTTGAAAGACTATATCTCCCTATACTAATCTGCCAGAGTTTTAAGATCTGCTGGGGAAGGCTTTCTCTCAGTCTCACCACCATCCCGGGCTCGCCTGGTGAGGACAAGGGAGAGAACCTTCTTGGTGGCTGCTTCCACCCTGTAGAATGCTCTCCTACAGGACGCTAGGCTAAGCCACCTCCTTGCTGTCCTTTTACTGGCAGGCAAAAATGTTTCTCTTTAAGCAGGCTTCTATGTGACCTGGGGAAATTTTTATTTTTTATTAACCAGTTTTTAAAATTGTACAATTTTAAATTGTAATATTTTTGGAAGTCACCCTGGGTCCCACCCTGGAAAAGGTGGCATACAAATATAATAAATAAATAAATAAATAAATAAATAAATAAATAAATAAATAAATAGTGTGGACACTGCCTGTTAAAGTAAATTTGAGACGATATGTATGTTCATCTCACTACTTGCCGGGATTGTGACTGCGTGGCGTCAGTGAATACACAGCAGTTACAGATCAGTAAATCTAGGTAGGAATCCCTATGCCAGCCCTGATTTCTACATAAATTTCTACATATATTATTTTCTGCATAAAATATGTTGTTTCCTGCTCAGAAAATGCTATTTTATGCACAAAACAACTACATGCAAATATTGCTCAAAATTAGTCCCAACCTGAGAACATTCTTGTCAGTATTCCTTGGCAAGTGGAAAAAATAGCCATGTTATAAATCATTTTTCATATGTCTTCAAATATTCTTTCTACCCCGGCTATTGCAGAAGGCTTAAAGTTTTGATTTTAGCTAAAAAGAAGAGGTTATAATGCATCTCATTAAGTAATCATACATTTGGGAATGTTTCCAAAAACTTGCCCAGTTAAATTCTCTTGAGTTTGGGATTCTCAATGACCTGATCTTGCTCTCCTAACAAGATAATTGTTGCAACTTGCCTATTCTTCAGTTTTGATTTCTGGACTTCAGTGGACACAAATTTTCAGTTCACATACTTCCATTACACTATGCTTCCTTTTTTGCAGTGTTTTAATAAATGTTCTTCTGCAGTCATGCACATCAATAATTTTTATAGAACAGATGCAAACTGTGAACAAAACACACATGAATCAGTTATGAAACTAATTTTAGAAATTCCTGTAACTAAAGGAAGGTAAAAGAAAGCATAAGGTAAAGCCAATCTAAGAAAAAAAAAATAGAATGAGAGGCATGGACATCTATGTTTTGACATGAATTAGGATTTCTGACTTGGAGGGAGTTATTAATCTGACCTTCTGTAATTATAGGGGGGTGGACTAAATCTAATTGTTAATCCCAACTAAACCCACTGAGTCAAGGGAAGTTAGATGAATGTTTATTTATCAATGTCCAGTTCATTCATTCAGTCTATTCTTGTTAAGAGCAGCAACTGAATTTAGATTAGTGGGGTTTAAAAAAAATCTTTAAGAGGTATACAGAACAGCATCAGTGGTATAGAGAAATTCTTGACATTGATTAGCAAGCACATTCCAAGCAAATATAGAAATATGAAGCACTCTTCCGTTGTGAAGTTTAGTTGACCTAAAGATGAGATTTGTGGTAAGGTGTTATTAGTTTCCTAGCAAAGAATACTAACTGTCTGCACTATAAAATCTGAAGAGTTGTTAGCAACTAAGTAGCATGGAAGATAGCCAATATATTTGGAGGATTATATGATTTTCCACTGCTAGATTACCTAATCTTCAATGTCAGGGAAAGGACCCAGTAATATATTTTGGCTCTTCTTTTATTTCCTCCTTTTTTAAAAAATCGATCAGTATCACATGTTTGAAGTATATTTTAACTCTGGCCAACAGTAATGGAGGTCAGACTTTGGCAGCTATATAAATCCACTGGGGTTAACTAGCTCATAAAAAATAAGTGCTGAAGTGTTCATTTCTCTGTAGGTTATACTACCAGGTTGTCTTATTTTTCCTGTGTGATCCATTTTATTATATATAAAGATTTGTTCCCAGCCCCCCACACCCGTCATAGACAAAGTTACATGACATCTGGAAAGAGAACTACAAGAGACACCACTTGTTCTTTTACTATATGGTCTCCTCCTTCAAGCTATACCCTTACAATCCAAAATGGTGTTATAATCTGTCTGTTGTGGAAAAATAATCTGGACTGCTATTAAATTTAACAGGCTGCACAGTTAGGAGATAAAAGTTACCCACTTTTGTAGCTATCAAAAGCCTGGATCCTGTTGATTAGTCCCAACTGCAGAAGACCTATTAAATCAATTGTTGAGTGGTGAGTTAACATGTAGGTCAATTTCATAGTTGCAGTGGTCCTGCTCTAGTTGGGACTGAAAATAGCATTCAGACCATAAATTGAAATGGCAAATTTGAATATGCAGCATGTGAGAATTGATATTTGTGAACCAGATCAATCTGTCTGTCTACCTATCTATCTCTCAGGGAACTGGTGGTATGTCCTTCACATCTGATCTGAAACAGCACAATTGGAGATCCAGTTGTGTACTCTATCAAGTGATGCACTTTTAAAGAAAGCTGGAGAGGTGCAGTGGCTTGAGCATTAGACTAGACCAAGGTTCTCTCAGCTTTGGAGTAAGGCAATGACAAACCTCCTTGGATTAAGTCTTGCTCCATACAACCCTCTAATAAGGTAATAAGTAGAAGTTGACTTGGAGGCACTCAACAGCAACAGCTCTATCAAGACTTCAACACTTTACAATATAGTGCTGGAAATTTTGAGCAAAAGTACATTAAATTCATTTAAATTCATATATCTGAGAAACACAAATATGGAGCATTATTTTTAGTGTTTCAAATGCCCACTACTGAACAGTGCTTTAGGCAGCATCCTATGGATTCATAAAATAGTTTGGAACCCTATTCCAAGGATAAAAAGACAATGAGATCACACTTCAAATTCCCCCCTTTCCATAGACTTCATGGAAACTTTACCTCTCTGACATTGGATTGGACACATATCATGGGCTGATCTTGAGAGGATTTCCAGACACAAGAGCCAAAGTCCTCTCACAACACAGACATAAAACTCTGGTAAAAATGAATGGTGGCCCCTTGAAGCTGATGTATATAATTTTTCTCCCATGGTTTCATGGGGAAGCACATATAACAAAAACAAACAAACAAACAAACAAAAACCTAACACATTGAAAATCCAGGAGGAGAAAAAGGAAAAGGAGTATTCTTCTTCCATTCTACTGTATCAATTCTAACAAAACCCTTCCCCATCCTCTGTAGACAAGTAAGATTGCTTTGACTGAGAACAATTTATTACCTTTGCATATTAGTGGTAAACTTCCTTGTGCGTTCCCCTACTTACATAAACCACCTTTTATATCCAGTCTGGGAGCACATTGTACCATTAGATCCTATCTCTGAAATTTAAATTCCTCTCACTTCCCTGACACACCAGGTGAGGACTGCCATAAGTGAAAGTATATAAGAGTACTCACCAATCAGATGTATATACCATACCAGCAAATAAATCTTGACAAGATACACTTGCATAATGGAAAGTTACCACTTAAAAAAATTGTTTCATTCTAAAACGTATTGACTTCAAAGGAGATCTGTTGATATCTGTGGAATTTACTTTCAGGGAAGTTTGTTTAAGATTGCAGTATGAATTTGTTTCATGCACAACCAAGTGTATGAAAAGGTCAGGCCTCTCTCTTTCAGAAGTAATTCTGTTTCCTGTGTTTAAGAACAAGAATGAAAAGGGTGATTTCCCATGTATTTATATTACTTTTTTGACTGGGTTTTTCTCAATAATTCAACACATCCCCACAGTCTAAACTTGGTTGTTTCACTTCAAAGTATTTGAGTTTGTGCAGTCCCTTCAGATACTGTGTTGTCTAAGCCAAAATTTTACTTTCTGGACCATTAAGCCAGAATTACTGCATATGTTTAGACCTGTCAGGGGGAAATTAAATATTTTTTAATCCCTTTCTGTCAGCCTACATCACTATTTCTGCTTTTTGTACATAGTATCTTATCAGTTTTACAGTCTGCCACATTTGTCCCTCCTTACTTTGAAAGAAGGTTGAATAGACATCATTGTGTAATTGATTCCATCTTCTCAGCTGAAACAAAATCAATAAATTATTTGCAAAGCAGTTAACTATGGTTTGTGTGTTTTGCCACAAAAGATTTTAACTGGAGCAGGAAGACACCCCTTGGAAGCACTTACCACCACTGAAGAGGCAAGCTCCTGTTCAGTTCAAAACGTGTCTAGACAGCAATCTAATTTGGTCCAAAAAATGATGACAAAGGAAATAAACAAATAGCTTAAAAGCATTGCTAACAGGTTAAATAAAACAGAACTTCAGATTAGATCCAAGTCTGCAAGGGAATGTGATTTCTCTCTGTAGATATCCCTACTTTCTTGCTTTATTTAAGTCATCGCTGTTGCATTATATTTCATTTTGTTTAATTAGATGGGACATTATATATACAGTGTTAAAGAGAGATTAGAACATCATGCTGAGATCCAGGACTGAAAACATAAGAAGCTGAATGTAAATAATTGGGACGGGGGGGGAGAGCTGGTGATTACGAAGGTTTATAAGGTTTAGAGAATGTTTATATAACCACACCACAGAAATCTTTTTTTTTTTTTATCAAATATATTATTTTAAGTTAACTCTCCTGGTTAGCTTGGAATAAAGAAAGAATTTTAGGCTAGATTATGACTGTTAATCTTTTATTTTAGAAGTGGCATACAATATATGATCTGTGGGATGAGTCACCGATATGTAGAAATTGGATATTTGTTTTTTCTGCTTGGGATCATTTGAAATTATCTTTTGTAAAATAATGTGAAATTATTATTCATTAAAAGTGTTTGTAGATTTTAAGAAAAATTGATATAACTGATATTTTATACCTGTTGTGAAGATTTATTGCCTCACAACATTCAGAAGCCATAAATGGTACACAGGGAAGATTCAAAATCAAGAAGTTGGGATGCTTAAAGAATTCCCTTTTTCACATTTCCGTATGAAATAACTTGGTCCACACCTCCAGACTAAGGTGCAAATTGAAATTAAAGTTCCATTGCAGTTCTCAAAAAAAGTACCAAAATACATTGTGAAATGTGTCTCTTTGGCGAAATATATTTCATGATATACATTGTGGAAAGTTTTAAAAAAAAGATTAGTGTAAAAGCAGGATGTAATCATCCTATAACTGAACATGTGCAAAAATCACACAAATCACAAGTAGACACATTAATCTATCCCTCTCTATCATTATATACAGAAAGATAATAGTATGCATTTCTCTTTCTCTTGTTTCATCTTTTCCTATCATAATAATAAATGCCTAGCTGAATTGTGGGCTTTGGTGATTCTCCGATTAATTCTTCCACGTGTAAGGATTATTAAGACAATTTCACAACAAAGAAGAGCTAAAAAGTAATATGCAATTAGCGTAATATACAAGAAGTAATTGCCAAGTCTCAAAGGGGAATTTTTCTTCTGATATTCAGGACTTGTTGTTTGCCTTATAACTCTGTCCATTGCTACAGCATGAAGCATGAAAAGACATAGCAAGGGTGAAGTGGGTTATTAACTATGGAAATTCATCCTCTGCACCCTTGAAACAGCTTTAGAGTGGTTCAGACAAAACTTTTATAATACTATCTTGCTGCTTCATGCATTGAATTTTAGAAGCTTCACAACTTTTTTTTTTTTTACATTCCTATTTTCATTCCCACCTGGCAACAAATATTACCATACAGATAGAGCTGGAAAGGAGACTTTGTTTCGAAACCAAATATAAAAATAACTTGATACAATCAAATTAAGTTGTGAACTTACAATTGCATTTTTAATTTTTTAATTTTTTTTAATTTATTTTATTTTTCAAAACTGGACTATCAAACCTTTTCTCTTAGAGTCAGTATCTGTAAAACTGCTGGAATCAATGGTCAAATTTTGACCCCTTGGATTTTCCTTAATGTAGTCTTTCTGTCTGAAAGCTGGAACATATTATCCTAAAAGTTCTATATGCTGCCAACTTCCAGATAAATGTGTTTAGTCATTTACACCATAAAATGCTTGGCCCCTGCCCTAATTTCTGTTTACAGTGGTGGCATGAGACTCATATGTGGCCCTATAGCTACATATAATCTTTGCTCAATCAGCTAAAAGAAGAGTTATCTTGACCTTAAAAAATTTTACTTAATAATGAATTACCTTCTGTTATATTCCACAGCCCTCAAAATTAGTTAGCTGCCATCATATTTACCATTTTTCCAGTTTCTCAAAAAATAACTGAAGTATCTCTTTCCCATTTCTCTAAAATAACTAAAACAGCTTGCAAATTTAAAAAAAAAACTGAACACTACAAGAATTACAGTACAAAAGGTACTCTCCTCCTATCCACCTTGTTTTCTCAGTGCCCGTGAGAAAGCATAATTTAGTAGTGTCATATGCCCACAACTGTATCAGAAACGCAAAGGTAAAATTACACCACCAAAGGAATGAAGTTAGCCTTCCCGAAGTTAAAGTTGGAGTGTAATATAGTAATATTTTGTTTTTACAAAAGGGAATACTGAACAATGTTACAGATCAGAAGTACTCTTGGTTCCACCCTTGAGCCTATACACTCATGGAATGATTAGAAGTGTGTTTACATGATCAAAACTAGCACACAAAGTACAACCCAATCATTGAGATGTCAGGTATGACCATGGTGACACCTGGCCATAGTTAGCTACATCCCACTGGGAACTGTTATGTATGACCAATTTCAAAGAGTATTTGGAAATTCCAGGTGTCCCAAAGAACTGCAGTCAGGCTATTAACTATGGATGCTTATAGGAAGCACCCAGGTTACAACAGCTCTGTTGGCTAGTGGTCTGTTGCCAGGCACAATTCAAAGTTCTGCTTCTGACCTATAAACCTCATACAGCTTAGATATGGTCTATTTATTGGACCATATTCTTCCACACGAGCTTGCCAGATAGGGAAGTAATTCTTGATAACTTCATTCTTTAAAGAAGAAACAAGTAACTAGAGAAATCTTCTCTCAACTGCTAAAAATTCTTTGAAAAAAGAACTGTTTTTGAAGATTATTCACAGTGTGGTATATTTTTTTTTAATACAAAAAATATTTTCCACATAAAAATATTCTTTCCTGAACAGAATATGATGTTCCTCATTCAGAAAATACTCTTTTCTATGTTTTTAAAAAATCATGGGCAAATTTTATGGGGAATATATCCCAAACTGGGAAGTCCAGCATTCTCCTTCTCAGAGTTCTTAAACATTCAAGAAACATTTTTTTCCAAACATTGTTGTAACATGTTCAAATATTTTTTTCCTTTTCTACTGCCCAAGTCCAGAGACCCATCGTAGATGCCATTCTCTTGGTCTTTCTGCCCTCACAAGCTTGTCTGGTGTGTGGTTGCTCCCAGGCTCTGGAACTGGCTTCCCAGGCAGGCTAGGATGCTCTCCTCCTTGCTGTCCTTTTGTTATCGGGGAAACATTTTTTCATTCCAACATTTTTTATTTAATTTTTAAATAAAAAAAAGCCACTGTGCTTTGACAAACCTGTTTTTTTCTCTTGTGAATGCATGTTTTAATATGTTTATAATGTTCTTAATAGTTTAATTCCATTCTGAGAATAATCTTCTGTTTTTGCTGTTGTTATCTGTATTTGTATCCTACTTTTTGTCCAACATTGGGCCTCAAAGCAGCTTACGTATTAAAATAAATACAATGTAAAAACATATGAATAAGACATATTAAAACAAAATTAAACTGTAAAGGAATTAAAACAGCTAAAAAAATAAAAGAAGCAATTAAAATTAAAATATTATAGAGCCCCTGGCCCATTCTTTAAAAACTTTTTTGTATTAAAATGCCTGCCTGATTAAAAAGGTCTTTGCCTGCCACTGGAAGGACAACAGAGAAGGGGCCATTCTGACTTCGCTTCGGTAGATTGTGCCAAAGTCTAGCAACAGCCACTGTGAAGGCGTTCTCTCACATCCCCTCCAACTGTACATGCAATGGTGGTAGCCCTGAGAGAAGGGCCACTCTTGATGATCTAAGACCTCAGGCCAGTTCATCCAGGCTTTGGTATCCATTTTTTGGGGGGAAAGGCAGGGGGAGGTATCTTTTGTAAGTTTTGTCCTTATTGTATCTGTTTCAAATAGCAAGACACATTGAGTGCTGTTTCTGTGTAGGGCAATGGAATATAACTATGAAATTAATGGATGAACAGAATCAATTACAAGTTACAAACTGGATTTGGTGAGTTAGGCCAGTTCCACACTAGACTGTGATCGTTCTATTATTCCACTTTCAAGCTCCTATGGAATCAAAGGCCCCTCCCTAACCTGAAAACCCCAAGATTCCATAGGAGGTTGAAAGTGTAATAATAGAACTATCACAGTCTAGTGCAGAAATGGCTTCACTTCTATGTTCTGGATCCATCCTATCTGCACTGAGTACTCTGCACTCAATATTGGCTTGCTAGATGTCTCAGGGAAGCTCTCAAGCAGGGCTTGAAAAAAAAAAAAAGAAGAATCATCCTCTCCATTTGGAAAACATCAATGAGCCATTTTACCTAGCAGCACAAAGCCACTAATAATAGGTTAATCAATAGAAAGTATAGATTCTTCTTTCCCCTCTCAGAGAATGTTTTATCCCATTGTCAACTAACTGTAAGTCTCTTCCTTTTACAACAGCAGGGGGGAAAATAAAATAATAAACGATAGAAGATTAAAGATTCCCCTACAATGTGAATCCTAATCTGCAAAAGGCAGAGTTGAAAAGTTCAGACAAGCATCTCAATATACTGTGTGTACAAAAGCCAGTTCCTATTTCTAAACAGAGTGCATGGCACAGGTAAGCAAGGCAGGCCCCACGGCCTCAGTCTCCCCTAAAGCCTGCTATTGTTCCCCATTAGCACTATCATGTCTGTTTGCTATGCTATTCTATCCAGCAGGGCACTGGTCAGAGTGCAGCCAAATTGCTGCTTTGAAGGACAACTGGCCCTGATTTTCCCCTTGGTTCTCTCTGCAGATATTATAGACAGAGAGTCTAATTCTTGATGAAAGTGTGCTCCCTAGTGTTAAGAGTGCTACAAAGCCTGATGGATTTTTTTGTTGTTTTTTAAAAAAATTACCAAAAGCATGCTTGCGCACAGAATGTCCTGCTTTCCAGATGGGTTGTGTTCCATCAGGCTTTTTGGGAATAACATAGGTATGAGTTAAAGGTACGAAAGGAGAAAAAAAGGTACTAGAATATTTATCTCCAGCAAATGAAGCACAAACATTGAGGGTTACTTATTCAGATCTAGGCTGATACCATCAATAACAACAATATCCTGAAGTAAACTGCTTCATATTTGCACATGTTGCAGGGAATCTATTTATGCATATGTGAGGCAGGGTCAAACCATGAGAGGAAGTGTGAGATGGAATGCCAGCATTTTTTCTGGCCTTCTCAGACATGGTTTCAAGCCGAAAATGCACTATTGGGATGGACAAATCACTGAGTTCTGCTTTCTCTCACATTTGATTTTAGTGAATTATGGCCAAATAGAAAATGTAAATCAATCATAACTTAAAACCATAATTTATGCTGGCATGTTGTTCAGTATTTTACGTCATAAACTAGATTTTGGGATTTCATGTTTAAGGCCATAAGTTACCAAATGTGACCCCGAGAACTAGCCTTTTATATGCTGTAGCTACTGGTCCCAATATGCCCAGTAACCCAGAGAGTGCTGCAGTTCTTATTTTCTGGCACCCAAGCTGCAGCATCTCAGAAAATCTTCAGCTGAGGTCCTATCTGACTTTGAGGCAGGTTTTTGGGTGGATGTATTGAAAAAAGTAGCTATGATGACAGAGCACATTATCATAGCTACATCTGAGGATGCAGGATCATGACCAGCTCTTATTTTGTTTTGTTCAGCAGCTCAGGTGGATATTGCTCACAAATGGAAAAGCCCACATAAATTAACTTTTTTACTGTGAGTATGAGAGATTGCAATCTTTCTGTCTCATGAAAAAAACAGTATAACAGGTTCACAGTTTGAGAAATGGCTCCTATATTATGGATAGGTTTCAATTCATTTTTCTTATTAATAGAAACAAAGATAATCTTGATCCACCCAGTTCACATATTGTTCTTTGAAACCACATCTTAAACTAGAAGGCTAGAAAAATAAATATGTGTGTGTGTGTGTATACATGTATTATATGGTTTGCTATGGAATGGAATGCTGTTGGCTTGTAAACTTTATTTTGTTCTCTTGAAATTTCTGAAGTTATATTACTTACAATAAAATCTTTAAAAAAAGAAGAAAGAGAAGAGATTATTGCCATCTCTAATGCACAGAGGCAGAACGCAAGCTTTGTTGTTGTGGGGTTGTGTTAGCTTTACTCAATTGTTCAGATAAGATGTATATCTTCTCCTAGCTTCCAGAATTCTAGCCAATGAGTGCTAAGACACTGAGTGCTGAGAAGGTAGAAAGACAACTGATACATAGGAAACTCTTTTTATACCCACAATTTTATACATACATATATATATATATATATATATTCTCATTCGGGAATCGAGCAACTGTCCCAAGATGTTTTGCATAAAACACTGGTGGGGAGAGTTGAGAGAGAAACATTTTTTGCACAGAAAACAGTGTCTTTTGCATAAAATGTACGATGTCATACACACACATGCACACACACACACAAAAAAAAACCCAAAACTTTTTGCCTAAAGTAAGTTTTTGGCACAACAAAATTGTTCTAAAGAGCCCCTGAGTGTAAAGAAGAAGGGGGAAAGTAACAGAAAAATGAACAAAACCTCTTATAAGCTTACTCATTAGGGGGAAAACATTTTAAATTGTTTTCTTTCATCTGAGAATAAAGTGAGACAAACTGTACATCTCTGCTTTACACTAGTTTAATTTTTTAAAAGTAACATTTTCCTTTTATTTTCCCATCTCTCAAAGATGACTGGAATAACTGAAGGTTTTTTTCCCCCTTAGCTAACAGTTACTTTTAAAAAATCAGATTTTATTTTTCAGCCAGCACTTGAATCATAGTGAAGCCATATCTGAATAACTATAAAAGTAGCTAAAATGTTACAGTTTATCCCTCATTAAATTACCATGGGTAAAGGGAATTAATTTTAAGCTCTGTTATGTGTTATTTCTTTTTTTATTAAAGTTAAAAATTATATAATATGTCAAATAAGTATTTGCTAATACTTATTTTTGGTTGGTCCGCTTTTATTTTTATTGCTTTCCTGTGTATCCTCCCCCTTTGTCTTTCCCTCCAGCTTGGCGCAAGTACTGAAAATATGCATAAGGTTTTTATTTTTTGCTGTTAAATTATGGCCTGCTTTCGAATCTACCATACCAAATCTGCTCCTTGGAAATGCAAAAAGTATGACACAACACAGGAATCCAACACCTTTGGCAAACATTACTAAGTAGAAGAGTGATGCAGGCTTGGTGTAACCCACATGAACCAGCATGGGACATTCATAGCTCCAAGATTCTTTTTTTTTTTTTTTACCCTGAGGATTTCACACAGCATTAGACATGTAGGCACTCTGCAACATTGTGCCCTGAGCAGTTGCAAACCATCTTCCCAGCTTTCAACCATTTTATCCTGTACAATTTATTTTGACCTGCAAAAGAAATGAGGACACACGCACACAATATCTCTTGCCGTTTTTAAAAATATATAATATACACCAGCTGATGTAATGTATTGGAACATGGAGTAGGAAGAGGAAAAATAATTCCATTTTCCAGCAAACTCTTAACACAGTCAAACATAAGTGATGTATACTCATTTTCAGGAGGTTCATCTCATTGAAGGGCAGACAGAGCTGGGGTTAGGAAATACAAGATATTAACATGAAATCCCTTCCTTACACTAACTGCACTGCTATCCCAAAATACATGAAGATTCTTGCTAGTGTCAGAAAGTACCCCAGAACATGTTCATTTTAAGTTTTTATTACAATTATCCTGGTGCATGGGGTTTAAATATGAAAATAGGGCAGCCAAGATTGCAGGACAATGGAGGCTACCTCTAAAAGCACTGTTGAGTCTCACTATGAGGCCCTTTTAGCATGCCTTTTTTTTTTGCGTGGGCGCCCCTTGAGCGTCGCATGAATGGGAGCGTCGCTCTGTATGACGCACTCTCACTTGCGCAACGCTCATGAGGCTAAAGCAGGGCACACGCACATTTTTTTATTTTCAGCTGTAAACTGAAAATACTGTGTGCTCACGCAATGCTCGCGGCGCCCTCGCGCATTTACCTGTGTGCGGTGCTTCGGCGAGCTGGGTCGGTCGCTCTTCCTTCTCCCAGCACAGCCTACAGCTCCCAGACTGCGCTGTGGAAGGAAGGGGTGGGGCTCTAGCACGACAGTTGCGCTACCAGGAAGTCGATACGGGAGGCAGAAGGGCTGTCGTGAGCAGCTTGCACAAGTGGCTGCTCACGCGAGCGCCACTCTTCACTGCTGTGACGAGGTAAGGTGCGAAAAGGGCCTGAGTCTCTCCTTGTGATTCCTAGAGCTGCAATTCCAGCAGCAGCCATGCACCTTTGGGCATGTGGTTGCCTACAGTGATGTAGAGTCAATGATGTTTTGTCCACATGCCTTGGATAGCCATATGTATAATTTCATCCATAAAGCTATCTCTCCCCATCATTTTCCTTGCTTTTTATAATGTTTGTGCATTAGAAAGAGAGAAACAACTTGCTAACCATGATAGTTTTTTTTAAACCACAGAAATCTGACATACTGTTCTAGGGAAAACATGCCTCAAACTCCCTGAAGTCACAGCATTCTCGCCACCTGTAGGGATTTGTTTCTGCTGCTCTGATGCTAAGATCTGGCAATAAGCATCATTTTATTTCAGAAATAAATAATGATTGGCATTCATAAACTAGAAATGTATGTAAGTCTGTCTCAAGCCATCGCAATTCACTTTTACATTTGTTACATAGGTGTGACACTGTAGGTTTATTTCCAGTCTCTTAAGTGGACTTCCACCTTTGCAAAACTGGAAATTCCCTCCCAGTGTTTTACTAGGGTTCTTGCCAGCCTCCCAAAGCTGATTCCCATGCTTGGAACGACTGGCAATCTCCCCAACTCTATCGGTATGCTGCCACCACCACCCTGAATTATGAATTACTTAGACAGAACAGGAGGGACTCTGCCTAATCTCTAAGCGTAAGGATCTTCCCCCTCCTCTTTCCCCTGAGTGAGAGAGGTCCTATGTAGCGTGTGCCAACCCTGGAGTGGAAATGGAGAGAAACGAAGGTTTATAGAAGTGTTTTAATCAAGACATGCAAATAAACAATATATACTTGGGAGACTCCCCTCTCCCAGGTGCACTTAGTTACAAGAATTTACAAAACAGATATAACAGCACAGATACATTCTTAAGATCAGCCAATTCCCAAAATAACAACATCCCTAACGCGACTAACTACTTATTTCTAGTTACTCACAATTAGGTTATAGGCGTAGATGGTCTAAAGGAGGAGAGGGGGGGTCCAGGAGACACAGCATGCCTGCCAGCTCAACTGGGCCAGCTCTCACCTCTCTCTTTCTCTCTTTCTCTCTTCTCCCTGGCCACATGGCCTCTCAGAAGTTTTATATTTTCCTCCTTGGAAGGATCTGGAAGCATCTCCAAGATGCCCGCCTCTTTCCTTTTGGTTGGTCAATTCTCACCTTGTGACCTGTGACGCTGACCCTTTCCTTTTGGTTGGTCAACTCTCACCCTGTGACCCTTGATGTAATCCTAACATCTCATTAACCCTTGGTTTACCTGAAGAGAGAAGTATCTCCCTTTGATAAGCCTAGATAATGGGAAGCCCCATTATCACAATAGGTCAGAAGTCTCTTTTGCTCGTGTAGTGGAAAGAATTCTTCCCCAAAACCTACCTTTTAAACAATGCAGTCCTGCTGTGCCCCACCAACATGGTCATTGCTGGAAAACAGAGGGTTGAACAAGGATGAGTCCAGCTCTTTTACTGCAGCGTTAAAAGTCCTGTGGCAACAGATTTGCCTGTAGCAAGATTTATTCAGAGAAATTTTGTTCTTGCCTTCCTTTAAGTCAGAGAGTGATCTGTTTAAGGTTGTCCAGTAGGTTTCCATGACTGAGTAATGATTCAGATGCTGATCTCTAGGAGTACTAGTCCAGCACTCAAAACACTATACTACACTGTGTCTCACATAATTCAGATGTGATTTAAAGAAAAGAAAAAATTAAAAAATCACACCTTCATATCCTGACCTAGTTGTGAGTTATTAAACAGAAGTTCCAAAAAGCACCAAAAAGAAAAAAATTTACAAAATAACATCTCCATTAGGGAATACAATAAGGGTTGATTTGGCTAATCTGTACTTCTCAGACTGTACATCAAAATGAATGTATATAATGTTGCAGTGCAAAATCCATCTAAGCTTTTGGTGTATTCTGTAGAAGAAAAAATGCATTCAATAATACATGTATATTTGAAAAATGTTCTAAAAATACTGCACATTTCTAAAACATACACAAAGTTATCTTAGTCAATGGCAGTGTGCATCCATCAGAAAGTTAATGGATACTATTTTTTAAATGTTCACAAAAAAACTAAGCTGCACAATAATTCTCCTACTAACAAGTGAGACTGCAGTGCAAAACTACACTGGCTTTACAAACCACTAATTAAAAACAAGTAGCCAAAGAAAAATCAGGATTTAGAGCAATCTGATCAAGTAAATCCATTTGATTTCATGACCTAGTTGCTATATCTTCATGTGATTGCCTCTCTACGTTTTGTGTTGTTTTTCATTTTGTGCCGATTACTTTATGAGATAGATTCCCACCTTAAACTAGATGAACTATGAGCTGCTAAGATTCATAGATGGATCACCCTCCATATTATTCTCCATGTATAACCTATATCAGCTTTCTGTAACCTTGCCCCTTTCCGCAGCTTACCTTTTTGCAGAGCTGGGGTGCAGGGATCGCTCAAGCAGCCTCCAGCAAGAGGCTCTCGCATCCCCGCTGCTCCAGCTCCACATGAGCTGCCTGCTCCTGAGCAGGCAGCGCGAGAGCCCCTCCTCTTCCTTCTGCAGTGCAGCCTGGGAGTTTCCCAGGCTGTGCTGGGACAGGAAGTGCAACCGCCGTGGCTCTGGAGGCTCCACATGCATGGCAAGTGTGTGTGGGGCCCTGAAGCAATGTGCAATCGCTCACCATTTTTGGCTGAAAGCTGAAAATGAAAAAGTGCGAAAGCAGCACCTGCCCTACCCTGGAGTGTTGCGCAATTGTGAGTGCATCATGCAGATCGCTCCTCACAATTGTGCGACGCTCCAAGCGCCCTTTCGCTTGGCAAATGCCATGCAAAAAAGGCCCTAGTGTCCTCCAGACTTTTAGGACTTCAGCATCAACCCAAACCAGTAGGGCCAATGGTCTTCAGTGCTCAGAGTTGTAATCCAGCACATTTCGTGAGCACCAACACAAGGAAGGCTGCTCCATCTAGACTGATTCCTTAAGCTATGATTTTCAATGTGACTCTGGTGTAAAAAATACAGACATATACAATATCATCCAGAATGACTTGGGTTTAAAATTATTTTATACTGTTTTTGTTGGTGACCATCTCTACGCAATGGCTGCCTTCAAAACAACCCCCACATTAAAAGCAAGCAGGAGAACTTTCATTTTTGATTTGTGAACTTCTGCCTTTAGTTCTCTTTCCACAGCTAGCTTATCTGTTATGAAATATTTTAATATTTTATGAAGCTATTTAGTTTAATTAAATCATGGATTTGTCTCAGAGAGGGGGGAAAATGCCATGGCACAGACTTTTCAATTTCTACTTAATTTTATTTGCATTTTACACTGAAAGCATAAAGCGTGGTGGGGAAATAGTAATGTATATTCAGAGCAATCAGTGTGTCAGCACTGAGCCCTGGACTGGATACTTACTACAAGATTAATAAAGTGCTTTTGCTTGTTACTATTCCTCCAAAAGACTGAATAAGAGTGCATTTGCATGTTACAATTTTTCATTCGTCCAAGAAATCTCTAAAGTTCTGGATTTAATTTTCTTTTCTTTTTTTCAAAAAATTGAATGCATCTCTGTTCTTTCTTTGCTTTTGGGATTTTCAACTTTTTTATCCCGTACGGGCAGATGGAAGCAACAGTAGCAGTAATGGCAGAGAAGTTTTCTTCTTCAGAGAAGTAATGAACAACATTCACACACACTTAATATTTATTGTCAGGTTAGGATGGTGTTCTGTTTTGCTTAGACTGAATGCATATCTGGGGAACAATGACAGAGCTGGAAAGTTACTTCTTTAAAAAAGTGAAAAGCTATAGTTATATCTCCAAGGCCAACCTGATTACCTTTATGCTTGCCATTTTTGAACCAGAAGAATTTACATTTCCATTTCTTGATAACCTCTCACATACTTTCAGTTACTTAAAAAAATTGTATAATTCAAGCAGCTGGCCGGTATGCATCTTGGTACCATCTCAACACTCACAATAGAGCATGAGACAGCAGTACAAGGCAAAATAGGAGCTACGTGGTTGTCTCCTCTGCCATTTAGTAAGAATCCAGACCCTTAACTATAAAATGACTTGAAAATGTTACAGTTATACAACAAAAAGACTGAAATGTTCCCTTGTTAATGTGTGGTCATAATGTAATATAGTAATACCATAGCCATATAGAAAGGAAATTAATCACAAACAGCCAGTAATTTGTAGCTAATTACTCTTAAGTTCTAGTTTATCAAAACTACTTTACTCAGGACTCCATGATAAGTGCTTTATAGAAATGTGAGGATTCCTATGAACATATTAGTAACTGGACAGGTCTATACACAGCCAATGTAAGCTAAAGGCAATGGTCTAGTCTAGCACAGGGTTTTTTAAAAAACAAAAAGATTATAAATCCATCCTCATAAATGACAAAATAAAATAAGTCTGGAGGAAATAACAAAAGTAAATGATAAATCCAAGACAAAAATTACTCTCACTTTTTCAGTGTACTCCGTTACAATTCCTACAGAGATGCAGTTAAATAGTTGAGCAACCTAACAAAGATGTAACAAAGTTCTAGAAAACTAATAAGCATTTCTCAGTCTTACAAGGCCTAGATTCAAAACTAAACTCAGCTGTAAAGGTCAATGGGTCACTTTTTTTTCCACATTAGGCAGCTTTGCAAACAACATGGAGGAGGTAAAATCATGTATGGCTACTCAATCTCCCCGAAGGAAAAAGAGGATATCAATGTACTAGTGTAACAGAAGTACTGGAAAAGTAAAACTAATTTGTGTGGGTAATCATCATTTGGTGGATAAATTAGGGTTGGAAGAAACCCAAAAGATTAATCTGTGTCATTACATAATTGCAACTGAACTTGTACCCTGCCCTAAATATTGGATACCTTTTTACCAAAGTTCATAAATCTATTTATATTCAGAACAGAAAGAGTCTGAGATTTTAAATTCTGAGAGTGGGAGAAAGTGAAACTGATGGATCTGTTCATTCAGTCCCAGGACTTTGAGTGCTCAGCTGTTAGACGTCTGAGTTTGAATCCTTGTGTATCCACTCATTTTAATGTTAAAATTATTATTCCTACCTCTTTTTGATGACAGATTCCTCATATTTAATATCTGTATGGCAAGCAAGTAAGAATGATATTTCTCCATGCCACTAATAGCTGTACCTGTTGAATTTTGCCAGTGCAAATGAGGGAGGATTTTATTTCAGTTTAATCCTGAAATGTCACCAGAATTCTTCATCTCTAGGATGGAAATAACTTAAGGATTAACAAAAATGAATATTAGGGAAAGTGAAACTGGCAGATTTACCCAGCTGTGCTCCGAATGCAAGGATAACTTAGGCTCTTCTGATCCAAATGCATTTTGTTGGAGAAGCAGCTTTAGATCCACTACAGATCAGCTACAGAGAGTTTGTATTAAACACACACATCTGACTATTCAAAAGCATAGCATAAGTGATCTCTGAACAGTTCTCAAACTCTTCTCTATATGTAAGGATCACCCCAGAGAATAAAGCAAAACATTCTGCTGAATCATTACCCATCATATCTTCCTTTAATCTTATGCATTAAGTTCCAGCAAACTCACATGGAGTGAATAAAACTGCAGAAAAAAATAATCTGACCTCAAAGCATAGTAGATGTTTTTGAGGTAAAAAAGGGCTCTTAGGAAATCAGGAAAGAATAGCCTATATGAGGGAAAAAACAAACCTTCCTCAAATGGGCCATCAAAGTCATCCTTTAATTTGAGCCACTCTCATAGAATATCTTTGTCCAGAGCTACCACCATATTTTGCAATTTATTTCGTGCAGTATGGGTGATGGAAGACAGCTCTCTTATTAAAAAAAAATGTAGTTGACTGGCATGCATACAAAAAGAAAGAAAGAAAGAAAGAAAGAAAGAAAGAAAGAAAGAAAGAACGAACGAACCTGGAGCAGCAGAAGAAAACAAGGACACAAAGGTCTAGGCTTATGCTCAGTTAAATATGTGAAGTTATTCTTTTAAGGCCCCTTCTTACTATATCACGAAATGCATCTGAAAATGCTCCAGTCCAAAGCATTCATTTTTTCTGCAGTTATGTTGGGTTTAAAGTTCAGAAAGAAATATGAACAGGTTGGTAAACCCTGCTCCCAGATGTCATGACAGAGCGAGACATGTGGTACACTTTTGTGGATCGCAAAAACCTGGAGAGAGCCATGCAAAAAGATCAGCTGGACTCAGGGACAGAGTAGTGAGATACAGAATATATATATATAAAGTCAAAAACACCTTTTCTGAGTGTTGGAAAACTCTGATGACAAGAATCCTGCACTGACAAGAATCTTCACAGTTTGGACCTTATTTTGCACAAAATCAAAAAAAATAAATAAAAAATTTAAAAAATGCTATATTCTGTACAAAACATCCACATATGCAGAATAAGTTCCAAATTATAAAAAGGCTTTGAAAACATCTTTTTTCTAAACACTTTCTCACAGTGGGAAGAAAGCTGGTGATACTACTTTCTTCAAGAAGGAACATAGTGAATAATTATGTCCCCTTGACAAAGCTCTTGGGGTCCAGAACCCTGTTCAAGTTTGTTCCCAATCAACAGAACCCTTGTGGAACCAAATGCTTCCAGTTTCAGGGCAGTGTTTAGGAACTGACATGCACAATTACATTTATTTTGTTTAATATGTAAATTGATTATAGCAGCTTACATCATACATTGAAACAATATAGCTAAAACAGTCTGAAAAACATTTTTTTAAAAAAAAAGGATTAAATAAAATCTACTTAAAAACATTAATTTAAAACAGTGAAAAAAACCAAAACATTAGAATTTCTTACAAATTATGAACCAGAACAACCACTGCACTACCCTGACTGGTTAAATATCGAAGGCTTGTTTAAATGAGAATGTATTTGCCTTCCAGTGAAAAGAGATCCTGGAAAGGGCCAACTGAGTCTCCTTTGGCAGAGAGTTCCATAGCCTGGGAGCAGCCACCAAGAAGGGTCTCTCCTGAGTCCTCACCAGATGTACCTGTGGTAGTGGTGGGTCTAACAAAAAGCCCTCCCTAAAGATCTTAAAACTCAGGCAGGCTTATATAGGGAGATATAGTGTATTGGCTAGTATGTACCTCAGCCATGTAGGGCTTTATCAGTCAAAGGTATTTAGTTTTACTTCTGAACACAAGTGCGTAAACACCTCCATATGAATTTTACTTCAAAAGAAGTTTGCCTGAATCTTACGCATCCGAAGGAGTGTGTTGTCTGTTTGAGACACAGAAATCCACCATCACCACCACCCCAAAAAAACCTCATCACACATCATTATAAAAAAATAACCTTCTTTAAAATATGCTTGAGTAAACCAAAGTGTGGGAAGGGGCAATTATAAGTTCTTTTAGGTAGCAATTTTTCTGTCATTTCATCTAGATGGATTTGATTTCCTGGTTTTGTTTTAGAAAGGATTCTTGCCAATATAAAGGATTAATACTATACAAAGTATTAGTATGAATTAGTAGCATATGTATATAGGAATAGGAAGGATTCTGGACACTGTTTTAGTATTATAGTTTTTGGTGTCCCATGGTTGTCTTCAAAAAACATTTTGGGTGTAACCTGATTTCAGCCTTATTTCAGTTCATCCCCTGAACCAGGATTGGCAAAAAATTCCTGACAAACAAGAAAGTCGCAGAAATTGAGCATGTTCAGCCTTACGATAGAGACAGAAAGAGAGAGAGGAAGAACATTGATGGTGCCTATCAATATTACAAAGGTAGTTTCTTAAAAAAAAAATTGTGAGTTATTCACCATATAAGACAAGCCTTAGACTAGTACTTGAATAATAATAATAGTAGCAGCAGCAGCAGTTGTAGTAGTAGTAGTAATAATAGTGGTGGTGGTGATGATGATGATGATGATTGATGATGAAGAAGAAGCTAATCCCAAGGGAAGAGAAAACACAAGCCAGGCTCTGGTTCACATCCCAAACAGTGAGATGGAATTGTGATATCTAACACAAAACAGGCTCATTCTTTTATTTGTCTTCCAGAACCATGTAGGCTTAAATAGCAAACCGTGCGTAAAATGAGGGGGGTAATTTAGTACCACAAAAGGTTTCTTTTGCTGAGAAAAGTCCTGTCATCAAGCAAGAGGTCATTAGCCAAATGAAAGCTAAGACTCTGTGATCCAGAATCTTTCAGCTGGCTCGGGTCTCTATTGAAGACATTCATGTTACCTAGCAAATGCAGTCTACAAAGCCTAATCATGCAGACCAAAAATGAAATGGGCTACTTGGGTTTCCTGTATACTATACTGTGACAGATTGTTGCACTGCAGTTCTCCTTTGTCAATCAGAGGTAGCGGTGTTTTGTGATTCTGGGGCCTGGGGATACTGCCAGCTAAATAGTTGTAACTGAGAATTCTTATGAAATCAATGGTATTGTTTTTTGTTTGACTGACAAGATTTTGACTAAGAACAGACTTTTCATATTTCTTCCTGTTTATCCTAAATCTAAATTATACCCTTGCATTTTGCCAATCTTTGTATCAAGGAGAGGTGTTTGAGATTGAATGGCTGGAGAAAGTAAGTGCTCAAAAAATTGGTGGCCTACAGCTGATGTGCTTCATGTTTTATGCTGTCAGCATGCATGTTTGTAAATACAAAGATTTGGCTGGGGGTAATCACAATTAATCCTCTCTCATCCCACATTCTCAGCTTCTTCTAAAATGTCCCAGTTTCTCCCTCCTCTTCCTCCCATTTTTCTCCTTATTCTTCAGTTTACTTCCACTACTGCAAACTGAGACCATTTCTGCCCTATGCTGTTATGTTGCTATTATTCCTATGGAACTCTGGGGTTTGCAGTGTAGGGAGAAGCATTTAGAATTCTCAGCCAGAGAGCTCTTTGGCCTCAGTAAACTAAGAACCCCAGAATTCCACAGGATGCTGAAAGCGGAATAAGAGCACTATAACAGTGTAGGGCGGAAATGGCCTGAGCTTAAAGTGCAAAAGTATTCAACTAAGGCCCTTTCCACATGGACATGGAGTCCCAGCATGGGAACATGAAAGGAGCAGGACTGCAATGATGCTTCTGCAAGACGTCATCTCAGTCCGGTCCTTCTCGCATCACCAACCAGCACAATCAAAGGGTAAATTGTTGATGGATTTTCTCTATCAATGATCCCTGATCATGCAACAATCCTGCACTTACCTGCTATACGGAAGGGCCAGAAGTGCAATAGAGGTGCTTCCTGCCCCAGTGCAGCATAGGAAAGAGCCCAGCTGTGCTGTAGAAGGAAGATGCAAGTCCCTTGTATTCCCTTGTGCAGGAAACCGATCCAGCACAGAAGGGAGTGTTCCCATTGCACTCCCTTCCTGCCAAAGGTCCTACCTGGATCATCTCTGCAGGCAAACAGGATAAAATAAAGGAAGGACCTAACTCAGCATGAGTGAGAGTAGAGGAGAGGGCCAAATCTTGCTCTTCTCTGTAGACACAGGCAAAAACAAACTGCTACAGTCTCTCCTGGTATGTGCATTCTTCCTCATTAATTAATAACTGCCATCTTGATCACACTCTAGTGTTGCCTGGACCCATGTGGCCTGGTTTTCATCTGTGAGATGTTGGAGACTACTTAGAAATGTACCACTTTTATTATAACTTATGTTATACAGTCAGCCTTCTGTATCCATGGATCCTGTAGCCACAGATTCAACTAACCAGAGCTTGAAAATCCTCAACAAAAAAAAATCTAAAAACAAACCTTTGACTTGTTCATCATTTTATATAAGGGACACCATTTTGCTACACCACTGTATATAATGGGACTTGAGCATCCACAGATTTTGATATCCAGGAGAGATCCTGGAACCAGTCCCCAGTGGACACTGAGGGCCCACTGTGTTAGTACTGTAGTACAATCCCATGCATATTTACTCAGGAGTTCCCAGTATGTTCAGCTGATTTTGCATAGAAACATAATTTAAATCTCTTGGTTTGTTGAGAATAAAAGTGGATATAGAAATGACCCTCTCTTCTTATAGTCCATTTGTGAGCAGGCTGAAGGCACTGTATATTCTCATGATGAGTGAAAATAGCCTGCACAGCTTCAGAGCTCCTCCACAGTTCTACTGATCACACAGAAAAGGCCTACACACTCAATGTGGAGCAGTACCACATGGGTAGGGATGATGTTTCCTCCATTTCATTGTGGGCACCATTTCACTGAATTTCATTAGGAGAAGACACATTTCTCTGACAGTTTGCAAACACATGCATCATATAGATAAACTTATCAAAGAGCTCTAGTTAACAGCAACTCCTAATTGGATATGTAGTGCCAACCTGGGTCGTTTCTGCATAATTATTTAGGGGTTTCACAGGGATGAGGGGGAGTGATAGGAAATGTGGAAGATTAGTAAATGCATTAGACATGTTGAATTCGTACTCTGTGCATTCCCTTCTCTGCTCCTATTTAATGTAGAGGCCAATGTGAAAAAAGCAAACATTCTACAATTGGGGCAGGAGAGCAATGAAGGCTGAAATGTGATCCCAAATGTAGAGGCTACCTCATGATTTTACTTCATTTTATTATTGAAAAGCATTTTCCCCAGCTTTATCTTTGGCAGGCCTTTGTACATTAAAATACTGACATTCAGCAGATAGATATATTTTAAAAGGCATTTAATACACTACCTGCTATTAATTTTTTTTATTGCATTGGGTGGTTTTAGAAAATTACTAAGCTAAGCAATGAGATACATTATGTGTACAGTATATAGAAAAATCAGAAAGTACTGAGGTTGGCTCTCTTGTTGGTTTTCTTTTATAAAACTACGCCAAACCACAGCCCATAAATAATTTCTGGGATTGAACCCTGTAATTTTATATTTTCAGGGGATCTTCCATAACATGTATGTAATAAGGTGAACAGAACTTATAAAAATTCAAATAAACCTCTGCTTTTATAATTGTGAATTATGAATGCTTAACTTAAGCTTCAGTACTGTACCTACTTAGCTGGGAACAAGTCTCACTGAACGCAGTGGGACTTACTTCTGAGTAGGCATATATAAGATTATACTGTTAAGGCTGCCATTCTTAGCATAAGCAGTAAAATGTACGGCCTCAGGGACCTCTGCTCACAATGAAACATAGAATTGTCTTGCTGTCCATTTACTATTATCCAAATCATAGTTTAAAATTATGTTTCTTAAGAACGTGGGTCTTGGAGAACCCCAAGCACAAACAGAAATTCAAATGAAATTCCTTGACAGTGTATGGTTTCCATGTCAGTGGGAATGTGAATCCAGGTTCTAGTCTGAACTTAAATGGAAATATCCAAGGTACAGAATCAATTTTGGAGAAAGGATTGAATAGTTCCTTGAAAGTGCAGATTAAACCCAAAGCAAATACAGTGTCCCACTGGCACAGAAGACAACAGCCACCACTGGATGTAGCACATGGGCTGCCTCCTCCATGTGCAGAATGTATGTATGTATGAATGAATGAATATGTAGAAGAACTGAGAAACTGAAAAGACTCCTGCCTCCCATGACCAGCTAAGTCTAGTTATAGTGACACATCATTAATTAGGGGTACATAACAACAACAACAACAACAAAAATGATCCCTATGAAGATTCATAGAGCCATCTATATCAAAGGAAACATCCAGATAATTTAGGGAATTAGGATGAATATTGTAGATAGACATATGCATCCAGGATCTTTAGGAACGTTTATATAGGCATCTGGGTTGTATAGAAACTGACATGGCAAAGAGTCATTAAGAACACTGTATTATTGTCTAATTATTATCTAACACATCTATCTTTAGAGAACCAATGTAGTGGTTTGGGTGTTGGACTCTGACTCTGGGAAGCAGGTTTAGAATCCCCATTCAGCCATGGAAACCCACTGGGTGACCTTGGACAAGTCACACTCTCCAAGCCTCAGAGGAATGCAAAGGCAAACCCCTTCTGAACAAATCTTGCAAAGAAAACCATATGATAGGCTCACTTTAGGGTCACCATAAGTCAGAAGTGGCAATCTTATCTTTCTTCCATAGAGCTTAAGTTGGTGTAGATGGTTCTCACATTACCTTTGCAACAAAAAGCCTGTGAGGGAAGCCAGGCTGAGAGAAGATGACTGGTGCTAGGTGATTCAGTGAGTTTCATGGCTTATCAGGGATTTGAACTTGAGATCTTCAAAGTCACAGTCCAACATTCTGACCACTATGCAGCACTCCTTCTCCATAAAGCAAAATTATCCAAAAAAGAGGAAAAAAATGAAAATCCATACAACTCGTTTCCATTTTGCAGGTTAAAAGGGACAAATGCTGTATATGTGTTCATGATATTAAACAGGCCTGATAGTTTTGAGGGAAAGCTACTGTGCTGCTTTCCTTTGAGAGAGAGAGAGAGAGAGCGCTACAATGAAAGCAGGCCTCTGGTTGTGGGAGGTAGAGGGGGAGAAGAAGGAAAAGAGAAAATTGAAAGAAAATTAAAAACAGGACTTGAATAGACTTCTGAAGAACTAAACACTGCCAACAAATTCTGATGTCAAAAATTGATACTGGATTTGTATTTCCTTTCTTCCTTTGAATACTTTATCTCTATTTTTCTCTGTCAAATATCAGGCTTACAGTTGGCATAATAGAACTTCTGTACCATGTAGCCCTGGAAATTATAAAAGAGCTACAAGGAGGGGAACGGAGGGTGGGGAGAGAGAATTATTCCTTTTTTTTATGATTCAGCAGGCTGATTTCCCCCTAGGATACCTTACTCCCACATAACACTGCCTGGACCCAGCAAGCACATATTTTAATAAATACATCATTTTTATTTGATAAATCACTCTTCTAATTCAGGAATACATTATAAAACTTTATTTGTGAGCCTTACTTCAACCACATACACCACCTACTACTAAAATTTCCTCCCAACGCGGTGCCCTTTTTGTGTGTTCAAGTCATAGGCTGAAAAGTTTTTGAAGGGGACTACAACTCCCAGAACACCTCAGCAAGAATAGCTACTGGTTGGAGTATTCTGTCAGCCATAGTCTAACGACAAGATTTGTTCCCCGTTAGATTGTGGTTGGATTCCACTCCTAGTCTGTATGGACAATGGATGCTGGGAGCTACAGTGTGACATATGCAGAAGGCATCAGTTTAGGGAAGTCTCCATGAATGAAGTCTACAAGAATAGAGTGAGTCCTTCTAAGTGAAACAATTGCTCCATCACAGGGGCAGGCAGACATTAGTCTTGCAGTGTCTACGTTTTTCATCCAAGACCCTTAAGATGCATTAGCTAAAGCCAGGTGCAAAATAGTTTACTGAGGCCAAAGAGCTCTCTGGCTGAGAACTCTAAATGCCCCTCTCTAAACTGCAAACCTCAGGATTCCATAGGATATTGAAAGTGCAATAATAAGACATAACAATGTAGCACAGAAATGGCCATAGTTATAATCAATACATTTTGGCTAAATGTTGCCCATATGTTCTAAAACAGTGCTACTCAAAGTAGTGGACCTTGAACCAGTATGTGAATGTGAGCCAGTGGTACTGGCCCACAGTGATTTTCAGCAAAGAAAGAAACAGTTGTAACCAACAAGCAGAAATATGGTAACAGTCCTGGAACATGATGGGAAAAAGTCCTGGCCCCTCACAACAGCCTGAAAATCACTGCCCTGAAATGTATATCTGATTTGCCCTGAGTGAAACCAAACTAACCATGGAAGAAACCAGCAAAAATAGAATGCAAATCTAGAATCCATCTGGTCCCCTCTTTCCACTCATTGTTAGCAGAACTAGAGGAGGAGCAAAAGAAGCCGTGATAATGTACACATCTCTGAGTTTGTTTGCTTTGTGAATTTCCTCAAAAATTCCTCCTTCAGCATTATGAGTTCCTTGGAGCTTATACTTCAACCATTTCATTTTCATGTGCATTTCTTTGAATGTATCTGTCGTCTTATTCCAAACTGTTAAGCCATGTACTGCAAATTTTTTGGAGTAAGATGGTTCAAAGAAAGAAGAAAGGGAGGGAAGAGGAGGGGAGGGGAGAATAATACTATATAGAACTAAAATTGATAATACTCTACAGAACTAAAGTATTTATTTATTTATTTATTTATTTATTTATTTATTTATTTCCTCATTGATAATACTATACAGAACTAAATATTTATCATTTATTTATGTACTTAGGCCCTTTCCGCAGGACAGCAATGTCCTGCCATGAGGACGCCAAAGGAGCGGTACCATGAAAACATTTCTGCATGACATCATTATGGTTCTGCCCTTCTTGCATCACTAGCTGGCACAATTATGGGGTATATCATTGATGGAAAAAGTCCATCAGTGACCCCCAGTCATGGGAGCCTTGCACTGCAGCCGGCCATGCAGAAGGATCAGAAGTGCAATCACATGCTTCCATCCCCACTGCAGCGTGGGAAGAAGGCTGGCTGCAGTGCGGAAGGAAAAGGTGTATCTCTTGCACTCCCTTCTGCAGGCAGTTGGTTGGGTGTGAAGAGGAGTGCTGGCATCCTGGCAGAGGCACCGCTGGGATTGTAACAGGACAACATAGAAGAGCATCATCCTGCAGAAAGGGCTTTACTAACTTACTTAAAGTGTTTCTACCCTGTCCTTTAGCAAAAAAAGGCTTCTGGAGAAGCTTGCAAAGATAAGGATCACAGGCTTACCATCTATATTTAAAGCATGATTTGCAAAGAATAATGGATGAACAGGAAGGAAGAGAATAGAAAGTTAATTTCCAGTTTTCATAATGAGCAGATGACTGGAATGGTTCCGGTACCCTCATGGACTGGCTACTGCTGGATGACAAGGAAGAGCAAAGGACGCTGGCACAGCCCTATCTTTCTCTTCTCCCTCTGCTCCACAGTCTGTTGAAATGGCTGAGAGTAGGGCCATTTCTGCACAAGGCAAAGGAATCGCTCTGTGCCAGTACTTACCAGATCTTTCTGGGCACAGACCAACATGGACTGTCCCTTCCACAGGGCTCCTCGTCTCGTCCACGGTGAATCGGAGCAGTGCGAGGTCTTAGATCTGCACTGCTCTGGCTTCTAAAATGGCGGCTTCTGGTTGTTCGTGAGTCCCGACCAGCTGTTGAAGCTTGCAACACCCAAAGCCTGCCCTCCTCAGATCACAGGTCCGCATTGGTGCGAGCCTGTGAATCTGCACAAGGCAGCAAGAACGCAATGGCGCGCTCCAAAAAATTAAAGAACGGTTTTCTACTGTTCTTTAAAAAGCATACTGGTGGACCAGTTGGGGGCATTTCAGAGCAGACTGAGGTGCGGATCTCAGGTAAGTAGTCCAGACCTAGTCCACTCCAAGGTGTAGACGACCTCCATAAAAGGACGCACTGGGCCGTTTTAATTCTCTCGTGAGGAAATGGCCTAGTTGAAAGATAATAACGTAAATAGTGTTCATGATGGTAATGAGGGATCGTGTTACTGCCACTGCTGTTATAATCTTGCCAATGTGTTTTCTGTGATTCATTTTCCCCCCTTTGGAGGGAATGTTCAATAGACTAAAAGTAGACTCTCCACAGGAAAGGCTGCAGGGTGTTTTGAGGATCTTTTTAAAAATCCACATGGATGTGCCAATACACTGTCACTTTCTTCACGGAAACATCCTATGCCTCATTAGGGGAAACTTGCATAATGTTATTGCAGGAATAGGCAGGCCATTTTTACTACAGCAGGAGAAATTCTGGAAGGAATATGTCATGTCCACCAGACAGGTTCACACAAAGCTATTTCACAGCATTATTTCCCTCTCAGTTTTGCCTAGGAAGCTTGCTAGGTAATTGGCTTTTTAAAACTGGGTGCAGCAGTACCTATGCCAGAGTCTACCAACTTCAGGTCATTTGTTCCTACATTTCAGGAAGCTTTGAGGCAGATGAAAGAAGAAAGAAAACATATTGTCAGTCCAAGACATTTACTATATGAGGTGAAGAACAAGTTGGAAGCCTTCCATATTTGACATGTAAAAGCTGACTTGACTGGAAACTAAATATTCTATTGCATAAGCAATAAAAGCACCACATTTGAAAACAGGTTAACTTATGAGGCGTAATGTAGGCTTCATGATCTATAGTTCGGTCCTCCATCACCCTCCTGCCACCTCCCAACAGGTGTCTTTTCAGACAATGCTATTGTATTGCCTAATGGCAGGCCCAGCCTTCCCGTTGCCTAGGAAATGGAGTTGTAGAATCCTACATCAGGAATGAACAGCAAACCAGGACTATGAGTCCAAATATTCACTCACTCATCTATCCATTCATTCATTGCCAAACATTTATGTATAGCTTTTAAAATGTTGAAGTGGTTCAAAATAAAAACAGGTACAATGAAGCAGCAGCTGAAAGAATAAAATGATGTAACAATAAAAGGAGCAACATCCATAAAACAATTATTTAAAAACCAGAATTCAGAGTCAGGAAAGCAAACAGAAAAATGCTTGGGTAAATAAATAAAGATCTTCAGATGATGGCTGAAAAGGCCAAGCTCTGCTCACCTCCTTGACTTCAACAGCGACACCACTCCAAATTAAGAGAGCTACAAAATGTTCTCCTCTGCACCACAAGCCTTATTAGGCCATGCCAGCACAGTGTAGTGGTTTGAGCATCGGACTACACCCTGGAGACCAGGGTTTGATTCTCCACTTGTCCATAGAATACCACTGGCTGACATCGGGTGCCTTGCACAATCTCAGCCCCAGAAAACCTCATGATAGGTTTGTCATAGGGTTGCCATAAGTCAGAAATATTTTGAAATCACACAACAACAACAAAGAACATGATGATCTACTCAAAATAAGTATTTCAATCAATATATAGGGTGTAGGCATGTAATTTTTCCTTAAGGCCCTTTCCACAGGACAGCATCCTCCTGGCATGGAGACGTAAGAGGAGCAGGACCACAACAATCTTGTTGAGTCACCAGCTGGTGTAATATTGAGGAATTTCACTGACAGAAAATCTTTGTCAATGACCCCTGATCCCTCAAGCCCTCCATCACAGCTGGCCATGCAGAAGGGCCAGAAAAGCAACCACTCGCTTTCTTCCCCACAGCAGCATGTGAAGAAGGCTGGTAGCAATGTGGAAGAAAGGGGTGTGTCCCTTGTCTCCGTTCTGCAGGCAGCTAGTCAGGTGCAAAGAGGAGTGCTGGGAACACATTCCCATCCCAGCACATGCACTGCCAGGATTGCGATGGGACAACACACGAGAATGTCATCCTGCAGAAAGGGCCTACGTTTCTTCTCAAAGGTAGCATTGAGTAATTTCAGCAATTTTCTTTTTATTTGAAAACCACACAGTTTTTGAAGTCTATTCACAATCTGGGATTTATTCTGTACAAAATTCACTTTTTTCACAGAAAACAGCATTTTCTAAGCAGGAAACATCATTTTCTCATGGAAATTAATAAAGAAGAAAGATTTAATCCTAAACTGAAAATTCTGTTTTCTATGCAAATCAACCATACGTGGATTTTATGTAGAATAAAACTCAGATTACAGCATTCTCTGCAGAGGGAAAAAAAATTCCAGTATTATTTTCCATGCAAAAAAATTCTGCAAAAACAACAACAACAAACCACTGTGCAAATTTTGCATAGAATAAGTCCCTAACTGAAAAGATTCTCATCAGTGCAGAATTCTTCTTGTCAGGTTTTCTCAAAACTTGCAAACCTCTCCTTTTCTTACCATTTTTTTACCATTTTGAATATTCTTTCCATCTCTAATAGGGTCTTATAAGCCAAAAGTAATGCTTGAAGCATGTTTCAATATCTAACTGGCAATCAGTGCAGTTCATTTTTGAAAAAAGAGGGGTTCTACGTGCACAATGGGAAGCCTCATTAAACAGCCTGATCATTTCAAAGATGCATGTCAAGGGTAAAGATGTAGATCTCTTTTCGTGACATTATCATGAGGGAGAAAAAGAAGCAGCAAAATTTTTCTCTTCTCCTGAAAGACAGCAAGATATTTGCTTCTAGGATGAGAGTGCTTACAAACTGCACAAAACTATAATAGTTATCATCTTGTGTGGACTTTCATAAGTTATAAATCTCAGGTGGGTTATTTGCATCTTTTTTTAAAAAAATCAAACAGGTGATCCTTCTATGCTTCCTCTGTCTGTAAACTTTGCTTCACAGAGGAGAAAGAGTTTTGCATGCAGACTTTCTTCACAAACTAGAAAAAACTGAATGAAAAAAAAAATGTTCTTTGTTTCATTCCTGCACTGGAGGTAAGATATCTTTAAGAGACTGGCAATTTCTCAGTAGGCTGTCCTGACATCAAGAATAAGACTTTTCCCCCCAAGTAATGGTCATATTCCTAATCCACAAGTTGTGAGGCTAGACAGTATGCTCAATCAAAGTGATCCATGTTGCTCATTGACATGCAGATGGGGACGTTGCCTGCAACCATCTTTGGATTGGGGGAATCCCTATTGCCCACCCAGAGATTTGGATGTAATTGGCTCTGTTTGTAACATTCACCTTGACTCTCTTCCCTGACAGCTACAAAGCTCTGTTCTGAACAGGGGAGTGGGGGAAGAGTGCCAAACTATGGCAGATATTGGATGAAGAGGGGACATCAGGCATGAGCTTAAGGGGGAGCAAATAACCTCAGGAGGTTAAAATTGATGCAGAAGGAGGGGACCTGCAGTCTGGGCAGGTGAAGGTGTATTACATCATCAGATCGGCAGAGAATCAATCGCCACTGGGCAGTGACAGATTTAACCCCAATTTAGATAATATGGCTTGACCTGCCAAACATCTAACTTACATTCTTGGCCACAATCCCCACCAAGGGCATTTTATGCTTCTTGCAACTGGCAAGTCCTATGTCCTTTCTAACTTACTGGGATATACTTGATTCATGGATTTACTTGCTTATGAATATACCTCATGAATATACATATTGTGTGTATGTTAATTACCACACAATGTAATTGTCTTAAAGTTCTGGACTATATTTAACCCAAACCCAGTGTCCAGCCTCACTTTCTTGCTACAATAATGTTACTGTCAAAATACATTTAGCTAGTAAAGGAAGAGGGAATTGGCTGTTAGGATGCTCTCTGATTGTTTCATATGTCATTGGCAAACTATTCACACAAATGATTTGCAGACCTTTATAGTATAATCTGAAAACTTTTATTCAAGATTGTCTTTGCTTGCATTTTGGCTAATTCCTAACATTACGATGTCTTCACATCTACCATCCCTTTTCACTCGAGCAAGAAGCTTAATGGCTGGCACAGCTGTAGACTGTGTTAGGTAAATCCTTGGAGAGTACATTCTGTTACAGACTTTGAGTTTAGATACAACAAACTGCATAAAAGCAATTAATGAAAATTTAAACAACATTTAATGAATTCATTAGGCCTGAGCAGGATATCTAGAGATCTACCAAGTTTCAAATTCATTTCAGAAGAAAAGAAATTAAGTTTTTAGATATAAGATTTGAAGATATTCTTAATTCATTTCTTAACATTCTGTCCCATCATCTTTCTAAGAAACTAAGAGCAGTGTCATTTATTATCACGGTATCTTGCAAGACTGTTTAGACCAGACTTCCCCAACCTGATGCCATACAGATATTTTTGAATACAATTCCTAGTATTTGTTCTCTTTATCCGTTTTGGTGGGGTTTGTGTAAGAGGCCATGTTAGGAAGCTTACTTCTGAGCAGAAGAAAAAGCAATTCTACCAGGTCATTCAAAGTACATGATACATGGGTTCGGATTTAACCTTGGCTTTCTTGCATCCAAGCTCCAACCTCATATTACAACCAGGCTAGAGTTCAGTGATCTTCCATTCTCATTTCCATTGCCTGAAGGGGAAAGTAACAATGCTTTCTTTCCCATTTTTCTGCTTGGACCATAGCTTAGCCACACAGCCCTCCATGAGTTGAGTCACAATTTCTTCAGGATAGGCTCATGTACTCATGTTGGCATAATTCAAAACTGTTCTACATATGTTGACCCACAAGATTTACCAGTGAACATTAATTCTCATGAACTGTTACTGGGACGTTCTGGTTCTCCAGATGTGGAAGGCTTGCATTGCACACATTCAACAACATTGTAGACTGCACAGTTGTAAGCAGCAACCCTAATTTCATTGCTTCCTATGTCCATTTAGGTAATAAACAAAATAAAACAAAAAGAGATGGAACAAAACTGTCCCAGTGAAACTATTGATCTCTGCCATTGAGGGTTTTTTTTTTTCAAACCAAAGTGAGCCAATAAAAACATCACCTACAAATTCTAAGTAGGGCCTGAAAACACCTAGTAATAAATACAGTATTTTTTAAAAAAGAAAATATATGTTTGTGATTTAACTATCTGTTGGAAAAGGTTTGCTGTGACATTTGGTCCAATAAAATACTTATGATGTACATATGGAAAGCACCTGGGAGAATGACTGTTCATGTCATGAGGTAATCCCCTTGGGACAAAAAGCTGAGTCACAATGTAATGTAACCAGGACAAGGGGTTACATCAGCCATGGGATATGAAATCCTGGCTGGGGTTACATCAGCTAGCTCCTGTGCATATAAGGAGATGGGATCTGGCCAACATTTCTCTTGGTCTGCCTGATTGTTGACCGGAGGCTTTGCCAGAGCGTATCTCCACTCGATGTGTTGATGATGGAATGCTGAATCTCTGTTGGAGGATCTGCAAATCCTGTACATATGTATATATTGGAACAGAAGATTAAAAGCCTCCAGGTATCCTTGGAAGACAACACTGTCTGATAGTGTTCCTTCGTGGGTGAGTTTTGGGGTCAGAGCAGTGCTGCATATCATACTCTGCTGCACACACTTTTGTTGCTGTGTTTATCAACTCTGCTCTATGTGTTTTTGTTTTGCACTTGACTCTGAGCCACGTTTGGTCAGAGCTCAGTGGAATGAGGGAAGATTTATCGCGATTTGCATAAATCCTATCATCCATCATCCCTCCACACTATCATGAGTCAAACATTTGCATTTCACCTAGCATCACGTGAGAATTAGTTTCCTGGTGTCAGTTCACACACTCATATATAAGTTATTAAGCAATGAGCAATTAAGTGATATGGAGAGCCAACATTGTGTGCTGGTTTGAGCATTGGAATAGGATTGTGGGAGATCAAAATGATAGTATCATTATTCTATTTTGGCTGCCATAGGTTTACAATTTGATAAGGCACTGGAACAACCTGATTCAGAATTCTAAACTCCCGTCCCTAAACTACAAAGCTCAGGATCTTATAAGACAGAACTATGGCAGTTAAAGTAACACAATAATAATGTACTGTGAATGAGCCTCAGATTTTGAATCCCCACTAAGCAATGGTTACCTAAGTCACACTCTCCCACTCTCAAAAAAAGAAAAATGAAGTGGCAACAAAACAAAGACTAAATAAAACTCAACAAAAGTTGCCAAGACAACCCCATGACAGGTTTGTCTTAGGCCACCATCATTTGGAAATTACGTGAAGGCACACAACAACGAATCAAGTGACGCATAAGCATGTGTGAATGAGACTTAAGCATTCCAGTTTTCATTTTAAAATAATCAATTCAGTCCAGCTCAGAGTTAAGCATACCTGGGTTCAATTAAAATGAATAGTTCTTAGGGGAGAACTGAACATAGTATAGAATAACTGCAATCAAGGTCTGCTTTGGTTACAAAAGAATGTGATAGATGATGGTGCTGTGATTGAGGAGCAATTGACTGTGCATGCAGCCAAGCCAGGGAGTGAGCAAGTCAACCTGCAAACATCCCCTACACTGGAAGGTCAAACAGAGACGGAGTTGCCCCAGCCAGCTCTTGACGGAGAGGAAACCAGCAATGATGAAGAGAAGTTGCAGCCAGCTGTGCCCATCAGCCCTCAATCTCGAAGAAGGCTGAAACCGGCTGCTCAGAGGGAGGCTGCATGGACTAGGCTGAGGAAACAATAACAAGCAGCACTTGCTTACAGTGGCTATTTAAGTCTGCCGGCATGGCTGCTCCTTGCTTGCAGCAAATTATTAGCAAGCCCTCGCGACCTTCATGTTTCCTGCTCCCTGAAACCCTCCGGACAGATCTCTGCCTCCTGAACCTTTGGACTGGACCTTGACCTGGCTCAGCTTGTGTTTTCCTGGTGTTTGGTATATTCGGACTCTCCCTGAAAGTATTCCTGACCTCCTTCCTCCCTTGCTGGCTGCGGCATGGAAGGAAGAGATTCCTGACAAAGAATTAGCTACAGAAGCAGCTAAGGCTGGCTTTTAGACTGTGATACTAAATAAATAAATATTATTGCACTGCAGTTTCCATAATCCTGTGCCACTTCCCATACTAGCTATGGCTGCTGTAGTCCAACAGTTTCTGGAAGGTCACATGTTCCGTACCCCTGCTATACATTGCCCTGTCCTCTCATGATAGCCATCCAGCCCCTGAAAATGCTACACTGAGAATTGGAGGTTCCTATTGAATGGGCTGAGTGGTGAAGTCGAGGAAGGATCCCTCAAAACTGGGAGGAGGTGCCTCCTGTGAGCAGAGCCCTTCTGTCCACAGAAGGCAGATCTTGGATCCAAACCAAAATAACTTACTACAGAATAGGCCTCTATAGGATCCCACAGTTTTTTTGTACACTCATCTTTTGTATCAATACTGTGTGATGGTTTTTTTTATACATATTATGGCAGTTGTTTGGGGGAAGAGACTTTTATGCCTAGGTTATTGTGATAAATTGTGTTTTCTGACACAATAAATTTACCTGATTTTATTACATTATTAAATTGCATATATAAAAACAATAACTTGGCAAAGGCTTCTTTCCCCCAAAACAACTTTCATCATAGGTGTCACAACACGCACAGCACAATATTGATACAAATGAAGCATGTACAAACCAACTGTGGGATCCTATAGAGATCTGTTCAGCAACACTTCTTATTTTTTGTTCTCAAAATTCATCTTATAATACTTCTCAAAATAAATCTAATAATAAAAGTATTACCATGAAGGGCTATAGTGTTCATTATTTTTTTGGTTTGCCTTTCTCAGGCAATAACAGACAGGAACACAAAGGAAGGCCTCTGACCCTGCTAAGTACTGAGACTCCTGTTTACCATTTGTCATCTTATCTGGAAATACAGGCAAGCAGATGTCTCCTTTGGCTGAAGGCATCCCCTTAGTAACAAGGGCAGCTGTTGCTATGATATTCGATAAAGGTACAGAAAGTGATGAGGATGAGGATGATACTTAGGCTTGATCAGTCTCCTTAAATGGAGCTTCAGAAGCAATAAAATGTGCCCCATGAGATTCCAAATTTTTGAGGGGCTGGAGGGGTTGATTTGGGAGGTTTTTTTTCCCAATGCTTTTAATGAATTTTCCCGTGTCCACTACACCAGTATTATTTTAAAGTGGTTTTCAGATAACTATACTTTCCCCTTGCCATCAAATAGCGTGTGTGTGTGGGGGGGGAGGGAGGGAGGGAGGGAGGGAGAGAGAAAGATCAGGAAAATGTCAATATAGGGAGAATGGAAGAGTTAAAACCTCTTCATGCAGCTCTGCAACCAATTTGAAGCCCCCCCATGCCTGTTTCTAGATGATGATGGTGATGATGACGATGGCTAGAATCCTGTATCATAGTTACAAATAAATAACCTGGAGTTATGTGATTGTGACCATTATGCATTCACACTCCAAATGTAGCTTCTAGTTTAGGAAATACATAGAGATGATGAAAGTGACCCAGATCTTGATTTACTGGGCAGCAGCTGCTGTGATTGACAAAGGTCTATTCCTGTGTCATTTGGGAAGCAGCTGGCTGGTGTTCCCACCTAGCTCTTCATGTGAATGACCTCCTGCACAAGAGGGAATTTTGACAGGGACCCTGTTTCTGTCTGTTACAATAGGGATTGCTCACAGGATAGGGTGGAAATGGCAGCCAGCCACTTCCCAAGTGACAGGGGAACAGACTCCCACTGATTGCAGCAGCTGCTTCCTGATAAATGGGAATTTGGGAGCTGTCCTGTTCCTTGGTGAATAGCATGATGTTTGCAATGCTTATGTATGTGTAAACAACATACAGGTTCTGGCTATCAGTAATAATATCAACAGGCTGAGTAACAAATCTCCTGATGACATATTAAAGAAAAAGAGATAGAAGTAACACTAAAATTATGCGAGTAAAATGACAGTGTCTGTACTGCAAAAGAATTCAGAGCCCCCGCCTACCTGCTCACTTCCTGTTTGATGTAAGCATTGAGTGTTCAGGGAACACAGGTTTAAAACCCACCTTGCTACTTGGCACAAGTTTTTAGGGAATATGCAAGTGTTTGATTTATCTTCTACTGCTGTCTGTTTAGGTTTCTTTTACTATATTTTAGCAGATGTTTGTAATTTATTATTCTGGATATTTACAATTTTTTAAAACTGTTTTTATGAAGATTGTTTGTGACTCTGAGCATCTCTGAGGAAGGATGGGATGAAAATTAAAATGAAAATTAGAATAATATTCAAACCCTAGAATTATGACAATGATCACTGGCATGTCTACTTACCCATGCTTGTATTAAAGGAGGATGAATTCTGGTGGCCTTCAAGGACATTCAGCAGTGACACTTAAATATCATAGTCCAAAAACATTGCACAGTTGAACACCAGTTCCTGGAGCACAAAAATATTCAGCACCATGACTTTCTTCCAGCCCTGCTTGCAGGCTGGATCAGAAGTACAGTTGGCTCTCCACATTCTTGGGTTTAACTTTTGTGGACTTGATTATCTGCAAGTTTCTCCAACCCCCATTCCCCCACCTCCTATACTTATATCCCAGGGGAACCTTTCCTCTCAGCAGCTCTAATCAGTCTGTGTAGTCCTTTAAAAACCTGCCTCTGACCCTCCTTCTTTTCTACCAGCTGCTGCTTGCCAGCTAAGGACAGTTTGTGCCCTAATTTCTTAGCACCACAAACCCTCTCCCAATGCTCCCCCTCACTCAAGAAAGGAGATGGGTGAGAGAAAGGAAATAGAGGACTTCCATGCTGATCCATACCTTTCCCTTCTCTTTTCCTTGACCCTTGGATGCCTGTTTTCCCCACCATGCCTTGGCCTCTTCCCACAGATGCACACATTTTGATATTTGTGTTTTTTCCACTTTTGTGGGGGTTCTTGCAAAAGTGGAAAGTAGACTGTATTGTCTTGGCTGCCATGTGGAAAAAAAATATTCTGGACTAAGGGAACGCTTATTAAGCATTGTGACATTGTAAAGTAATAATACAGCATTACATAGTCAATACACTCATGGAATTAAGCAAGGTAAATTTTAATGACGGATTTCTTCAAGTTAATAAAAATAAATATCAAATGTGCATACACCGTTTAAAAGAAAATAACTTCAGAATTTTCAAAGACAACATCTTCAGCATTTTTTCAAGGTGCTTTTCTCCAGACATGAAAGGGATGAGGCATGCCTGGTCCTCTGTATTTTGCTATAACACAGGTCCAATTTTTCAGCTCTTGCTGGACTACAACTCCTATCAGAGCTAGCCAATGGTGAGAGATGGTGGGAACTGTAGCCCAACAATATCTGGAGAGCCACATTTCTCCAACTCTGCCTTAAAATATGAACATCACAATAGACAAGCAAAGGGCGAGCATGTGCAACTGATATTTTCTTCCCTCCTTCCCCCACAGTTCTTCAGAGAGTGACAGGGACCTATAGTTCTTTGCAGCTTGTAGTCTGACAGGGATGCAGCTGGAGAGGAAACTTGATGAAATTGTAAACCATGTATGTACACTGCAAGACATCTCCACTGGATTTGGGGCTACCAGTATTTTTGGTTTGTGCCTTTAAGTCATTTCCAAATTATGGTGATCCTAAGGTGAACCTATCATCAAGATTTCTGGGGGTGAGAGCATGTGACACACCCAAAGTCACCCAGTGTGTTCTATGGTTGAGCTGGGAAATGAACCCTGGTCTCCATAGTACATAGTAGAACACTCAAGCCACTACATCACACTGGCTCTTTAGTAAGTCCCATATTAGCATTTGGAGAAGCGCAGGGGGTGGAATTGGAAAGAGTGGATGGTTGCCTTCCACTTATACATTTTTAGATTTCACCCAGTAGAATGCTGATTCTCTAAATGAATCTGTGTGTGGTTATAAGAGGACAAGTTGAACTCACATGGAAATGAGAGGATCTTGAGGCTAACTAAGAGAAAGAAGTTTGTAGCATAAGCTTTCATAGACTGAGTCCGAGTCATCAGATGCAAGTAAATGGAGTAGACTGAATCCACAGAAGCTATGCTACAAATTTCTCTCACCTACTTAGTCTGCAGGGTGGTGCAATACTAATAAAGACTAACATGGCTATTTCTATGAATATTACATGCCGGTACTTATTGCCATGTGACATTACATACTTAAATGCCAAACTCTTTGTGGCAGAGCAATTGTGCCTATGTCTTCCACAATCACATACTTGTCACACAAAAAAGATGAACACAGTGGGGCAAGGAATAATACCTACACTTCCCTCCTGTCTCACTTCATTGAGTTCTGCTGCTTTCCAAGGGTTCCACCAAGTTTTGTTTCCAGTACCAGAAGAAGTAGGGAGAAAATTGTAGGAAGAAAATACTCCTGCTGCGCTAGTTTTCTATTTGCAGGAAGCTGTGGGTTTTTTGTTGCGTAGAGGAAAGTTTTTTGATCCACTCCTTCCTTCTACTTCATTCTGCTACACATTTTTATCCAGCCAAGAGAAAGTTAATGAAGGATTTAAAAACACACTGCATATTCTGGGATTCAGGCATTTTAAATAGTTGTGGAAGTAAATCAAACATTTTACCTATTCTTTATCAGTAGAGAACTGTTAAAAAAATATGTTTTAGAAGTCATTCTTATTTGAAGAGTGACCTAAACCTCCTGCCTGTCATCCGTCTATCCTTTTTTTTCCTGCCCCATATCATATTGCTAAGAAAGCCAACATGTGAGGCCATTTGGAGTCCGTTTCCTGACATGAGGAAGTATCCTAACCAGAGGAAAGATGTCTGTATATTCTTTCTGAAATGGAAAATTCATGTTGTAATGAGATTTATGGATTATTAAGATGTGAAAATGCATAATAATTACATCCAGTATTTCTCTGCTATATCTAACCACGTCCAATAAGGATGTAATCTTATTAGACTCAAATTTACTCTCTGCTACATTTCTAATATTTGTAAAACATTGTTGCCTGGTGATTAAGGGAACGACATAAGGGCATTAAAAAGCTTGCATATAGCTGCAAGAAGGCAGCTCATTATTATATGAGCAGCATGAGTACTTTTTAAAAAGGCATCTGAGGAATTATATGATGCTGTCTCTGCAGGAAATACAACCCAGAGTGCTCAGCATTGATTTCACGTCCATTGCAATTATATAAAACTGACTTTGAATCACATTTGTCCTGTTTTTGTGAAATAGATACTCAATGACCCTGAATGTAAGAGCCATAGAGAAAATTATGAACACCATACAAAAGGCTTAATGGAATAACATAGTGAAAACACAGATTAAACAAAATGAACGGGGTTGCCTCATATCATTCCTTAGTATTGGAACATAATGATGGTAATACAGAAGGAAAAATGGAGAAACAATCCATAGCAGATGGCAAGTCTTCTTAAGCAAATTAATGGATCATACATTTCTGCAAAATAAAGTAGCAGGTTATTTGACGTGCACTATAATTACATTGGACATATTGCTTTCAATGAATGCTAAAGGACAAATTAACATTACAGGTTTGCCACTGTGTTGTGAGTGTGCTTTTCATGCTCGCAATTAAAATCTGAAAACGTTACTGCAACAAATTAGAAGACTTAACGTGATTCAAATGTTGTCATCATCAGGATTTGGATTTTTAATGCGCCTTTAAAAAACAAAATGAAATTGTTTCGTAGTTCTGAAGTAGAATAGGAGGGTGGGGAAAGAACACAGCGTGGTATATTTTAGGTTGGAATATTGACATTTGTTGTAAGGATGACATCAACTTTCCGTTTTTTTTAAAAAAAAAACAAGGTCAATGCAGTAAAGAAGGCTGGAATAATTAAGGAAATCAATCATATATGTTGTTTGATCAAATTATTTTTATCATGCTGATTTGTTTGGTGCTATTGTAAAAAAATTTTTATTTTAGAAAGTCAGGAAAATCATACAATGATACGTGGGCTAGGTTGGGTCTGGGGAGGTATGAGTGAAAGGCCATTAAAAACGGAAACCTATTACATTAAATATTTCAGGTTTGTATTTCAGGTGACAGATATAAACTCCAGGTTGCTCTCATGCAGATACCAGCTCTGGGATCCAATCGCACACATTGGTCCTTTAAACCTCTCCCTGTGTTTAGAAATTTGGCCCCTAAGGTGACTTTGACACTGGACAAGCAAATGTATTTTACTTCGGGTTTTTGTCTGCATTTGTGCAACCAATTTCTTTTTAAGAAAGGAAAAACAATACAACAAAGATTTTTTAAATAACAGAGGTTCACATATGAAGCTTGTAAGCTGGCTCTATACTTATCTTAATGTAATGTAACAACTTGGTTTAAAATCAATGTCACAACTTTCCCTGAACTCTTTCCCTATATACCTCACCACCAAATACCCCTTCTTAGCTCCCAGCTAAACAGACTTGGCCACCTGCCCTTTTTGTTTATGTCTCTGCTTGGGTCTTATCCCTATCTTAGCATGCCTGTACCTGTCCCCTTCTTCTAATTTTAACTGACCTCATCTGAGGGTTAAACTGTCAAACTTCTTTTTCCATATTCGTCATATTTCAACTCCCTTTTCACAGATGTCCAAGATCTATGACTGGCTGGCTCTACATAGTTTGGCCACTCTCCTGTTCTGCATCTCTCCATATATGGCCTCTAGCCAACTTCATTTTGAACGTGCACTTGTCCATTAGTAAATGACTCCAAATCCTCTGAAACCATTCACACTATGCAACTATAGTATTATTATTCCACTTTAACTGCCATGATTCCATCCTGTGGAATCCTGGAATGTGTAGTTTAGTAAGGCACTAGAGCAGTGGTTCTCAACCTGTGGGTCCCCAGATGTTTGTGGACTTCAGCTCCCAGAAGCCCTGAGCATTGACCATAGTGGCTGGGGCTTCTGGGAGCTGAAGTCCACAAACATCTGGGGACCCACAGGTTGAGAACCACTGCACTAGAGCAATGTGGCTGAGAACATTAAACTACCAGTCCCAGGATTCTATAGTATGGACCCATGGCACTTAAAGGGAATAATAATGCTTTGTTTGTGTAGTGTGAATGGATCTCAAGTTTGATTCCAATTAACACTTTTGCTGGTATATAGAGAATTAACAGAAAGGTCAAATTCTTCCTGAAGCACTGAGATTTTTAATCCTTTCCCCTGAACACCCCCCCCCCGGCACTTAAAACTTCCAGAACCAATTCTGGGGATATTTAGGGTATATAACTGCTTTGCATTACCTCATTCCGTTCATAGAAACTGCAAAGACTACACTGAACGAGCCAAATATTTTATGCAATGGAGACTCTTAAGTTATTTAGGGAAAATATAAAATTATAAAATTACAAAATATAAAATTATAAACATTGGCACTTTGGTAATATAGAGCTGGGAGATTGCCAGTCGTTCCATGCGTGGAATGTTTCTGTCTAAGGACCGGAACACCAGATATGGACGAGTGAATTTACATTTGTTTCATTTCTGCTTATAGAACATGTTTTTTAAAAAAAGTTTTCTCCTGTTGCATCAAGAATTCGTCTGGGGTTTTTTTGGTTTTTTGGTTGGTGTTTTTTTTTTTTTGGCATGTCTGAACTGTTTGTGAAATTTTTATTAAAGGTTTTTGTGCTTTTCTGTACCAAAAAACCAATGCATTTTCCACAAACTGCAATTATTCTGTACAAAGCTAAAGAAGTCTCATAATCAGTAAAACAAAAACAAAAAAACAAACTTGACACTTTTGACAGGTTTTTTTTTTGCCTCAGAGAAAAGAAGATCTGTAAATATGCTTCGCATCCCTAATACGGACAAGTGTACCAATTTCTTGATAATCCCCACAACATTCATTTAAAGCTGTTTTGACAATCTGCTGTATGATGACTGGGGTTAAGGACTCACGAAGAAAGCATGTTGAAAGCTTTCACTGAGGCAAAAATGAAATATTTGTTTCCATAGGGAATGGTCTACAGCAGTCCCTAAATCCATGTCTTAACATGCTATTAATGCCTCAGATACCCCAAAAGATAATTCAATCATCAATTTTTGTAGCCTAAACTACGCCATAATAATATAGGTTGGAACTTGCATTGTCCATCAGCATTTATCAGTGGGACTGAATTTGTCACTATTACAGCTGGTGACAATGAGAGCAGAATATAAGATGAAATATATGTAATTGAATGTGTCCGAATTCTGTTGGTGAGATATGATGTTATAACCTGCTGTTATGTCAGTGTATATACTTTTCCAGTTGATTCAGGAAGAGGTATCCAATATGTTGCACTCAAATCCCCTCAGCAAAACAAACCTTTTCCACACTGTACCATGCCTCTACAAGTAGTTTATGGCCAGGCAGAGGGTGTTGGTCTAGCTTCCACTGCAATCCTGCAACAGACATTGTTCTTCAAGATTTCCACCAAGTTTCTGGACGTTCCCTTCCATGCACAGCAGTGTTACTAGAGACGTCAGTGACTGACGGGAAATCCAAAAGGACAATGGCTAATGTTTTATTGGGAAAGATGTGTATGCTTAAATGTCCATTATGCACATGGATGTCTTTTTTGGGTGCTCCAGTGGTTGGTATTCCCTTCCTCCCTCCCTCTGCAGCACATGAACCCCGCCTCCTGCAGTTACTACAAATCTCTGGAGCCACCTTCAATGGAATGGCCATTCCAAGTTTCATAGTGGGCATGCAGGATTGAAGAAGTGTCTGCCTACATCGCCATAACTGACCACAAAATGACAATATTAGTGCTGAGATCATCCTGGGTCCTCTAGGCTTCTCAGCACTATCCTAATCATTTATGTCTGGCTATTGGACACAGCTAGCTATGGGATACTTCTCTAATCCTTCCCACTTGCTGGGAAGCATAGACTGGGAAGGGTCAATTCATGGGCTTTGCAGTAAATTTAAAGGAGGGTATATGGCGCACCTTTATGCTATCCTGAGGGGATGATGGATTGAGGACATAGTCTGGACACTGCCACTAATTATCTGCAGGAACATACTCCAGTGCTAAGGGCCATTCCACTAGAAGCAGAAGGAGGAGCCCAGAAGAAGGAGAAACCCGGCAGAAGTATCTTTCTCTGCCAGTATGATACAAAATCTCAGTTAATATAGGCTTTCACATCATTGGGTATACCCTGCTTATACTGAATAATATTCCAATAATATTGGTAGAAAGGAAGAAAGGCTTACCCCCAAATGGTTTTTCTCCTTTGATTTTGCACAGTGAAAATTTCATTTGATGGCATATGTTGCAGGTGGGTTTTTTTGTTTGTTTATTTTTGAAATACTAGGCTTAATTTTAATACGAGGATTAACACAAGTATCAGCAGATTTTATGCATGAGGTATATCTCTGCTGTCAGCATATGTGCTGAAACAAAGTGGTAGGTAGTAAAAGTCAGAAGGCTAACAGACCAAAGAGGCTATTTTTAACTACGTTCTAATTTTTAATACCTATTTGATTGAGAGTTTTAGGGAAATAGTCAAACAGCAAAGGCTGTGATCAATAAGTTAATTGTATTCTTTTACTGCATTTTTGACAAAAAAAAAAAAGATTTGTAGACTAAATTTTCCTGAACTTTAGCCATGAAAAGTAATTCCAGCAACTCTGTTGCTATTCCCTGACATAATGACTCTTGTCATCCATAAACTGCTGCTGCAATCTGTGAAGAGCAGTGCTAGTCACAAAAAGGAACTAACAGTTTTACTTCACACAGCCAGCCAAGGGCTTTCTTCTTATGCTCACAAAGGGTACCACAACTACAGTTCTTCCCCCACATTTGCAGGTTTGACTTTTGCAGATTTAATCATTCGTGGTGTCCACTTGCTTCCCCCCTCCTGCCTCTGGCTGCCAGGGTGATTGTGGGAGCAATGAGCAAGAGAGTGAAGGGGAAGATCTTTCCCACCTGGCACTTTCCTGCGCTGCTGCCAGCGAGATCATGCAGGGGTGAGAAAGTGCATAGGAGGGAAGATCTTTCCCACCCCATGCTTTCCTGTGCCGCTGCCAGTGTGATCATGCAGGCGGGGGGAGAAAACAGAGAGAAGGGAAGACCTTTCCCACCCTATGCTTTCCTGTGCTGCTGCCAGTGCGACCATGCAGGCAAGAAGTGAGAGAGTGGAGGGGGTGGATCTTTCCCACCCTGCACTTCCCTGCACCACTGCCTGCCCGATCAAGTGGGCAGGGGGCAAGAAAGCACAGGGAAGGGAAGATATTTTTCCCTGCACTCTCCTGGGATCTTCTCCCCCACCCCGCACTCTCCCACCCACCACCCACCTGGGCAGCTGTTGGGACAGGGAGTGCAGGGAAGGTTATTTGCAGTTTTTTGACTTTTGAGGGGGTTCTCTGCCCCTAACCCCTGCAAATGTGAAGGGCCTACTGTATAATACTTGGCTCTGAGGAGGGTCCCTTAGGCCAAGGTATTTTGAGGCTCGGTCAGTTCTAGTTGTCCAAACCAATGGCAAAATTCTTCCCCAACCTGAAGACAGCAGTGCCATAATTCACAACCCTAGTGTTTTGTCACCTGAGATGATGGGAAAGCAATGGTGCTCTGAATTACTAATGGAAACACACAATCACAATTTCTAATACAATCACATAAAGGGGACTTGAAGAGGGTATGATTTCCAGTGTATAAGGCACTAGTAGTAACTGAAGGAGTTTCTTGTGTCACCGGAAGACAATGAGATTCACTTATGAATCCCATCTTTCAAAAGTAATTGAAATGGTTACTTTGTTTTTTATTTTTTTAAAAAAACCCTTATGTATGCTAGGAACCACTATCCTGTGATACAAACCATTCTTCTTCCACTTGCTCTGTCATCATCTCCAAACCCTCCACTGAGTGCAAGACAGCAACATGACACAAAACATGAGCCAGCAGCTCAACTATGTGATAGTCTGCCTCTACCATTAACTAAGGCTAAGGCCTCCACTACTATAAAAGTGAGCAAAAAATTTACAAAGACACTGCAAAGATACCTTGATTAAGTTGTAGTTGCAATACAAGATAATATACATATACCTTAATTATTTTGGGAACACATTAATTGCAAGTAACTATTTATCGGAAGTGAATCATTACAATGATGTGGATAAATTTTTAATTTCCCTCTTTTTTAAAAAAAAATCTCTTTTTTTATTTATTTTTATTATTTACTTCTTTTTTCCACACTTCACAATGGTGCATGGATGAAACATTTCCTCTAGGAACTCTCAAAGCTTAAATTATTTTCCAGACAAAGTACAAAGTGCTGGTTATTACCTTTAAAGCCATACATGGTTTGGGTCCAAGTTACCCACAGGATCACATCTTCCCATACCATCTGCTCTGTACACTCAGGTCCCCTGGGGTCATTTACTTAAACTGCCTAAAACAAGACTGGCAATTGTCACCCAGAGGACCTTCTTGTCGGCCGCCCCTGGACTGTGGAATAGCCTGCCAGAAGAGATCTGACAGCAAAATACACTGTCTGAATTTTTTAAGAAGAACTGGAAGAAGAACTGGAGGGGCTTGCTGCTGGCCACACCCTCCTGCCTGGCCTTTGAAAGAGGCTGGGGAAGAACTGGAGGGGCTTGCTGCTGGCCACACCCTCCTTCCGGCCTTTGAAAAGAGGCTGGGGGAAGAACTGGAGGGGCTTGCTGCTGGCCACACCCTCCTTCCGGGCTTTGAAAAGAGGCTGGGGAAGAACTGGAGGGGCTTGCTGCTGGCCACACCCTCCTTCCGGCCTTTGAAAAGAGGCTGGGGAAGAACTGGAGGGGCTTGCTGCTGGCCACACCCTCCTTCCGGGCTTTGAAAAGAGGCGGGGGGAAGAACTGGAGGGGCTTGCTGCTGGCCACACCCTCCTGCCTGGCCTTTGAAAAGAGGCGGGGGGAAGAACTGGAGGGGCTTGCTGCTGGCCACACTCTCCTTCCAGCCTTTGAAAAGAGGCTGGGGAAGAACTGGAGGGGCTTGCTGCTGGCCACACCCTCCTTCTGGCCTTTGAAAAGAGGCGGGGGGAAGAACTGGAGGGGCTTGCTGCTGGCCACACCCTCCTTCCGGCCTTTGAAAAGAGGCTGGGGAAGAACTGGAGGGGCTTGCTGCTGGCCACACCCTCCTTCCGGCCTTTGAAAAGAGGCTGGGGAAGAACTGGAGGGGCTTGCTGCTGGCCACACCCTCCTGCCTGGCCTTTGAAAAGAGGCTGGGGAAGAACTGGAGGGGCTTGCTGCTGGCCACACCCTCCTGCCTGGCCTTTGAAAAAAGGCTGGGGGAAGAACTGGAGGGGCTTGCTGCTGGCCACACCCTCCTGCCTGACCTTTGAAAAGAGGCTGGGGGAAGAACTGGAGGGGCTTGCTGCTGGCCACACCCTCCTTCCGGCCTTTGAAAAGAGGCTGGGGAAGAACTGGAGGGGCTTGCTGCTGGCCACACCCTCCTGCCTGGCCTTTGAAAAGAGGCTGGGGAAGAACTGGAGGGGCTTGCTGCTGGCCACACCCTCCTGCCTGGCCTTTGAAAAGAGGCTGGGGAAGAACTGGAGGGGCTTGCTGCTGGCCACACCCTCCTTCCGGGCTTTGAAAAGAGGCTGGGGAAGAACTGGAGGGGCTTGCTGCTGGCCACACCCTCCTTCCGGCCTTTGAAAAGAGGCGGGGGAAGAACTGGAGGGGCTTGCTGCTGGCCACACCCTCCTGCCTGGCCTTTGAAAAGAGGCTGGGGAAGAACTGGAGGGGCTTGCTGCTGGCCACACCCTCCTGCCTGGCCTTTGAAAAGAGGCTGGGGAAGAACTGGAGGGGCTTGCTGCTGGCCACACCCTCCTTCCGGCCTTTGAAAAGAGGCGGGGGGAAGAACTGGAGGGGCTTGCTGCTGGCCACACCCTCCTGCCTGGCCTTTGAAAAGAGGCTGGGGAAGAACTGGAGGGGCTTGCTGCTGGCCACACCCTCCTTCCGGCCTTTGAAAAGAGGCGGGGGAAGAACTGGAGGGGCTTGCTGCTGGCCACACCCTCCTTCCGGCCTTTGAAAAGAGGCGGGGGGAAGAACTGGAGGGATTTTTTTTTTTGCTGGCCACACCCTCCTGCCTGGCCTTATAATTAGGAGAGGGAGGAAGGAAGGGGAAGTAGCAGTGGGGGGGTGTGGGTAAGTAGGGGATATTTCTTCTGATGAGGGGCGGCTGAATGTAATGGATGAACAATGGGGAGCGACAATAAGTATTGTGTGGGGCAAAGGGAGATATGGTGATAGCATGGTGAAATGTCGTTACAGGGAAGGAGAGATAGATGTTTAATACCTATCCCACCTTCCGTTCGCCCTGCTACCCCAAGGTGTCTGGAGAGCGATCCAAACCACCCACAGAACCTTTCCTTGCTCCTATGCAATGTCAGGTCAATGAAAAAGAAAACTCATATTATCCATGACCTTTTAAAAGATGAAGACGCTGACCTGGCATGCTTTACAGAGACCTGGCTGGAAGACGATAGTGCTACAACCTGGGTCCAGGCCTTGCCAGCCGGATACTCTGTTAGTGAGCAGGTAAGGGGAAGTGGGCGGGGGGCGGAGTAGCCTTGGTTTACAAAGACAATCTTATACTGACCAGGATTCCTGTCCGGAAAACAGACCACTTTGAGTGTATATACCTGAGCCTGAAGGCAAGGGATAGTCTGGGGATTCTGTTAGTGTACCGACCACCCCACTGCCTATCAGACTCCCTAGCCGAGCTGACAGAGCTGGTGTCGTAGTTGGTGTTGGAGTCGCCCAGACTTCTGGTTCTGGGTGACTTCAACATCCCATTTGAGACCAGTTTGACAGGTGCAGCTCAGGAGTTCATGGCATCCATGACAAACATGGGTCTATCCCAATTAGCCTCTGGGCCAACACATTGTGCCGGTCATACCCTTGATGTGGTCTTTAGTACGGAACAGGTACAACCGTGGGTGGAGATAATAAATGCTACCACCTTGTCATGGACGGATCATTTCCTGGTCAGGGTTAGACTAATGGCTGCTATCCAGCCCTGCAGGGGTGGTGGACCTATTAGAATGGTCCGCCCTCGAAGGTTAATGGAACCTATTGGATTCCAGAAAGCCCTTGAGGGTTTTATGGTTGGTATCGCCGGTGATCCTGTCGAAGCCCTGGTTAATACCTGGAATTGTGATCTTACCAGGGCTATCGACACGATTGCTCCCAAGCGTCCTTTCCAGCCTGCTTTAAACCGTAATCCCTGGTATACAGTAGAACTTAGGAATATGAAGCAGGCTGGACAACGACTAGAGCGCAACTGGCGGAAATCTCGACTCTTATCTGACAGGACACGCTATAGAGAATTCCTTTATTCCTATGGAGTGGCAATAGATGCAGCGAAGAAGACTTTCTTCTCTGCACGTATTGCGTCTGCGATTTCTCATCCAGCAGAGCTATTCAGGGTGGTAAGGGATTTGACTCAGTTACCCACTCCCCTGAACTCGTTGTTAGAACCTAATGTAGCTTGCTGTGATGTTTTGAATAATCATTTTGCAGATAAAATCTCTCAGATAAGAGCCGATTTGGATGCCGGTGTTATAGCAGAGGTTACAAATGAAGTGTCCGGCAACTCCGTGAATAGGATTATACTGGATCAGTTTCAGTCAGTGAGTACCGAGGACGTAGACAAGCTCCTTGGACAGGTAAGGAGGACAACTTGCCCTCTTGATCCCTGCCCTTCATGGCTGGTTGTCCAGGGAGGAGTTGCGATTAAGACACACTTAAGATATGTTATTAATGCATCCTTCAGGGAGGGCAATTTTCCAGCTTGTTTAAAAGAAGCAATTATACGTCCGCTTCTAAAAAAGCCCTCCCTAGATCCCCTGGATATGAATAATTACAGACCAGTTTCCCATCTTCCATTTTTAAGCAAGGTGATCGAGAGGGCTGTTGCCCTTCAACTCCAAGCTGTCTTGGATGAAACAGATTATCTAGATCCATTTCAAACTGGCTTCAGGGCAGGATATGGAGTCGAGACTGCCATGGTCGCCTTAGTGGATGATCTACGTCTGGGTATCGACAGGGGAAGTGTGACCCTGCTGGTACTCTTGGACCTCTCAGCAGCTTTCGATACCATAGACCATGGTATCCTTCTGGAATGCCTGAGAGGGCTGGGGATCGCGGGCACTGCACTTCAGTGGTTCCGGTCCTATCTCTCGGGTAGATACCAGATGGTGATGCTTGGGGACAGCTGCTCCTTGAAAAAAGAGCTTAAATCTGGCGTCCCTCAGGGCGCCGTCCTGTCCCCAATGCTATTTAACATCTACATGAGACCGCTGGGAGAGATCATCAGGAGGCATGGAGCAAGGTGCTATCAGTACGCTGATGACACCCAGATATATCTCTCCATGCCTCGGATAATAGCATCGACTAAGGGTGGCATCTCGCCTCTAAATGAATGCCTTGAAGCAGTAATGGACTGGATGAGGAAAAAAAGACTGAAGCTGAATCCAGATAAGACGGAGGTACTTGCTGTCAAGGGCCCTAGCCCAGGTATGGAGGCTTGTCAACCAGATCTAGACGGGGTCACACTTCCCCTGAAAGACTGTGTCTGCAGCTTGGGGGTGCTCTTGGACTCAGCGCTTCAGATGACAGCTCAAATTGATGCGGCAGCCAGGAGCGCCTGCTATCAGCTTCGGCTGATACGCCAGCTGCGCCCCTTCCTGGACTTGGAACACCTAAAAACAGTGGTACATGCGCTGGTAACTTCACGGCTTGACTTCTGCAATGCGCTCTACATAGGGCTACCCATGTGCTTAGTCCGGAAACTTCAGTTAATTCAGAATATGGCAGCCAGGTTGGTCACCGGAAGATCTAAAACTGACCACATAACACCTATATTGAAGTCTTTACACTGGCTGCCTATTAGTTTCCGGGCACAGTACAAGGTGTTGGTTTTTACCTTTAAAGCCCTTCATGGCTTGGGGCCAGCCTACTTGCGGGATCGCCTTCTCCCATATAATCCGCCCCGCACATTAAGGTCCTCTGGGAGGAATCTACTGCAGCCAATCAGAACTAGGTTGGCTGCGGTTACCCAGAGGACCTTTTCTTCAGTCGCTCCCAGGTTATGGAATGGCCTGCCGGAGGAGACCCGGCACATTACCAGTCTTGACTGCTTTAAAAAAGCAGTCAAGACTGTTCTCTTCCGACAGGCCTTCCCAGACTAGTGTTCCACTGCCTCTCATCAATTGTCCCTTTGTTTTTAATTGTTTTTAATTGTTTTGTTTTTAACTTTTAGTTTTAATTTTATTTTAATCTGTTTTAATAGTTGGTGTGTTGGGGGGATGGTAGGGTTGGTGAGTGGGGAGGGTGGGCTACATTTTGATATTTTAATATTTATATGTTTTGTAATGCCACCTCGATCCATTTGGGAGAGGTGGGATAGAAATAAATTTTATTATTATTATTATTATTATTAAAAAAACTGCGAAAGACATATCTCTTCTGGCAGGCCTACCCAGTCTATTTTTAATTATGATGTATTTTAATTATTATTTTAATTGTGACATTTGTATTGAATGGTTTTATGTTTTAGTCTATTTTAATTATAATGTTTTTAATCGGTATTCTGGTCTTAATTATATTTTAACCTTTGTTGTACCCCACCTCGAGCTTTGAGGAGAGGCGGGTAAGAAAATAAGATTTGCATTATTGTTATTGTTGTTTACATTGCCTCATTCCCTTCCCACAGACATAACATTAAGAGTCTACTAGTGGTAATGTTACATCTAATTCAAATTACTTAATTCTAAATTATTAGCTTAGTTGTCATTATTATCTCCAACCATAATAAACTCATTTCATCAACTGCTGAATGGTAAACGAACACTTGACTCCATGCGTTTACTGGGGACTAGCAGTTGAATTTTGGCCATTTTAAAATAACCTTGGAAAACTGGACAGGGCATTATTCATAAAACTACAAGAGTGATTCCACTCTGTATGTAACACATCCAGCTAAATGTTTCACTGTACATCTGCTCTCTTTTTCTTTTTGATTTACCTGTAAATGTAGTTGAGAAAATTATGTAATTACAACATAATTACAGAATTTTGCTGTCTCCAGACATTGTTCAAAGGAACAAGCATTTTCAGAGTCAACATTTGCAGGGTTTTTCACTTGATTTTTTTAAGGTGAATGCTCCTGACTTTCAAAACCAATATTTGCAGCCCTAGGAAATTTTCTTCGTTGAATCTGAATTAAATCTGCTGTGTGTAGACCATTCAACCCCGCTGTTTAATACTGCTTTTCAGTTGTTTGTCATTCCTAATAGGCCATTTCATTTCAAGTGGAATATATCAACCCATGCTTTTCTTCTCATTTCATTCATTCTATATCTTTTCAATCCCACTCTGATCCCTGCAAAATTCAAGCTCAAAATTAAGGGATTATGTACACTAACATGTATACATAAATATATTTTCCAGCAGCTATCTCGCCAATATCCTATCTCCCCTACAGCTAGTGACTTTTTTTCTTTCTTTGACAGAGCATTTCATGTTGCTATGTTACTTTGTACTCAAGGAGTCCCAAGAGGATTGGCTGTGGCTGTTCCTCTGTTGACAAAAGAGGATTATTATAAATGAAAACTCAAGTGTAATATGAAAAGCATTTTTAGGGCATGGACAGATTGCCTTGCGCAAGCTATTCTTTTTCTCTCTCTTTCTAAGAATCTCTTTTCCCAAGAATCTTTTTTCTCAAGAATTATCTCTTGTGCCTGAGGGCTAATTGACACACTATGTTAAATATATACCTATAAATCCAATTGCTAGTTCTAACAAGAATAGACCTATTAAATCAATGGCTCAATGGCATTTACACAGGTGTTGATCTATCATTTCAACAATTGATTTAATGAATCTTACTGTAGCAGGGGAAAGTGATTGGGTTTAGGTCACAAGTGGGAATAGTGAGGCCTGCAGGCTGGAAGTGGCTGAGGGTGTGTGTTAGTGTTGAGTTCAAGATCCTCATTAACTCAGAAATCCTCAGACTCTTCCCCATTCTGCAGCCCTGGATCAGCACGAACAACACCTCCTCCCAATGCACAAATGGTCTAAAAGTTGTCTGGGAGTGATGCAAGGTTATTTCAAGTTGCCAAAAAAAGGGGGGGGAGTATAAAGTTCACTGCAGCTCTTCAAAACCCAACTCTAAAAATCAAGTGATGCATTTCTCTGGGCTCTAGAACATACCTACACTTGAATAGACCATGGTGCACAGCAGAAATTTAATTTCCTTCTTACTTCAAAGTAGGAATTTGTGGGCCAAGTCAGGATCAGGACTACCTCACCTAGAAAGGGAAGGCTTATACCTCCCAGTTCAGCCATTCCTGTCTTTGGCCCTTTTCGCACAGCATTTTCCATGCGAAAGGGCACCTGGAGCATCATGTAATTGTGAGAAGCAATCTGTACAATGCACTCACAATTGCGCGACGCTCCAGGGTAGGGCAGGCACTGCTCGCACACCTTTTCATTTTCGGTTAGAAGCCAAAAATGATGTGTGATCGTGCATTGTTCCCGGGCCCTGTGCTCACTTACCTGGCATATGGAGCCTCTGGAGCCATGCCGGTCACGCTTCCTGCCCCAGTGCAGCCTAGGAAACTGCCAGGCTGTGCTGCGGAAGGAAGAGGTGGGGCTCTTGTGCGAGCAGGCAGCTTGTGCGGAGTGGAAGGACCCTAGATGCAAGAGCCTCTGGCCAGAGGCTGTTCGCGCGATCCCCAGACCCCAGCTCTGGAAGAAAGTAAGGTGAGGAAAGGGCCTTTGTTTCAACCACTGAAATATGCTGGCTAGAAAGGGGAGAGTACTCCATTGGCAAACACAGTGGATTTTTAATTTTTTTAAAGCTGACATCCCCACCTTCATACTGAGGTGTATATACTCTGCAAAATTTTACAGATGAAATCCACAACACATGTGGACAAGCAACATCAGAATGTGACCAGGATGGCAAGAGCTATTAATAAGAATGAACACAGAAGCTAGGAGAGACTGTTATCCTAAAAGGTGGGAGAGGTAGTACAGGAATACTTGGTTATTCTACATGAATTCAAATTTCCAGAGACAGATGGACTACATTCAAAGGTATTAAAAGAACTGGCAGAAGTAATCTCAGAACCACTAGCAATAATCTTTGGGAATTCCTAGAAAATGGAAGAAGTCCCAGCAAACTGGAGGAAGGCAAATATTGTCCCCATCTTCAAGAAGGGAAAAAAGAAGACCCAAACAATTGCAATCTAGTAGGCCTGGCATCAATACTAGGAAAGGTTATACAGCAGATCATTAAATAGACAATCTGTAAGCACTTGGAAAGGAATGCCATGATCACTAAAATCAACATGGGTTTCTCAGAAACATGTCATGCCAGACTAATCTTATCTCTTTTTTTAATGAAGTTACAAGCTTGGTAGATGAAGGAATGCTATGGACATAATGTATCTTGACTTCAGTAAGGCTTTTGTCAGGGCCTGTTACCCTGTGAATTGGGGGTCCCAGGAGGGGTTCTCAAACAACCAAAACAAACACATCCAAGATGGGGAAATTAGCTGGAGCACTCTCTTGACTAATGAGAGGCAGGGTAACTTAGCAGGGGTCTTTTACCCTGTGTCTACAACGTCAGGTCAGTGAGCAGTCAGGCAGTTCAAATAACAATTAAGATTTATTAGACAATTATTAAAGAAAACACAAACGCACTCCTAACTAGAAACGGAAAATAGAGTTCAAGGGGAATGGGTGATACGCCACCTTTTCTTCAGTCCTGGGGAAGCCGATTGTAGAAGAATAAACCTGGCGTGGTGGCCGAGGGGAATTCGCTGACCCGAGTGGCAGCAAGGCAGAGTAGAAATCCAAAGCAATCCGGCGAGAGTTCCAAAGAGCTCTCGGAACTGGGGGTTTTATCAGGGAAAGAACGACCGTAGGCTAGTCTGGTCTTGGGCAAAAACAAAAAGTTTTGGGTTGGAGATAATGCCTCCAAAAGGTCAGAATTTACATGATTATGTTCCGAATTGACAATAGTATGGCCGGTATGTAGATGAGACTAGCTCAGCAGTTAAGCACTTAGCTCACCAGGGTGCCCTCTCAGGGCAGATGGTCTCTTTGTTTATCACACATTGGTAATGAGGGTGTTTGTTTCGGGAGGTCTCCTAAAGCAGTTCTGGCAATCTCTGGCTTGGTTTGGTGTGAGCAGCAAATAGTAGCCATGCCTAGCTTCGCACTTGTTCGGTGGCCTCACAAACACTTGGCTGGTGGCAGAGTAGGGCCAAATTGTGATATCAAAATGATATCTTTGGTTCACCAACGGCCAGGCCAGTACACAGTGGTAACAGTGCCCCCTATGATATTCTTGAAAACAAGGTAATAAAATATGAACTAGACAATGCTACTTTTAGGTGGATTTGTAACTGGTTGGCTGACTGAGCCTGAAGGGTGTTCATTTTTTCTTCTTCATCCTGGAGACAAGTGACAGGTGGAGTGCCACAGGGTTCTGTCCTCAACCCAAAGCTATTCAACATCTTTACTAGTAATTTGGATGAGGGAATGGAGGGCATTCTTATCAAATGTACAGATTACATCAAATTAGGAGGAGTAGCTAACACCCCAGAGGATAGGATCAGAATTCAAAATGTTCTTAACAGATTAGACTGCTGGGCCAAAATTAACAAAATGAATTTCAACAGGAAGTAGTGCAAGGCCTGTGTTCTGTTGCTCCAGAGATCAGAACATGGAGCAATGGCTTCAAACTTCAGGAAAAAAGATTCCATCTGAACATCAGGAAGAATGTCCTAATGATAAGAGCAGTTTTACCACAGAATATGCTGTCTCAGAGTGTGGTGGAGTCTCCTTCTATGGAGGTTTTTAAACAGAGACTGGATGGCCATCAGTTGGGGATATTTTGATGGCGTATTCCTGCATGACAGGGGGGTTGACAAAATGGCCCTTGTAGTGTTTTCCAGCTCTATGATCTCATAATTCTAAAGAATTGCAGGCTGTCCACTCCTGCTATAGCGTTGCCCACACATATCTATTTTGGAACTTGTTCAATAAAAGAATATCAACAAATACAGTGTGCAACCATGGTTAGAGAGCTGGAATGGGACTTAGGAGGTGAAGCAATAGCAATAGCATGTGTATTTCTATACCGCTTATCAGCTAAGTGCTCTCTAAGCAGTTTACAATGTGTTAGCTAATTACCCCCAACAAGCTGGGTACTCATTTTACCAACCTGCAGAAGGATGGAAGGCTGAGTCAACCTGAAGCCCAGCAGGATCAAACTCACAACCTTGTGGCTGCAGTACCAGCATTTAACCACTGTGCCACCAGGGTTCAAATCCCTACTGAATCTTCATCACAAATGGGTCAGTCTTCTCTCAACCCATTCTGAGAACTGTTATGAGAATAAAGTGGGAAGGTTGATGAAAATTATGTATGCCTCTGTGAGTTCATTTTAGAAAATGTGTGAGATTAATGTAACCAACGAAATAAAAAAAAAAAACCTTAACAGTGGTGCCATAGAAACTCATGAATTCTTTCCTTACTGTTTTGGAATTTCTCAGTGCCACAGAAAGAATTTAGTGACCTTTATAATCACTGTGTTGTTTTTTTGTGTGTGTTTTAGCACTAATTTTCTGCTAACAGTACCAATAGCCAAATGGTATTTTAAACTATGTATTACAAGAGTAATCCACATCACTCCAGTTACTATAGGGGCTCAGAGTTCAAAATGTAACATCCTCAACTATAAAACTTAATACTCTTGTCATACTTAAATAGCCATTATCTTCTGCTTGAATTCTATTCCAAAATAGATACTGTATAGCTCGTATTATGTATAACCTGTATCATCTCAGCCCTATTAAACAGACTTCTGTGACATTCTTAATGATATGGTGTAACTGATTATCATACTTAATTCACAATAATGGTTTATTTCATGAATATTAATGTGACCCTATTTAATTTTCTCTAGCTGACCCCTGAATTTAATGCATTCAGTCTACAGTATTAGTCATTGGGATTGTGACACTGTTATTTCTAGTTCTAATTGTCTAATATTTAAAATACTCAACAATGTGTTATCCAGTTTTATAAAGCCATTGATGGAAGTTTCATCCTTTTTTAAAGTGTCTCACAGCAACCAATTATTTTGAAATAAATTGCTACAGCTAAACCAAGAATTGCAGGAACACTTAAAATAGCTTTGAAGTGATGGAGTACTTCCATGGATCATAGATTCCTAATTTCTTCTCTCTTCTGAACATTAGCTCACTACATTATCTTTATCTTTATTAATTATTTGTACTCTGGTGGCTCTCAGAATGAGAGAGACATTAAGTAAACACTGATTGCTTCTATAATACAATTTTCTATGTATTCATATTTTAACTTCATCCCACTTTTGGACATATACCCCATGTTTTCTTCAAACCAAGCAAAAGCTGAAGATGAACAAAGATTCCAATTTAGGCTTGCTGCCTAGAAATAGTTGGTGCCTTCAGAAACCCTTTCCTGGTCTTCAAATATATGTTTAAAATGGTCTCTCTCATCTTTAATGGTTTGGGGCAGATTATGTGAAGGACAGTCTTTTCTCAGATACAGTTGCCTACTTACTATTGCAATCTGAGACTCAGTGGGCTGGAAGACAGGGCAGGAAGGTTGGTTTTTTCAGTGCCCAAGTTGTTAAGTCCGCTCTCCAAAGTCCAATTACAATCTGAATTGCCACCCCAATAACATACTTGCATGTGTGTATTTTTTGTTGTTCTGTGTGCCTTCAAGTCATTTTCGACTTATGGCGACCCTAAAGCAAACCTATCTGAGGGTTTTCATGGCAAGATTTCTTCAGGCTTGCCTTTGCCTCCTTCTGAGTCTGAGAGAGTGTGACTTACCCAAGGTCACCCAGTGGGTTTCCACTGCCAAGCAGGAATTCAAACCCTGGTCTCCAGAGTCGTAGTCCAATGCTCAAACTACTATACTATGCGGGCTGTCATACACACACTGTGCATATGTATGTGTGCATGTGTGTGTTTTATTTATTTATTGAATTTATATGCTCCCTTTCTTCCAAGATTGGGTTCTGATTATAATAATTTTAAAAGATCAAGGTAAAACATTAATTTACCAATTACACAGCTTCTGGTTAGAGTTCAATTATTCTACCCGTGCTTCCACAAGTGTTTTCTAGGTAGCTCTACTTCTTAAGACTGGATTTATATTGCTGCTCTTGTTATTTTATACCTTGAAGATCCATGATTTTGTTAGAATGGGTAGTTCCTCCACTGATGCAGATCATATCATTGTTGTATTTGTAGTTGCGCCAGCCAGTTCATCCCTCAGGGCCAACCTTCTGATGATAAGTTACATTATAGTTATTTCTGAAAAGTAGAGTAATCATCTTTTTATAAAAATAAAATAATAAGAAATATGTGTAAACAATGGATCAACTATTACAATCTTTATTCATTACAAGGAATGTCGGATTTGCAGAATTGCTGCAAAATGCAAATGTCACTGAAAGGGTTCAGATGTCAATTCCATTTGCATAGTATCCTTCCTTAATGATTTCAGGATAGCAATAGCTGAAATGGGATTTTCACAATATGGTAACCATGTATGGAGAATATGGCCATGGCTTGCCAACATATATTCCACTTCTCACCGTGTTTTGCTTCACTTCCCTTCCTTTTGCTCTGTATTCTTTCTCATTTCAATCATTACTTCAGGATGAATTTGTTCCACTGTTTATGACTGTTGCACTTTTTCAACCATAGCAACCCTGTGCTCACATGGCAGGAGATGCTGCATGGGAACAGTTGTTTTTGCTGGCCTCCAATAAAGAGAGTTAAGCAACACAAAACCCTCTGGGTTACCAAAAAAGTACTTCCAGTTATATATCAAATATATGTATTTCTTATTATAGATGTAATTTGTATTGTATTTTGTATTTTATATAAATGTTTAATAAAACATTGTTTGGTTTGAGAAGAATAAGAAATACATATATTTGATATATATTGTATTTGGAGGTTACTTGTACTTTTTTTGTCTCCAATGGAGAGAGGCCAGGAGGATGCAAAGAAACTGCAGCTGAGCCTGAGTGCTGAGTGTCAGGGGTGAGCATATTTAAAGTTCTCCTGCACCCTTCACTTCCTCTTTGGAGTGGTGAAGTTGAATCCTCCCAGCTCCAGTGCAATTGAACTTTTCTGGTTAATCTGGGGCCAGATAGGATTTTTTTTCCTTTTTCCTTTTTTTTTTTGATCCACATACCACACTATGGCCATTTCCACACGGGGTTTTTAAAACAGGGCAGAGCGTCCTCCAGGGAGGACGTCTGCACCTGGGAGCAGACTGGGTCGGACCTACTTAACGTAGATCCACACCTCAGCCCACTCCGGAATGACCCTAGGTGGTCGTCCAGCATGCTTTTGAAAGACTGTTAAAAACAGGTGTTTCCAAAGCATGGAGCGCGCCGGTGCAAGCCTGCTCCCTTGTGCAGATTTTCAGGCTCGCCTCAATGCGAGCCTGCGATCTGCCAGGGGCGGGCTTTATGCTGGCAAGCTTCAGCGGTTGGTCGAGATCCTCGACCAACCAGAAGTCACCATTTGGGACACCGGAGCAGTGCGTATCGACAAGCACGCACTGCTCCAGAGCAGCGTGGACCGGACCGGGGAGCCAAGAAGTCCGGTAAGTAGTGTCACGGGGCGATTCCCTCGCCCTGTGTGGAAATGGCCTATAACTGGGGACTTTGACAACTGGCTAAAGGTGGAGTCCTTAAATAGGCAGTTGCTTGGTAGGTCATAGTAGGAGAAAAGTAGCAAGTATGGTGAACACTTTGACATCTTTTTGGTGAAGGGGGACTGGATCTGCCTCTTTAGGTCCCGAGGGTAAAGAAGGAGACTAACCTTGGAGCTGGCCAAGGGATTTTGCACTCAATCTAAGTCCTGGGATTTGGGCAGGGTTTCCACAGATCTGCCTTCCAGCAGATGGCCAATTAGGGAGCAAACCAGCTATTGGATTGCCCTTGGGTGTTTCATGCCAAGGAAGGCTGAGGAGGAAGTCAAGGGTGATGGCTGCTTCAGCTGATCCCATGCTAGGTTGCTCTCCACTTCTTGCTCCTTCTCAAGTTCAACACACTTCATGGCATTTTAAGCTAAATAAACTGGTCCTTATTCAATCCAGCTCTCTGAGTCTGGTCTATTATTATTCTATCACTGATCAGCACAAGTTCATTCTGTACTACTTTTTCATTAGTTTGTGCTTTTAACAAAGTTTGCACAAACATACACTTTTTTACAATCAGTTTCTCCAAGTGCAAGCACTTCTGCATCCACTTTGCCCTAATATTCATCTTTTTGTATGCAGTGGCCTCTAATGGGCACATTTTTTACAATGTGTGCATCTTAAATCCAAGAATTGCATTGTAAAAATTAAAGGGGTGCAAAAGACAAATGATGATTGTGTTCTTATTCATGTATTAGTTCAGAAAGTATTCATTTATATTAATGTGAGCCAAACAAATATTACTCGTACCCATACATCTGTCTCCTGTTTCATTTGGATTGGGAACAAGAGCTTCCAAATTAATAAACTGTTGGTGGTACACTCTCATAGTTTGAAAAAAAAAAGTAGTTTACCAAGTGAAGATCAAGTGCAAATCTTTGGCTATAATATGTTCAAGGGCCCTTGAAATCTTGAATCAAGGGCCTTTGAACCCTTGTGAAGCTAGAACAACAAAGCTATTTAGAGCTCAAGCTGAGGTTAGTCTTACATCAAATTTCAAACAAATAGAAAATAAAAAAAGATTCTCCTCTCTACTATCTCCTTTTTGATAGAAAGTCATTTATATGGCACATCTAGTAGCTGAAAATAGAGCATAAGAGACATCTGTGAAAGAATGTTAGAATATTTTGGAGAACATGTAAAGTACAAGAAGTTCAGGTGAGTTGACTGATGCACAATTATGTCAATTACATTTCACAAAATGTCATCTCTCTCTCCACATATGGATAGTTTATTGTTTTTCATGAGCCAGACTGGCTCTGGCTCTGTTACATAAATGGAAATAATTCTGACATGTAACCAAGATTAATGAATACAGATACATATAGAAACATATGCCCACAGGTATTACCCTATGTTCAGAATTCCTACCAATGTACAATAAATTAGCCATATGAAGAAAATACTGTTTTTATTAGTGATGCTGTTGTTCTAAAAATCAAACACATTTCCTCTGCAACATCCTTGAATTATGTAAAAGAAACACATAATATTGAGACCCTGTGAAATTCAAGAAAAAGTAGTGTGGGAGCTTTACTATACAACACCATACATATGAGCCTTAGAGAAAATCTGTGTGTCCTGTTATCTTGGAATAATCCCTAGCTCCTATTTTTGAGGAGAAAGGGGAGAAGGGTTGAAGTGATTTTCAAATTTCAGAAGAAAACAAAGACTGAAAAGAAGGACATACAGGAATTTTCAACAACCGACAGGTACAATATCCTATACATTTTAATGTCAAATTTCATGCACATTTGCAGTGCCATCTTGGGGACGTGGGAAGCCTGGACAGCCAGAGGATTAAGTAACTATTTTTCCCATGATGGGAGTATTATGTATTTGGACATAAAATGTGTAGTTAGGAGAAATGTTCAGTGGGAAACCAGTACAACTTGAAAAAAAGTGAAAACCAAACATATATTATGTACTATTAATAAGGTGCTGCATTAGAAATATAAACAACATGAGTCTTCAAGAAACCCTTGAGAAGCTTTAAAGGTATTCAGTGATTATTGTGAATCAAGGAGAAATGGAGTTTGAATGATATCAATTCTGGCAACCATTCAATGAGAAAGGAGGAGTAGATTAGGTGACCTGGGTGAATCATCAATTTATAGTTCATGGGAATGAATCATAATGTGTAGTACATGAGAATGTTTCAGCAATGCACAGTACATTAGTGGTTAGTTACATAGCTCTGCCTTGATTTTTTTTAAAGCAGATTAATTTCTATTCATAAATATACAGTGTTGGAAAGGGATTGCTGTGACCTTTGCTCCAATTAAAATACTTTTGATGTGCATGTGGGGAAAGCACCTGGGGAATGATTTGGCAAGTCATGAGATAATCCCCAAGGGACAGTAAGGCTGAGTCATGGTGACATGAAATCCAGGGATAGGGTTGCATCAGCCGTGGTCCCTAGCTGATGAGCTATCAGCCAATGCTTATATAAAGAGGTGAGCTCTGACAAGTTTTCTCTCGGTCTCCCTGACTCTTGCTGACACCGGAGCTCTGTCCGAGCAAACCTCTGCCTGATGTGATTGATGATGGAATGCTAAACTTTGACTGAGGAGCTGCAAATCCTGCCTGTACAGATGTATATATTGGAACTTTAAGAATAAAAGCCTCTAATAAACATTTTGGAGCACTTCCATAAACATAATGAAAAGAAATTAGCACTAATTCTATTAGACGCGGAAAAAGCGTTTGACAATGTTAATTGGACTTATATGAAAGAAATATTGGCTAAGATTAATATAGGTAATAACTTCTTAAACTGAATTAACTTAATATACAAAAATCAAACAGCACAAATAATAATAAATGGATAGAGAACGGAAGCTACAGCTATAAGAAAAGCAACTAGACAAGGATGTCCTTTATCCCCTTTATTATTTATCATGGTATTAGAGGTACTAAATAGAAAAATTCAAGAAGAGAAATGAATCCAAGGGGTTAAAGTTAGAAAACAAACATATAAAATCAGAGCCTTTGCAGATGATTTGGTAATAACACTAGAGGACCCATTGCAAGATATAAGTATCTTAAAGGATATATTAAATCAGTATGGAGAATTTTCAGGATTTAAGGTTAACAAAGAGAAGACGTATATAATAACTAAGAATATGTCAAAGATTGAAGAGCAAGAAATACAAGAAAAAACTAATTTTAGATTAACAAAAAAAGCTAAATATTTGGGAATAGTAATCTCTAAGAATAATAAAGAACTTTTCGATAACAATTATGGGGAAAAGTGGAAAGAGATAAAGATAGAATTAGAGAAATGGGATAAATTGGATTTATCTTTATTAGGCAGAATAGCTGCTGTTAAGATGAATATATTACCAAAAATGAATTTTTTATTTCAAAATTTGCCAATTTTATTGAATGATAGCCCATTTAAGAAGTGGAATAAAGATTTAATGAAATTTATATGGAGAAAGAAAAAACCAAGAATCAAACAAAAAATATTAATGGATGTAAAAGAAAGGGCAGGGTGGGGATCACCAAACTTAAAATTATATTATGAAGCGAACTGCCTAGATTGGTTATCGGAATGGGTCAATTTAAGAAATCAGAGAATACTACAAATAGAGGGAGAAGACATTTACTTTGGTTGGCATGCCTATTTATGGTATGGGAAGGCCAACATGGACAAAAATTTTACAAACCATCTTATAAGAAAAGGGTTCCTAAGGGTCTGGACAAAATATAAAAGGAGATTTTATTTAAAAACCCCACTTTGGATTTCAGCCCATGCAGCTTTTTATAAAAGGGAAAAACCCAAGATAGACAATTGGCTTACTTACAAAGATCTCATAAAAAATCAGGATGGAGATATACAATTTAAATCTAGAGAGGAATTAAAAGAGAAAGGCCTAGATACCCATTGGTTATTGATAAGACAGTTAAAAGAGAGATTTAAAATTGATGGGAAACAAGATGGATTTGAAATGAAGGAGACTAAATTAGAGGAAGTACTTATTAAAGATGTGGAGCATAAAGTGGAGAACATTTATAAGATACTGCTAGAGATAGAAATGGAGCAAGAGATAGTCAAAGAAAGCATGATAAAATGGGCCAGGAATATAGGTCATACCATTTCATTGGAGACCTGGTCTAGATCTTGGGTAAGGACATGGAAGTTGTTACAATCCACAAGTTTGAAAGAAAATCTCTATAAAATGATATATAGGTGGCACTTAACACCAGTGCAATTAGCAAAGATGCGTAGAGGAGAGAAAGAGAAGTGCTGGAAATGTGCCACTAGAGGCACGTTCTATCATATATGGTGGACGTGCACAAGAGCTAGGGAATTTTGGGAAGAAATACATGGGATAATTAAGGATATATTTAATATTAAATTTTTCATTAAACCCAGAATTGTACTTATTAAACATATTGGATCCTGTATCTACGCTGGATAAAGCACAACAAAGGATTTTACTGTATATGATCACAGCTGCAAGACTGAGCTATGCACAAAGGTGGAAACAAAGTGAACCCCCAAAGACAGAGGATTGGACAATGAAGTTATATGACATGGTAGAATATGATAGGATCAGGGTATGGACATCAGAGAGACCTATGAATCAGAAAGAAGAAAGACGGAATTTGGTTACACCTCTATGGGAACGACTATGGGGAAAAAAGGCTATTAGGGAGGTTGAAATATAAAAAAAAAACAAGATAATTATGAATTTTGGACTTTTTATATTGATATGTTTAAAGCTGAAGGTTACCTATTGGCAGTAAGTAATAATGTTGGAGGTCACCTATTGGCAGTAAGTAATAATATAATGGAAATAGAATGAGTAGGATAAATAGGAAATAAGTAATGAGATAGGGTTTTGATATGGTTAATAGAAAAGTTAAAGACATTACATGTAATATATAAAGAACTAGAATGTTTATATTGAAGCAGAAAAATATTTAAGAAGTAATATTCATATGAAGATGTTATGTATGTTATGTATGTTTATATGTAGGTTATACATATTGCATATGTATCGTAAAATAGACCTGAACAGTTATAGAAGAAATTAGGGAAAATAATGGTTTCGCAAAATTAATAAGAATAGAAATATAGAGAATGAAATAGATATATGTTAGCACTCACTTCTTGAAGTGGGGGGAGGGGAAAGGGGGGGAGTAAAGGAGAAGCTATTAGGAGATTAGGATAATTATGAAAATAAGAAATAAGGGTAAATTTAGGACATTAAGGAAAATATGATAATTTAGTTAGGGAAATAAGGAAGACAATATTTATGATATGTTATTGTGTGTTTCCTTTATCTTTATTTCTTTCTGTTTTGTTTTTTTCCTTTTTTGGCTCTCCTTTCTCTTTTAATAATGTAATTGAAATACTTAATAAAAAATATTTTAAAAAAAAAGAATAAAAGCCTCCAGGTATTTTTGGATGACAACTGTGATAACTGAAGCCCCTGTCAGAGCTGCTGATGACAAGCAGCAGCTATGGATCCCTGTTGGTGGAGATGACGAGCAGCAGCTGTTGGGCCCTGTTGCTCAGGGTGGAGATGAGGAGCAGCAGCTGTTGGTCCCTGTGGCTCTGGCTGGAGATGAGTCCTGCAGCTCAAGAGTGCCCCCTGCTGCCATGGACCAAGCAAGCTCGGACGTTCCTCTGCCTTCTCCTTTAGGGCAACAGGGATCCAGCTGTGCTCCCAAGGAGGCCTGGAGCCTGCATCAATCAGCCCACAAACAAGGCGGAGACTCAAGAGAGCTGAGCATAGGGAGGCTTCCTTGACTAAGTTCAAGAAGTGGTGACTGGCCGCACCTGTGCCTGAGCTATATAACTGGGTGCCTAGAAGCTTTCCTTTGCTTGTGGCAAACTTTCTACCATCCCTCTCCTTGCTTCCAGTACCTGGCTCCTGATACCTTGGATTGATTTCTTGGCTCCTGGATTTTGGACTCTGACTACGGCTTTCACTTGTCACTCAGGCTTAGGTAAATGGACTGCCTATGAGTAATTGCTTGCTTTGACTCCTCCTGGTGGGACTCTGCTATCTCTTCCTCTCCCTTCTCCAGACTGGCTCGCCGTCCAGGTCTCTGACCTTGACACTTACCACTCTCAACCCTGAATGTGCAATCCCACTGCCTTAGGATCTGTTGGTTCTGAGTTCATCCAATTACTAACAGTTCTCATTTCTCTTCTGTATCAGAAATTGTACCCTGAATAGTATATAAAGACAAGATTGTTTTGAAAAGCATTTGCAGGAGTCAGTAAAGAAAGAGATTCAAGCTCAAGTTGACACATACACATTGCTCTTCCTTCCCACTTTATTTCCTTGTAACAACTCTTTGAGGCAGGATAGGCCATGAGAAAGTCATAACTCAGTAGCAACTAGAATCTGGGTCTCCCCAGTCCAGTTTTCTGACAATAACAGTGTAGGGAAGATCTTATAGTGCAGAAACAAAATATATAACATATCAGTAACTGCTCATCCACTCCAAGTGGCCCTATATAGACTGAGGTCCTGATATTGATCCCATGAATGGGAACACACCCTGAACAGAAGTTTGTTCACTGGATGTTCTCACCAGTTAAAAGAAAGGGCAGGAACATTGGCCAACTCTCCCTTCAAGATACAAAAGGGGAACAATTGCCAAAATATGTACCCCCACTTCCATTAGCAGAATTCTCTGTCAGATTTTATTCCCATCCATGAATGAGAGGACTGTTTAGGCTCATGGAAGCATAGTTAAAATCCAAGACAAGACCAGCAAATAACCCAAGTGGAACCAAAAGCTAGCCATAGACAATCTGTCAGTTTTACATTCTCTCACATTTATTTCTCAAAAAATTTTGGTAAATACTGCTCAACAATGAATGGAAACAGAGTATGTTAGAGAGGTAAGCAGTTCACTTTCTAGTAAGGAAGTATCAAATGAGAAGTTTCACAATCCTTTCATTAGGATCAGCAACACACAGAGAAGTGAGATTGTTTTTGATTTTCACACTACTGTTTCTCTAACTCACATGTGTCAAACACAAGGCCCGTGGGCTAAATCTGACCCACCAGGCCATTTCATGTGACCCTCACATCTCTCCTGCAGATGTGGCAGTCCCCCTGTCTGGTAAGTCCAATCCCCATATTGCAGGCCTCTGGCTGCGGGTATCTGAAGAGGGGCCCAGCAGCCAGCACTCACAATCTACTTCTGATTGCTTCTCTGTCCAAGTCTCACCATCAGAGCATTGCCGCGTGTTAACATGGCAACACACTGTGCGGCTCTTGAGAGCTGGACAGAGAAGCAGTCAGAAGTAGAAGTAGATCGTGAGTGCTGGCTGCTCGGCCCCTCTTCAGAATACTGGCAGCTGGGGGCCTGCAATGTGGGGATCAGGCTCACCAGGTACAGAGAGGGTCTGGGGCAGAAAGAGGCACAGAAAGGGTCTGGAGAGCAGAAAGTGGCACACTTTGGATATACTAACCAATTCTATGTCACTTTACAGAGGTGTAGAGACCATAAACTACGATCAAATAGCCCAAGAAAAGAAAAGCTGATGCAGAGAGAAGGCAATTTAAAAACCAGTAATAAATGCAGAGAGAATTATTTAATATGATAAAAGAGTAGATTCATTTATATAGTCTTACAGATATAACTGGCCCTTTGAGGGCAACCATAATGCTGATGGGGCCCAAGATGAAATTGAGTTTGACACCCTTGCTCTAACTCATAGTTGAATGAAAACAGAGAAGAAAGAGAAAAAAAGGAAGAAAGGAAGATGGAAAAAGATCCTGGTGGTAGATGATGTGGTACATGGCCCCACATAGGAGGTATGTAATCTTAAGGCAGTGATTCAGAAGACTCTCTGAAGACTAGTTAGATTAGTTTCTACCCAATGCAAAAGATAAAAGATCAAGCCAAAGTAGAATGGGGCAAAGAAACAACAGCTATCCTCCTTTACAAAACATAAAAACAGTTTTGTATCTATCTCAAAGCAAAGCAAAACAAAGCAGTCTCTGGCACTGTTTTGAAAATGGAAGTACAAACATGGTATGTCTTTCATTGGCAAAGGTGGCGTTTCTTGTAAATACACTGAACTGTCAACATAAGGATGTAGACTATAGCCCCAAAAGGTCATACTATAGTACAATGTCAGCCTTTAAGGAACTACAGGGCTTTTGTTTGTTTGTTTTTCCTGCAACAGAATAACATAGTTGTTAGTATTATAAATCTTCACTTACTTTGTTCTTACATTCAAGAATGAAAGACTTCAGAAGTTTCTCCCTGCTAGGCAAGAATATAAGAGTTTTGTACATTTTTCATATTCTGGGACATTTTTGCAAATAAAAAAAGTCATATGTTCAAAAAACTGAACAAAGTTTTTCTGCAAAAAACAAGCTTTCATGCATTTTTTTCACAATAATTGCTGCAATTGCAAAAATTCTCATAGCAGTGATCATTTACTTGATAGAGGTGTCTTGATTATAACAAGCATAAAAAAAAAGAATATGTAATATTTACATCCCTAATGGCTATGCATTCAGAAATTCTCCCACACCTACCTTTCAGAATTTTTAGGGAAAAAAAAATACAGGGAACTTGCAGAAGACACATGACCATGAAGGTAGGCCCACACAATATGCACATGGGAAATTTATATGATCTCTAACACTTCCATTGTAACAGACTGAAGTTGAAAAAGAAATGAAAGCGAACATGTAAATCAAGGAAGCTTTTAGAAAGTAAAATGGATTGATGTTTGTGATGAAGGCTAATGTGAATTTAAAGCAGCATGGGGCTGCTTCAGAACTAGCACTTAGAAGTCTGGCAAGCAGCAAGGATAGTCAGGTCTTCTGTCCATACACGGTGACCTGCTGAACTAAAGCTGACAGACAGTCAGTTACCAGCGTCCAATTGTGCTTGTGCCTCAAATATCGAAAGGCTGAGCCTTAAGTGTAGTGACAGGTCGTTTTAACTTGGCTGTGCTTTGCCCCATTTTCAGTTGTGAGCTATCAACATAATTCACCCCAGAGGCTTTTAAAGGAAGTGCCTAATGGTTCCCTCTTCCTTCTCCTTTTAGACTGTTTGCCTCTCCCTCCCTACTACTGTGCAGAAGTCAGGACAGATTATTTTAACCTGATAATCTGAACAGTGATCTAATGGGGGACAGCTGTGGCATCTGAGTCCCACGGCTATTTACTGTCAATTAGAATGAAATCTCAAACATATTAACTTGCATCTGCTCTCCATTTGCTCTTCTGTGTACAGTAGACAATATTTCACATCCCCTCCCTCTCTCTGTTTCTCTGTCTCACAAAGAAAACTGTACTCAGTCGCCCCACTGAATCTGAACATAAAGGATTTCAAAAAGCCTCTGAACGAATTAGTGAATGACTAAATATAAAGGCAATACCTTCACTCATTAAAAAAAAAAAGGTTCATAAAGACATTATAACAAAAGGAAACCAGAAGAAGCTGACAACAGAGAAACATGTTATCAGTCCTGGGGCCACATGTCATATGTGCAAGAAACAAAGCATCATTTTCAATTAATATCCCTCTGAAGTACCTGTTTTGCAAACAAACTGCCAGCCTTACAGAATGTAAAATGTCGTCAAAATGTCTTACACTGAAAAGGTTACAGCCTCAATTCTGTGTGGGCTCTGGTGGAGGAAGCCTGGGTGAAAATATATTCAACAGACTTCTGAGACTAAAGAGACTGCCTATGCCAGCATCAAGGCAAATATGTCAGCAGGCTACCTACACGATTTTCACATCTCTCTCTCTCTCTCTCTCTCTCTACATGTACTGAGCTTTTACACATACACTCAAACACACACACTTCAGGCATACCTAGTCATACTTCATTGCATACATCTCTGACTGCTTAGCAGAGCAGGGGTTTTTTTAAGGCAAGCTGGAAAAGAACAATAAGGGGAAGTCATGAGTTACTTACCCAAATGTTGCCATTGTTACTGCAGTTCAGACCTCCTTGGGGACACCCCTAGATATAATTTTGATATCACTAATTCGGCTTTACCCTGCCACCCCGCTCCATGTGTTTGTGAGGCCACCGGACAAGCACGCAAACAGGCACGGCCGATAATTGCTGGACATTCCATTCTCCACTCAGGCAGGCCAGATACAGCCGGTTCATAGCTTCAGGGACCTCTCCGGCGAACATCTCATTACATATGTGCGATACTAACAAAAGCCTCCTGCCCTGAGCAGGCTACTGGACAAAGGTTGTGCCATCCACTGGTAAGCGCTGCGCATGTGCATACTGGCTACACTATTCTTAATTCGGCTCTGATTCCATCATGCAAAGTTGTGACCTTTCTGAGACATTGTCTCGCGCCCAAAACTCATTGTTGTTCCCCACGTAAGGCATAGCCTGCAGTCACAATTCACCCTATAAAAACCCCTGATTCCAAGACCTTCCTCGGATCGCTCAGCCTGCTCCAGAGTTCCATCCCGCCTTGCTGCCATTTCGTTTGGCAAGCTCCCCTCAGCTAATCGAGCTGAGCTTCTTCTCAGCATCTCCGGCTTCTCTCCTAAGGTCCAGGACGACGAGACAGGTGTCATATCACCCATTTCCCTCTGAAAATCCCTGTCCTTAACTCAGTCTCTGATTCCTTAGTTGTCTGTGTGACAGTGGTGTCTTTAATATTTGTGTGTACTCAATAAAGCATCGTTTTTATTATTTTAAACCCGTCTGACTGCTTGACTGACCTGACCCCGTAGACGCTCGGTTGCAAAATCCTGCTAAGTTATCCTGCCTCTCACTAGCTTAAGTGAGTGCTCCAGCTAATTTTCCCCAAGGTTGTGTTTTATAGTTTGGTTATTTAGATGTCCCTCCCGGGACCCCCACAGAACAGGGTAACACTGTCCCACCACAGCTATCCATAGAGATTAAAAAATAAAGGAGTCCTGTGGCATCTAAAAGATCTCTTTGGTTGACCATTTTCTGGAACATCATCACTCCTTTAAGGATCTGTGCTTTAGGGTGCTTTAGAAACTTTTTTTCCCCAGAAGAAGAACATCTTGCTTGAAAAAGAAATGGTTTGGTTATGGAGACTCAATACATTACTCCCCCATGCAGTACATGTAGAGTATATTCATCTACTTTAAACATAAAGTTTTTACATATCTTTTAACTTTCCATCTTTTATAGAATTGTTATGATAACAATGTGTTTGGTACATGTTGGGAAAAAGGGAACAGTATAATGCTCTGCAATCAGTTTTTAGGAATAAGCTCAGAAAACACTCCTTTTGGAACCCCTGAAAACCCTGGTTTTAAAGTTACATTGTAAATTATATTTTCTTTTTTATATAAGTTTATGTAGTTTAATTGGTGTTTTTAAAATTGAGACATTTTACCTGCATTTTATGTAAGATATATGTACACATAATAGATACAGCAGATTATAACATGTCTCCTCTTATAATATTGCTTGTTACGTATTGCCTCTTTTCATCCTTTTGTCTTTTATCAGCCTCTGAAGAAGGTCATTAAATATTACTAGGCTGAAACATGTTTGGGTAACTGGAAGAACAAAATTATCTTGTTTAACACCCTGAGAATTTGTCTGTTTTCTACATTCCTTCTACTGGGTGTTACCAGTTCTCATTGCTTTTTGACATGTTAAAGACCAACACATTTTATTTGGCATGTGGACTTCAGTTCACTTCATCAGATGCAGAAGCAGAGAGGTAAGCAACCCCACTTTCCAAATCCCCTCAAACTCTTATGTTTAAAGGAAACAGAAATATTGGGAGAGTCAGGCTGGTGAGAGAACCGGGCCAGTGCAGTAGTTTGAGCATTGGAGACCAGAGTTCGATTGCTCGCTCAACCATGGAAATCCACTGGGTGACCTTGGGCACATCATGCACTTTCAGTGCCAGAAAACCCTCTGATAGATTCGTCATAGGGTCACTATAAATTGGAAACAATTTGAAGAAACAATAACAACAACGCACTGGTCAAGCATCCATCCACCATGAAAACTGCTCCTGCTGGTTCCCATGACAACTCTTTTGGGTGGTGAATGTGTGGTCCTCAAGATGCTGCTGCATTGCACCTCCCCTCAGCCTTGGCCAGCATAGCTAATGGTGAGGGATTATAGAAGTTTCAGCCCAGTGACATCAGAAGGTCCACTTCTACTTTGTCTGTGGGGGTTAGGCTTCAGCAGTTTGGGCACTACTTGTACCATCTCTGTTCTGTAACTCAGCAGTAGCTGGGACCACATTATGTGTAGCACAAATGGAAAAGTTATCACTCACACATATCCACAAATTGCATTGCATTCATGTAAAGGTATACCTTTTTCACATGAAGCTAAATTAGCAGTAATAATGTCTCAAAGTAGACTCTGATATCAGAAGAAGAACCAAAGCTCCTTCCAATGAGTCAAACTTTAGAGGAAGAAACTGTTTTCTCATATAAGATTATCAAACATCAAAAAGCTTTCAGATGGATACGAGCAGAAACTGTCCTTCTTTATTGGCGCACAAATTTTTTCATTGCTCTCCAGATTTTTGCATATCCATGAAAAGTCCAGCAATAATGTTACCTTTAATTCATCTCTACTCATAAGTAAGGCCCATGCTTTTTGATGACGCTTACTCTCAGATAAGTGTTCAGAGGAGACAGCATGATCACTTCATATTTCTTTCCTTCTTTCAAACAGTTTTGCACCTGGGAAGGTTTGTTTGCTTTTTCTTTCCCTTCAAAAAACAGTTACAAAAATTGATGTTCATTGCAGCAGCAGGCTGATGCATGGGTATTGACATTTTACATGTGTAAATGCCTGTACAATTACTATGACAGCAGTGTACCAGTGCAATCTGAGATGAGAGGAAGAACAAAGAAAGATCTGGCTTTCATCACAAATGGAGCTCTGTCAGAGACATTAGGCTGAATTTAGATAAGTTAGTTGTGCTTGAGTCTCACTACAACTTGTGGGACAAGTTCATGGTTTAAAGCTCATTGATTTCAGTTACAAACTAATTGCAACTAACAGCACAATGGTGCACTAGGAAATAACATCCAGTGAGCCCATTTGGATATTCTCATAAGTGAGTGAATGCTCTTATCTAGGAGTAACCCTCACTGAACACAGTGGGACTCACCTTTGAGTAAAGTCCCACTGAGCAAATGCATAGAAGTGGGCTTTCATTTAATGCAGTGGGCAACAGCAGGGTTCCTATCACAATTTCCCTCATGCCAGAGATAACTTGCACAAGGGGAGGTAAAATTGCAGCCAGCTGCTTCCTAATCAATAGCCTTCCCTAAGCTTATACCCTCCAGCTGTTAGACTGTAGCTGCCATCATTCCTAGCTAATGTGATTATGTTGGCTAAAAATGTTGGACATTGAAATCCAGCACATTTGGAAGGTACCAAATTCAGGAGGTCTGGTCCAGATCCAATCTACTGAGTCAGTTTTACATGTTCAAGATTGCTGCTTAGGTTATAGGTCATGCATTTGTAACTGTCCAAAATGTTTCTGGGTCATCTTCTCAACTCAGACTTCTAATGGTACAATCCTTCCCCTCATCCAACAAAACTCCAGGCCCAACCATACAGTCAAAAAGCAATTAGAGAAATTTGAATTAATTTGCCCCTTTCTCTCTGTAGGCCAAGCTGGTATTCTTTTAGTCATTTTGTTGTGGAAGTGCACCCAGTAGAACTGCTCAGATTATACAGCACGGTGATGTCATACCATGTTATGTAACACTATAATCTTAAGCATACATTGAAGTTCATTCCATGGAAATATGAGCAGACATGCTTAACATCCAAGAATAAATGTGTACCCCACCATTTTGGAAATAGGATAAGAAATATTCATTTAATGTTGAAATAATGCAGTCACAAACAGAGGACAGTGCAGAAACACATCCCATCTGCTTCTTAGGCATGTGACTGAACACATTCAAAATTAATAAGTATACTGACAATCACTTTAAGAGAGCTGAAAAAGAATAGAAGTCATGTTATGTATGATATACACAATCACACCCTATATTGTTATTACTCAAAGTAGTCTAAAGGTGTTTTTTTTTTCAAATTTGTTAAAGTGCTATCAAAAATGCAACACTATTCGTCAGAAGTGAAAGACTAAACATAACCTGGACAATGATGTCTTGTTCAGTGCCAGGTTCAGCTTTTGAACACTTCTTTGGCAAGTGTTGAGCCCTTTCCTTGATGACTCTGCCTTGTTAATAGCACTATTTTCTAATTCTTCTGCCATTGCTGCTCCTGTTCTTATCTTCCTCCTGCTTGCTTGCTAAACAGAGACCCAGTCATCAAACAAACTGTGGCAGCTACTGCTCCTCTTTTACATAAGCTCCCTAGGCCAGATTCAGAGGATGGTAAATTTTGGATAGGAAAATCGATAGCAAAGAAATATGCTCTTATCAGATATTTTAATTTTCTGAATCACAGACCAATATCTAAGCTTAAGAAACACAAGAAGCAATCATATAGGCCAAGGCTTGTGATAGCTTCTGAAGAGGAAATATTTGTACTGTACAAAACTCCCCCTTCTCTGACACCACCAAGTCTAAAAACAATCAATTAAAAATGTGATTATAGGATCTTGACTGTGGATGAATAGAAATTATTTTTACTGGAATTAAAAAGAACATGAGTTCTGCCTTTACAGCATAAGCTTTTTACTTCAAAATACTAAAAATGGATCAGCATCTTCTCACCCAATCCTACCTCTCTTTCTTCTCCAAAGTATGCTGATTTTTTAAGAGAGATAAATAACAGAGATTTTTTTAAAAATACAGCACGGCTTTCACCTGTGTTTGCTGAGGAATTTGGTGAATATCACTTGGTTAAACACTACCTTTCTCTAAAATTCCCAAGATCAGTTGGCACCACATACATTCCACTTAATGCACGCTCCACTCCAAGTACTTAAAAGATTACATGTTGCACTACTGAGATAGCTGCATCATCTTCATTCTTGCCAAAGGCTGTGTGGAAGTTCTGGGATCCATTCTAAGCATACTTATGTGGAAGCATGCATGTCTGAAATAAATCAGAGTGTTACCCTGAACATTGGAGGGTATTTTGAGGACACCCAAACAGACTCCAAATTAAGGGGAATTAACAGAGAAACTCAAAGCTTGAGAGAGGTCGGGGCAGGGGGTCTTTAACCCTATGTCTATGGGGTCAGAACCACGCAAGAGTCAGAGGAACAGTCTAAAGTAACTTTATTAAAACTAACAGAGAAAGTCACAACACACGCTAACAAATAATCCTACAATCACACAAGGGCTACAGAAATGAAGTTTGAAATAAGAGGCAGTTGGGAGAGAGGGCATACAGACCTTAGTCTAGGCATCCTGGAGAAGGAAGAGATTAGCAAAGGTTCGGTGTAAAGCACCAAAGGGAGGCTGGATCCCGGGACTGGAAGGCTGGAAGCAGCAGGGTTTCACGGCAGGTCAGAGACGCGAGTCGCGTTTAACTCTCAGCAGCATCTGAGAGGCTTGAGTGGGACACCTCAGTAGCAGCGACACGGACCCTTGTCCAGTCTGGGAGGCTCTCCAAAGAGGCTCAAATAGTGAGGATTTTTATAGCCAATTTCTGTCCTCATGCCAGGTATCAGCTAGCAAAGTGGCATCAATGGGCGATGATTGCGGAATATAATGATATAATATATCACGACCCTTTCTTGGTATTGTTTCTTACTGGGAAGTTCAGGTGCATGATAGGTTTAAAATTCCGAATTGATAGGTTTTGTTTGTTTGGCTACGCACAGTTCATCAACGTAGCTTGGGGTGTGACAGTGTCCAGGAGCGAGTCTATCATTTGCCTAGAAATACGTGACTCGGAACAATAGGTCAGTCTTTTAGCCTAAAGGGCGTTGTCTACGTTCCCATACAGCAGAGGGAGACGGTATTGTTGTTAATGATTTCCAATTCAACACCAAGGTAGTTTTTAACTGTAACTGACCTTTGCTAACTAATATCCAATATGGGGAAGTCATGCCAATTTTAAGGGCCCTCTCTTAGGGTTACTCTGGGGTGTAACAAGAGCAGATTCTGCAAAAAGAATATAGTGTTGGCATATGCAATATCTAGTGATCTAACAAACATTATTTGATTCTAGTAGTGGAGGTAGTAGCTATTCCTAGTTACAAATCAGAACATCTACCATCAGAGGTAGCATTTCTTTCTCTATAAGTCACTGAAGAACTTGAGGTAAAAGGGACAGTTGTGCTTATGTCCTGTTAGAAAAGTTTCCATGCATAACTAATTCACCAAATGCGCAAACAGAATTTTGGATTAAGACAAGCCCTTGGTCTGATCCAGTATGGCTCTTGCAGTCATACCATCCAACTGTCCCAATTTGGGAAGAACAGTCCTGTTTTGACCTCTGTTGTTTCACTTTTCAAGTTGCTTTTGGAAAAGTCCCTGTTTCTCTTTCATTCTCACACTTCCCTGCTTGTCCTTGGCTTATTTCAACTGCTGCAAATTGAGTTTAAAGTGGAAATATAATTGATACTCAATTGACTCTGCAGAGAGAAAAGAGAGGAAGGTAAAAGTATTCTCCTGCATCTCTCCTGGTTTTTGTGTTCTACCTCATTCAATATCTCATGCTATCTTGACCACATTTTGATGCTGGTTGGCCACATCAGTCCTGGTTTTCTTCTGTGAAATGTTGAAGAACACATCTTATGTTTGTGCACTCTTAATATTTCATCCAAACAAATGACCAATAGTATATTCAAATTAAGCAAACAATGAAATTGAGTCTATGCTATTTGTACCATTTAGTTCCTATTGATTCTATTTTCTTTTCTTTCTTTTTTTCTTTTCCCTTACCAATTTCATTTATCTAACTTGTGGGTTTTTCAATTGCAGATTGGAATTCAACAGGGTAATTGAAGTGAAGCCAATGTTTCATCCAACAATTTTTCAAGTACAAGGGGTTCTGCTGATGTGGAGCAAAAAGTGCGTTAGGATTTAGTTATCTGAAGTGTATGAACATGTATTTGAGTTACAGCAGTCGTTAAGGATTGATTACTCTGTCTATATGCACACATGCAAAGTGATATTTATATTTAGTCTTGAAGTTGTAAATTAGGAAAAGTAGTTCTAGGAGCATGAAGGTGACTGTTTGTGATCCTCAGCATGAAGGTTGCAAGCAAAGCTTTCAGTATGTTCTTGCAAATGTAAAAGGGGTGATCTGAACCCATTCAGACCCAGACCAGTTCAGTTTCAGTGGGTGAAAACAGTGCCATAATTGATGAAGATTTTTCACAGGTGTGAATTGCTTCTGCCATACCATTTCAGGGGAAAACTCTCATCTTTTGTGGCTTCTTTGTCTCCTCCCTCTTCAGTTTACAAAATGTTCTTTTCACACACAAATATATGTGGAGTTAATTGGGTTGACATCCATTGTCCATCATTATAAACGAAGACCATTTCCTCATTTGAGTGTTAAAGTGCTATTATTCCACTTTCAACATCCTATGGAATCCTGAGGTTTGCAGCTTTGGGGGTGGCCTACAAAAGTTTAGAACCATGTTAGAATCTCCTAGGAAAAGAACAATAATGGCATGCAACTGTTCATGGTGATTAGCTTCATTTCTCCCTCCTTCTATGGAACGAGATTGCATTGTAAACTGCAGTTAAGAAGAATGCATTGAAAGGTAGTCAGACTCTGATAATCCCTACCAAAATGGCCATCTCATTCTTTCTGGCAGGCCGGAAGGACTGATTAAGCCATTTGGGCTCAAGTCTTATGTATCTTTAGAGCTGCAATAAAATCGTTTGTTCCACACACAAATTCCTATATGATCCTATGGGCTGTGGTAAGACATGTTTGTTTATATCAGTTTTATCATAATATTGTGAGCAGTTTGATGATGATGTTCTTAATGCTTATTAATAATATTATATTTATTTTAATTATTATCTTAATGCTGATAAATTATCTTATTAATAATTAAATTAACTAACGCACCAGGAGCCCTGGTGGCACAGTGGTTAAATGTCAGTACTGCAACCACAAGGTTGTGAGTTCGATCCTGCCAGGCTCCAAAGATGACTCAGGCTTCCATCCTTTCGTAGGTCGGTAAAATGAGTACCCAGCTTGTTGGGGGCAATTAGCTAAAAATACATTGTAAACCACTTAGATAACACTTAGTTGATAGGTGGTATAGAAATAAATGCTATTGCTATTGCATAAGATATAAGATATGGTTTATCTCTATCCTATTATCTTCACATTTATAAATAATATTATGTGGGGTTGTTGTTGTGTGCCTTCAAGTCATTTCCAACTTATAGCAACCCTAAGGCAAACCTATTACAGGGTTTTCTGGGGTTGAGTATGTGTGATGCACCCAAGGTCACTCAGTGGGTTTCCTTGGCTGAGTGGGGAACTGAACTCTGGTCTCCAGGGTTGTAATCCAGTGCTCAAACCACTATAGCACACTGGCTGTTATTATCTAATATATAAAAGTCAAAGTTTGTCTGTTTGTCTATGTCAGGCAAGAAGAGCTCATATGATTGGTTGCTTGAGAAGATTCTATGGCAGTGGTTCTCAACCTGTGGGTCCCCAGATGTTTTTGGACTTCAGCTCCCAGAAGCCCTGAGCATTGACCATAGTGGCTGGAGCTTCTGGGAACTGAAGTCCAAAAACATCTGGGGACCCACAGGTTGAGAACCACTGTTCTATGGAATCCTGGGGTTTGCAGTTTAGAGAGGGGCCTTTAGAATTCTCAGTCAGAGAGCTCTTGGGTCTGGCAGGTTGGTATGGAGATGAGGCCTAGCAGTAAGGAGGAGGGCAGTGTATTTCCTCAGGAACCCAACCTCTGTATGTTAACAACTCTGAACACAGTTTGGATTTGGGAATATGGAGGAAAGTTACAGGTACTGGACAAGACAGTTTGGGGAATCAGAGACATAGGATCTCTAGTCTGTTTCAACCACATCTAACACCTAAGGTAAGGTAAGATAATTCCTAACGTATTTCTAACAAGTATTACCTATGAGAAAATAAAATGCCAGGCAATGCTGGTGATATACACTAGTTTTTGATATAACTAAACTACTGTATAGGCAAATGAAATGAAAAAGTATGAAGCACACATGGCAGAATATACAGAAAGACACCACTAAATTAGTATCTAGAATTTAAGAGGCATGTTTTAACTCTTTCTCAAAAAGAAATGCCACATTATCAATGGTATTATAACAGACCTGAACCTATTATTTTAATTTCCCCGCTCCTAGCATCATTGTTCTTTTAAAAACATATGGATATAAAGAGCAAGAATTGGTGTTGGTAGACATCAACATGTACAGAAATAGGTTAGAAGACAAATACAATTTAAGATACAGGATACACATCTAGAAATGGACATACGACCTAAAACATGGTAAGATAGGAGTTAAAAATGACTAATGTTACCAAACTGATTGTGCAAGGTAAGAATTATGGTGCATTTAAAAAAAAAAATAGCTAGGCAAGTTTGATGTAAGTAAAAGAAATTCCTTTTTGTTTACTTTGCAGCCAGAAAAGAAATATCACCAGTTCCTCTGTTACTGATTTGTTCATATTTGCCCATACATTAGCCAAATACCACTTGAAGGACCTATCTAGAAATTTCAAAAGAATGGAAGCTATGAATCTAACTTGAGCATCTTTCTAAAAAATTTTAAACAAAAAAGCACAACAAGACCCGGGGCCCTTCTGCAGTACATTATTAGAGCGCTACTATTCCACTTTCAAGATCCTTTCAAGATTCAAGACCCAGGAGTCCTGGGGTTTGCAATTTAGGGAAGGGCATTTAGAATTCTCAGCCAGAAAGCTCTTTGGCCTCAGTAAACTACAAACCCTAGAATTCCACAGGATGTTAAAAGTGGAAGAATAGCGCTATAACAGGGTAGTGCCCAAAGATTCTATAGGACCCTCTCTAACAGAACAAAATGATTCTGTGTAAGAAGATTCTTAATTTGTCCATCCAGTACAGCTGTGGGTGAGCAATTTACTCTAGCTCTGGGAAAAAACAACAACAATATTCAGGAAACTCCCCAAAGAGGCAAAGCACAAACCCAGATACAGTGGCAAAAAAGCCTTCTGAGCAATAATCACTGAATGTCAGCATCCTAAATCTGACAAACAAGATTTGATTTTGCCTGGTGCTAGCCCATGGTGAGTAAATACTTCATGGACAAACCAAAAAGTTGAAGTTCATTCTTAATGATTTGGCTCCAAAAACTAACATATTTGTCCTGTTGGAGGAAAAGCCCTAATGACACACTAGCAAATATTGTTTTCAACCAAAATCTAAAGGCTAGAGACCATTGGAAAGTTTTACCAGTGAAATACCTTCCCAATAGAAAAGTGGCTCTCTGCAAGATAACAACTGTTTGAACATCTGTTCAAAATCTTTTTAAAAACAATTTAATTGAGGTCATGGCTTCATCTTCAAAAGAGACCTAGAACTCCAAAGAATTAGAGAATTCAGGAATTGTCTGGGTATAAATCCTTTGAAGAAAGGGATGGGGGGTATCTGTATCCACATCAAAGCTGCCCTTAAGTCCCTGAGGGCACTAGGAGTTTAAATAGGAGTGACCTTCATGTGTAGAAGAAGTGCCTACCTATGACTCCTTGGAGTTGGTTACCTGTCTTATGTATGAGATCTTCTCACAAGGAGGACTTCTTCTGAAAGCCACAGATACCACATCAAGGTTTGGATTCTGGCAGCTCCTGCTTAAAAGCTTCAGTCTGATGCTAAAGCAATTATAGAAAAGACAGAGTACTGTCTGGAACCATTTGGTAATGGAAGAGGGTACCAGGATTGCTATCTACCTTTACTGTAAGTAGAAAAGAAGACCAGCAGTGTGCTGCAGCAGGCAACTCTGGAAGTTAAGGCAGGCTTTAAAATGTTTTAATATGCAAATAAATGCATACTTTTTAAAAGCATTCTTAATGAATATAGAAGTGACAATTTCAGACATTTAAACTTCTATAAAAGATTATGCCCCAACCCTAACACCAGCATACAGAAGCTGATCAAAGAAACCATGTAGAGGATCCCCATGACCTATAAACCAGTGATCCTATAAACTATGGATGGGAATGATGTGAGACTATAGATATTCTTGGACTACAATTCCCAGCAGCCCTATCTATCATTGCCAATGATTAGGAAAGCTGGACGTTTTAGTCCAACAATGTTTGGAGGACTGAAGGAAATGGATCCTTATAGTCTTCTATTCTACAGAAAGTGGTACACCGGAAAATTGCGGAGCATAGATATTCATAATGAGAACTTCCCTAGCTAGTTCTACAAGAAGAGTCCAACAGTAGCTGTTCTGCTCCATATCAACAAGCTAGTTCTAGTAGATCTAACTATTTTCATCTATACCATAACAGGTAATTCATTCATAAAGCTACTTGACCATAAATTGTCCATTCAATACTAAGTGACATCAAAACATTGCAAATTACAACAGGGATAGCTCACACTAATATATCTTTGTGGGAAAATCCAACTTTCATCCCATATTTCTATGAAGACTACAGGTAGCCTCAGAGGGACCAGGGAAAGAGTGTGGCAGGTGGCATCATCAACCCTGTTAATCAAGATATCCTAGTGCTTCAGCCACCACAAGTTCTTGCTCTACTCTGCGAGTCGGCAAATGCAATCCATTGTTTCATGTGGCTGCTATGTAGGATGATGGAATAATCTTCACTCTTCATAAGACAGAGTTTGTATTTGTTTGAACTAACTTGAACTAAGTCTTCAGATGCCTGTATGCTTTGGATTTTGTGACCCTCCAAATCTTAGCCCCAAGTTAGGTTAACAGTTAAACTACTTTACTTGGGGAAAAATATATCAAAATGCACTTATCTGGGTATAGTACAGAACCATTTTTTGTACTTAAAATTACACATATTCCTCTCCAGAGAGAGAAAAACAGTTCACTTTTGAGCCTGCTGAAGAAGCATACAAGCAAACCTGGAGGGCTCAATTCATTCCATTAACTCAGCAATAAATTTATGATATGCCATATTGCAATTACAGATGAGTGAACTCTCAACTTTTTCACTTCATTTGAAAGAAAAGTTTATCATTTTTCAAATACTTCCATTTTATGTGGTTTAATAAAGAATAGTTTCAATTACACACACACACACACACACACACATATGAGTTTAGCCCCCTACTGAAACATGCAGTTGCTATAAGAAACTGCTTCTGTTTCAGAAGCATGTAATTGTGGACACCACAGACAGCAAACAAAGTCTTGCTTTTTCTTTATAAACAGTTCTGGCCTTCCCTAGAAACATTACCTTTGTGTATTAATTATTAATACACAGTTATTAATTAAATCCCCTTTAAAGATTTATGGTAGTGTGGATCTGGTTATAACTACTGAGAATCATTCTGTTGAGACCAAATTTATTTTAAAAAATATAGTATAATCTTTATTAAATCAGCGACCAGAATAACATATTGGTTTTGTATGTATGTCTAAGTTCAAACAGATCTTCAGAGTGTGTCTAAACAGTTTCTTAACTCTTTACAACAACATAAAGGCACATCTCTCTCTCTCTCACACACACACACACGTACACACAGAGTCCTCTGGCTTCCATATTTGCCAAAGGCCATGTTCCCAGATCTAGGCCACTCTCCCTGACCAGATTTAACAGTGGGTTAATTTCTCTTCTGCCCCTTTTCTAGGTTTTCTCTGAGAAAACACACCTCTCATTCAACTCCCCTCGATTGAATGAGAACTCCTCTGGCTGAAGTTTTCACCATTTGCCTTAGAACACTGAAAATCTGACTCTTCTGGAAAATTATCTCTTCTAAACTAGCGTTCCTGCTATAAATACATTCTTATTCAGGCCTTCACCTCTCCTTCTCCCTAAAGGGGCTGGGTTTTCCTCTGGAGTGGCCACTCTAGTTTCCTAGCAACCTGTTGCTAGGCAGCTTTTCTACCATTCAAGATACCACTCCCAATATACATTCATCACAGTAACTCTATGGTTAATTGATGCAGAATTACTTTGTGACAGATGAAATAAAGGCAGGGATTGCTATCTTCAGACCAGCCTTCATGCATCCACTGCCACAGAACTCTTTGTGTGTTATATGAGGATTCGGAGGAGGCCAGGTTTGGAAAATATGTGGTGTTCATATGCAGCTCCCATCAATCTGAGCCAACCCTGTCAAATGATGTGGGATGAAGGAATAGTAATTTCTTAACCCTAAACTAGGATGCATAATCAAATTATATGGAACTTTGTAGGGGTCATTTGGAACTGTTAATGCAGTACTGATTTACTTCAGAACATTTCCATGTTATTTTACTATCAACAAATGTCTAAACTGTAGTATCGAACAAAATTAGTACTGATAAAACAAGATACAAACCAAAAATTCTTCATAATTGTACACTACCCTGTCTGCTAGTGGTATGTGCTGGCACTATCAATGGTTAGAAAATGCCTGTCGAAACAAATATATTTTTAGAGTTTTGCAAAATGATAGTATTCTGAGAATGTGCCTCATATAAGAGCAGAGGGTATATGAGCAGACAAAAGTAGAACTCATCTCACATACAGTCCCTTTTACATGGACTAGAGATGGAAATGGGATGATTTTAAACAGTCCAGTATTCTTCTCATCAGGGTTTCCCAAAATTTATTTTTTAAAAAAATATTTTTGTTGAATTATAATTGAAAGAAATTAAAAACATACATACAATGACTAAGTGGATGATTCAATTAATGTGAAAAATGAAATATGAAAAATAACATATATTATGCATACAAATATAACCAAGATCTAGTATTCCATACAAGGAATAGAAGATAAGACATAACTAGACAATACAAAAAAGAAAAAGGAAAAAGGAAAATTAACAACAACAAAAAAGTACAACAAGACACCAGAGAATGAAAGGGAGTTCCTTACCATACTTCCCTTTCCCCTTCTGTATCAAACTTTCCCCAAAACACATTTATTTTACATTTTTCAAATATTTTTGAATATTTGAAAAATGTTAAATAAATGTGTTTTTGAAATTTTGGGAAACCCTGCTGAGAAGAATACTGAACTGTTTAAAATCGTCCCAGTCTGGGACTTGTTCTGTGCAAAATTTGCTCATGTTTGTTTTGCACAGCAAATGTTTCTATTCACAGAAAATAATGTTTCTGTGTAGACATAAAAAGCTGTTCCCTTTGCAGAACATAATGTTTTCAGTACAAAACAAGTATGTAAGAATTCTGCACAGAATAAGTTTCATATTGTGAATAGACTTTGAAAACTGTGTGGTTTTGAAAGAATTTCCTGCAGGAAGAAGCAAATTCCTAAAATTACTCATTGCTTCATTCAAAATAGAAACCTAATGAAGATTTGGTTCCCTAACATGGACAACATCAATTCCTGGAACAATCAAGAAGTTAAAGAAATAGTGATCATTCAGCCATACGCCCCATACACAATGAAATAGGAGTGTAAAATCCCCAGCCCTTCTCTATAATTTCAGTTTGCTCCATTCAGCATGATAAGCGGTCACCAGTAAATCTCTCAAATTTTCAAATAGGAGAAAAATAAAAGTGGAGATCAGAAAAGAAGTGGAGGGGTGTATGGTCTAGAGATGGAATATATTTTAGGGATGTAATTTTTTTTGCTATATTCATTCTCTTTAGAAAGCAACAAGTGATTTTATCAATTTTCTCCCCATGGCAAGAAAGTCTTCAAAAACTCCACAGTTTTCAAGATTGTTCACAATTCAGGATCTATTCTATTCAAAATTTGCATGTCATACTATGCAACACTTCTGTACTGGGAGACAGCAGGATAATGCAAACTTACATGCACACACACATATATACATTTTCTGCACATAAAATAGAGGACAGGATGTTTCCTGAACAAGAAATACTGTTTTGTGTGTAAAAAAGTACAAATTTTGTGCAGAATAAGTGCTGAATTAACAAGGTCCTTGTCAGTCCAGCATTCTCCTCATTACGGTTATTCAAGTCTGAAGAAACATGTTTGTCAACCATTTTATGAATATTTTCATTTTTTTCCCCTCATCTGTAGTATTTTTCTATCTGCAGCATGAGTAGGAATCTTTCAGCCCTCCAGATGTTGTTTCATTGCAAATTCCAACAGCACTAGCCAGTATAGCCAATGATAAATACTGTTCAAAATAACAGTTCAACAACATCTGGAGGAAAGACTTCATAATTCTTTCCCCAGATGTAAAGTGAGGATAGGAGCTACTTTCTAACTGTGGCTGATGTCTCATTACAGTGATAAATCTAAATTAAAGATTTGTCTCTTGCAAAAGCTCAGTAATTTTGCTCCTGAGCACTGATGTGTATTCATGAAATCTTAAAATAGCTTCAAGAGAATTTTTATTACTGAGCAGCAGTATGGCCATTGTGCTGTGATGACACTTTCGGACACAAATGTTTCATATTCTAGTAAAAGTCCTTATTAGAAATGTCACACTGAATATTTTCCAGCTTTCCCACCACCACAACTTCACATGATGTTGTCTGATGTGCAACATCCATGTTTTAGAGCAGGGGCTGGCAACTTGTAACACTAGGACCACATGTAGCGTCAACATGATTCCAAGTGGTTCTCAGCTTAGTTTCAAAAGCTCTTTGCAAGCTCTCTGTTGAGATATCTGATGAAAGTGACCTGTCTTTTCCCTAGCAATCTGCTGAATGTTGAGGACAGAAGAGACAGAGAACGAGAAAGAACTGGCAAGAAAAAAGAGCAAAATGGGATGACACTTCTTTCCATTCCTCTGTGATTCTATTTTTTCCTGTTGCCCTCTTTCCTTTTGGATCTGCTTTCTCCTTTGGCTTTTTGGCGTTTGTTTTACCTTCCTTTTCTCTCCAAATTACACTGTCTCTGAACTCTCCGCTCCTCTTTTTTTTTTCTCCCCATGCTGCCCTTCATCTTTTCTCCCACATCCTCCTTTATTTATCTGTGCATCTGGGACATTTATTATTTATATCTCTATGCCCTTTTAATCTCTCCTAATCTTCCCTTTCCAATCAACTGGGTGTGTTCTTTTCTGCCTGACACCCCTCCCAACTTTAACATTAATTTGCAAATTACTGACTAAAAGGAGATGCTGCTAATGTCAATCCCATCTGGTTAAAAAAAGAAAAGAAAAAAGGCAACCATGCAACAATATCATTATTGGATCTCTACACAGATGGGTGCAGCGCATTTGAAAATGAGGAACTTTAGGAAGAAAACAACCATTTTATTGCAAATGAATTACAATGACTAACAATTTACAAATCTTGGTCAAGATCCAACATCATATTCATAACTACATACACATTGCTACAAATGTCCTAAGGAATCAACCTCAAATCCTAGCTCCAGGGAGTTCCTCCGAGCACTAGAGGTCTATAGCATGATGAAGTGGGGCGTCAGTCCCACCCCCACCCCTGAGCTGCAGTGAGGTGAAGAGAAGTGATAGTCTTGCTTCTCCTCCTCACATCAAAGCTTGGGAGAAAGAAGCAGTTAGTCACAAAATTCTGAAGCATCCCACTTGACCATGCTGCAGACCTCTGGCACCCAGAGAGGCTCCCTGAAGTTTAAGGTGAAAATCAGAGGGTATTTATGGTCATATCCGTAGTGCCTTAATCATGAAGAAGTAGCAGTTACAGATCTATAATTCTAGGTTATGAATTTGTAACTGTCATGAAGAATCCCAGCCATCACAGTGTGAGAAACACTTCAAAAGTCAAGAAAGAACGACTGTGTCAGAACAACTGTTCTTATCTAGAAACAGTCTAATACCTGAACATGTGGTTCATGTCTTTGTCAAGGAGCAGAGAAGTGGAGATCCTCATTCATGATCTGCAGTCTTAAAAGAGTTTGGATTACTCTTTCTTTATTCCCCCCCCCAGTCTCTATATATCAGCTAGTATCATCTTGAATCTTAATTGAACAAATGTTGTCTCAGAACTACATTTTTTCCACTGAACTAAACATTTTTTTCAGACCACATTTTCCCCCAAAAGCCTTGCTGTCAGGGTTATTTATTTATTGATAATAACATTTCTAAATCACTTTGCCTCAGAAAAATTTCAGAAAGTGTAAAACAAGTTAAAATGCACATGTAAAAGATTATGGTAAAAATGCATAATTTTTAGAAATTATGTGTTATGATGGAAAGCAAGCGCAGTGCTTAGAGATTCTGATTAAGAAACAAAGATACCAAGGGTATGGAGCAACAAACTAAAGGTTTTATCATAGGAGTTACATTTGAAGTTACTTGAGATGATAATCTAATCTAGCTTTATTTTAGGGAAGAGCTGAGAGAGAACAAGTGGGAAGAGAAGAGGTGGGAAAATATTTCTAAGAGTATCAGTTTACTTCACAGAGGTGTCAGGACAGGTAGAGTAAGAAGAAAGGACACATCGGGTCATTCACACTATCTAAACTTATTACTACTACGCTCTCTGAGGCATTCTTTACCTTTCAGTGCCAAGTGTTATTGCACTTCTAACAGTTAAGAATTTGATCCTCAGTCAGAAAATGCTTATCAAAAAGGGGAAAAAAACCCACCTTCTTTAGCAGATGTCCAACAGAATGATGTAGGTACACTCATAATTTCAGTTGCAAGGGATTCTATATGATGGGACCAAATGAACTAAAGCCTGACCCCTATTGATTTTCAAGTGGATCTCTGACCCATGTGGAACCAGTAGAAATAAGCTTCAAAAGTCCTTACAGGATAAGTGAAGAAATACAGTCTCAGTGCAACTTTTAGTAAATTTTTGATTGGAAGTAAATAGAAACAAATTGGGATGGGCATATCTGTCCGTTTTGCTTTCTATCAAGTTTAAAGTTTGTAAATTTTGCTGCATTCAGAATGAGAAAACATAATGTCACTACATGGGCATGCTATGTTCATCAGCAACTTACAACCATTTAATTTTGGTACTGTCAAAATAAAACATTATGGGGTTTTCTGTCCCCGTAATGGAGAGGTTACAGAATTAAAATGGGGAAGATATTGTATTTCCCTATGTGATACTCTATGCTTGTCTTAAGTAGAGGTTAGGGAAATTACTTTTTCTGATGACTTTTCTGGTGAGGAGTTGTAGCCACCCAAAATAACTTTTAAAAGAAGATTGTGCAAATGATGTTCAAAAAATTGCTGGGATTTCTTGAATTCCGGATGAGCTCCTCGGTGAAGAAGCAGTGGTGGGCATTCTGTCTTTCTAATTCTTGGCTCGCATGTGAAATTCAAAGCTGCAGGAAGCATCTTGGGTGTGGCCTAGATCCTCTTGTTAGTCTCAACCAGAGAAGACCCATTCAGTCAAAAGGATTTACCTATGTTTTCACTTATCATCTATTAATTGAATCAATGAAGCTTCTTTACTTAGGACTAACCAACAGCATTCAGGCCTGTATTTGTTACTACCTCAGATTTTCCAAAATGTGTGGTGGGGATTCTGGAACTCAGGTGCTTTCCTCTCTGTATTAGCAGCTTGCCAGCAGAGAGGGGATTTTTGGCTTGCTGTACTGCAGGCTTCATCCTGCAAGTATCCAGAGGAGGGGGCTGTTGTTAATAACTGAACAGAACTCTAACGATATGAGGGACCAGTAGTTCCTCCTGAGATCATAAAGCGGTTGTTAGTTCTCAATATGACTAACTTATTGTTTTGGCAAAGAGAAGCTGCTATTAGAATGTCCATCTGGACTGGTCTGGAAACTGTGACTGGTACAAAATGCAGCTGCTCTGCTTTTGTGAAATCCAAACTGTTGGAGCCTTTCCTAGCATGTATATTTTTCCTCTTTACTAACTTTAGTCATCTTGACCACATTCTGATGTTGCTTAGCCTCATCTGTCCCAATTTTCAGCTGTCAAATTTTGGATGATATGCCAATGTTGTCTAGGAAATTCTGGGACCTGTAGGAACAAAAAAGGAATTTCTCCAGCTCTGATTCCAAGTGATGTCACAGGTGCTGCTGAACTATTATGGTAGAAGGATTTAGAACAAAAATAGAATGATTAGTAGGAATCACTGAATATATTACAAAAAGAAATGCTTAGTATAGACGACATGAATTGAACTGTACAAGCTATTTCCTCTAAAGCTCATGAAAAAGTGCACTAACAGAAACAAGAGAACAATACACACAGGCATGTCAAGGTCATATAGGATTTACCTAGCTAGGACAAAATCAATAGCATTTTTGTAACTCATTATCCTGAGCCTAAAAGTCTGTTAAAAATCAACAACATCATCTTTAGCAAGACGCCTGAGAAAGCAGATTGACAGAAGAAATGAACTGCGAGAGAACCAAAGATATCTGATCTTTTTTCTAGTTTTATGGGAAGAAACAGGAAAAGAGAGAGAAAAGCACAGCCCATCCGCCCTCAAAATTATTATATGCTAGGGATCAAAGACAATATTAATGACTGTAATAGCAAAAACAGTTTCATTGATTGACACAATATAATTGGAAAAGCAAACTACAGTGATAATAATCTATACACAATTAACAAGTTACAAAAGGTAGAGATAAAACACTGAAATTACAAGGGCCAAATATACATGCAGCACATTGCTGAAAATCAGAACTTAGAAAAGTTTTTGTTTTTTTGTTGGGGAGGTACTGCAATGGCCATGCTGGCTGGGATATCATGAGAGCTGCAGTTCTTCTAACATACCACTGTAGTATCTAGATAGTTTTTGCAGTAGCAAGCCAGAACTGAGTTACTTTCTGTTTGTAATGGTCATAGCCATTATACCATACACACACACACACACACACACACACACGTATGTATGTATGTATGTATAGTGGGATGTGAAATGGTTGTCTGCTTGTTAACCACTAGCAGGATATGAGTGCTGACTCAATAGTACTGGGAGGAGGGAAGGTCACATGGGTGGTTGCGTTGTGATGCCTCCAGGAAAGATTGCTTCATAATGTGTGCTATGTATTTCTCAAAATTTCTAAGGTGCAATGTCTTAATTGGCCAATTGGGGAAACCAAAAAATATTTTCAATAACAAAGTAGCAGCATTAATGGTGATACATGAGTGACAAGTATCTCGGTGAATTACCATTCTAGTTTACAATACACAGGTTATCCCCCGTTGCATGATCGTGGGCATTTCAGTGTTACACTGTTCTAGTGCTATTATTCCACTTTGAACATCCTATGGAATCTTGGTGTTTGCAGTTTAGGGAGGAGCATTTAGAATTCTCAGTCAGAGAGCTCTTTGGCCTCAGTAAACTACAAATCCCAGAATTCCACAGAAGGATGAAACTGGAATAATAGCACTAGAACAGTGTCATGTAGAAATGGCCTGAGTAATATAGTAACTCTCTTTTTTAAAAAGAACAACCCAACTTCTTGTATCAGAGGCTTCACGTATTTGACTATGATAGGAACTGTGCTATTCTACACCAGTTGGGCAACACTACCCTGATAAATGTGCAACTGGCACCAACGACTGTAATCTTTTTGGCACCAATTCAAAGGAGTTTGTTTGTTTGCCCTAGCATTTTAATTGGCTGATTTGACCTTCCATTTATTGTACCTCCTGATTTTTCTTGCTTGTAGTAGAGGATTGTTGGGGGATATATGATATGATGTGACAGTTCTGGTCATACCTTTGCGTATAGCTTTGGTATTTGCACAGATAAACAGTGCTTAAACATATTTGTAATAAATAAAAAGATAATGAATGTCAAAAATATGAATCAGGCAAACCTGCTTTATGTGGCCATTAAAAAGATAAATGAGATCACTGTAAAGCACTCAAAAAATCCATATAAATAATATACTGGTTTGAAATTGTTTCCCAGTGTTCAAAAAATCATTTTTAATTTAAAAAGCTATATATAATTAGTGAGCACAAATCAGAGCTGAGCTGATGCAGTATATTTTATAATGTTCTCCAGTACTTTTCAAGCTGTGTAGATGACATTTTATTTCTCCAGCTTGTTCCTTTAAAAAAAAAATCTTTGTCAAAGATAAAAGATTTCAGTCTATGTATCAAATCTGTTTGTTGTATAAATTCCTCGATACAAGGTTAAATCACAATCTGGAAGTATTTTAGTCACAAGTTGCTCTTATCTCATCTATCTTCAGACAGTACATCAATTCAGAATTTCCTCTTTAGATTTTAAATTTACAGCTATCTTCTCCTTTCTTATTCAGACTTTTAAACTGTTCGCCAGTGTCAGTCTGCATACAAATTAGTCTGACTTCAGACACTTTAAATATTGAATCTTGTAAATATGCAAATCTATATCCTTGTCGCACATCTCTTTATTTGTAGTTTTGTTATGGCCTGTGGCTAAAGAAAATAAATCTGACTTGACCCGAATTATCACATTACAGAATATGAACTTTACATGTGGCTCTCAGAAATTACGGTGTAAGTGTTCCAGGCATTCCTGATCTTAAGATAGGATAGTCAAAATTTCCTGTATTTGGCACAGTAATGGAAGGTCACACACATCCAAGTATGAAATATCTCTTGCATGATAATGAACTCTTCTGTACCAATGCTTAATAGAAGAGGCAGGACACTTGTAGAATGACTGTTCCATCAAAGTAGAGCAGTGGCTCATAAAACACAAGAATGCACATTTAAGGGAATGAGGATGCTCAAAGAAGATTCATGAAGTTCCAACATCTCCATCAGTTTCTTGGTTACTTTAAGGGATGAAAACCTCATTGAGCATCTCTGGATTAAAGAATAGAGAGATTTTCTTTTTCTTTTCTCTTCTTTTCTGAACCAGAACTGGACAAACGGATTGGTCTATGTACATTCCAGGTCAGTTGGCACATATGCAAATATAAGTTGGTTCATTAATTTTTTTTGCACCTTTCAGCATTTTTTAAAAAACCTATATGGCAATTCACATTTATTTTCTTATGCAATTTTCCTTTGCAATTTTCAAATATGCAATTTGAACACAATTTCCTGAAACATATACATAATTTATATGAATCTTTTCCTAACATACACTTTTGGTATACATTATCTTATCAAATATATATTATTCTGTTTTTTAGGCAGTTTTTCCTAACAGTCGCATGGAGCTTTTGAACAGCAAATTGTGTTGAAAAGTTCAAATAAATGTGCATTCTGTAGGATAGCTGTGCTCCAATCCACTTTCACATCCAGAAAGTGAAAATTCAGTGAGATAGTTTTAAAATGTGAACCCAGCAAAGTTCTCTCCCACTCCTAGTTTGAGAATAGAGGTTATAGACATAGTAGGATAATAAAGAATGACTAGCACAGGTACTGGAATAAGTCTGATCTTGTATATGAACTCAGACCTCAAAGAGGATACTTTTTGGACACAGCTCCCAGAATCTCTTAGCCAGCAAGCTGGTGTCCTTTCTCCAAATCCTGATCAATTTTGACAGGCAGCCACACTAGTGATGTAAAGAATGTTCATAAAGTTCTCCAACCTTGGTAAGAACATTTGCCTTCAGACCTTTAAAAAAAGTCTGCCCACTGTTGTGAGAATTTCATCCTTTAGAAAGAGTAAAAAGATTTTGCTTCATTTTTGTGTACATGTTCAAAATCATTTTTGGTGCAAAAAAAAATTTATGAATAAAATGTACGAAATAGAATATTTACTTTACATTGGGACCAGAATCCTGTTGGTTAGTAACAAACCAGAGTAATTGAATCAGCTGTTGAAGGATGAGTTAACACATAAGTGAACTGTGTCTACTGTAGTAAGGACTAATATCAGGATCTAGCCCTGGAGTTTTGTGCCAAAAGAAGTTGTTGTTCTTTTTCAAAAGCAGAATTTTCACAGAAAAATCCCACAATACAAAAAAATGCACAAATCTGTCATAATTTTTTCCAGCACGTAGAAAATTCCCAGAATTATTTTGTTCTCATGTACAGCAACTAAGTGAAGTTTTACATCCCTAGCCCATACAGAGCATATTACTTTAGTCCAAAATGGAGATTACAGAGGCATGCACTTAATACTAAGAATTCACTTTAATGCACCTGCTGGCTCCTTTATAAGGGAAATGATGTGTATAGCTTTACTCAACTGATTACCTATCTCTCAGACTCTGCAGTGCCACAGTCGGTAAAGGCTAAATTAGGTTAAACAGAAGTCAGCAGTAAACATCTCATCTAACTAACATTACTGGTTGAGCTGAAAACCAAAGAATGTACTTAAGACTACAAAATGCACAATGCTAGCAAGAATATTTTAGACAGCATAAAGCTATATATTATGATGCTGACACTTTTCTTTCTAGCCCTCTACAGAGCAATTATACTAATAATCTTAGTGTCACAGAATGTCATAAAGATCTGACTTGGATTTTCTAATAGGCTTTTAAATGCTTTTGAGATGCTGGCCACTACCTAGGTGCAAGTACCATTAAGCATGTATGCACCATCTCTATCTTCAAAGTCATTAAAAGCAAAAGAAAAGAGTCTTTAATAACAGAAACAAAAAGAATGATGGATAATTGAATTGATATGCTTCCTGTTCTTTGAATATCTGAAAAGGTATAGCTGCCACCTAGAACATTCCATGTGGACCAGTGTCTTGCAGCCATTATATTCAAAGAGACAATATAACTGGTCTGACATAGGCTACAGAAAGTTGACATGTTCAATCTCCAAAAGGTAATAACATTATTGAAAATTTGGCTGCTAAATGTGTATACAGATAAGGTACCAGTAAAAAATAAACGAGAAAATCATTGGAGGGTGGGGGGGTGGATGAATGAATTTAAATTTTATAAATAGTAAAAATTGACAGAATGGAAATACTCATCCCAAGATGGGGCAGAAAATTCTTAGAATGTCAGAATAGTCTTCCTTCATTGTCATGAAGTAGAGTGGACAAACCTTCTGAAAGGGAAGATTTTACACTCTAACACATACACGTACACATGTGGGAGGCATGACTAACAAAGCTTCAGCTAAATACCCAAAATAGAAATTTAGCAAAGCAGTTATAGGGCAAACATAAAAGAACAGTGCCTTGTAGATAAAGAGGAGGTCATTCCTAGAGTTCCACAATAATTCCAAAATGGAGGAAGGGGACAACAATATTACATTCTATGCTAGGCACTGGAGAAAAGCCTTAATTCCATCCAAAGAAGAATGGATGGACAATGTAAAGTCAAAGGCCTCACGGCCGGTATCCATGGGTTGTTGTGGGTTTTTTGGGTTTTGAGGTCGTGTTCTATTAGTGTTTGCTCTAGCATCTTTTCCCAAGCTTTTTCCCAGTCCTCTAGATTGATGTTATAACCTAAATCAATTGCCCATTTGCCCATATATTCTTTAATTATTTCCTCCTCAAGACCAAGCCACAGCAGTTACTGATATAATCCTGACAACAAATGTTGGTTTCCTTTCTTTATCTCTTTTTCAAATTCCGTTGAGTTCGTTTCAATTCCTCCTTCTTTTAGATCTTTTTTTGAACCTCTCTTGTATTTGGAGGTAGGGAAACTATTTTATTATAATTCCTTCCTGTTGTAACAGCTAATGGCTTTTTAACTGGACCACACTCCCTAATAAATAAGTTAACTCTTTATAAGTAATCCAATCTGTGTCTCTTCTAAGGCCTTTGATCAAAAGAGCTTCAGTGTGCGATAGACTAGATGGGAGCTTCGGGCATAAATATTTTTATGTTTCACCCATATTCTTTATAGAGATCTTTGAATCACGTGATTGTGGAATCCTTTCTGAACATTAACTTTCTGATACCATAGATAAGAATACCATCCGAAATGCAATTTGTGGCCTTCCAAAGTTAGAAGCTTTGGACTGTCCAAAATAAGCCAAGCTTTAATCCATACTAAACAACTTGCTTCATAGTAAATTTTGGTGTTTGGTAGAGCAAATCCCCCTTTCTTTCTCAAATCTGTCATTGGTTTCATTTTTATTCTTGGATTTTTCCCTATGCACAAGAAGTTTACCAAGTTTCTTTTACATTCTTTGAACCATTTCTCAGGAACAGCAATTGGAATCATTTGGAATGAGAAGAGTAATTTTGGAAGGATGCTCATTTTGCTTAACAACATCCTTTCCATTAAAGATAGGTTCAACTTCTTCCACATTGTAATCTCCTGGTGAATCTGTTTCCAAATTGCCGTATAGTTATTATGGAACAACTGGTTAGTATTATTTGATATTAAGATTCCTAGGTATTTTACTTCATCTGCACACTTTATTCCGGATACTGCTTCCAAGGAGTCTTTTTCTTCCTTTCTCAAGTTTTTAGCAAGAATTTTGGTTTTCAATTCGTTAATTTTGAATCCTGCCAAATGACCAAATCTGTTTAATATTTCATTTAATTTAATCATCTGAGACAGAGGATCCTCCAAGAGGAGAACCACATCATCTGCAAATGCTTTGTATTGATAGCCTTCCTTACCAATCTTTACACCACGAATGCAGTCTTGCCTAATTTCCCTAAGTAGCACCTCTAAAACTAAGACAAACAACAGTGGGGAAAGAGGACAATCTTGTTGTGTGCCCTTCTCTATTGGAAAGATGTTAGATCTTTCAGTGTTAACAATCAGGTGAGCTTTCTGATCTGTATAAATAGCCTTGATCCAAGATATGAAGGCCTCATCAAACTTTATATTTTCCAAATTTTCAAAAAGGAAACCCCATCTGACATTATCAAATGCCTTCTCTGCATCTAAGAATATGAGAGCACCTTTTTTTTCAATATGGTAATTGAAATACTCCAGAAAGTTTAATGTATATCTTACATTGTGCTTGATCTGCCACCCCGGGAGTAAGCCAGTCTGATCATCTCCAATATATGTCAGAAGGATTTTCTTCAGTTATTGTGCCAGGATTGAGGCAAAGATTTTGTAATCCTCATTAAGAAGGGAAGTTAGTCTAAAGTTCTTGGATGTGGGATTCTCTGATCTAGTCTTTGGGATGAGTGTAATACTTGCTTCTTTCCATGCTGTTGGAAATACTCCACTGTCTTTAATCAAATTCATTAATTTTTGTAATGGTTTCATTAGTTGGTTCTTGAAGCAATTATAATATTTGGCAGTAAGCCCATCAGGGCCTGACAATTTGTTTATTTTTAATCTATCAATAGCCTCACTTATTTCTACTACCGATATTTGTTTAGTAGCTCTCAATGGTTTTGCTCTAATTGAAGTAATGTTTTGGTTTGGAAGTATTCCTCAATCTTTTTAACATCTTCTGGATTTTGGAGGCTGTATAAGTTTTGAAAGTAGTTATGCAGAATTTTTTGGATCTCTTTATTGTCAGACATTATCTGATCTCCCTTTCTGATGTGATTGATTATGTGCTTTTTCTTCTTGTTGTGAATTTCATATGCCAGCCACTGGAAAAGAAAAGAAACTGAAGTTCACTAAACAAAATCATTTGGAAAATGCAAACAAGCCAGGTCGGTGGCTGAACTGCCTTTTTGACACAAAGAAATGGTCTGGCCATAGGACTAGTCTGTTCTGATATAAGTGACAGGCCCAGAGTTCAGAGTTTATTATTACAGAACAAATGGCAACTATGAATTTCGCTCTCCACAACATTAATTCCATCACTCCAGTTTAGGGCTGGGGAAAAAGTGACCTATGAGGCCAAGACAGTTTTTTCATCCCCTAGAGTACTCTGTTTTTTAATTTTAATTTTTTTTTTTTTTCCAAAAATGCTTCCAAAATATTGCCACATTTTTTTCTTCTATTGAGCCATTTTAGGCACAGGAGAGGTCTTTTAAAAAGCGGGAAGTGAATTAGCGATTAACTTCTTTTTGACTTCCTGCATGTAAAGGTGCCTCTCCTGGATGTAAAATGACACATGAAGGACTGACATATATCAAAAATGTTTCCTCAGGTTTATGGGGAGCATTTTTGGCTATTTCAAAGGTTAAAAAATAGAAGCTGAAAGGTTTTGTGAGGGTGCAGCTCTCCAACACCCCTTGAGGCACACGGCCGCACACACACACACCAGTGTTACAGTTGCCTATCTCTGCTCTAATTCTTTCCATGCTGCATTTATAAATTGACTAATGTTGGTAAAATGATTTTTGAAAGAACTGTGACAAAATTCTATTCCATTTGAATCCCCAAGTTACACCCGTTCTCAACATGGAAGAATCTTATTAAGACTCAAAATCCTAGGCCTGAATACATGAATCTACTAGTTTTGAATTCTTCTACATTTATTTTTTTTAAATGAAGTTCCCCCCCCCTTTCCAAATATAAAGAAATCTGAGAAATTTTGGTGAACTTTTATAATAACCATTTTAAAAACTGAAATGAAATTCTCATCTAACCTAACTTAAAAATCTGTTATGAAGGTCTGTTTTAACAAACACTATAATGTTTTTCCTGATTGTGTTAAGGTTCTATTCGGGGAAGCTATAGATGAGGAGATATGAAGGTTGCCACTTTCACAAACTGTCTAACATGTCAGTGATGTGACTGGACATCACATCCTTGTCAATCCACCATAAAGACTGACTCTTAACAGTGCTAATGCTTAGGTCCTCAGCCCTTCCTGAACTGATTCTTGAATGTTGGGAAGCTCAGCTCTCAAGGGTTACTGATGCACCCAGTGCGTTACTTTGAAGCTCTCCATCCAACCAAGTCTTGGAAAAACAGCTTTTTTTTTTCTGGACTACAACTGTCTGAATTCTCCAGTCACTATGGTAATTGGTATACTGGTGAAGTATCTAGGAGAGATAGTCCAATAAACCAATTTTTCCATGCTTTGGATGTAACACTGTAAAAGAGTTCAAGTTCTCCTGACAGCCATGTGAATTTAGTATGCCACCATATTACACAGAGTTCAGACAAATATTTAATTTCCAAGCCATCCATTACAAGGATAGCAGAGAGGACCCAGTGTAAATTATTTGCAAATCTCCAAGGTTCTTCAGATGTCCTGTTGGCTAAACCATCTCATCAAAGAGTATCTGATGCATCAGTAACGCATGATCAGAATCATCTAAGCCAAGCCTTCTTAACTCTGGTTCCTAATATGAGCCATGGCTCTTGAGCCATTATTTGCCCTCTACCCTAAATGGTTGAGATTGGTCATTCTCTTGGACACCCTCAATGGCAGCCCCAGATGATAGGTATCCAGTTTAGTTCTTAGTGCCCATCCACTCAAGCTAACATGGCCAATGTTCAGTAACTATTACAGTTGTAGCCAAAAGCATCTGGACAGGACCAGGGTGGATGGGAGTTTTCTCATAAAAATATAACATTTGTCTGTCTTTAATTGAAATCTTTATATCAAAGTGATGTTATATAACACTGTATTTCATAAATTACAGAGGGTTTTCACTCTAACACATCAGGCTATGAATATTGCTTAACAATGATTAATCTCAAGTATTCAGCTATTCTTCATTCTGAGGGTGACAAATGGTTCAGCGGTATGGTTGATTCCCCCAAGTAAAATGAAGTTGAAACAGACAGATATATATATATATATATATATATAGATAGATATATATATATATATGCGCGCAGTCAGAAAAACAAACAAAGGACATGGAATAGCATCATCTTCTTAGAGAAGTAATCAAAGAAATGACAGCCAGTAAGAATAATACAAAGGGACAATGTCAAGAAAGGGGATAATGTTTCAAGGGCAATATGGAGGAAGTACATACATAATGATGGAGAAACTGACAAACATTTTTTAAAGCAATAAAAGAAGACACAAATAAAGTACTATAAAAGTAATTACATTCTCAATCCAAGAACAAAAAGGCTGGGGCAAATTCTGCTTTCAGTTACAAGTTGGCAAGAGTGAATCAATAAAGTATATTGAGTGTTTGTTACTGGAGGCAGATATTGGCCTGTTTTCAAACTGAAAGGATGGGTTTTGCCTCATCAGCCTATTATGCTCCCAGTTTCTACCTATTCCCTTTAGGAGAATATTTCAAGATAAGGATTCGATAATGCATACCCAAAGGAGGATTTTAATTAGTATCTAGCATACAGTTAGGGACATAAATTCTCTGCTATTGAGGACAAATAATTACAGTAATTTTCTCCTTGATATGGGAGAAAGTAAATATTCCTTTTCAGTATTCTTCCAGTATGAAAATATTCTGAAAATTTGGGGGAAGGGAGGACTTCTGCCCCCCCCCCCAAAAAAATGCTTTTGTTGGCAAAAACAGGTTTCCTTTGTGGAGAAATACACTTCCTGCAAGGAAAATGGGAGTTTGCATTGTGAAAAAAAAATTTTTGGCCATTTCCACCTTACACTGTTATAGTGCTATTATTCCACTTTCAGCATTCTGTGGAATTCTGGAGTTTGTAGTTTACTGAGGCCAAAGAGCAATCTGGCTGAGAATTCTAAAATACAACCCCCAGGATTCCACAGGATATAGGAACTGGAATAATAGCACTATAACTGCGTAGCTCGGAAATGGCCATGGTATTTTTCTCTGTAGAAAAAAAAAATGCATCCATTCAGGATGTTAGAATACTGGGGGAAGGGAGGAATTATGCAGAATTATTGCTGATCTATGATTCTTCTCAACAGGAATTCCTAAATGTTGAGAGACCTATTTTTCAATCTGGAGCGGACAATTATTAATATTCTTTCCAGCATGCACAATACATGGGTTTAACTGCCAATAGTCCATATGAAGGCTGAGCGCAGGCAAAGGTATGCACACAAACCCCATCCCCAATATCCCTGTCCCATCCAGTCAGTCACAGACCTTATTGTCTAGACTCGGGAGGCCTGAGGGAAACTTTTTCTTTTTCTTTTTTCCTTTTTTTTTTTCTTCAAATTAGTGATGGAAAGTAATTTTGTTGAACTCAGCAGTCTTGACCAAAGTGGTATTTTCCCTTTTTTGTGAGAATGTTTCTGATTTTTAGAAGGTGCTCACAAAACACTGCACATATTTTAAAATGCAAATTGTTAAAGTATGCATAATTGGAGGGGGGGAACATGCAGGAACACTTTTTAGTCTGTACAGGAAAGTTCTGTAAATTAGATAAATTACCCAAATAAATTTACAAATTAGGAAAAGCATGCATTCAAAATGGCATGAATTTCAGTGTGAGGAAAAAAGCACAAACTCTTGCAAATCAATCTAAAACTAGAACTGGAAGAAAATGCAGGTGAAATCTGAAGAAACTCAACAAAATGGAGAGTTTTCAGATCCCTAGGCTGAATGCAAGAAGATGTCATGTAGCCTTCATGCTAGCAAGCTGTGTGGCTGAACAGATCTAGCATTTCTAAGACTGCATTTCTAAGTATTTATTTCTTTTAAGAGAGATTATAGACCTATGTCCTCCATGCAAAAGGCAAAAGAACTGTTCAGAGCTGACTTAAATCAAGCATATCAGGATAGCATGTACATGAGTCACTGAAGGTCCGCTTTGATGAGGCATTTGCTGTTCTGTTTTAGTCTGTTTAGCTGCTAGTTTTATTTTCTTTATGATTTACTAGCGTATATATTTTATTTTCTCATAGGTAACACTTATTAGAAATACCTTAGGAATTAGATGCAGTCGAAATACACAGATTTGATATCCTGTGTCTGTAATTCCTCAAACTACCTTGTCCAGTATCTGTAACTTTTTCCCATAGTCCCCAATCCAATCTGCATTCAGAGTTGTTAATATACAGTAGTCAGCAGCAGTGGTAGTCAGTGGCTGGTGAGGGTGGCAATGGACAATGGCAGCGGCAGTCAGCGGCATTTTTTCTGTGGCGGCAGAGCTGCGAGCTTGTCACTTCAACAATCCCTTTTCAGAGCTAACAGTTGAATTCACTAGCATGAGCACATTGATTAGGGCCAGCCCTCGTCAGCCCAGCTGGGCCAGCACGGGGGTGGCGAAGGCTGTTCTCCAACCCTCCCTTGCTGCCCGCACACACTCCGGACCTCCCATGGCCCCCCAAGAACCAAGCTTCAGCTCCTTGCAAGCTGCTGCCTTACACAAGGGGCCAGGCCGGGCAGTCTCAAAAATCCTGGGCAGCTCTGGGTCTGCCAGGCAGCCATAGCAGGCCCACCAGGGCTGCTGCCGGAGCTACTGAGCAGGCACTGGAGCCTACTGGCAATGTGGCCCTCGTGCGTATTGCTTACTCATTCGAGATGCTGGCAGAGAGGATGGAATGCCTGGAATCCAGAGCAGAAGCCTAAGTGCAGGAAGATGCAGGTGTGGCTCCTCAGCAGTGAGCAGCAGGCAGCACTAGGGAGAGAAGAAGGGCACCTTCCTTGTCCAGGAGCAGCACCTCCAACTCTTCTGAGTCTGAGGTCAGTGCCCGCAAGTGAAACCGGAAGGCCAAGGGCAGAAGGGCAGGAACAAAAGGCGAAAGAGGCAGAGCAGAGAGGTGTCAGACAGCGAGGGAACTGTAGGTGAGTCTGGGAGTGACAGAGAGCAGGACAAGGACTACTGGTTAGCAGCTGCTCATATCCCTGGGCTCCTTGGGTGGGCCATGAGGAGGTGGAACAGGCGCCCATCTGGTTCCATCACTCCCAGCAACGCTTGGGTAGGCCAAGGGTGGGTGGGGGACCTCACGGTCCAGGCTGCATACGGTGACCATGAGGACACACCTGGCATTCCCTTAGGCAGAAAAACCAGGGAACACATCCTTGATGGCTTTTTCGTGGATGTTTTTTCCTTACTTAGACCAGTCGGGGAGGAGGGGCACATCCACAAATCTTCTCGCAAGTCAAGGAAGGAGGACAGAGCAGCCAATGTCAAACACACCTTCGATAATTGGTTGGCTGGCTATGCAGTGTTCATGGGAGTGGTGCAAGCAGCTTACCCCAACAAAGGGTGGCACCTCTCCAACCACCTGGAGAACGTGCTCCAAACTCGGGTCTTGGTGGGTGACTCAGTGACCATCGAGTACGATGCTGCCTTCCGCAACAGGGCTTCCCACAATGAGTATTCTCGCTGGGACCTTATAAATGATAAACTCTGGCTTGTGCTGGTGGGGCCGCATATTAAGGCCAGGCCTGACGAGCAGCGTGTCAGCGGCAGGTGGAGGTCAAGCAGATGCAGGGTGAGCGGCTGGGGTCGAAGGTTTATTGGCAGCCAGCAAACAGAGGGTTACAGCTCCCCCACAGATGAGCCCTAGCTCAATGTAAACAGTGCCGAACACAAGTCACACCTTGGTAGGCAAGTAGACTAACTTAGAAAACAAAGGAAGGTTGCTTCACCCGAACACAAAGGACGGTTGCTTCACCCAAACGCAAATAGAGTCCTCAGTTGGCAAGGAGGCTGGACACGGTCACTGGCGGGAGGGGCTGGGTCCAGACGCAGGCGGAGGAGAACGTGGAAGGCCGACAGTTGTTGCTCCGTGATTCTCCCCGCCCAGCACCCAACCTAAATAATCCCCTGGACCAGCAGTGACCAATCCGATGCAGGCCTACAGCTGAGGGCTCACAGCTGAGGGCTCACAGCTGAGGGCTCACAGCTGAGCTCACAGCTGGGAGCTCTCAGTCTGCTTCCGCTTCTCCATAAGCCGCCAGGACTGGCGGATCGCCTCTTTCCCTTGCCACCACTGCCGAAACATAGGAGGGGGGCGGCAGTCTCCTCAGAGTCCAAGCCGCGAGCGGGCAGAGTCCCCGGGCTGGGACCGGGGCCCGCCTCCCCCGGCGAACCTGCCAACGACTGGATCGCCGGGGCGAGCCCTGGGCTGCCCCCAGCGCCGCTAACGGGGCCGTTTGCGGCGGCCTCCGAGACGTCTGGACCTCCTTCTGCAGCGGCGGCGGCCTCCGCGGTGGCCGAGCCCTCCCCTGTGGTGGTGGCGGCCTCCGTGGTGGCTAGGCCTTCCCCCGCATCAGCAGCAGCCTCCACAGCATCCAGGCTCTCTGCCGAGCCCAGGTCCATGACACAGCGGCCCATTTGCTGGGCAGGAAAAAGGACACTCACAAGTTGGTCTGCTGGGAATTTAACCAGGGTAAGTGCCAGAGAGTCCACTGCAGTTTTGATCACTCCTGCGAATCTTGCCTTGGAGCCCACCCCAGACTCTCTTGCCTGCAGCTGGGTGCGGGACAGCAAGGTACCCAATCCAGGTGGGCCCCCACTTCTGCTGAGGGAAAGTGCTATGGTGGCAACAGCGATGCTGGTGTTGCGAGGCAATGACATTTCGCTGGCCCACACTCCTGTCTGCCTGTCAGCTCTCCTCCCCCTATTGGAGGCTTACCCAGACAGGCAGGCCGCCAACTTCATTCACAATGGATTTGCAGCAGGATTCCAAAGGTGGGTCCCCAGCTGCCATTCGAATCCGGGAATCTTAAGTCCGCTCTTGAGCTGCCTGGGCTGCTGGTGGACAAGATAAGCAAGGAACGCCAGGCAGGCAGGATGGCGGGCCCATTCTCAGAACCCCCCTTTCACAACCTTTCACCCCAGGTGAATTCCGCCTCATCTACCACCTGTCATATCCAAGGAGGGTATCTCTGAATGACACCATCCCTCATGATCTCTCATCTGTCCGCTATGCCTCCTTCGATCATGCGATCGGGTTGGTCAGGGCCTGTGGCCGAGGAGCCCTGATGTCCAAGTGCGACATTCAGTAGGCCTTCCGACTCCTCCCTGTTCACCCTGATGACCACTGCTTGCTCGGGTTCAAGTTCAATGGGTCCCGGTATTATGACAAAGCCACGCCAATGGGATGCTCTGTAAGTTGTGCAGCTTTTGAGACATTCAGTACTTTCATTGAGTGGGCTGTTAGGTTCAGGTCCGGGTCATCCTTCATCCCTAATTATTTGGATGATTTCCTCATGATAGATGGGGCCGGGACAGATGACTTCCACAGGCTGCTGTACCAGTTCCAGGCCCTTGCTCTGGAACTGGGCATCCCTCTAGTGCACAACAAGACGGAGGGCCCCTCCACATCCTTAGTTTACCTAGGGATATTAATAGACTATGCGCGAGGGTATCTTGTTTACCAGCAGACAAATTAAAAAATCTCAGGAGGTCCATTTGTTACTAGGCCTCCTTAATTTTGCTTGCAGGGTGGTCTCACCAGGTTGGGCCTTCTGTGCTCACCTGGCCAAGGTCACCACGGAGGTTCAGGGTCCTCACCATCACATCCACATCTCTCAGGGTATAAAAGATGAGTGTGCGGCTCTGCTTCCTGGATAGGTTCAATGGTAGCAATTCTTGTTTGGCAGGATGCTGTGATAGATGCTGCTGTGATTGAGGAGCAACTGATTGTGCATGGGGTCAAGCCAGGGAGTGAGCAAGTCAATCTGCAAACATCCCCTACACTGGAAGGTCAAACAGAGACAGAGTTGCCCCAGCCAGCTCATGATGGAGAGGGAACCAGCATATAGAGGAGTTGCAGCCAGCTGCACCCATCAGTCCTCTATCATGCAGAAGACTGAAACAGGCTGCTCAGAGGGAGGCTGCATGGACTAGGCTGAGGAAGCAATAGCAAGCAGCACCTGCTCACAGGAGCTATTTAAGTCTGCCGGCATGGCTGCTCCTTGCCTGCAGCAAATTATTAGCAAGCCCTCATGACCTTCGTGTCTCCTGTTCCCTGAAACCCTCCAGATGAATCTCTGCCTCCTGAACCTTTGGACTGGACCTTGACCTGGCTCAGCTTGTGTTTTCCTGGTGTTTGGTATATTTGGACTCTCCCTGAAGGTATTTCTGACCTCCCTCCTCCATTGCTGGCTGCAGCATGGCAGGGAGAGATTCCTGACAGATGCATTCATGCCCGGTGCAGACCTCCAGGTACATTCAGATGCAGTGGGTAGCCTGGAGTTCAGCGTGTACTTTCAGGGGCATTGGTGTATGGCCAGGTGGCCGCAACAATGGGAACAGAGTGGGATACTGCGGGACCTCTCATTCTTGGAGTTCTTTCCCATCCTGGTCTCAGTCGTGCTGTGGGCAGACTGGTTTCATGACAGGAGGGTCTGTTTCTGGTGCAACAACCAGGCTGTAGTGGCTGTCATCAACCGTCAGTCTTCCAAATCAAGCCGGGTCATGCACCTCGTCAGGCATTTTGTTCTGGAGTGCTGGTATGCTAACATCTCTTTCTTAGCTCATTTTGTACCAGGCTTGGCTAATGGAATTGCAGACTCTCTATCTCGATTCTAGTTGGACAGGTTTCACTTGCTGGCACCGGATGCGGACCCCTTGCCAACTGCATTCCCAGAGGACTGGGGCAGTTTGGAAGCACTCCATAATCCTAGGAGTGGCATCAGCGACCTTCAAGGCATACTCCAGGGCCGTGGGCAAGTTCCAGAAATTCCTCACTAGGTTGGGATTGCAGCAAGATTGGCCTGTCCCTCAGTCCCAGATACTCCACTTCTTAGTGCACCTGTGGGACGTGTGGTTTTCCCCCTGTTCCATGTCAGTCCACCTGGCAGGTATCGCCTCTTTCAGCAAGGTCAAGCACGTCCCGGAACCTTGCACTGGCTTCCTCATCAAGAAAGCAGTCGAAGTCTGGAGGCATCTGTGGCCAAGGGACAAGGACAGTAGGAGGCCAGTATCCTACAAGGTATTGAAAAAACTGGTCAGCCAACTCCAGGTCATATGCAGTTCCAGGTACAATGCCAGACTGTTCCGCACCGCATTTGTGGTGGCCTTCTTCGGAGCACTGTGGATCAGGGAGCTGGTTGCGGGTTCCTCTATGGATCCGTCTGGCAAGGGCCTTCATGTGGAGGACATATCCTTCATGGGTGGAGCAGCAGACATACAGTTGAGGAATTCTAAGTGTGACCAGCTGAGTAAGGGTGCCACTATCTGCCTCCACCCCCCGCCAGGTGAAGGCCTGTGCCCAGTCAGAATTCTTCACAGGTTCTTAAACAAGCAACCTCTGGGTCTGGGTCCCTTGCTCATGCACAGCAATGGGTCCCCACTTTTTTCCAGTTCGTGGCCATCATGCGAAAGGCACTGGGAAAGCTCGGGCTTCTGGCTGCTGTCTTCGGGATACACTCCTTTCACATTGGGGCTGCCACCATGGCAGCGGCATGTGGCTTGAATGCTGAGGACATAAAGAGAATTGGGAGGTTGAAATCCAGAGCATATGCTGGGTACATTCGCAGTGTACAGTAACATCTATAGCAAAACAGTGTAGTGCCATAGTTGAAATATCACAGTGGACCTCTAGTTCAAATTCAAATCCTGATCTAGTCGTGATATTCACTGATCATTGTATTCAGCCTCATACACTTTAGCCACATATACTTCACAGAGTTACTGTGAGGATAAAGTGACTATGCAGATGACTACAGAGAGATAGAGAGAAAATTAGAAGAAAGAGAGAATTAGAGAAAAAGAGAATCCCTTTCTTCTTGGGTTTTCCCCAACATGTACTCTAGATTTCTTTACATATTCACTCTCTTCATGCCATCAGCTTACAGCTTTTCTTCAATTCCGCTCTTGGTTAGGGAAGCACAGAATATTTTTTTAAAAAAAATCAGAACTGGTGAAAAATGCACTTTCCTAATGTTGAGAAACTGTGATGAGGAAATTCCTAGATGGGTGAGAATCTTCGCAGTTCAGAACCTATTTTGCATGAAAAATTATCAGTCTTTTTTGAACAGGGAATGATATTTTCTGCACACAAAATAACATTTATTCATAGAAAATGCAGTTTTCTATGCAGAAAAACTATTTTCAGCATAAAAATAATGTTCTTTCTGTAGAAAATACTGTTTTCTGCACATAAATGTTTTCTGTGCAGAAAAAGACAGCATTCTGCCCTCCAGTACCATGTGATTTGTTTTGTAAAGAATATATCCCAAGCAGCAAATACTCTTTGAAAATTGCACTTTTCAATAACTTTTTCACAGCAAAGGGAAAAATGATAAAATTATTATTTTTTGCTGGTGAGAACAAAATTTCAAAAGATTTACATCCCTGCTTCTTGCCTTTCTGTCTCTTTCACTTCTTTTGCTATCCCAAATCTGTCCACCTGTCCAGCAATACTCCCATTTTCTTTTGTCACTCTCTTTCCCTGTCACTCATTCCTGACCTTTGGTTCTCAGAGGGTCCCTCACATAAAGATATGTATCTGCCCTTTTCTTTATTTCAACTTTCCTTCAAAGCCTTTTGCCCTCTCCTTCAGATCTCAGAAACATTGGACCTTTTCACACTACACTGTTATAGTACTATTATTCCACTTTCAACATCTTTTGGTATTCTGGGGTTTGTAGTCGACTGAGGCCAAAGAGCTCTCTGGCTGAGAATTCTAAAGGCCCCTCCCTAAACTGCAAACCCAGGATTCCATAGGATGTTAAAAGTGGAATAATAGCACTATAACAGCGTAGTGCAGAAAGGCACATTGTCTTTACACCTTTGGGGGCTGTGTTGTCTGGGTGAATAGAAATTTTAGTTCTCAAAAAGTGTTCCCCCCCCTCTAAGTTCAGCAATTATTCTAACTCCCCCTCTCCCTTTATTCCTCTCTTCCCACTTCCTTCCCTACTCCACACTTTTGTGCTGAATTGCAGAAGCAGTTATAGGCAAAGATGATTGATGTGAAGTCTGCCTTTGAGCTAGATCAGATCAGTTGGACTCACAGGTGGCAATTACCAATGCTTGCAGATTTCAGCAGGACTGCAGTACTCTGCAAAGAAGTAAAGTTAACAGCTCTGTATATAGGCAAATCTTGCAAGCTGTCCTCCAGTATTTGGCACCTATATACTCTACATAAGCAAAATGATTCAATAGTCATGTGTGTGTGTTTTCACATGTACACATACATAGTGAGACCTTTACACCATCCCCTGTGCCCAGCTACTATTTCAGCAGGAATTCTGCAGACTGTTCCAAATGTGCAAGGCTTTGTAGAAGTGTTGTTAGAAACTTAAAATACAATGCCTGCTACCAAAAATCAGAGTTCCCTAGTGAGACTGTAGTTGAAAGTACTTCTGAATTTATGTGATGGAAGGATGAGAAACAGCAAGCAAAAGAATCCAGAACCCCACAAAAAGAGAGAGAGAGTTCATGAATGAGATGTGGGTGTAAGTACTGTAACATTTTCCAGATGCTATTCTCATGGCTATGAGATGGGTCTAAAGACAAATGTAAGCAAGGTCCCCAGGTTCAAACTCATGCAAGCAGCACTACAGGCTTTTCCAACTGTGTCTGGTTTCTGAAACCCAAATGCAACAGAAACCAGTCCAACAAACTCTTAGCTGCCCAGTTTATTTATCTCATAAATGCCTAACCAAGTACCCTATAGCAAATACATTTTTTTTACTTAGTTGACATCAATGGGACTTTATTGAAGTGATGCCTAATGTTTAACACTGATTTCAGAAGAGCCTAAGCAGACAACTGACAGGCAGAACAAACTGAAGTATGGGGTGAGGGGAAGGCAGAAGTCAAATGGTCAATGATGCATCAATTCCCTACCTCATCAGTCTGGCTTGTGCAAAAGAATGGTGTGGCCTTTTCATGCTTTGTTCTGAGTTATTTTCATTATTATTATGTTCTCACTAAAATCACTGTAGGGAGAGGAGGAATTCCAGTCTAGGATAGGTTCAGGGTCTGATCCAACAACATGTTGTAGAAGTGAAAGAAGGTTGTTCTATCCAGCCCCCCAGAACAACCCATATCAGGGCCAATGGTCAGTGCAAACACATCAGCGGCGTTCCAAACTTCTGCAGAGGTTTCTTAGGCTGTATTTGAAGTCTTCAGCATGAATTAGGACTGTGCTCCTTTTCTCAGTTGAAGCCTGAGCTTTTATGATATTTATATTGTTTTATGCTCAAGTTGATGCATATTGGCTTTGTTCTGTTACCATATTTTATATTTTATTGGTTAAATTGTATGGTATGCCATTTGGGTTGTCTAATATTGGGGGAAAGGAGCCATTATGGATGAAAAGAATATTTGAAGGTTTAAAAAAAAATGAGGAAGTGGCTTCTAAGGTATCCAAAAACCCCAATAAGAATATCACTCTAGATATATTAACTTTCGGTAGAAGAAAAATTTATTTTTCATTTTGGTTCTTATAAAATATGGAGTGGGGAGTGGGAAGAAGAGAAAATGCTGGATATTACCTTGGAGAAACAGTTTGAGTGTCACATATCATTTAAAAGAATAAAAAATGCCCCCCTTTTTTCCTTTTCTTTCCTCTTTAATTTCTAATTCTTATTCTGTATGTTTTATTCATGATGCTTTTGTTTTTATTTTTTTTAGTGTATTTGTAGACTTTTAGTGTTTCTGAAAATATTAATAAAAACATTACAAAAAAACCCAACATGGAGCCCCATTTTAAGCCCTATTTTGGGTTTTTGTTCCTGAGTCCTCAAATAGTCTTGATGTTTAGTCCAATTTACTGCCCCAGCCTAGACTGTCCCCAACACAACCATGTAGCAACTAGTGGAAAGGCAGTAGAAGCCAAGGAAAGAAGATGGTTGTGGGTTGTGTTATGATAGCCAGCATGCAAGGACAGCATCTACAATACATCATCATGAAACAGCAACCAGAACACAGGTGGTGAAGATGACTGTCCTCTCTCAGCTGCCCTCTTATAGCTTTGGGGGGTAGGACCTGACCCAGGAGTGTCAAAGGCTTCCACAATCTTTGCTCAGCTTCTCCCCACCCTCCTGATATCCTGCAAGGGGTAAGCAGATGAAAACTGAGCCAGGTTCATCAGAGGCTATAGCTGCCACAGTGGTCATTCAGCGCTCCCTGCCCTGCCTGCAGCCAGCGGCGGAGCTTCAAGTGCTGGGGAGGGGCTATGGCATGGGGGTGTGGCCATGGTGCATGGGGGTGTGGCCACAGTGCATGGGGGCGTGGTTTCAGCACACGGGGGCAGGCTCTGAGCCGGGATGCTCCCAAAACATTGCCGCCAGGGGCAAACTGCTCCCATTACCCTCCCATCCCTATATGACTGCCTGCAGCCACTACATGGCCACAGAGGGCAAGAAAGAACATGAGTGATGATGAGAGCCCCTGCCCACAGTGAAAACTCTTCAAAAAACTACACAGGAGAAGAATTGATTAAATCAGCTTCCCCAGGAAGCAAATAATTTTAAAAAAAGAATCAATCATAATAATGATAACATTTAAAACAATAAATAAATGGAACATGGCTGACTTAAACCAAACAACCAGTTTGACATTGGAGAAAAAGCTCCATTCTATCATCCACTTCAATATTTTCAACTTCTATTGTGGTATGCCACCTAAGGTAATCACCTCATAAAAACATTTCAATCTCTTTACAAATACGTCTTTGCTGCTGCAACAGCGATGGCACTTTTCTGACCTGCTCATTGGGACTCTGCAGAGTTCTTTTCAAAATAATTTCTACTTCTGTCCTTATGAAGTCCATGGTATCATCGGGGGGGGGGGACTTTAGAAAGGTGAAGAAAGAATATAGTAGAATATTATGAGGCAGATTTCCTTTGTTCAACACTTCAGATTTTTCCAAAAATAAATATTTGTGTATTCTATGGATTTCTTTTTCATTCATTCTCTCTCATTTTTCTCTATATATGAAATTCTGTTTTATTAAGTATATTAGACTGATTTATATTGTCCATCAAGAGTGGATAGAGATTTTCCTCCAGAGATTTTTGGATTGCAGCTCCCATCAGCTGTAGCCAACATAATCAATAGTGACTGGTGATAGGCACAGCTGTCAATCAACATCTGGAGGAGCAGTTGTTCTACATTCCTAGCTGACACTTAAGTAAGTATGAACTAAATGCAGTTGCTGCTCTGAGCTAAGGAAGATCCACTGAACCAATTACTGAATGATAAAGCAACCCTTACACAAATGCCAATGATTTAGTAGGTCTTCTGTAGGTGAATTTATTAACTATATTTAAGCCAGGGATGAGAATCATCTGGCCCTCCAAATGTGGTTGACAGAAACTACCAGATTTCCTTACCATTGGCTACGCTAGCTGGCACTACAAGTAATAAAAGTCCAACAACATCTGGAGGGCTGTTTGATTCTCATACAGTTTAGGCTTCTGCTTAGAATATTTAACCTTAATTCAAATTCTAATTTAGGATTTAAGATTTAGAAACTAGAATTATACTAGAAAATAGTATCTAAGGACTCTTATTTTTAGCTAAACAAAGAATAGGAATAGGATATGGTCCTAGTCATTTTTTTAAAGACTGAGCCCTTGTAAAGATAGAAAAGTTTGACTCTAACAATTATTACAAAAATTCAGTGAGATAACTTCTTTCCAACATACATTGTTAGATGGTACTCCTTGTTAAACTCTGTGCCTGTTAGGCAGCTGTCAAAATTATAGAATCCATCTCAGAAAAAAGTTGGGGGCTGTGTCAGAAGGAGAAGGAGAAAATGTTGAGATGATGAAGGAAAGGGGTAGAAAATCGTAGAGATTAAATAGGTATGGAAAAGAAGGGGTAAATCTATTTGCCCACAAGACCAAAAGATCAGGATGTTGTGCATTTCATATTTTAATAAGACTGACCTGATTTACACTTCCCAAACACAATTATTCAGTTATCTTTCAGGTTTTGAAATTTTCCAGATTTTGCGATACAGTTCTCACATCAGAAAAGTACCAGACTGCATGCAAATGTATACATCTTAGTCAAAATGTATATTTTTAGTAAAACATTATAAAATGTGAATTTCATGTTTTATTTAACTGTGAATTGATGTGGAAATGGGACAAAATAGTCTTATACAAATGAATGTGTGCAGAACTAACATGGATTAGTACCAGAGAGTGAATACCCTCTTATCTATATCCTTTCACTCTGTATTCACCTAGACCAGTGGTTCTCAACCTGTGGGTCCCCAGATGTTTGTGGACTTCAGCTCCCAGAAGCCCCAGCCACTATGGTCAATGCTCAGGGCTTCTGGGAGCTGAAGTCCATGAACATCTGGGGACCCACAGGTTGAGAACCACTGACCTAGACTAACTATTGACTTAGGAAAGAACTCCTATTTCCTTCTCAGTCCTTTTAAGTGCAATTCGTTGAAGCACCTGAATTACCATAGCAGATTACAAGCATTCAGAATAAAAGATGAGGTACTACAGGAGTACTCTGAAACTGTGAAAATGAAATCTAGAATTTAACTACACTGGGATAAACCATTGCTGAACATTCTGGTTGGGGATATTATATTACCTTAAACAATTGTCATGGCTTGAAGCTCAGCACTGGTCTATCAGAACCTCACAAGACTGCATCCCCCAAGACTTCTTGTTCAACAAGATAAATAGTTTACTTCATGTTTGAAAAAAAAAACAAACAGCCCTGGGGAATGGTACAGCATCTTAAGTTTCAACAATTCTAAAATTTAATTTAAAAATGGGGATGCCAGTGGGACCCTCAGGGCCTCAGATTTACCTTAGAATGCCATGTGCCCACCCTTGTCTGAAACACATCAATGTATCACTTTTTCTTCTGTTGGAGTATAGCAAGAAGAAAGTGGAACTTCAGCCCAAAGTCTGAGGCCCTTTTTGCACGGCATTTTCCATGCGAAAGGGCGCCTGGAGCATCGCACGATTGTGAGGAGCGATCTGCACCATGCACTCACAATTGCACGATGCTCCAGGGACTGGCAGGCACTGATAGCACACCTTTTCATTTTCGGCTCGAAGCCAAAAATGGTACACGATTGCGCATTGCTTCCGGGTCCCGTGCGCACTTACCTGGTGTGCGGAGCCTCTAGACCCATGCTGGTTGCGCTTCCTGCCCCAGCACAGCTTGGGAAACTTCCAGGCTGCACTGCAGAAGGAAGAGGCGGGGCTCCTGCACGAGCAGGCAGCTCGTGCGGAGCTGAAGCAGCAGGGATGTGAGAGCCTCTGGCCAGAGGCTGCTCGCATGATCCCCGCACCCCAGCACCAGGAAAAAGTAAGGTGCAGAAAGGGCCTGGGAGTGGAATACCGGCCTAGTCTAGTAATGACCAAGAGGTTTATCAGGAACTAGATTGACTTCTGTTGAGTGATTCACCAATGAATATGTTCACCCTGAACACCAGCAGTGGCTGGAAGAAGCTATTGTAAGTATTGAATCTCAATCATAACACAGCCTTCTAATTAGATGGGGGAATGGAAAGCTCAGTTGCAGTTTGGTACCTACTGTCATACTCCTGAGTTGCTGCAATTTTCTCTTGATATTCCATGAATAGACAGTAAGGAAGCTTTCTTAGTAGCTTGTTGTTGTGGTTGTGTGTCTTCAAGTTGTCCTTGACTTATGGTGACGCTGAGGCAAACCTATTACAGGGTTCCCTCTGGGGCTGAGTGTGTGTAATGCAGTGGGTCTCCATGGCTGAGCAGGAAACTGAACCCTAGTCTCCAGGGTCATAGTCCAATGCTCAAACCATTACAGCATATTGGCTCAGTAGGTATTTGCCCACTGTTGCCAGAGAGTGGTGTTGCCTATGCTTGAAGTCATCTCTGCTGCATGAGGGGATGACTGCATCAGGTGGGAGAAATGTTTTCGCTTCCCTTGCAGGTTATACTGGGGTGATGGTGGCTCACTGGAAGTGACATTATATCACTTCTTGTCCCTATTTCAGTTGAGATAAAGCAACTTCTTACATTTGCAGGCAAGTTTTTGTGTGTTCAGGCTGATTTTCAGCAGAAAAATTGCCTGAAACATACCTGCTGTCTGGTGCTTGACTTTCTGGATGTCTTGGGCCCTTTACTCACGGGGGGGCCGAAACGGGACCGCACACGCAGGGGCAGAGCTTACCCGCAAGCAGGTTGCTCCATCCCTGTGGAGAGCGTGGATCTGCCATTCTAAACGCCGCCGAATTTTGGCGGCGCCCGGCAGCGTTCAGTGGCGCTCAGCGGCACCCAAAATGGCGGCCGGTGGCTTCCGGCGGAACTCCGCCAATCAGGACAGCACGCCAGCCAGAAGCCTGCCCCCGGGCAGATCTGCAGGGACGCGCTACCGCGTCTCTGCAGTTCTTCACTGGGGGCTGCCACGGGGCAGCGGGGGTGAGTTTTATAAAAACCACTTGCAAAGGTGGTTTTTATAAAACTCGCAGTGCCACCCCCGCGGCTGCGCTAGAGCAGTTTGAGGTCTAGAGCCTCACTTTTTTTAACTGCTCTAGCGCACCCCGCTGTGAAGAAGACCTCCAAGAGAGGTCGCCCTAGCGTGGGCAATATGCCCGTGTGGAAATGGCCTTAGAGAAGTGCTAAGAGGTTTTGAGAATTATAAAAGTGGGGTTCTTAAAGGACTGAACATTCCTGACCCTTGCTTTATAGCAAGCAATGGAGGGGTTTTGAACTTAATAAATGTGCCAAAAAAAAAAAAGCTAGGTTTAGTGTGCAAGCATGATTATATAGAAAACACTACAAAAACCATAATGCCTTCCTAAGCAGACCTGGATTCCAACTCCCATTTGACTTCTCCTCAGGCCTGTTCTTTCCTTCAGCAATTCTGAAATATAGCAAGTCACAGACTAGAAGGCTGGGAAGGCGGAAGAATATAAAATGTTCTTGCTTCAATGTCAAGGAGGGGATGGTAGTCTATCACCCTTTCTACCACTGCTACAGTTCATATCAATCTAATTCTGATTTGCCCTCTCTCTGCCTAGCTGCAGAGAAGGCATCCTTCAGATTGTGCTGGGTAGATGTGCTTCAGTAGCTTTAAAAGGGTTACTTTCATCTGTTGCCACTCCACATGGCCAGTCTTCAATGGGAGATTATTTTATCCTCCATTACCTTCACAATGACCTTTGACAGAAGGATTGCTATTATGAAACCCCTAGTCAAAGCCAGAAATTTTCCTATCATTTTCAAAGTGCTGAACAATCTTCCCCACTCACACAGCTCTGTCCTCTGGTCCTGCAAGTTTATGTGACCTGGAGACTCTCTCAATCCATAATGACATTGCAGTCAAAATGAAAAAGTGCCTTTTCAATTTTGTTCCAAAAAAAAAAAAAGTCCCCTGAATTCAATTGAAATCACTTTGGTAAAAGATAATATGATGACCTAGCCATTTTACCCTGATTTTAGAGTTATTTTGTGAAGTAAATTTCTCTGATAAAAATTGTTCTTAACCATCACAATTGAGGCTGATAACCTGCCAGTTTAATAAATTGTAGAGTGACTTGTATTCTTCAGGAACATTCAGAAGGGTGATACCAGCTCTCTTGAAAAACATGCTCTGTGTTGGTTGAGTTAAAAAAGAAACAGGGCAAAGTGTAAGACAGCTCTGTGTTCTGTAGGTTCATACATAAGTCACCTCTTGCTTAGAATAAACCTTTTTTAAAAAAGAAAATTGCATCTTGGGATACAAATAACATTATTAAATGTTTAATGGATTTGACTAGTCCTGTGCTGAAATCTATCCTCAAATTCCTTAAATGTTTTCTCCTCCTAGGAAAGAAGCTGTTTTCCTACCTCATTCTTAGGGCACTTCAGAATTTCTTTTGGTTATGTTTTTAGCCTATTTATAGTTTGCCTTAGGGTCACCATAAGTTGCAAATAACTTGAAGGCACACAACAATAACAGATGCAAGGGGACCCATGAAATTCATGAGGTTGCCATTAAACTGACAGGTGACTTGAAGTCTCTGTCTCTCTCTCTCATACATACACACACGCACACACACAGCTCGAAATGCTATTTCTCTGGATTTTTTTTCTCCTTCAATTCTCTATCCCGAGAGCCAGCATAGTATAGTGGCTTAAGCATTAGACTACAAACTCTCAGCCCCAGAAAACCTGTGATAGGTTCATCTTAGGGTCACCATAACTTGGAAATGATTTGAGGGCACACACCAACAACGGTAAATGCAAGGGAGCCTATGAAATTCATGGGGTTGCCATTAAGCTGACACGTGACTTGAAGGCTCGCTCTATCCATCCATCCATCCATCCATCCATCCATCCATCTATCTATCTATCTATCTATCTATCTATCTATCTATCTATCTATTTCTATCGCTCCCTTTCTCACATATACACACATTCACACACAGCTTGAAGTGCTATTTCTCTGGATTTCTTTTCTCGTTCTATTCCGTATCTCAAGAGCCAGTATGATTTAAGTGGTTTAAGCACTAGCCTATGATCCTGCAGACCATGGTTTGATTCCTCACTCAAACATGGAAACCCAATGGATGACCTTGGGTGTGTCACAACACTCTCAACCCCAGAAAACCTCGTGATCGATTTGGCTTAGGAGCTCTGTACGTTGAAAATGAATGGAAGGAACACAGCAACAACAGTTCCATACATCTATCACTCTGCAGCATCCCTCGCCACCTACACCACACTTCCTCTTCTGAAAAAGCAGGGAAAGACAAAGGAGGCTAAAGGGAGGTGAATGTTCAGTGAAAAGAAAACCACTCATTACATAGGTCACATTGTAACTAAAGCAAATGCAAGGAGCCTGCACTGCTCCCACAAGAAGTTCAACAAAACTTCTTTTCCTGTCAGTATGTATTTCTTTTCCATGCATATGAATGAGAATGGACATAGAACTAAAAGTAAGTTTGACCCTGTACCATCTTTCAGTGAGCACACTGAAGATAAGGTGAGATATAAATGTAACCTACGTAAGGGATTGGCACTACAAAGTTATATCACTTTGAGACAAATCTAATTGTATGGAATTGTGAGATTTGTAATTTAATAAAGTACCTAGAGTTCTCTACAAGAGAGCTGTAATGCAGCAGTGGAAAATATGCAGCCCTCCAAATGTTGTTGTTGAACTGCAACTTCAAATAGGTCAAAGTAGCATAACTAATGGGGAGGCACACTTGGAGCTGCTGTTCAACAGTGTCTGGAGGGTCACACTACTTCCAACCCTGATGTCGTGCCTGCCTGTCATAGGATTCTAAGTATCTTACAAAACTACATTCTGTAGAGTGAGGCTATGACAGTTGAAGTAGCTATATAGTGTGAATGCATCTCAAGACAACAACATGAAGTTAGGTATCATCAAGGCAACATGAGGATTCCAGCCAGAGAGTAAAAATGAAAACCTCTGAAGTTGGCATATTAGAAAATTAACCTGAATAAATAGAAAGCTTGAAATAAGAATGTGTGCTGTCAGCGCTAAGAATCTAAATGACTGGTTGATGTGAAAAGATTTTTATTTTTTTTCCTCCATCCCATCTTTAAAATCTGGCCATTCTTTTCTCGTAATATTCTGTATCTGTGCAAAAGCCTCAACTGTGATGACAAGCAGCCTTTAAGAAAAAGAAAGGAGCTTTAATAGCTCACATATTAAGCAGACACAGGCTTGAATATTTAATGCATTTTGTACGCAGGCTAACTTTAAAAGACATTTTCTTTCCATCACTGGGCAATCGTTTATGGAGAAAAAGAAAGAGAAAGAAAGATGTGATAAATCCATTTATATTATGCGGTCTATAATGAAAAGGAGATGGGCTGTTAAGCATACTCCTCCCCTGCTAGCTCTCCACTCAAGAAGAAGGGCAGGAGCTCATCAGTAGAGCAATGTTTTGTGTGTCAAAAGGTCCCAGGTTCTCTTTCTGGGATCTCCAGTAAGGCTTGGAAAGAGCCTGCTGAGCTGCTGCCAGTCAGTATAAACAGTACTGAGCTAGGTGGACCAGTGATCTCATTCACTACAAGACAACTTTCTGTACTGCTAACATTCCAGCATTCCTAAGATTGCTTTTAGTCATGAAAGAAACAATTTGTTTGTTATACAGATTAGCATGCAGTGGGTATATTTCCCTTGTGTGTCATAGGACTTTGCGGATATCACCTGGCAGCACAGCTGAGACATAATTTACGAGCCCCATATACTCCTTGCTGTTCACAAGCAGCCATTCAAATGGGTGCCTGTCTGAGCATCAGAGCTTGGGAAAGTTAGTTTTTGGAGTACAGTCCTCAGATTCTCTTGGTCAAGAAGGGCACGGTCATGTTGATTGGAAAATTCTGGAGGCTGCCATACGAAAAAGTAACTTTCCTGAGCCCTCCTGAATATACATTTTCAGGCATATATGCACAACACTTAGAAGAATCATTTAAAACTTTTGACTAATGAGTACTCCATGGACCACATGGCTATGTTTCTTTTTTTATTCAAAATAAGTACACATGGATATATAGATACATATGCACTGGATAGAATTTCTGTTTTTAAAAATATCCATAGGAATTAATTAGAGAATGGTGATTTTCTTCCACCCCATCCCTCAACAGTGATAGACAAGAACAGTTGACAGAAACATTTGTAGCAATTTAAATATTACACTTAAATGCTGATTTTGAAATACAGAAGAATCAGTCACTCAAAGTGCTCCTCAAAAGGAATATCTTTTCATGCTCACAATATTTTCACTTGAACTGAACACACATTCTGTTGCTGAACATGAAGGTACGCCTGTGTTGTTCTGGGAGCAGGGAGAAAAGGTATGCAGTAATGACACCTCCCAGATGGAAAGCTTCAGGTACCTTAAGTTTTCTTCAGCCACAGCATCTACCCTGGACTTAGATATTGAAGATGTCATCTTCCAAATTGTCTCCTTCCTGCTCTTTATCCAGACTTAAACGATATATACAGCAACTTGTTAATTTTAGGCCCTTTCCGCACGAGGAAGTTAAAATGGGCCAAGGCGTCCTGGCACGGAGGTTGTCCGCACCTTGGATCGGACTAGGTCCAGCCTACTTACCTTAGTTCTGTACCTTAGTCCGATCCAAAACGCCCCGAAGTAGGCCCCAGTGCGCTAAGTGAAGACCGGAAGAACCCAGTCTTTCAATCTTCTGGAGCGCACCATTGCATTTCTGCTGACTTGTGCAGATGCACAGGCTCGCACCAATGCAAGCCTGTGATCAGTGGAGGGTGGGCTGCGGGTGTGGCCAGCCTCAACAGTTGGTCCGGATCCACGAAGAAACAGGAAGCCGCCATTTTCAGCCGGAGCAGTGCGGATCTAAAGACCTTGCACTGCTCCGATTCGCCCTGGACTAATGGAGGAGCCCTGCAGAAGGGCTTAAGGGAAAGTCCGCGTTACTTTGGACCCAGAAGAAGCAGTGAGTAACAGCACAGAGCGATTCACTCGCCTTGTGAGGAAAGGGCCTTAGTCTTCAACAAGGCCTTGATCCAGTGATTCTTAAAGGGAAAATTTTGCTGGTGTCTTGTTGATTCTACCAACATATTTAGCAAAACAGAAAGGCAACGAGGGAAAGGAGGAAAGGGGAAATGGAAAATAAAGGTGCAGGTGGAGGTGGTGATGGACAGCAAGATTGCAGTTCCATGCTATGTACCTGAAATGCCTAGCTTTTGGAGTTGGGAATCCATGGAACCAAGAACTATGGCAAGGCTAATTTAGACACACACCTTTTCTATGAAACATGCAAATACCCAAGTCAAATGTTACATAATTTCTTGGGTCCCTGGACCCCTACTCCCAACCAAGAGGTAAGTAACACAAAGCTGGCAGTCTTCTGCTTCTGTTGTACCTGCATTATGGCCCACCATTAAAATAAAGTAAGTCAAAACACTAGTAGTTGGTGCAATAAACTGCTACATACCATAGACTCCTTCACTAAGCAAGCACACATGCATGTGTGCACATCCACACGCACCAAGCTGAAATCCTTCATCCACTCAGGCAGAACATAATGTTCCATCTGCACAGTTGTGCCAGTTTGCCTGAAGAAGAAGACAAGACCTCTCACAAAACAGCACATGCCCCATGCCAATTTGGTGATTAGGGGAGAATGGAGGGGCACCGGAATAATGGCTGGCTGCAGTTTTGCAACTGGGCAGTGAGAAGAGATGTTACTTTCTCAGATCCGCACAGTGTGTGCCAGTACTCAGAGAGAAATCTCCATTCATTGTCCAGAAGCAAAAAAACAAAAACAAAAACAAAACAGCCAGGCGCTGCTTCTTTACCGCTTATTCCTTTCCATCTACTACATTGTTGGCAACTGGGTACTTTCTCACTGGAGATGCTGTTTGTTTTTTTCATGGAGGGTGTTATGAAGGAAGTAATGAAGGCCTGTTCCACCCCTCCATATAATGACATACACGTATATAAACAACTGTGTGTCACCAACAGGTTCCTGCCTAATCCTTTGTTTTCTGTAAGAATGGTGACAGGGTTAGTTAATGCACAATATGAATAAATAAATGAAGGCCACATCCTGTCTTTGCAACAAGCAGGAAATCTTTAAAAGGGTGGGGAGATTATGAGAACAATCTTATAGGAATCTGCTGAACATGGGGAAGAAACTTCAGAGAACTCAGATGTAAAAAAATAACAGTGACCTAATACGAGTTTATATGGGAAAAGGAACAAATCTGTAGTATGAGCGTTTGAGGGTACATTAAACATACATTGTTATGTGAATTCACCAATTGGTTGCAGGCTGGATTCCCCATATTTTTAAAATCTTAATCTGCCAGAACTAAACTGCGCAGGTAGGTCAAATGACCAGTGAGGAATGATGTCAACAATAAGATGTTTTCTACCATGCTTTTTGCAGGCAATTACACTTGTGCAATGGGTTCACATAACTACTGAAGAAAAAGGGACAGAACTCTCCTCCCCACATCCCCTTGCTGGGTGAGGTACCTGTTGGAAAACAACCAACCAGGGCAAATTTACATTTTGACATTGTGCATGAATTTACAAGCAGATCTCTATTTATATAAACGCCTGCTATCAAATCATATATGCTAAGATGGTTGCCAGTCACAACCTATCAGTAGCTCTGTCAGATGCTCTAACATCAAACCTATCTGCCTGCACACAATCAGAGCATTCTGTATACAGGAATAACCCTGTATATTTTGCTTGCTATGTTCCTCGGATAACTTCCAACAGTTTCTATTTGATTTTGCATCAGCTTTTACACAAAGGTATTATGTGTCTCTTAGGTGTCAGAATATTGTTGTGGCAACACGGTGCACAAAATTACCCCAGTCCATAAGGATTGCACAGTTCAGCAAGGGCAAAAGGTCTATATGCTTATTCATTTGCATGTAGTGTATTGTCCTCCTCTCTCCAATGAAATAAGTCAGGCAACTGGAATAATCAAGGGAAACAATAAACCCATTAAGTATGTGTCTCAAAGCAGGACCTTGGAACTGAACGCTTAAGTTTAAAAACCATGCTATAACTTGGCTGCTCATTCCCAGCAGCAGAAGTTCATTGTCATCACAAAGCCATCATTTTTAATTAATATAGTTAAATAAAGGCATAGGAAGAAAGATAAGGCCATGGGAAATTTTCATGTAAAATTATTCAAGTGACAAATGAATGGTTTGTTTTGTTTTGCTTTTTAAAGCAAATAAGGAACATGAGATATTTTCTTCCTGTGGTTCATACTCTTTGTTGCTGTCAGGTTAAGAAAAAACTCTCTCTCTCTCTCTCTCTCTATATATATATATATATCTCACTTGGCAAAAAGGATGTAAAAGGTAACCAGAAAATTAGAGTTTACAGAGGACTCATTTGAAAGAACATATGATAACAGCTGCAGGTTTTCAGGAGACACTCAATTTATTTAGTAGATTTGTTGTTCAGGAAGACTGAATAATTTACAAGATTAACAGGTCATTTGTAACCATGGAAATTGAGTTTCCTCCATGCCTAATAAACTCATTTCCACATCAGGCAAAGCAACAGTTGTTTGTTTATTTGCTTGTTAAATGTTATTTCTGATTGCCTTCATTTCCTCAGCTAAATTGGCACACAAAAGCAGGAACGGCAAGGGAGAGAGAAAAAGAGGCACCATGACATGGCACTATATTTCTTAATCAGTCAATGTGATTAAATCTTTTGTGATACATTTGTGTTCTGCTAAAGTCTCCACTCTTTTTGTGTGGAAGATCAAGTGGTGATTTCCTGCCCAGCAGCACAACATGCTCTGTACCAGCCAAAACAAATATGATATGTAAACAAATCAGTCCGTGTTTCAATTTTTACTTAAACTCAATCACACGGAGGATCTTTTTTTTTTATTGGAACAGCAGTGTTGGGCTGGTCACCTAACTTTTATGCTCCAGACCATTTGTCCAATTAAAATGTCCCCTAGCCCACTAGCGACTGCTGGCTTCCATGTCAGTCAGGTGGAAAATCTTCTCCAGCTTTTAGTTTTAACTTTTAAAAAGCCATCAAAGTTGCTGAACCTGTTTTGGGGTGATAGCTCAGTGCTTCATTGGATACTTCCATTGAAGCTGAGAATGTATTCACCACCCACCCTCATGGAAGCCACCACCACAAGGAATACAAATACCTTAAACATATCTTCGCATCCCCATAGTAGAGCAAACAACAGTTTTAGAGATTATTTGGAATTAGGACACTGTAACTACAGTACAGCTGCTTGATACGGGAAGAGACCTGATCACAGGTCTATCATGGGGCCATAGTTCAATGTAGACAGAAGATGCCTTTTATATACTCAAGGCCCCATATTCAGTCCCTTGAATCTCCAGATAGGATGAGGAAAGTCTCCTGTCTGAGACACCAAACAGATATCAGCCCTTGTAGACAGTGTGGAGATTACTGAGCTCTTAGATAGACCAATGACCTGAGGAGGCAGGTTCACATAGGTCACTGGGGTCTTCTAAAAATCAGCTAAGTTGGAGAAATGTTTATGAAGCCCATCTCTTTCTTTCTTTCTTTCTTTCTTTCTTTCTTTCTTTCTTTCTTTCTTTCTTTCTTTCTTTCTTTTTTTTTTGTGTGTGCATGCAGTCTTCCTATTGCCACCTTTTTCAGAGTACAGAAAAATGTTGGCTATATACAGCAGGAACTACTAAAATCTTGTGTTACTTTTTTATTTATCTTGAAAGTCAAAAAAAGAAATACTGAAGGGCAACAGTCAGTACAAGTAACTCATACAAATCTTGTTACTCCCAAGGCATAAACTGGATGATTTCTCACATTACCAGAAGCAGCAAAGTGAAGATGTGTGAGTATACTCAAGAGTTCTGCTTTTCGTTACATTATACGATGTGTGAAAAGAGAATTTATGAAGTTCCACTCGGAGTACACACAAATCCTTGAGGGAAAAATTCATTTAAACAGTATCTCTACCCATGGGTTCATTACTTTCTCAACAAGTCTCTTCTTTCATAAAAAAAAACCAAATAAAACATAATTTTGTACATTTTGAATGATTGATACTTCTTTTGGTGGTGGGGAAATGGAACATTTTCTAACCCTTATATTAAAATTCTCTGTTCATTTGCTCACATTCAGTTCAAATATATACTAAACAATCTACATCTTTTTATCATATCCCAAAAACTATATAGGATTTTACCTTGTCTCACAGCTGCTGTCAACACAGAGCCAACACCAGTTAATAGCACTTTTGTGTTACTAGAAATGGCTAACAGCCAGGGTCTTGGAAATAAATTATACCATAGAAATATTTTTTTAAAAAACAAATCTGGCACTCAAATTTGAAATAAAAAGAGTGCTTGAATTTAGTTCAGCTGGGTACTTCATAAATGATGGTCTTGAGCAGTGGTTCTCAACCTGTGGGTCCCCAGATGTTTGTGAACTTCAGCTCCCAGAAGCCCTGAGCATTGACCATAGTGGCTGGGGCTTCTGGGAGCTGAAGTTCACAAACATCTGGGGACCCACAGGTTGAGAACCACTGGTCTTGAGAATGGGAGACAGTCATCCTGATCAAAGACTGGAAAAAATGTCTTTCTGTATTAGAGCTCCCAGAATCCACAACCATTACACCCAGTTGCCATGCTGCCTGGGAGACTATGGAAGCTGTAGTTTTGTTTTGTTTTGTTTTTTTAAAAAATACAACTTTACTAAGCTTTGATCCTTGTTCACAGCTAAAATAACCAATACTTAATCCCTACAAAGTCAGTAAGGGCACAGTGATATGTATGCTTACTTAGCAGTAGGACACACTATGTTCAGTGGGAGTTAATCCCAAGTAAGTGAGCACAGGACTACTGAGTAGACCCTATAGGACTACATTGTAAAATGCACTTCAAGCTTCTTGTTTGTATGATTATCATGATAATTTTGGCCTGAATGTTATAGTGAGTTCCCACTATAAAAGACCCATCAGAACGGTGAGATTTCCTTGTACACTGAGCCAATAGGTCGATTCTAGCTGGAATTAACCAATGGGATTCAAGATTATACATCCAGCTTCTAATCAAAGGGAGAAAAGGAAAGGAAGACATTTTGAGAGGTTTAGGACAGGTTAATGCATTGGTACAAAGCATTTTTTGTGACATGGAATGAATACTTGGACCCTTCCTGACAGGGAAATGGATTCTCTTGAGAGCAGTTCTGCCATGCCACCACAGACAGGGGCAAAAATTAAGGTTTAAGAAGATTCTTTTTACTGCCACTACCAATGATAAACCCCCCTGAAACTTTGAGAGGGCAAAAATTGACTCCCTTCCATTGAATACAAGTGCCATCCCATTTTTGCTCCCTAAGAAATGGGTAGTGAAGCCCTAGTGGAGATTTTTCATTGCAGCTGCTGATCATAACTCTGATTCTCTCTTACTGACATTTTTAGTGAAAACTTCATGTTCTGAGACATCCATCAAAGATAAGAGCATTTTCTCTCTACCACCACTTTTTTTTATAGGATGTGAAGAGATTCTTGATCCCCATATCAAGCTCTGACATGCAAGTGGCTCACTACATGGAACCACCAACCATTAGAAGCCATTTCACAGCAGCCTCCATGGGAAATCTATTTCATGTGCAACCAGGCTGGCATCTGTGAAGACTGATCTAGGTTTGAGCTTTCTAACTTCAGTGCAGGAACTGGATTAAATAAATCCTGTGACTTCTTCTACCTCTGCAAAGAGATGACATAGCAATGAAAGACTGTCAGTTGAAAGGTAGCTTTCAGACTGCTGAATACTTACACATAGTAATAGTCATTTAAAGGTTACAAGGTCATCTGTACACAGTCCTGTGATAGTTTCTTCACTTTACCACTAAGGGCTTTATCACACAAGGCAAGTAAATCATACTTACATCAGGATCATAGCATCTTTGGCTGGGACTTATTACCTTGTTCATTTTCTATTGTTCTCCTGGTGGGAGATTGTTTGGAGAATGTTTCTTTTATAAAGGAGGTCATTAATGAATTACTCTATTAATGACCCCCATTGTAAAAGAAATACTTTCCAAATGGTCCCAAATGGGAGAAAAACAGAAGACAAGGTAATGTGATAAGTTACAGCCCAAGAATCTATTGTCCTGCTTTAAGTGTGACTTACATGATACTTTTTATCCATAGCAGAATTCTGGGCAAAAGTGTTTGGCTTGATATCCAGATCCAAATCTGTGCCACAGCTTACTGATGAGTTAAATTTTACCCATTACAGCAGAGTTTGGGAATGCTGGCTGGGAAATCCTGGGAGTTGTACTCTTAAGGTCTGATCTGAGGTTCTAGTTAGGAATTTTATGACTGAACAGAGAATGTAAATGTCTGCAGGAGGCCCAGGGCCATTTACACCTGCCCTTATCCAAAGGTCCCATGTGTACTAGCTCTGGTCTCTCAGTCTTGTGTGAGTGGAAGGCACAAATGGGGCTTCCACAGGCATTTTGGTGGCATTCAGTTTTTACTTATGAGCAGCTGGCTGCCTACAGAAGTACCCTTCAAAGCTTCTTTTTCACCACTGAAGGAGTGAAGATTGATCAGGCATAAAATGTAGATGCTTGCACCTTTGTACAAATAGTTGCATTCATATTGTCTGAACAGGAGAAACAGAACTTGCCTTTCTGAGCCTCTTGAAAAGAAGATTTGTTACTTTGACTTCTGGAGGTCCCTTGGGGGACACCTGGATTTGCTCCAAAAATACAAAGGTTGGGGAAATCAGCAGAGCACTGCTTAGCAAAATGAAGAGCAAGACAATGCAGTGAGATCTTTAACCCTATGTCTACAGAGTCAGACAGCACGAGAGAGATAAGGCAAGTGTCCAATTAAAAGTATTTTACATAGCGAAATTGGCAGAATTTCCACACACCCACACACAAAGCAGTCACTCACACAAGCACACAAGGATTACTGAGTCTGAAAGACTTAAGAGCAGGAAAAGCTAAGGGAAAGAAAGTGGTTACACTGCACCTGACCTTGAAGACTGCAGTTTGGGAAGAAGCAAGCGAAGATAGATCAGCAGAAAAAGAAAAAGACTGAAGGGAACCTCAAACTAGCAGCATGACAGATGCTAGTCAAATGTGGGAGTTCTCCAAAGAGAGCCCCAAAAGGGGACTGAGTTATAGTGCAAAGTATGCCTGGGGGGCAGACCCTTTTCCTGGGAAAGACAGAAGCTGAGTTATGCAGATGAACCTTATCTTTGTAGTTCCCATGATTGCAATCACTAACCTCATCCGGGAGACACTTAGTCTCTCCAGGTGTCAAAGTTGCAGCCAGCCTATTTGATGTGTGCATACGTGTCTTCCAAGGTTTTCCTCTTGGATACATGACTGAGGAATATTTAGTCTGACCTGTGTCAGGGGGTTTCAGTGATTAGACCCAGATGTCTACATTTCCTTCCCGTGAACCTCTGGCTCAATAAATATAGATAATAAATACTTCTCTTCCCTGAGATAGGGTCTGTCAGGAGATAATAAATATCTCACTCCCGCTGTCGGCAGATAGTGAATATTTCCCTTCCGCTATTAGCATAGGTTACAGATTGAAATCAATCTAGCATCCTCTACGTCTTTTGGACTACAGCTCCTGTAAGCCTCAACCAGCTTGGCTCATGGTTAAGGATTAGTTCAGAATATCTAGAGGAAACCATATTGCGTATTCCAACATATATTTTGCATTTTGTATCTAATAATATTGAAGCCTAGTTGGTGCTACATGGACAAGCTCACATACACCTAGCCCCCATCACACCTTCTTCTTTCTTTCTTTTCCTACTATAATTACTGCTATTATTGTACTGTGTGAATGTAGCCAAAGTATGATTCACCTATTCCCTGGAAATCAGGATGATAAACAAAGGATTAATCCTGCTTTATGGGACAGCTATAGCTTATTATTTTCCATTTCCAATCAATTTGCCACAAACTAGGAAGTAAAGAATCATTTATTGGGAAGAAAGAGATGGATAGATGATGAAGAAAAGAGTATTGAAGTACAAAGTTTGTTCCCACTCCACCAAACTATGTGTCAGTATATGTGAATCACCCCATCATCTTGCCATGCTCGAAATATCTTCTGTACCTTGGAAGACTTCAATAGGGTATAATCAGGAAATGGAAATGTGGCAAATAAGGACCTATGAAAACCTAAAATTGGAAGACATGCTATTTACTTTAATTTTGCAAAACTCTGAGCTGGTTTTGCTGTTTCTTTTCTAACCATAATAGATAGGGAATGCTAGTTGCAGGATGGAAAGAAGCCAATTTTTCTTAAGAATGTGTGGCCTCATTACAGAACAATTCACTAGTACTAAACATGAGACTTAAACAGTGAGTAGGAATTTTAATAAGGAAGAGGAATAAACAGTTTTCTGTCTGGCCTTAGGCTAAACAGGGCTGAAATAAAACCCAGTAAAATGCCACAGTGTCAAAGGACCAAAGCAGTGACTAATTGGAGCATCAATTATGTCCCAAACTGCTAAACCCAACCACTTTGACTTCCTCCCTTGCACCATAATAAAACCAAACCAACCACATAGCCCATAATTGTTATGTAACAGCCTTGTTCAAAACATTTCAGGAAGAAGTTTATATATATTAGCAATCAAGTCTCCTCTTGCTTTGGTATGTACATTTTCTGTCTCCAAGGACAGAACAGTTCCCATAGTTTACTTCCTCCTACAAGGGATTACCTCAGGCAGTATTTATGATCAGTAGCATCACAATTGCTTTTTCAGCAACGTAAGCCATCATTTTCTTAATAGCTGAGATTTGTTTTCTGCACCCTGACCTCATTTGCTGAGTTCAGCAAATACTTAAGTTAGATCTATGAGCTTTTGCAAAACCCTGTGACTAGACTAGCTTCAATCATGCAGTAGCAACAGTTCCTAATAGTCTGATCTTTATGCGTACTAACTGCAGAATAAATCCCAGTGGACTGGTATACAAATACTGCTTTTTCACCTACTTTATGTTTTCCAAAGTTTATATATTTCAGTATATGGATAATGTAACTGAGTATGCCAGAAGCTTCATTTTGCTATTCAGCTAGGCCATAAAACAAGTCATGACTGCCTTGGTTATGGTTGCTAGGCAGGCTTCAAGCTGAGCTTGAAAATGACTAAGGGAGACACTACCTTTTATTTGGATTAGTCACATGGTGAACAAAGGTGATTGGCAGATGTTTTAAGAGGTATGGAGATTGGGGGGAGATGTCTTGGAGGTCAGTGAGATACAGTTGGCTGCCAGTCAAATTACTTAGGAAGCAGAAAGCCTTTGAATCAAAAAGTCCAACTGGGGGAAAAATATGAATCCCATTGCTGGTTCCTGAGTGGCCAGAAAGTAATGTTGTGGGACTGTAGCAAAGCTTTGGTCAGACAGTGGAACACAGAGCCAAAGGGGCTTTAGCAACTAGTAAGTTCCCAAAAGAGAAGCTTCCCAGAAGCAAGAGGCAACTGGAAGGGCTGAAGACAGAGGAAGACTCTTGTACAACATCTATTCCTGTCTGTGAGGGTCTGATTAGAGTAGAGTTAAGGGGAATCTAATCTGAAGGAAAATTTATTCAGAATTTATTTCACTAGTAAATATTCTCTTATTAGGAACAGTCATCAAAGATATATAAGTATATTTAAGTAATTTCATCTCATTATTTAAAGAGTTATAGTTTATTTTCCGTGGAGGGGAAATGCCTGTGTGTGTGTGTGTGCATATTCTAGTTTGTTTCATGTTGTTTCTACTGACAGTGATAATACCATGTCTATGCTACTGGAACCACACTAGTCTTTTTTTTTTAAGGTACGGGAAGTTGAATGATGGTGATAGCAGTTAAGTTGAAACATCTTTGTAACAGCAAATTCCACAGACCCATCTTCAGAAAGTTGTTATAAAGGAAATATGGACAGGATAATTATTAGTGTTCCTCCAAAGCACCCAACAGAATTTCCTTCCAATAGGTGTGCGATCTAGTAAGCTGATATTGTTAAAGGTGGCATTCTTGAGCCTATTTAGTTCAATAATTTTAAACACTGTCAATAGGTCTGGGCCATAAGATCACATTGGACTGACAAGCCAAGAAATTTCCCTTTTCCATCAAAACATCACTTCACCTAAAGTAAGCCATTTTTTTCCAGTCTCAGTCCTATAATGGCAATCATCATCATCATCATCATCATCATCATCATCATCATCATCATCTTCCTCCTTAGACTGTTTTAAGAATTGCAGAAATAATATAGAATGCTTTGCAAATGTTATTTAGTAGGGATGGAAAAAAAATATTTCCCAGCCAAAAACAAAGTGGTTTTTTTTCCCCATTTTGCACAAAAATGGCACTGAATAATTTTCTGAAATACTTTGGGATCCTGGTGTATCATTTAGCACAGAAATATTTGTTATTCTCTCATAATAGGGAGAAAATTGGGGAAATTATTCACTCTCACATAAGGTGATAAAATAGTGTAACATTTACATACTTGCTATTTTCCTTACCATCAGGAACCCAGCAGTGGTAGAGTAGCTATGACAGTGGAACTTTCTGCTGTTGGTCAAGAGAGGACCTTTTTCTGAGGATGAGGAAGTCTGCCCTCCAGTTGCCAATGCAAAGACTATAGTATTGCACCCAAAGGATTTTTATTAATATTTTATTAGTCTTGCCACAACAAATTCTAAGATGCTTTGCATAAAAAAAATTATGCTTGTACATTTCTTAAAATGAACATTAACAAGCAGACACTGATATTCAATAAAGTCTTTGCAAACTTTAAAAAAAGAAAAAGCACCTTTTCTAGTATTCAATGTACATATTTTGCAATTTTTTTTCTTCTTCTGATAGTAAAACACAGTAATAGCAACCATATTTTAATCTCCCCCAGAGCCCATGAAGATTGTGTAGAAGGCGGGGAGGAATCGTGAACACAGAGTAAACAATAAAAATTAAGTTGATATCATGGCTCTTCCTGCCTTGCAAGGATTAATCACTCAGTGCAACAGAGCTTTAATTAGTTAATTTTTTGAAGCCACAGCGGTGAATTTTATATAAAACCTTCTGAAGTTGTTCTTTTTGTACCTGGATGATTGTACTGCTCACATTGAACATTAGCTAAGTAATTTTATTTATTTATTTATTTTTTGTCTAGAAACATATGGCTTTTTCCTCTTTTAACCATTGCATATCTATATACCTACAAACTAAGAATGTAAGTTTTATCTTATATAATAAGACAGAAGCAAAAAAAAAAAAAATGCTGAGAAAATGCACCTTGACTGGGGCATGAAGGACTAAAATACAACTGAAATCACCACTTTCCTGAGCTCAGCTTTTTCCACCACTATCTATCTTGTGGCAGTGTGATCCCAGTGACTGGCATCTGCCAGTGCCCCTCTTAAAGTTTCCTGAACTTTGATGATGCTCTCTAATTCTAGGGGATTTCTGAGGGGCTTCATCTGCAAAAAACACCATCAGTATGACTGGTAGATTTGTCCTGCCACGCCCCTCCATCAGTAAAATAGCATCCTGCCATCTGGGATACCTTGAGATTGAGAAAGCTAAATGGCGGAGGCATATGAGAAAAAAAGAGCAAGCTTCTGCGTATATCTTTTTCCTGAAGCACTTTACCAGTGTAAGCAGGAGATATTTGAAAGCTGAGTGAAGAGAAAGGAGTCTGCATCTGATAGAAAGCCATATTTCACCCATAGGAGTGTACACTATGGGGACATTGTGGTCTAAATCAAAGCTAGAGAGGGGCCATTGAACCAACTGCTCACTAATGAGTCAACGCAACACATCCTATTGCTTCAATGGGTTTGTTCTTGCTGGGACTAGCAATTGGACTTAGATGAGAAGTAGACAACTAGGTAGCAGGGAAGGACTAATTTTCGCAGTCTCAGGCCCTTTCCTCACCTTACCGTCTTCCGGCACTGGGGTGCAGGGATCGCGCAAGCAGCCTCTGGTGAGAGGCTCTCACGTCCGAGGTCCTTCGGCTCCGCACAAGCTGCCTGCTTGCTCGGGAGCCCCTCCTCTTCTTCCTCAGCACAGCCTGGAAGTTTCCCAGGCTGCACTGGGGCAGGAAGCGTGACCGGCACAGCTCTGGAGGCTCCACATGCCAGGTAAGTGCACATAGGACCCAAGAGCAATGCGCGATCACACACCATTTTTGGCTTCTAGCCAAAAATGAAAAGGTGCACAATTGGCGCCTGCCGGCCCCTGGAGCATCGCATGATTGTGAGTGTGTCATGTGGATCACTCTTCACAATCACATGACACTCCAGGCCCTCTTTCGCATGGAAAGTGCCATGCGGAAAGGGCCTCCATCTACCCTCATGAGATTCTTCAATGCATCAGTAGCACAATAGAATGGATATCACATCATTTCTGGCTCCTGTTTCAGCCAGTATGCAACCAACACTCAAGATTTTTTCAAGGCATTAAGGGTAAGAAGGCCAATTGCCACATTTGTGAGCAGTTTGCATACATTTGGGTCAATTTTTGAGCTTATTTACAACCTAAAAAAAAATGAAATGTTGAGGTCTGGGAGTCTGGGGCATATGTAGCCCTGGGAAACACTCTCCCCATGACTCATTTAGGTTATTCCTTACCTCTTTTCTAATAAGAGAGCTAAGATTTATTACCAACCAAGTGCATGTGTCCCTAATAGCAATGCAATATACAGTAGTGCTGCTAGTGAGGCAAGGCCTAGCACTTAATGCCTGGAAAATCTGTATCTCTGTTTTCTGCTGCCATGAACTGCTTGTGATGAAGAATCATCAAAGAGGTGTCAGGTTTACAAGCATCAAATGTTCAACTGGCCACTGCATGTTTAATACAAGAACTGGCAATTGTGGTGAATCTGAGGAGCACATTTTTGTTCCTGGAATTCTCAGGAGCTGCACAGACTGTGAAAAATGACTCTGTCTCCCACACACACATGCATACCAGGAAAACTGAAATGGGAAGTGGCCAGAGGTCCACTTATGGTTTTGAAGAAGTGGTGATTTTTAAAGAGAAACATGTTAAACAGACCAGGGACATCTTGCAATTTATTTAAAGGATTATTTACTACTCCAGAGCTTTCAAGAAGAGGCAGTTTACCCTCCTTCCCCCCCCTAAAAAAGGGCATTCTGGGGAAATGTGATGTGAAATCTCCAAAAACAGTATTGGAGGACCACATGTAACACCTCAGTCCATTTTACCTGCCCCTTCTTTAAAAGAAACCAGGGGGTCCACTCACACTATGGCCATTTCTGCACTAGATTGTTATAGTGATATCATTCCACTTTCAACATCCTATGGAATCCTGGGGTTTGCAGTTTAGGGAAGGGCCTCAAAGGGCCTATAACAGTCTAGTGCAGAAATGGCCCACAGCTTCTGTTTCCATTTTATCTGCCATGGTTCAGTACTATGGAGTATCAGGATTAAGAACTGAGGCAGGTGTATTTCCAATTTTCTTGTCAGGAAGCTTTAGTTCCTCTACAAACTACAGGTCCTACAATGCCATAGGATGTTACAATGACAGTTAAAGTGAAATACAGATACAGATACGATCACTTGTTATTATCTGTACATTGACACTATATGGTCATAGAACTATATGCACAGATAACAAGTGATCATATCCGTATCTATACTGTGAAAAAATCCATCTGCTTGATTTCTGCACATTAAGAAACATCTATTAGTCCCCACTGCAGTAGGCCTATTGAAATAATTATTGAATAGCAAGTCAACACATAGGTAAAATCCACTGATTTAATGGATCCACTGCAGCAGAGAGCTAACAATTTATGAAGCATCAAATGCTGTTAAAAGTCAGAAAGCCAAGCTAGGTCTTTTTTTCCCTGGTCAGTTGGTAATTTGCATCACCACATTTCCTTATGACATTGTCATAAATTACTCTGTTTCCTCCAGTCCAAGAAGCCTATATATGTTAGATCAGGATCAATATCTCAAACAGCATGCATATAAAGGGGAAAAAAGGAAGCGGAAAGAATGTGAATGCATTTATTTGACCCATGTCAAGATGTACAATGTGAGAATTAAGCAGATATGATAACTGTACAATAGTAATGGTGCTCACTTTCTAAAGTGGGATGTTTTGAGATAAGCAAAGCCTTGTTCCCTTTTCTTTCTTTCCCCTCCAGCCATTTAATTGCTTCTCACAAGGTATGAAATGAAGAAATAAAAAGATCTATTGCTTGTAAGAGGCTTGGTAGACAACAGTAGTTATTGTCCTCAAGCACTCAAAACAACATAATTTGAGCAGTTTGGATTCACAATAGTGCCATTATTTACACTCCTTGAATGTTTAAGGATTTTTTTTTTTAACTTTATATTCTTTGGCAAAGGGAGAGCAGGAGAGAGAGAGGGAAGTTTATCTGATATAGATTTCAACTGGAAATCGGAGAACTATTTTAAATTGATATATTATGCCATTGTGTTAATGCATCTGTCAACACTGTGTTATTCTAAGAGTGTGATGTAAAGGAAAAGAAGGGATTCCAGAATTCAACTTGTTTTGGATATCCTACACCTGCAGTCAGATCTACAAGTAAAGCAGAATGAGGTGGAAGAGTTAAAATACAGAGGATGGACTACATTTTTTCAGTGCTCTTCCATGTGAAAATATCCCTGAGAACAGAAAAAAATAACAGCAAGTACCCTCAGCAGAAATATTTATCTTTGATGCACTAGTATTTTCCAGTTTGATGGAGGATTTTTTTTAAACAGTTACAGGAAATTCTCTCTGTGTTTGAAGGAGTGAGGGAGGAAAGGAGGAAGAGAGAAATGGTTATGAACACAAGATACACATACAAAGTATGTGTTCTAGTTTCAGTTTCTTCCCAAAGATGTAGTCTCTTATTCCTTGAGGGCACGGGCTTATCCAACTCAGGATTTCCTGTACTCAAAACCAGAATAATAATTCTTGATTGATAAGATAGAGGTCCATTCAAAAGGTTTGCCCTCTCCACTTGCTGTCTGAAGTGATTCAGCCTGGCCTAACATAGAGTCAATTGCAACTGAGTTGAGGTGACAGAAGAATCTAGAAGACAGATTGAGGGGTTTGGACAAGAGTTAGAAGAAGAGGAGAAACATTTCATTAATAAATTGAAGATGGGTCATATGATTTGGTGCTAACTGGTTATGTATGGGAATTCCAAGTATGTCAGAGGGAGTAAAAACATTGTGGAAATCTGCTGGGTGAAGGGTGGAGAAGGTCTAGATTGCTAGTGTTAGTGTAGCATTGGATGTAGGCTGTTAATTTATGTCTCATGAAATAACTAGGCAGTTGCTTTATTGTTTATGCATTTTAAAAACATACAGGCAAGCAAAACAGAAGAAACTGAATAGGGGAAATATTGAAGGGACTGTAGCTGGAGTAATACTGCACCTTTTCCTGAAGTCCTTGGTCTGGGAAAAACAGCGAAGAAGTGGAGCTCAGCATGGAGAGGGCTGAGGGGATTACTCAATGGACAGAGAAATGGTCTCCTGGTATGACCAGGAATGATCCAAAGAAATGCTCAAAAACTGGGACTATTTGTAGGGGAAAGAGTACCTGGAGGACTAATCCTTCCCCGGGGAGAACAATGGGTGTTGCAAGGAGAAAGAAGCTCCACAGTGGCAACTTCCTTTGCATGATGGGATTACGAAATGTTGCCAAAGTCTCAGGATCTTCAGTCCATTGGGTTGTGGTGCAACTTTATGTAAACGGTCCTTGCCTGATAGGATTTTATTGCTATTGGTGCTCAACTTGGGGCAAACACACTAATCGCCTCAAGTTGGCTCCTCAGTGGCTTGAGGTCTCCTGGGGCTACGTGACTAGGGAGTGTACTGGCCTAACCTGGTTTTCGATCATTCGACCATGGCTGCCGATATGCTCAAGCGGGTGACCTCTCAGGCACATTGAATCATATTTTAATATCAAAATTGTAGACCCTAGGGCAGGGTTTTCCAGTGAGGTAACATCTTCTTGAAGGCAGTGATGTGCAATTTCAGCAATTTTCTTCCTGGTATGAGAAAGCCTTCAAAAAGCACAGAGTATTTGAAGACTATTTTCTGCATGGACAACAGTATTTTGTATGCAATAATGTATATTTCTTCATTGAAATACTATTTTCATTTCAAAAATGCTGTTTTCTGTGCGGAAAAAAAAGCAAATTTTTCACAGAATAAGTCCCAAACTGCCAAAATTCTCATCTGCCCAAGATTCTTCTCATCAAGATTTCTCAACACTTGGAAAACATGGTTTTTTGATAATTTTCTGAATATTTTCAAATATTCTTTCCATTCCTAGCAAATATGTCCATTAAAATTTTGCATAAAGGTTATAGGGGATGAAATTAATTGACACTAAAAATTTCAACTACCCTCTTAATCATAAGAGATGTATAATTTGGGGAAACAGTACTGAAAAGTCTGGAACAAAGGATTATATCCCAGTATACACTAGAGAACAAATGATTCTGAATCCTTGTATGAAATCTTGTTGAAATCCATCTACATTGTTTTAACAGAAGAAATAATTTTGTTTGAAAGTGTGAATGGTGAGATATATGCCAAAGAGTTGGGATGTAATTTTCTGCTAATTTTGTTCTAGAAGGAAGCAATGAGTTATGTTAGCAATTTTCTTCCCATGAGGAGAAAGTTGCCTGCTCAGTTTTTGAAGACTATTCACTGTTTGGGATTTATATTGAAAAAAACGTACATATGGCATTTTTGTACAAAAAAAATCACATTTTCTTCATAGATAACAGCATTTTCTGGGCAGAAAATATTTCTGCGCAGAAATACTGTTTTCTGAAGAGAAAAAGTTGTTTCTTCTGCAGGAAATGTTGTTTTATGTGCAAAAATACCATGCACAGTTCTTTTGCATGATTAAATCCCAAATTGGGAAGATTCTTATAATTCCAGGATTCTCCGCATAAGGTTTTGTACTGACAAACTGAGAAACACATTTTTTGTTATTTCCCAAATGTTTTTGAATATTCTTTCCATTTCCAGTAGAGAATGGTACATTCTAACTGTGTTATTACTGCTCTACCATACCAGTTAATTTTTAAAATGAAGAACAGGGACACTATATATCTCAAATCTAATGAACATCTGCAAATTTGTATAACAGAAGCAATGGACCATGTTACACATACACACTCACAGAGAGAGAAAGAGAGAGAGAAATAATGCAGTTGGATAAAATGCAGCTTCAATGGGCTGAATTCAGTGAAAGGTTTAGGACACATGTTATGTTTTATCAGAAGTAGAAGATAGCAAAGTTCATTCCTGTTCTAATCTACAGGTGAATATTGGTAATTAAAACCACAAGATTGGTGTCCAGTATTTGCCCAGTTAGACTGGCCACTTACACATCATAAAAAATTAAATTAAATTTAAGAAAATAATAAATCCATCACCTACCCAAAAAAAGCATAATTTGCATAATAATTTGTGCACTGTATAATTTGCATAATATTTGCATAGATGTGCATAATATTTGCACATTCTAAGTTATATTTTAAAATGAGGACTCTGTCTTAAATAATAATGAAATACCATAGTGTGGAAAGACTGTAGGTGATGTGTGTACCTGTTCAGTCTACTATCCAGCTGCTAACTGGTGATGGCCAACATTATAATTCTTACTCTTTAAAGTTTGACTGGGGAGTTCTTCAAACAGAAAAAGCCTTCAAACACATCAGAGAGTCTTTGCCCTTTCAAAGTTTATTGGATTCTACTTCTCATCTGTCCCAACCAGCCTGGCCAATGTGAAAGATGACGGGAGTACTATTTCATCAATATCCAAATGTTCACACGTACTCTGATACAGAGGGTGGTCTTTCGACCACTGTTCAGAGAGCGGACTCTATTTTGTGGAGTAAGTCATATGCCCTTCCTCCACTCTCCCCCAGAATTATACTTAAATACCATGTATAGCTTAGTTATTAATTATGTTTCATGAATTTCATTATGATCAGAGTTTGGAAAAGTTACTTTTTGGGCATGGTTGTAGCTTTAGCCAAAAAAAGAACCCAGTTGAAACTCTGAATAATATGTAGATGTCTCTATCATTCTCTGGGAGTAATCTGTCATGGTGTCTCACTTTGGCATGAAACCTTGGAAACTTACTCCCTTCTTTATTCTTAGTAGTATTCTGGATTATGGAGGCAATTCCACAGGCAGACTACTTCCAGTGCATGGCAGATAGGGATGTAAATATTTGCTTATTTCTCTTTTGCACATGAGAACAAAAGATGTCAACATTTTTCTCCTCACTGAGGCAGATAAGAAGAGTTCTTGTTCTTTTTTTTTAATGGATTTTTAATTTTTATTTTAATAGAACTTTCCTCTCCCAAAGAAAAATGGCACAAAAATCATTTTTTGTGGACAAACCAGAGGAAGGATGGAAAGAAGCAAAGAGAGAGAGAGAGAGAATGAGAAAGAGAGAGGGAGAGAGAGAGATTTGGAAAATACAGTGAGGGTAGGGATGAACTTACACAAAGAATTTTTTTAAAGAAATACACTTGTCTTTTTGGTCTTGCTCAAGACTTAAAAAAATACCTCTTAACTCTTGAGAATTTTTCACTAGGGTGAGAAGCACTCTTTCATTGAAGATGAAAAATTGTGAATAATCTTTACATCACTAAGAGCAGGTGAAGAAGGGAAAAATAATCCAGAGACACAAAAATAATCCGTGAATGATGACTTCCGGAGGTGGACAAGTTCATATTGGAATAATCCTTGAACACAACATGAATAAAGAGCGTGTCACGCATTCCTACTTTGTTTAAGTGTATGCTGAGAAAATGTCTAGCTTGCACCAAAAACATGTATCAATGTAACAAATGTTTGCAAGCATGCAAGTAATACAGGAATATTAATCAAGAGGGCAGAATTGGTAGTTGGTATCCATAGGAAACCTGGGCTTTTCTCACTTTTCTATATATCATGTAATATAGGTCATATTTTTCTCTGTGCGTGGGAAATAGCTTTAAAATATACCATGGGACTCTAAGGGAGGTCAACTACACTAATGAAGAGGTACCAACAGTCTTGAGAAAGGTCTTTGATTGCCACAGAATCTGACTAGAAAATATCTAAACAAAATCTCATATGTGACTATGGTTTAGTTCTTCCACTGTGTGAATAATATCAAATAAACTCTGAACTCCCAAGTTTTAGACAATCACTCCTGAAATTCATTGTCCTGTTTGGAAAACATGATGCAGAGGGGTCCCAGGTTGACCCATTGCCCCATCAATGCCCTATCATTCACAGCCCTCCATAAAGTCAAGTTCAAAGTCATGGTCAATGTCAAGTTCAAGTTCATGTTTAACTAGGCAAGAAATAATTAAATTGCCCATATTCATCCCAAGTCCTGTTGTGTGGTCTCTTCATTTCAAGGAATGGGCAGCAATATAAAATAAACTCTGAACTCCCAAGTTTTAGATGATCACTCCTGAAATTCATTGCCTTGTCTGAAAAACATGAAGTGACAATGAATCTTTTTCACACATTAATCTAGTCATCTCTACTGACACGTTCACCATTCTGATGCACACCCTCACTCACTCACACACACATACACACACACACAAGACGTTACCCTCCGTGTGCTCCAAAAATGTGCAGAAATGCAGGAGTAGGGGCTTATATTCATCTGAAAAAAATGAAGGAAACATTTCAAGAAGGATGCAGACAAGTTGGAGCAAGTTCAGAGAAGGGCAACAAGAATGATAAGAAGTATAGAGAAAATGTATGAGAAAATGTTGAAAGAACTGGGCATGTTTAGCTTGAGGAAGACAAGACTGAGGGGTGACATGATTGTACTCCTTAAATGCCTCAAGATGGGAGGAGGCAGCCTGTTTCCAGCTGCCCCAGGCCTAATAGTCTGAAGTTACAGGAAAATAGATTTTGACTAATGGAAATTCTTGACAATAAAAGCAATTTGGCAATGGTACCGATTTCCTAGAGAAGTGGTAAGATCTCCTTTGGATGTCTTCAAAAACAAGTCAGACAGCTACCAGCTGGGGATGTTTTAGCTGGAGATCCTGCAGTGGGTTGGACTCGATGGCCTATGATGCCCTTCCCAGCTCTTATATGTGATCAGGAAGTTTGCCCCACTGGGGCTCCTAATCGCTTGATAAACCTCAGTCAAATGTACAAAAGCTTCCCCTTACTACCTTTTCTCCAATATATCAGGATTAGGGGTGGAGCCATTAGGAACGAGGCTGCTGTGAGCAGCGCCCTCTATATGTTCTTGGAACATAAGTGTGGTTAATGTTTGAACAGGGATCATGTCTGGCAGGCTGCTGTGCATCCAGATTCAGTGTTGTTTTTCAAGTTTTACTTTTATGAGCTGTTAAAGTTCTTGATTACAACATGATAGTTTCACTGCTCAAACTCAACAGGCAGACAGAAAAAAATCATTTCCATTACATTCCTAACTGATTTGAGATGCCAGAAAGACCAAAAAAGGAGGGGAGGGGAAAAAGGGGGGGCCTATTCTCAATTTGACATGGAAAGATTGAAATAGAGGCATCAGATAATGAAAAACAGGCAGTCAAAGACTGTCAGGTGAAAGGAACACTGTGCAGATAAAGAAAGTCTTGAAAGTGCAGGAGGTTGTTTTGCAGTACTGCTGAAGGGTTATGAGATTTACATGCTTCATACCAAAGCTATAAATATACCATTTACCAGTGGTGTACTGGTAAATTTTTAAGTGCACGAGCTCATCATGTCAGCCCTCACAGCCACAGCCTCAAGGAGAATTCACTGTTAATGTACACACATACGCACATACGTGATAGATGTAATTTGCTACATTTCACTTTAGGCCCAAAAGGCACCCAAACCATATAAAATTAAAATGCTATTAAAATCAAATGATAAAACGATAAAGATGTGAGCACAGCTGTAAGTAAAATTAAATCCAAGAGATACAAATTAAAGTTAAAATTAGAGTATGACATAAAACATCAAGTGGCATTACAAAAATAAAACTGTTTTTATTGCCCATTTAAATAGAGGCAGGGATTGTGCCATCCACCATATGTAGTTGGACAGCAGCTCCCACCATTAGTCATTATTGGATAGTCTGGCTAAGGCTGCTAGGAGATGCAGTGCAACAATATCTGGAGGGTCACACAATTCCCACCCCCCTGAGCTAAAATATAGTAAGGAGATTGACTACCTCACCTACATTAGAAGGTAGTTGTGTGGTCAGGGTGATGCTACCAAAAGGGCCTCACCCCAAATCCTAGCCCTTTTTAGCTGGTAAAACTGCAGGTAGATACATATTGAAAGAAGTGGTCCTTCAACATGTTCTAGCCCTAAACCATTTAGAGTTTTGGAAATCAAAGCCAACACTCTTAGTTGGCACCTGGAATTAAACCAAAAGCCAGTCTATAACTGAATTCTATTTGGGGCAACATTTAGTGTCAGCAAAACATTGAAATAATGAATTCTGTAGACAGCTTGCTTAATTGGTTAGTTAAAGGCCAACAGAATTTGAGTGATGGGCTATTTCCACAACCCTAGAACATTAGAGCCACAGAGATTTTTCCCCATCTGCTCTAGCTTAAAAGTGAAGCAATCGTACCTTAACATCAAAGTCTGGAGGTCAGAAAATGGCATGACAATGAACATATAAAGAGTTCATTGTTCTTGTTGTTTTTCTTCTCATGGAATTTTATATTTATTTTATAACCTGCCTTTTTAAACAGGATCCAAGGCAGCTCAAAACACTTATGGAAGAGAAAGAAAGAAGACCATACATAACAATCAACAAGGTCAGTGAAAGAACACACAAACTCATTTTAATCCTTACCATATCATAGGTGTTCTTTTTGAACTAGAGTAGAAACAGTCTAAGGAGATGTTCCCTTTCTAACTCTAAACTAACAACAATAACATTTGTCTGTTTATCTATGTCCAGAAATAGTTATAACACTTTGCAATTTAGACTTCCTGAATTCTGACACACATACTAAGGGAACCCTGTAGATGTGTTTTTGGGAGTTAGGTACTTTTATTTTTAACCACAAGTTTAAAAAATAATGAATTAAAAATGTAAATTCACTGGGTGTCATTAGGTTACTGGGTCACAAAGTGACAGATCTCTATCTTTAAAGAAGTAAGCCGTCACCTCAGAATTAAGAGTATGCTCAAACACAGGAACCATGAAGTTTGATCCAAATGCTTGCAGCTGCTTGGGACAGAACCATGGAAGACCAAATTATAAACATCTGTATTTCTTCTCTTTGGGCTCTTAACAACAAAAGTTCCACCCAACACAGCTATTTACTGGCTCATGGAGCAGAGAGAGATATAGAGAAGTAAGCAGTTCTCTTCCTCTCGATCCCAGTAAACAGCTGTCTTGAGGGAGCTAGTGAATTTGAAATATACAAATAGATGTAACATACCCTCTCCTGGGGGAAAACAAACAAACAAAAACAAAAAACCTTCACAATACGTCTTCCTGATCCAGGACTTGTCAATGATTAAAGCTGCAAGAGTCTGATTCAACCTGTAAATATATATTATATACTATTATATAATACATATAATTTATGGAGCAGAAGTGAGAATTCCTAGGATATCCAACTCTCTTCTCTTCTTTTTCTCTAACTGCTGCCTAGCACACTAATCACTCTGTCAGAGAGATCCATCAAATCTCTCCAATTTTCCAATAATTCTGTAATCTATATTAAGAGCAGGAGGTATGCATGTATGTAAATAAAAGCAGAGAGCATGGAGGGTTGAGAAAGTGAGTGAGGTAAAGGTCTCCTCTAAGAGCCACTATGCTGCTAAAGCTGCAATGCTCTTTATATCCAATCATCCAAAATAATCCTTAGTCATACTTACTTCTGAGTCAGTGTGTTTGTTGTCATTTTACAAATAGAACATGGCTCCAGCAGCTTAGTTATTTATCTCAGTATTAACCCATCTTTCTTCTTTTGCAGGATCCAAAGGCATAGTATTGCTCTAAAAGGACCCTGGAGACCACATACCTGGGAGCCTTGCAAGACCTAGATCCTGGTCTTCCTCCTCGTGTATTCTGACTCTGGGAAGGTAGAGCTACGGTTGATTCTAACTGTGCTCCAGAACATGCCTGGAGCCCACCCAGTTGTGAGTTCTCTATTTAGGCCATCTGTACTTGCCTTTGGAGGGCCAAGATCTTGAATGATTCTGCCTACACAGCCTTTGGCTGGTGAAGGTATCCAGGGAGCATGTCAGTGAGTCTTTCTGAGAGATTGTGGTTGGGGAAACATTTATCTTTGGAGAAAATTTATGCTTCCCACTGTTTGTATTTGTCTCTGTCGCTCTCTCTCTCTCTCTCTCATTCTTGATATTTTTTTCTTTTCTTTAGGCATTTCTTTATTTAATTAGACTCTAATGTGAATTGTTAGTGGATTGTTTAATCTTGATGTATATTAATGTGAGATATTTAGCCTATTGCATGGTTATTTAACACTTGAGCTGTAACTTATTCAATAACTGGAAATGTTAGGGGTATAGAAATAGGATGTATGACCTTTCAGGTATTGTCAGACTGCAATTGCCACATTTTCCCTTCCTTGACTGTTCTGGTTAAGGCTCATGAGAATTGGAAGTCACACAGCATCTGAAGAGCTGAATAGTCTGTGGAAGGGAACAGTGGCTTAAACTGTTAGCATTACTGAATACTGTATTCAGCCAGGGTATATTGAAGTTAAATATACTTGCCATCTTGAATTGTGAAGTGTAAAGCATACTATTAAGAAATTCTCATCAGTATTAGTTATTTTCCTACTGTTTTGCTCACAGAAATTGCAGGGGGACCTAAGATTTTTCAAGCCTGCACTTTGCATGATGCTTTTAAAAGACATGTTCAGTAAGATTTGCTGTGCATTGCTGTATGCAGCAGGAGGAATGATGAAATGCTTCTCCTTGCTGATGCTGTGATACCTCGCTATGCCACTTCCCTGACCTATCATTAAAGATAGCTCTGGCCTTTAAAATAATTAACAATGACTGCTTCTCCTCCCCTCTCCTCCATTTGCTGGGATAACCACATCCAAGAATTTTGCTTCAAGTTCAACTTTAAGGCTCCTCATGCTTTTATGGGCTTTATTGGTTTAACACAGTAGTTTTGTTTTATTACTTTCTACAAAATCTTTTCATCTGTCCTTCCCAAAGCTAGTTTGGCTTCCATTTGGGTAATACTTCAGAGTTTTTCCAGAATTCATTCTCACCAACTTGTGGCAATTTGTCTTTCATTTATGTCACATCGGTTGGCTGAACAGTGAATGGTAAATTGACAATCCTACACTTTTCTATGGAACATTCTCAGTCCATACATTTTTATAGCAATCTCAGCTACAATATTATTGGCACATTTGATAATATAATAACATTTTTTTCTGTTAAGCACTTTAGCCTTCTTAAAACCTCACATTAAAAATTAAAAAGTTATAAATAGTGTTTTCTTAGGGAAAAAAATAGTATATTTCCCTATTCCATCCTGCAAGTAACTTACGTTAAACTATACTTCTCATAGGAAACCTGCTTTTAAGAATCTTCAGCTGTTCACTGATGAACAGCTGCAATGTGGCAGGATAAGTTTGCAGAGGAGAATAGTTCTGGCCCTGCTATTAAGCTGAGTGAAGCAACCACTCCAGACATTAGATACTAGGGACGGTACTTCCCCTGCCGTTCCTTTTGAACCTTCTGACCATTTCTCTCTTGAATGACAAAACTATGTGTTGTATGAATTGTCTTGAATTTCCTCAAAAGCTGTGACCCCTTGGTGGAAGATGCTAAGGTAAGAGTTAAAAGTGATTCTTGCTATCTGTTGTATGAAGCATAAAGGGGGTTGCCTTCTCGTCCTTTGGCTCAGGCTGTAAAATGTCTTGGGATGCTCCTGGATGAGAATAAGCAGGTGTTCAACTGTTTCAATAACCATGCCTTTATCCTGTAACCATCTCTTCCCTATCTCCCCCAATAATGGATATTATACAGTGTTTCTCAAAGAACAAGAAACAAAATAAATTGAACCATTTTTAATTTTAAAAAAGTTGAATAAATAAAATATTCATAACAAAGAACAATGCATTAAATGGTTCTCTTATAGACAGATAGTAGAGACATATAAAATGGATAAAAAATTGTATGACTTTGTGTTGACTAAGTCTGATTTTGAGAAACAGATGTGGTCAGATGAGGAACACTTGATTGGTAAGATATATAATTTTTTTGTTAGAACTTGAGATGGAAGAAGACTTGGGTAAAGACTGTATGGCAAAGTGGACACAAAATATTGGACATAATATACAGTTGGAACAAGGGGGGAATTTCCTTTGTATTTGACACCAGAAAAAAAAATTGTTAAAATGCACAAAGAGATTTCTAATAGATGTTGGAGATGTGAGCAACAGCTATGAACTTTTTACATATGAAAAGACCAAAAAAAATCTAGAATCAAATACATTCTATAGTGTATAAAGTTTTGGAAGTTAATGTTCAATTAAAACCTGAATTGTATTTTCTGAGGCTAGTAGAATACCAACTGGCTAAGAAATATGACAAGTTCTTGCAATACGTGACCCAACAGCACGATTATTATGTGCACAGAAATGGAAGAATACAGTGATTTCAATGAAAGAGGAGTGGTTGATTAAACTGTTGGACTTGACCAAAATGGACAAACTGACAGACTGTGAACCTTTAATAGGATTTTTGCCAGAAAAAAAGAATTATAAGATTAGCATAGGATTTGATCATTAGTTTTTCTGGAAACATAGCTATTGAAACATTTGCAGGGTATTTGTAGCCAGATAAATTTTTATAATATAGAATTATCAACAGTGTGCATTAAGAAATTTGGAAACTAGCTTTTAAAAATACTTTTATTGTTTCATTGTCTCTAAATTTTTGTATTTTGTATTTAGTATTCCTTCATATTGTACTGTTCTTCTTTTCATTTTTGGTTTGTTTCCTGTATCTATTTGCTGTTTTAATTCTTTTATTGTTTGTAAATATTCTACATTTTTACTAAAGTTTAGTGAAAAGCAGACTTATGGAATTAGTTCTGCTTTCTTACAGGTTCCATAAGTGCTTTCTCTGGTCATTCCACACCAGCACCCTTACTCCCAGTTTTCCTTGATGGGTGGTGAGCTATTTGACAACTGTGCAACAGGTGAGGTCAAGGCACAACTGTAGCATCCAACACAACTAGGTCAGTGCATTTATCTACACTATGCCGAAAGTGTATAGATCTTGGCCTAAGACGATTCTGTGGCCATCTGTGATCATCAAGCCAAACAATCCAGAACTGAAGGAATAACAAAACAGTATTAATTTCTCCAAGTGTTCTTTTGTCTGACAATTGTGGTGAATGTGGGGAGTAAATAGAATTTTAGGATGGTCCTTCCAATAGTGTTTGTCACCTAGACCTGTTGTTGTAGATGGGCTCTTTTTAACCATTAGATTCATATCTGACTTGTAATAATGCCCAACTGTCTTCTGCAGTCAGTTGACAATATATATAGATATATGCAGGCTATGGGTATAGATTCAGGTTGTGCAAGTTCCCCAAACATCTTGCTTTCTGAATATTACTAAATACTTCACCTGACAAATAAAGAAGGTGACTTCAGAGTTTACAAATGGTCAAGGAAACAGGATGTGCCACATAAACAGGGAATTCATTTCTAGCATCTGAAGGTGATTTTAATAAATGCATCATTTCAAGCGTATTCTAGTATATCTTGATTAAAAACAACTCTAAAAGATCCTGCCATCATTTCATCTCTTATGTTGTTCTAATGGAAAACAGATGGCTGAACATTAAAAGACATTTGCACCCTTATGATGTTTCAGCTAATGGATGAACTGAGCCTGTCCTAGTATCACAGACAGCTATCAACTGGAAGAGAAAACAGATATACTTGATCAGTTTCATCAGTATTTTTTTTCCTTGGGAGATGCTCGCACATGAAACACAGTAGGTAACATTTTTATTGATGTGCAGGCTAGAAAGAACACTGCATTTTTCTTCTGCTGTATAAGAAACCCAAAGAGATTATCAATCCTTCTCCTATAATGTTGCATTTGTTTGTCTGATTTTAGTTTCCAATTTTTGTTAAAACAGCTATTTCTGATGACAGATCATGTGTTAAAAAGTTACAGTATACTAATTTTAGAGGACAATGTGTATAAATGTCTGGGACCACCACTGCCCGCTTTGTAAAACAAATAAGTACTTGTTTCTGACACTTTGGATGAGGCTCTGAATATAAGTGTGCACTATACGTGTGTACAAACCATCCAATTCTTTTCAAGCAACCATAGAGTAATTTCAATAGATTCTCAACTATTGGTTTGTTTCAGCTTTGTGTATCATGTTCTTTTTTGTGGTTTAAAAGACAAAATGCATGACTTACCAAGGCTGAATATTTTGAGTTCTGCTGGTTTAAACTGGAATGGCTTACCTTGACTGCCTGTCCTATTTTCCCAACAGATGGAATTAACATGGACTGGATTGTTGTCACTGGTGTTGAATTTCCTGTAAAGAAATTAAAAGCTTTTTCCTCCCACTTTCTTCTCTATGCTAGCTCTTCCCTTATATGCTTCTTAATTGGAAATGACTTCATATGCATTTATGCTTCTGGTTTCTTTTTCAGTTCATTTGTCTAGGTTTCAGACTGTCTCTCAAGTCTTCGGCCATCATGCCCATGAAGGGTAGTGGGACAGGAAGAAAGATACTCCCTTCAAATCTCAAAGCCTGTTATATAGCTTAGAAGAAGAACCTCCTAAATATTTTCATAGACCAGAATGGTTGAGTAAAAGTGTGGCCCATGTGCCACATGCAGCTCCAGAGCTGATTTTGTGGCCCTCAGAAGTCAAAAACTAATGCTTCCAAAGTACTCTGTGGGGTGTGGGAGGTAACTTTGCCACATTTTGGCACCCCAGACCATTTTTGGCCCAGGTTGGGCCCTTTTATTATTATTATTTAAAAAAGGAAGTGAATTATAAATCACTTCTAGTTCACTTCCTGTTGTTTTTTAAAAATAAGTCTCTTCTGGGTCTAAAGAGATGAGAAAATCTGGGGCAATCTTTTTCTTGATTTTTCCTTGGGCAATATAGCAGAGTTTGTGATCCTGCAAGTTTTCTACGGGGCAAATGTAATCCCCTAACTTCTAACAACCACCAACCCCTGTGGTAAAGGTATTGGGTTCTGTATCCAGAGATTGTTTGTTCTAATGCAATATTGTGTTATTGCAGTAGTTGTATTAGTAATAGCAGATAATGGAGTGGTTCCAATCATTGCAAAATTTATTGTTAAAGGATCCTCCTTTCTGAAACCACTCAAATGTAACAGTGTAGTGAACTACAACTGGAAAATAATACTCCTTTTTCATAGGCCTTGGATGACAGGTTGTACCTGTTCATAAACATCTGCCCAAACTAAAGAAAGCTTTTCTCCAGTAAAATTTGGCCTTACAACAAAGGTACAAACATACGGAACAGGCCCTGCCAACTATGTTCCCTGATGTATTCTAGCTCTAGAGATCTTAAAAGATCTAACAGTGTCAGTCATAGCATAAGGTGTTCGTGAATTTGTTCATCTTCCAAAATGATATATGTCATCTTCTGTGAGCAATGCCCTTCTGCACTCCACATAGTGAAACCAGGACTATTTTGTAGACAGAAGTATGAAGGCATGTATATTTTGCATCAGAAAAGGAAATATTCAAAGTCAGTGGGAGAATATTTCCATCTCAGAGGACACTCTGTCACTGACCTTGAAGTAGATGCCATGAACCAAAGAAACTTTAGTGGAAGATTAAATATAACACCTCGGTCCCCCTAATGAGAAAGTCCCAGTTTATCACCAGAGTACTGAATGAGCATATCATATTTTTGTCAGATTAAGTTCCAACTAGAGTAGACCAATTGAATCAATGGAATTTACCTGCATGTTACTTTGCCATTCAACAATTGATTCAGTGGGTCTATTCTCATTGAAGCTAACCAATAGGAGTTAGTCATATGTATATGTTGCTTACTGAATGCCAGGATGTTTGCTTACCTTATCAGTTTTGCGAACAGCCAGTACTAATAGTACAATTGTCACTGTCAGTACAGCCTACATTCAGTTTCCTTCCTCATCCTACCATAACCATTTGTAGGGTGTGTAAGAATACACACAAACCCCTCTACCTATACATAGGGATGTATTTGTTCACTAATTTTGTTACTGAAGGAAGCAGTGGGTAATTTTAACAATTTTCTTCCTTGGAAAGTCTTGGAAATCTCTGGAATTTTCAAAGAGAATTCACAATTTGAAACTTATTCTGCAGAAAAAATGGCACCCTTTGAACATAAAAACATCATATTTTAAATATTAGGTTCTGTACAAAAATTCTCTTTTGTGTGCAGAAAAGGCTGTCGTTGGAGAGTTATTCTCCATAAAATTGACACATTTTTGTGCTGTAGACAGCATTTTTTGTGGAGGAAATAATATTATATTAATGTTATATATTAACATGTGATTTAATGTGTACAAAGTGAAAAATTTACACAGAATATGTTCTGAATGGTGAAGATTCTCATCACTCCTGAAATTAAAGATACACATTTTCAGCCATTCCATGAAAATCTGTGAATATTCTTTCCTTTCCTATCCGTAACTCAGGGCACCATTTCATGCACCTGGTGAAGTAAACAGCAGTCCCCGAAAGCTTATACTGTAATAAATGTATTACTCTTCTAGGTACCATAGGCTAGCTGTTCTCATTGTATGATGTATTTTGCGTAGATACAGAAGAAAGGCAGAGAGGTTGGGAGGACTCTGTCCCAGGATCTTGCCTTTAAAACTATAAAAAGAAGCTTCAAAGTATATCCACACACATGAAGTCTTAGAGCTAGAGTACATATTTATTATGGAAATGCTGTTATAATGACAATTACAAATGTGATTTATTTGCATAATTTCTATAAGTAACACTGTTCTGTTGTAAACAGAATTTAGGTAAAATTCACACCAAATTTTTAAACAAAGACAACTATTCTATGAAAAGCTGTGTCCTTGGTTTCATACACTCTGTCTTCTTATACTTTTTTAGGAACAAGGCAGACAACTTTATTTTGAAGTACTTGATCTACCTATGTCCTTTAAGTGCTTTGATTGCCCAAAAGCTCCAAGTGGCCTTTGCACTTAGAGCATCTAACTGATTCTGGGATGCTGGTTTCCATGGTTCCCAAATGTTATTCATTTTGTTTAATAAATACCATTACTGACACTCATCTTTCCACCAGCCCAGGCAATTTTGCCCAGGTGAAGATCACAATAGCTTCTGCAGCCTTGCTTAATGTGACCCTGAAAATTAATTTCCCATGCAACTTCCGTCATTAAGGAGGGAAGCAGCTGAACGCCGAACTGATTTCCCTCAGAGTTCTGAACTCCAGTCCTGGCTTCACTTATGTTCAAAATAATTGTAACCAGGCAGCAGTAAAATACATTCGAAGTGAAGAGCCTTGAAATGTTAGAGGATCAATTATATTGGTGGGTCTTTCTTGGAAGCCAAGTCTTTGGCACATTGAGATATATTAACTACCAGTATTAAATTCTGAGAAGCACTTCTTTTCAGGCCTGAAAGAGTAAAAAAATGAGAAAAAAAACCTCTTATGTATTTCCACAAGAACACAACAATCATAGTAAATTTCTCTTCACTAAAGTGAGAGCTGTGCCACATATTCTGGTCTGGGACTCTACCACTCAGTGGGTCTCAGTGACTATGGAAATACCCTCTTCTCAGTTTTGTCTTTTTCAAATCTTACTGCAGGATGGACATTGTGCTCTAGAGGAAGGCGCCACATTGCATTCCCTCCAGCAGTCTCGATTAATTCTGTGCCTTCTACCTTTTTTAGCTTCTGTCCCAGTTCTGCTGTCCTCCTCCCATTTCCCTGTTGATCCTCTGCTTACTTTAGTTGCTGCAAACTCACTTCAAAGTGCAAAAGTAGTTTGCACTCTATTATGAACTCTGAAGAAAGGGAAGAGGTGCAGAAAGCAAACTGCTGGCAGCCTCTCCTAGCACGGATGCTTCTCATTTAATAATTTTTGCCATCTTAGCCATGCTCTGATACTGCTTGCTCAACACATCTCTGTGAAATGTTGAAGGATACAATATCACTTATTATTCGTAGATTGCCTCCAGCTTCTATGCAAGACTTACAGAGGAACTCTGGGAAATAAAAATGGTGGGTGCAGAGACTTGCTATATGCCCCCAAAAGTTTTTAAAAAATAGAAGTAAAGGTCTTGCTTTAACATCCACTGCTGCTCGTAATGCAGTATGGAAGGCCATTTCCACCCTATCCTGTTATAGTGCTGTTTTTCCACTTTCAACATCCTGTGGAATTCTAGGGTTTGTGGTTTCCTGAGGCCAAAGAGCTCTCTGGCTGAGAATTCTAAAGGCTCCTCCCTAAACAGCAAACCCCAGGATTCCATAGGATGTTGAAAGTGAGATAATAGCACTATAACAGTGTAGGGCAGAAAGGCCCCTGGTAAGCCAAGCAGCATATAAAGTTAGATTTAACAGGCCCTTACTTTTCTTTCTCTGTGTCTTCCTTTTATGATGCTACATAGGCTGCCATTCTGGGTTTAGCTTTAGTTTTAAAAGAAGGAGGAGAAAAAGGAGAGGGCTGATGTTTCCTCCACCTCCTGAGAGGATGGGATGAGTGAGTCTTTCTTTTGTTAAATAACATGCACTTTATAAAGTGGATTAATTTGTTCTCTCTGTTGGGAGTGGCAACCTTTGCATGCCTAATGAAATGACTTAGTTTATTTGCATGTCTATTGTAAGCATAGAGAGATAGTCTAGAGAGAAAACTTCCTGTTTGTTGGTTAACACCTCTTCCTTCAGCATCCCTTGTTCTTTTAAAAAGGTTCTCCGGCCATTTTGTCTCCCCCCTTTTGTCTTCGCCATTTTGTCCTGAAAACATGCTCTGAGATCTCCTAACAGGGATCATTTTGCAGCAAGCATATGAGTGCTTATTTTTCTTCCTACTTTCCTCAAGAATTGAACCTGTGTAGACTATGCACAAGCTTTTGTGAGTAAACTCTTTTATATTTTTAACCAAACCGTTTTTGTGCTTATTTTGAGCTAGATTAAGTGTGTTTGGGGTGTAGTTAAAGAAGTGGGACTGGTGATCTGTTCAACTTCCATTTTGTGCAATTACTAAAATACTCTGCTGATTGAGAGTCTCATTACCAAAGTCTCTCAATATTCAAATTTTTTTTAAATTTCCCCAACACTCTCATTCCCATTCACCAGGCTGTAGGAGCAACATTTGTTAAGAGTCAGCACCTTTTGCATGCCTATACTCACTAATTGCTAGTCTGCAGGCTTTCTGTTTGGTTACTTTGTCACCTCGCTGATAATCAACTATGGAATGAAGAGACCAGATACAGAAAATTGAGTTAAATAAGGACCACTTTATTTGCCCTAATCTGTTTAAGATGCATTGGCCTGGAAATGGATCAAGGAGGAGGAGGAGCAACTTGATGTGGGTCCAGCTCAGGCCAGGTTTCAACCTCTTGAGAATCTCAGCACTTCAGCCCCAAGGGCAATCCAAATGTTTGGGTTGGTCTATAGCAGTTGTAACTGGAAGGTAATCCAGGAGGGTACCCCCACCCTAGCTGCAGAACTTTATAAGTGAGACTCCAGATCCCAGGGAAACCTCAAGGGTAGCCTCCTTCCTCAATGTCCCCAGGCCACAGAACCCTAAAAGGAGAGGTTTCAGAGCCCTATTTACATCAAAAGGGTGCCAAAGGTGATAACTGAAAACTTATATTCTCCCTGCTCTGCTGCTACCTGCCTGGTGAAAGCCTATTTAATGACATTGACCAAAGCCAATTGTCTAAGTCCCACAGATAGAGTAGGTACAGAGTAGAGTATAGAGTAGGGGAAAAATGGTAAAAGGTGAAAAATTCCTACTCGGCCCCAAAGTGATCAGACAAGTCTCACGCTGCACTAAGGGCAGGAGGGTGGGCACTATGAAGATCCAAAGGAGCATGTGATGGGGCAGTCAGACCTTAAATAGCCTCAGTCTCTGCAGCCATCACATGTTGCATTCTGGCACCCTGTGCCAGATACAAAACACTCTGGTAATTACCATGGAGGGCATTAAAGTCCTACCCTCCCCTGCAGTGTCTTTTGCCATGCAAGTCCAGGTAGGTATTGTCTTCCTGCATCAATCTAATCTGTAAGCATTTTTTTTCTTCCTTCTGTCTCCTTTTTAATACCATGTTTAATACCAGGAGCCCTTGTGGCGCAGTGGTTAAATGCCAGTACTGCAACCACAAGGTTGTGAGTTCGATCCTGCCAGGCTCCAAGGTTGACTCAGCCTTCCATCCTTTCGTAGGTCGGTAAAATGAGTACCCAGCTTGTTGGGGGCAATTAGGTAAAATACATTGTAAACCGCTTAGATAACACTAGTTGATAGGCGGTATAGAAATAAATGCTATTGCTGTTGCTATTTGATTATGCACAAGCAACATGTACATTTGTTATATCTTTTCAAAATGGCTTTGACTCCTGGTAACCCCATCTTGTGGTTTTCTTGGCAGGATTTATTCAGGGAAAGTTTGCCATGCCTTCCTCCTAGGCTGATAGAATGTGACTTGCCAAAGTTTACCCAGAGGACTTCTATGGTGAACAGGGGCTCAAATCTTAGTCCTCCAGAGTCCTAGTCCAACATTCAAACCACTATACCACACTGGCTTTTAGTTTGTAAGTAAAGCTACCTGTCCACCTCTCACTTTTATCTTTCAGAGTTTTCAGATAGCCTTTTCCTTTTTTGCCCAGATCCATCCTTGTATCTTTAAATGCCATCTCCGATTTTTCTACAATCTGATTACAAGATATATATCTTTTGTTGTTGTGTGCCTTCAAGTCATCTCCAACTTATCGCGACCCTCAGGCGAGCCTATATATATAGGAAGGCTGAAGTTTTTTCCTCCTAATATATACACACACATATATACATATATATAAATATACATATACATATGTACTGGGGGGGACTTCAACCTTCATTGTGGATTATTCCTTCCTTCCACCAGAAATGGTTTTGGAGTTCTTGGATCAAAAATTTCTTCAGCTTTAAAGTGGATATATATACGCTACAAGCAATATACGAATATATTAATGTTATTATGTAAATTGATATCATGTATTTATGTTTTATCCTTTTGTGATTTCTTTTTCATATAGGTCCCTGAAAAAATCCTTAAGAACATCTACAGAACAAAGCACATCTGGATTTTTTAGCGAATAAAATATTACCTTTTTTTCATCCTAAGACATGTCTTTTTTTTTTCTCCTATGATTCTTATTGGACATTTGGTATTTGCATTATGGATTCCTAAAGATATATTCCACTCTCCTCACAACCATCCTGAGTAAAGCATTTGAATCAAAGCTATTAGCCAGCCCTACTTCACCTAGAATGAAGCAACCACATCGGGTAAAGGAAGCGAAGCAGCTACACACACACACACTTGGAAATATTTATGAAGGAGCGGCAAATTGTTCACTACTGAGTTTGTTATTTTTGGAGATTCACTGCCAGAGAAGAAAAGGAGTTGTTTGCAGGATTTTCTGCCTCAATGGGGCATAATAATTTAACTGGTTTTGTTTAGTATGTATCTTGATGGGTGGGTAACAACTTTCTGGTTGGAATTATAGCAAGTATATAAATGTGTTAATTTGTTTCAGTGCAGAAAATATAATAGAGGAATTTTGTGGCACCTTTGAGACTGACTGAGAAAAAGAAATTTCAAGCATAAGCCTCGGTGGACTCCAGTCTACTACATCAGATACAAATAAAAACAAGTAACGGTTACAAATTCTTTCCATTCTCTGATCTTGTGGCTACAACCCAAGACAGACAGACAGACACGCGTGCGCGCGCACACCCCAGTCAGAGAACTTCAATGGACAGAGCACAGCAGTCCATTTAGCCCAGATCCTAAAATTATCAAGTTGCGCCAGTCTGTGTGGAAGATTTGTAGCCTGAGTTACCCATTTGACAAGGGGAACTTTTAAGAGGATAGCATTACAAGAGCATTAAATGGAGACAGGCCTCTCTAGTATCTCTGTTTTATATTGAAAATAAATGCTTCCAGTTTAGTTATGCATATTTGCTTTATTTTTTAAAAAATAAAGTGTTCAAAATTGAATGTCCTTGAGGGAGAGTCATTCTCAGCCATAGGTAGCCCTGCCAATGAATAGCTATGTACACATGTGTATAAAGGTCTGATATACAGTAGTCTTTTTGAACATTGTTGCTTCAGAAAGCCAAGAGTTATTGTAAAATATTGACTTTCTGGTAGCAATACATTTACTTTTGTGGTTGGTTGGGTGTTTCTGGAATACTGAGATGATGCAAATGAAGGAGTGATACACAATGATTGGCGCTTCTCATACCAGTGCCAGGCTTTCTGAAAGTAGCCACATAGGGAATGCTCCTGATTTGTATGCAGTGCTAACTTGTGCTATCTGCCATCTAACAAAACAGCAGATGCATTTGACCAGTGTCTGATTGCATTCAGTGAGTAAATTTTATGTTGGACAGTTTACTCAGATGCTTGACTCTTTGGCTCTGTTTGCTAACAAGTTCCACTGAATTGAACTCTTGAGACTGCTGTGGACTTTTCCTTTCCAGATTCAATCTTCTTCACTCCAGCCAGTGCAGTTGGCCAATAAAGGCCAGAGGAAAATGCATTATTTTCTCTGAAGGGGCACATTGGATTAATGTTTGGTTTCATTGTTTCAGCTGCAGACAGCCAAAAAATAAAATAAATAAAATAAATTCTGCTGTGCTCTTTCAAATTGCTGCAGTGTGTGAACAGATGACAGACAGTGGTTTTGTGAATAGACAGCTAAGTACTAAAAAGAATGAGTTTGATATGAAAATCCCCATTTGGTTTGTTGAGGACAGGGCATTCAGTCTTCCTTGTGAAGGATATTAGCAGGAGGAGGGACAAAAAAAATGAAATTACATTGTACCATGATGAAACTGATGACCAAAGAGTGTGGTGGGAGATTCCCTTTTCTTAAGAGACAAAGGATAGGTATAGGGAAGGGCATAAAGAGAAGAATTCTGGGTCTGATCTGTGATTGACCACAAGGAGCAGATAAGAATCACGCCCTCCTGGAAGCTTCCATTGTCTTGTTCCTCTCTCTACTCCCATGACTAGCACGCTTTCACAAAAGTGGAGGGAGGCCCTGCTCAGTTCCTAAACTTCAGTTAGGGTCTGTTACTGAAGGAACCCAGACAAGCACCATTATTGTAAAGCCAGTCTTTTGTCATTTTTGTTTGTATCAGCATCAGCGTGTTAAAAGCAGGCAGGTAAATGAGGCAGGTTTTTACCCCTGCAATTTCCATGGCTTTTATCACTTGAGCTCTTCTAGAATGTCACTGGTCAAAGATAGAATTCCACAGCTAATTTATATTTTGTAGCAAATACAGGGCTTCAAGGTTTTTGTGTCTGAGAAACACAAAACCTAAGTACAGTAAATATAGACCTGGAATATCAAATTCATACTCCTCCTTTCTCTGTGATATATCAGAACTGCCTTTTTTGGAATAAGTGAAGTTGTGTGCATACTTTTTATCAGAAATGACAAAAACCAGTCACAGCTTTATATTTTCAGCTTGTTTCTAGGCATTTTACTGACATATTTATACTGTATAATGAAAACCAAGTTTCTGTCAAATAATGACTTAAATTCATATAATATTAACAAATGAAATAAGAGTCAATTTCTAAAAGAAACTGATGTCAAACAACTGCACATTCCTAATTTGAAATGCATATAACGATTAGGCTATTACTTCCTGTCTGATGTTAATACATTTGATGATTAGATATTATTGGAAGCTGAAGAGTGAAACTGAAAAAGAAAAAGAAAAGATAGTTCAATCGTGGCTCTTTGGACCATTCTGTCCCCACCCCATAAATATATTGAGGGCCTGACTGATTTTTAGTACTCCTTCTGTGAACATAGCATCACAAAGATTGATGTGATGAATGATTGGTTTGGGAAGTTTTTCCAAAGGGCACTGTGTCATCTTAACATGGATGATGAGGTCAAAGAATGGTAACTACATCCCACACTGCCCATCTTGAACAGAGAACAGAGGTCAGGTTTCACGATTCACATGAATGTTGCTGAAGATAAATGCATCTGTGTATGAAATCAGACAGATAGTATTTCTAACACACTCTCTGAAGTTCTGATTGGGAGGTCAAACTGTTTAGCAGTACAGATCATAAACAAGCAGATTCTAAAATTGCCTTGTCAGATTCAAAGGGTGTAAGTTTATCATTCTTAAACTATCATAGCATACCTCCAATTACTTTTTATTAACATCATCTGTTCAAATACTCAGGCCCAAAAAAACCAAATATATCTTAGGGCCAATATCAACTATCTGTTCCAACAAGGACATAACTGAAGCTGAACCAAGTAAAGTATGAAAGGAGCCTCACAAACATCTTTGCACCCTTCAAAAAGAACTCACACATATACAATCTTGATGCATATTCAGAAAAAAAAACATCAAAAGGACATGGAAATGAGGGAGATGGAATTTATCTTTTAGATGACTGAGCTGAAACTCACTGCCTGTTATGCTACAGTATAGCATTGGCTAAATCATAGCAAAATAGAGAACATGTACACCAGGATACTTGTTTGGATGCGTGATGATGTGCACTTCCAAATGCACATCTGGAAATAGGTGTTATCTATCTGAGTGAGGATACTCATACCCAGAAAACTGTGTGTTCAGTGGGATGTGTTTTTGAAATGAGCATTCAAATGGACACTTCCAGTGGATATTTTTGCATGACAAAAGCCAGATCAGGACTTCAGAATGCAGGTGGTACAGCTTTGTTTGATCTCAGTGATATCACCATATGGCCAAATTTGATTATCATCTTGGTTCTGTGACATCCTGACACTGATTGTATCCCTGATTGGCTAGGATCACATAGTGAAGCAAACTGAAGTCCCACTAAAGTTTAAAGGGTAGGACAGACCATACATCATACTACAATTATTAAATAAGAGTGAAATAAAAATGAAAAACAATGAAGAAGAGGATCTGCAGGTGCTGCTCACAACTGTTGGTAAAACACTTTTCCTTCAATTTAGCAAAGCTCTGTATGTGAAAACCCTTTTCATACAGATCCATTGTATATATATTCACCAAGGAAGCTTCACAGAATTCAAGAAGTTTAGAACTGCTACTTTAACTTTACATTGCCCATAGTGATATGTGAACCTCACCAGTTAAGAAGCTAAAGAGATGCAGAAGAGCTATCAAGAAATGTTCTCACTATCCTGCTGTCTTTTGTTATTATTCTTTTTCTTCTGTTTTGTTCATTTCAGAAATTCTAGAATTTCTTCCAAACTTTTCAACATGCATTGTGCACTTCTGAATTACACGGTCTTGTTTCTGAACTGGCATGTTACCAAGGCAGCTATCTAAATTCTCATAACTGGAGCTTCCCAATATTCCCTGCATGCAAAACAAGTATTCTCAATTGCTGAGCTATGGCCTTTTTTATATTTGACTAATTAGTTATATGGTTACCCACACTATCACGTTGAGTTCTAATAATAAAAGTAACAGAATTAAAAGCCCATATTCTGCTAATTAACTGTTCAAGTTGCCCATAGGAATGGGTGTAATAGAAAAGCTTAAATACTGGAAAAACACATATACTGCAAGTCTTTTAAATTACAGATTGCCTAACTGGTTTGATGTAATGGAATTCCATTTCAGCTGTGAAGTGGTGTGATGTGATGCTGCAAGTTCACAGACATATTTTACTTTTGACAGCAGCAGTCCTTTATGAATACATCTTTGCAAGATGAAAAAAAAAATCTGGTCCTATTTACAAAGTATTTGCTGAACGGGAAAAATGAGGAAATCTTGCCATGATTTCAAATTAATTCTTCAAATATTTAAGAGCTGTTAAAGGACTTGGTAAGTAATATATTAAAACACCCACTGGTAATATTATCAAAAGTTAACTGATGTCCAGTCTGTACAATTGAAAAGATACTGAGGAGTTGTTGATTTTCACCCAAAAAGATATTGCATGAGTTAACACTGGTGTTTTTCTACCAAAAAATATACTGTGAGTCTTTAAAAAAAATTAATTAACTTCATGCACCTGTAGCACAAAGTCTTCAAGCAACAGGGGGCCTTTTTCAGGTGATGCAACTGGTCTCCTCATGGCAAGCTTGCTATAGCAAGCTAGAGCACTACTCACTATTTGTATGCAATAAGAGTTATGTAGCCTAACTATGTACATAACCACTTTATTGTCATTCTGGAAAAGAAGTTTGATTGGTGATAATTCACGTAATCAAATCAGGATCCCCATGAAAATAACTAGTGACTCAGTTTACAGTCCAGCTATAAATCAGGATATTCCACCAGTAATCCAATGATGGGCTGCAAGGGGTCCATAAATGTATTTTTATTTTATTCTTTTTACTTTATTCCTATTACATTTATTTCTCTTCCTCTCACATGAATTTTAACATAAACATTTATTCATTTAGAAAGTTCCCTGGAATGTTTGTGTGTTTCAGACTGTAACAGTTACTACCTCTTCCAGGGGTAAAGGTACATCATAGTTACTAGCATCTAACCTCAAGGAGAGACACTACGCTCTACCCCCAGGAAGTAATGATTTATTGTCCTTAATTCTGCACATCCTGAGAGGCCTTTGCATCTACACATCTTAAAGATACAGACCCTGGAGGCAAGAACTTGATTACATCCCTCTAATAACTCTTCCCACAAATTACTTACTTCCAAAGCCCACAGATTCCTTCAGGAGCAGAATCTCAATGGAAATAAGTCCTGCATGACCAGTATGACATCACAGTAAGATCTTTCAGGATCAGGCTTATAGTAAATGGTGCAAGATGAGATCTGGTTGTAGTTATACCCTTTAGGATGGGCCTTTCAGTGGAAGTAAATAGTGTAATGGTTTGAGCATTGGACTACGACTCTGTAGACCAGGGTTTGAATCCATGCTAAGCCATGGAAACCCTCTGGGTGACCTTTGGCAAGTTACATTTTCTCAGCCTTGGAGGAATACAAAGGCAAACCCTCTCTGAAAAAATCTTGCCAAGAAAACCCCATGATTGTGGGTTGGGTCACCATAATTTGGAAACAATGTGAAGACACACAACAACTAGTGCTAGTCCAGGTCCATACTATACAGAAGTCTGCCAAAATCAGGGCCCAGCAGATCGTGTCTCACATAGGTGTTGGGTGTTAGGCACCCCTTCTCTCAGTCCAGGTCTGATTATCAGCCCTCACCCTTTGGACAGCATCTTCTCTTGTGTGCAAAGAGAGGAAGGAAAGATGATTGACTTCACTGCTGAAAAAGCATTCAGATTGATGACTCTCTAAATTCTCCCCTTCCTTTGCTTTCTTCTGTCAACTTCCTTAGCTTGCTTTTGTCTTTAGGTCTTCCATAGGCTTGAAAGAAAGGGAAAAGTCTAATGCCATTGCTGCTTTTCCTTATATACTCCATCCTTAACCAGGCTTCCTCTCCCTCTTCAGCTGCAGCTGTAACTTTTATCCCCCTCCAAAACCTTCCCTTCTGCAGTCCACTGAGCTTCTGGAGTCTTCTTGTTGCCCAGTAACTGGCTGTAAAGTTTGTTATAGACTGTTACTGACCAGCACTGAGGTAGTTGGGAGCCCTGCTGAGATCCTGACAAGGGTGGAGGGTAAGACAACATTGGCAACAGCATGGTAGTCCCTGACATCCCACTGCACAAGCAAGCCACATTTTTAGGAATAATGGTGCCCGCCAACAAAGTCATTTCCATTGCCAGAAATTGTGAGGATAAGCACAGTTGCATTCAGCTGTCTCCTTGTAGCTGCACACACTGCATCAGACATCTGCAGGGAGAACTGAATGCATCTCCACTCATAACCACACTGTCTGGCAATATGGCAATGCTTGAAAAGTCAGGGTTTTTTGGTCACTGCCTGAGCAACAACATAAAAATGAATCAAGATGACATAAAACAGATGAGCAACATCATAATTACTGAACAAGATGCCAGCCACGATGAGTAGGATGACATCATAATGCTTCAGACCCAGTCACATTTGGCTAGATGATGACCACGAGAACAATGTAAGCAAATATGCAAATATTGCCAAAAAGTGGAGAAACTTTCTGAGATTGCTGGGAATATTCATAAAGCTCATATGGTTCATCTCTAGTTCTGACATCTACATAAACGTGCCCATATATTGCAGATCATGTTACTTGGAAAGAAAATTTATGAATATTAGCATAGCATCATATATGTCTTATTGATATACTGTTTTGTTTTATGCTAAGGTGGAAATTAATCAATGGTATATGCTTAGGAAAGCATCACAGTTTAGTAAATCTAAAATAGTGATCTGGCATCAAGAAAAGTAACTCTCTCTATCAAAATATTCTGTGGGGGTTATATCTGACAGGCAATCAATGAGGGTACCTCCATCCAGTAATGGTTAAGTGTATAGTCTACATTAGAGAAGCACTTTGTTGACCTTGCAAATTAACCTTTGAAATAGTGTTTCTAAAACCAAGCTTTGATCAAGTACATTTTAGATCAGAAGCTGAATATCTGTGTGTGTCAGCAGAACACATTTTTCAGGTAGCTAATAGTATGCATTTGAAGAATGGATGTGCCTTGAGAAATATTTCCAGAGGTGAATCACAAGGGAAATCAGGAGGTGTCTAACATTTGTAAACTGTCATTGGGAGGTCATTGAAGCAGGTGCAGCCATAAATGAATGCTGGCACCTTGAAATGTTTTATATGATAGAGAAAAATTATTCGTACTCTAGAAGTCTGAGTTTGGAAATCATATGAACAATGCAGAAATTTCATGATCCTTTCTATACATTCAGCAACTGTGAGAATTATGGAGTGCAATAATGTCTTAGAAATGCTTTGAATACTCTCTAAAGTGCTACATGAATGCTATTGTGATCAGCTTTACTGAAAAGTAGTTATTTGGACTTGTAGATTAGAAAGCTGTGAGGAGTCACACTTTCAGAAAAACCAGTATGTGCTTTCTTTTCTTTGGAAATGGTAGTCTTCAAATATGCACTACAGCAGACTGGGACATTGAAGTGATATCTGGGCTGGCCTAACCATTAGGCAGAGTGAAGAAAAAGATTGCAAGATGAATAGGGAGCAAATAGTTTGTCTGTTCATTTACTCTTACTGCCTTTTTTACTGTCAGGGTAAAAAAGAGTCTTAAATGGAATTTCCTGCCAAAATAACTTAGCTGGTGCTATGTACTTTTGACTGGAACAGATAAAGCATTGGAGTGGGGGGGGCAGATATTTTTTCTTGACATGTTCGTCTTCCAGAAACCTCTACTTTTGTCTCCAAAGTTCCTATCTGTCTGACTTATGGGGAATCTCAAAATTAGGAAACTGATGGGCATTCTAACTTGAGTATAGATGTTAAAATGGTGGTATAGAATTTAGCAGGGCTTGATTTGGAGGCCTATGAGATGCTAGTACCAATGGCATCATTTCCATACTAGTTACATCAGGAACACCATAAAATCTGTAAAAGCCATTTTGGGCTAAGGGGGCTTTATACACACTACCAGCAGCAACTCCTCCTCCCGGTCCTCTGTTATTGTTTTGCTGGCAGCTGAGGCCCTTTCTGCAACTCACCTTTTTGCGGAGTTGGGGTGTGGGGATTGCGCGAGCAGCCTCTAGCAGGAGGCTCTCGCGTCCTGGTTCCTTCAGCTCCGCAGCTGCTGCCTGTTTGCACGAGAGCCCCTCCTCTTCCTTCCACAGTGCAGCCTGGGATTTTCCCAGGCTGCACTAGGGCAGGAAGTGCGAGCATTGTGGCTCCAGAGCTCTGCATGCACAGCAAGTGTGCGCGGAGCCCTGGAGCAATGTGCAATCGCGCACCATTTTCGGCTAGCAGCCAAAAATGAAATAGTTTGCAATCAGTGCCTGCCAGGCCCTGGAGCATCGCACGATTGTGAGTGCGTTTTGTGGACCACTCCTCGCAGTCACATGATGCCCCAGGGGCCCTTTCACAGGGCAAATGCTGTGTGAAAAGGGCCTGAGTCTTTTCCCACCTCTCAGGCAGGCCACTTATACTATACAAACATTTGTTCCTGAATAGATCCCTCATAGCAGAGCCTCACAGGAATGAGACAAGTGTTCTTTTTCTGACTCTGTGGCTGAATCTTGGCTCCACTGTATAATATCCCGGTCTTGGTTTGACCCCTTTACTGCCACACAAAACTGTTTTAATCCAAACAGAAATCAATTTGGAAAGCTACCCAGGACTCCCATTACATATCCACATCAGTGCAATGAGGTGTTTGTACCTTGTGCACATGTTTGCCACATCAGTTTATGACCTGACATACAACTGCAGCAGCTCCAGGTGTTAGGGGGTAAGGATTCCTATCACACATGTGCATATGCGAATAGTCACTTAATGAAACCACCTTTCTCTGTTTTCCCATTGTTCTGAATGCCTGCCTGTGCTTCTAGAAAGTAAAACAGGTAGAGCAGGGGAAGTGAAATGCTGACCTGTGAATGTGTACAATGGTACGTGAAGGTTTGCATACAAACACCAAATCCAGGAGGAGGAAGAAGCAAGACCACCTTTTTCCAGCTGCTGATACAAAAAAAGGGAGTTGCCCTTACATAGTGGGTACAATCAAGTGACCTAGCTGACCACTCATATACCTGGCCTGTGCAGATTCAGCCTGAGTTTCCTGTTGAGCTCCCTTCTGTCTTTCCTCTGAAGAACCAGGAAGGAGGAGGCTTGGTTTCAGGATAGAATAGCATTGACGTTATATTTGGGGGTCCATTAAAGTATTCTTGTGTGCTATGCCAGCATGCTTTGGGCTGCAGAAGATTCCTCCCACTTTTCTATCCTAAATCCTAAGCTTTTCTTCTAAAGAGGCCAGTCAAAGGGTCAGGTCAGATGGGCAGCTTGGCTCATTTTGTTGCACCAGGACACTGGCCAATCTCATTCACAGGTCCTTTCCACACTACGCTTTTATAGTGCTATTCTTCCACTTTAAACATCCTGTGGAATTCTGGGGTTTGTAATTTAGTGAGGCTCAAGAGCTCTCTGGTTGAGAATTCTAAATGCTCCTCTCTAAGCTGCAAACCCCAGGATTCCATACAATGTTGAAAATAGAATAATAACACTATAACAGTATAGTGTGGAAATGGCCACAGTCTGCTAGGATACTTCTGCAGCAGAGAAGTTAGTAGTGGTAGGAACATGGGCAACGGTGAAGTGTGCAAGTGATGTGTGGGAGCCTTATGTGGCTCATGGATTGTGTGTTGCCCACATTTGCTTTTAAGAAAAAACAAGTGTCAGGGTTTCCTAAATAATGTTGCAGAGGGAATGTGCACCACCAAAGTCCCATTAATGAAGGACTCTCAGAACTGCTGTGGGAGTGACAGAGACATCTTTACCATTGCCCTAAAGTTGCAGAATATATGTATACTGTTAAAAAAAATGACAAATTTTTGAAGAGGAGATCAGGGCATGTCTGTTTCCCAAAGCCGTTGAAAAGGATAGAAAAGCTGTTGTTTTATTGCTGTGTATGTTTACTATGCTCCTGATGCTGCTGTTTTAGGGCTGTTTTTATTGATACTAATCTACTGCTCCTGGTTTTATTGTTTTGAGTCCAAGCTATTTCTTTTCCCTTTTATTTTCATTATCGTTATGAAGTGAAGAGAGATATAAATCTATAAACAAACAAATAATGGGTAATCAAAAGGACAAATCTGAATCAAGCACATGAGTCTTGAGCTGAATGACCAGGAGAGAAGGAAGGCTGTGAGAATCAGATCATTTTAGCATGTCAGCTGAGACATGCTTTACACGATACCGTTGATCATTCCCCCACTCTGCCAATGGGAAACATTCGTTCACATAAATAGTATAGGCTAGGTCTTTCAGAACATCCCAGATCACGAAACTCATTGTAACTATAGCAATCCACTCACTCATTGTGTATCTTTCAGGAACAGACTCTTTTGAATGTTAAAACTGAGCCCATGTGGCTCAAATACATCATGCATGCTAAGGGCTGAGCAACTCAATAATGTGGCTGCCACAGGCATCAGCTCACTCTGTAGTCAGTTTTATTGTCCTCAGTTGTAACATGTGCACAATCTTCTTAGTGTGGTGCGAAGTGGCATCATCACAATGTCAGATAGGGATATAACATTCTGCTCATTTCATTCTCATACACAAAAACAGAAATTTCAAAGGTTTCCTTTCCCCGGTTGAGAAGTTTTTCCATGAATAACCCTTTTTGCTATGCACTATACATATTTTAGTGAAAATATAAGATGGTGCCCTTGTGAAAACTTGGAAGTTGATTCGATGAAGCATATTCTTTTGGTTTGTAGATACTATAATCAGGTCCATCACTGCTTTATTACCTCATTGTTGAGTCAATTTCCTGGACATTCAGCTCAGTTGTAGATAAGATTATTGATGAAAGGCGAGTCACCAAAAGTGACCCTGGCTGTTGCTAAATTCCTCACAGAGGCACCAGAATTAGAGTGCACTGTGTATCAGACAACAGCCAATAATGATTATCTTACGGTTTTGATTTTTCCTTCAAATATTTTGTACGTGTGCTGCTTTATCCTTAAGTTTTTTCTTTGATGGATCTATGGATTGCAATTTTAATAAAGAAAGAAAGAATAGTGAAAATATGTATTTTTGGCCAAATCCAATAAAGTTGCAAATGAAACTTTTACAAAGAAAGACCTGAAAGACATTTTTTAAAAATATACAAAAATTCCTGTAATGTCTTAGGATGCAACGTATCCAAAAAAAATGTGCAAATTTTCCCATAACATATCAAGATCTGTTGAAATGCTGTTTCTCATAAGGGATGAGAATAAGATTTGTGCATCTTCAGAACATCCATAGTACCAACAGAATTACCAAAAACATTTTCCTGGTTTTAGCAGAGGACAAGATGCCGTCCTGACCTCTCCATATACAGATGATGATCAGATTGGCAGTTGAGTCTTACTTTAGCACTGGCAATGATAGGACAATGCCGTCCACTGTACCTGAGACTTAGAGGACACAGGGCATGCACAGCTCAGTCTTCCAACTCTTTTCAGCTTCTCCCTACCTACCAACATCTGCTGCCATAGCTGTCACCACACTCTGTCTAATGGTAAGGCCTGTCCTGCTTTTCAGTGATGATAATCATGGTAAGGGTAGGGATAGTAAAAATATGATGATATTTTATCCCCTCTTGTGTACATTATAGTTCATTGGGTAAATTCATTGATCAAGTTGCCCAGACCCATAGTGGCACAGCATAATGCCTTGCCCAGTTCAAAATATATGTCTTATATAGTACTGCAGGGACAAAGAGTAACATGGAACATTTCCCTGGTAACTAAGATACACAGAAAATGAAGTGACTAACATTTTGGATAAGAAAAACTCAGATATTTTTACAGGGGAAAGTAATCAATTCCAAATACAGGAACTAGGCCTCCCTATGTGAAACACCAGCAAATTAGGTTTTACTAAAACTCTGTTCCAGATATGTATGAAGGATATCAGTGTTGATTCCAGTGGTCACAAGTTTGTCCCTCCTCCCATACACATGCTATTCACAGAGGTTTTCTGCAGCACAGCTCTTTCTGCAGCACAGCTAGCAGCTGCCATTGTTATTCTCCCAGACTTCTCTGAACGTGCTTCAATTAACAAAGCATCTGATAAAGAAGCTCCTTTTTACAAAGCCTTTTATGTCTTTCCAGCCCACATTTCCTCCTTGTTCTCTGTCTAGCTTGGAGAGGTTTTTTTTTTAACCGGCATTGGCATTGGGAGAATGAAGAGAGTTGGAGAAACTTTTGGTACAGCAGTATGCCTCAAGTGAACACTTCCATAAAGCTTGAGATGGATAAGAATGGGACTATGTTCCAGCTTATACTTCTACAGCTGAGTGTGCCTGCCTACAACGGGCAAGGTAAACAGCAGCTGCCTCCAGAATCCCTTACTGAACATATGCAACCAGCAAAACAGAGAGAAAAGTGTGGGGGGAAGAGGGGACAGATAAGCCTGCCTGTTAAAGCATGTTTAAAAAGCATGGAAACCAAAATGGATATTGCAAGAAACGTGAAGTCTAGTAAAAGAAAAAAAAAATCCTGGATGGATTTTGGAAGAAGCTTTCAAGTGGTCTCTAGAAGATTTTTTCAACTCTTACGAGGCTTACCTGATCTGGTTGTTTGATTTCACATGTACATATTGTTGGTCCTGAATATCAGCCTGGCTGAAATACGTTGAACTGCTGTTCTTCCTTTTTGTGGTATAGGCACCTCTCCTCATCTCTTCCATGTTATCTATGCCACTGGTACCCAAATGTTCTGTCAAAGAAGTAATGCCCATGCATGTACACACAGGTACCTCATTAATGAAGATACACACCTTTACTGCCTCTTCAAGAGACAAGCCCAAAATATTTCAAAACACTACGAAAAACATAATGAAAGAAAGCTTGCCACAATATTTATTGATGCAGAGAAGGCCTTTGATATGCTTAATTGGTCTTTTTTAAAAGCAGTGCTGAAGAAAATAGCAGCAGGACCTAAATTCATGTCTTGGATTGATGCGATTTATAATCGACAAGAGATGCAATTATTGATAAACGGTGAAAAAACAAGACCACTAACCATAAAAAAGGAACAAGACAAGGTTGTCCCTTGTCACCCCTACTATTTATAACTGTGATGGAAATCCTAAACAATATTATAAGTCAAGATCAAGCAATCAAGCGAGTACAGATGAAAAAACACCAATTTAAATTAAATGTATTTGCTGGCGACCTAGTCCTATTCCTAGATGATCCACTGAGCAGCCTGAAACATCTTATACAAACAGTGGATGAATTTGGTGAACTTTCTGGCTTTAAAGTCAACAAAGACAAGACCACAATCTTAACAAAAGATATAAGTGAACTTGCGATATGCGGTATAACAAATAGAGGAAATATTAATAATTGTAATCCAGAAAGGAAAGGAAGAAGTAACATTGCATGTAAACACTGCAGAGATAATTGTCTGTTTTATTTGCTGAAACTTTACTAAAATTATATAAAAAAAATATAAGTGAACAAGAAGAAAAGGCCTTAACTGAAATATCAGGCTTCAACATAATTAAGAAAACTAAATATTTGGGTATCTGGATTTCCAAACAAAATAATGAACTATTTTATAACAACTACAAAAAGAAATGGAAGGAGATTAAGAAGGATTTAGAGACTTCGACTAAACTACGACTTTCTTTCATGGGCAGACTGGAAGCGATAAAAATGAATGTGTTATCGAAGATGGTCTTTTTGTTCCAAAATCTGCCTATTATCACTAACAGTAAACCATTTTCACAATGGCAAAAAGACTTATCTAAATTTATTTGGATAGGTCAGAAATCACGGACTAGATAGAAGACCCTTACAGATTTAAATATCAGAGGTGGAGCTGGTGTACCAGATCTCTATATATATTACAAGGTGGCTGCGATGACATGGATTAATGACTGGATCACCCAACAAACAACAATAATAACATTGGAAGGTGCAGATCTGAGAATGGGCTGGCACACCTACATATGTTATGATAAAACTAAAGTGGACAGAGACTTTTCCCATCATTATATCAGAAAATCATTGTTAAAAATTTGGAATAACTATAAAAAGAAGACAATTACACAAATACCTATGTGGATTTCTCCTCAGGAAGCCTTTTATGGAAGATGGAGAGGTATTGTGGAGTGGTTAAGATATGAAGACATAATGGATAAATCATTACCAGGATTGCTTAGAATCAAAATCAGAGAGAAGTTAGAAGAAGAAGGAATTGTGTTAAATTGGTTCCCATGTCGACAACTGGTGGAAAGATTTTGTATAGATTTAAAATTACAAGGTTTTGACATAAAAGAAAAGGCTGGCCTGATAAAACTTATGTTTGAAAACCCACCTCATTTATTGGCCAAAATATATAAAGAAATTTTGAAGCAAGAGAGAGAAGATGAAACAATTAAGGAAACCATGATTACCTGGGCCCAAAATATAGGACATCCAATACAACTAGAACATTGGTAACAAAGTTGGAAAACTACACAGAAAATCTAAAGGAAAACTATTTCAAGATCTTCCACAAATGGTACATAACACCAAATAAACTGAAAAAAATATACAATACAGGTACAGGTATCAGCTGAAATGTCAAAGGGAAGTTGGAACAATGTACCATTTATAGTGGACTTGCAACAAGGCTAAAAAGTACTGGGGCGATATGCACAAAAGAATTAATATAATCTTACAAATTGAATTTAATAAAGTACCTGAAATATATTTACTGAATATGCTACACACGATTGACCAAAACACAACAAAAAAATATTGGAGGATCCTACTTTATATGTTAACGACAGCAAGAACTGAACATGCCAAAATTTGGAAGAACGAAGAGATCCCCAACATAGAGCAGTGGCTAACTGCTCTGTTAGAAATAAAAATGTGGATATAGTAACTCAGAGACTTAAAGGTTGAACAGATGAAGATATTGTGAGAGAATGGGACCTTTTGAAACAGTTCCTTCAAAAGCAGAAAATGCAAAATTAGTCAATAAACAGTTCTGTTTGGTAAGGTTGACTTAGGGAAATGGGGTAACAAACATATGAAGTCTACATTCCAATGAAGGAAGGAAAATTATTTATTTGACTTGGTATAAATTGAAAAAGTGTACTTAGATTTGACAAATGAGGTAAAGATGGCTGAGACTAAAACTAAAACATTAGATAGACTGGAATTTTCAGAAACAAACAATTAATTGAACGAATGTATGTGTGTAGTACGGTTAGAAATGAATACGGTCAAGAATATTCGGTTCTAGTAAGGATTGGAAGAAGAACCATAGGATATTTCAATGAGCTACAAAATTTTACTGAATGTATTTTATATGTATATATATTTTAATAAAAAGTATTTAAAAAAAGAGAGAGAAAGAAGCCCAGAGACTCAGTGCTAGGAGACCATTTGAGAGGAATGGGAGGGAATGCTTTCACTTTCAAGAAGGAACCTTTGAGGGCTGTGCAAGTTCCTCAGAGGGCAGATCAATCTTGAGCATGTTCAGTTGAATTTTAATTTTGTTCCAGGTTTGAAGTAAATGAGTTTTTGCTGAATCATAGGATCTTAGAGTTGAAAGGGGCCACAAGGGACATAACTCCCTGTCACACAGGAATACACAGCTAAAACACTTCTGAAAGATGCTCATCCATCCTCTGTTTAAAGATCTCCAAAGTAGGAGAGTCCACCACCTTCAGACACACTCTGTTCCACTGCCAAATAAAGAAATTCTTTCTGCTCTTTAGGTGAAATATCTTTTCTTCTAATTTGATTCCACTGATATATATTCTAGCCTCCAAAAGAATTCCACATACATTATTTCCCATAATCAAAAGCATAAACATAGGTCATTCAGTGGGGACATAGAGAAGAATGATAACTGCCTTGAAAATGGAGCCAGCCTGTTTGGAGAAATATTTTTCAACAGAACAATCCTACAGATGCAATATTTGGGATTCCTCAATCCACCCACTAATCAACATCCACTTGATGAGAGGAGCTGCAACACAACCAGTTTTCTGGTGTTGCTGTTGTTGTTTAAATAAGGCTGGGAAGACTCTGAGTAACGGTATCACAAACAGTAAACTTTCTGAGAAAGGTAACTGCCTCCTTCCATCCACTCATCCCTCACCTTTGAACGTAGCTACAAAATGGGGCCAGGAGCTATGCAGCACCCGTTTATCTGCTTATCATCTCCTGCTGGATCAGGGCAATTGACTTCTACCATCCATCCAGTTCCAAAGTGCTAACCCTTTTATTATCATTTGTTGAGTGTGCCTTGAAAAAATATGTACAACCGCACATCTTGCAAATATAATGCCCTGTGGAAACATGAAGATGTACAGAGATTCAGCTCTATAGAAAATTAATCATCCTGTAAATATATATGAAATACCCACTGGGTTTCCTCTTTTAAGAGAAGCTACATTTAAGTGAAATACTGCAACGATTTTTCTTTAAGTCGCTTTGCAGCAAGTTGGGATGCCTCATTACCATGCGTTATGACTTCATGGCCCTGTAGTTGATATTGTAGCCAGGAGACTATAATCTAATCTGATGTACTGTAGTTGTGAAATGCCATTAAACTAGGACACTCTGGAGAATCAATGAAATACACTTTTTTTTACTGATCTCTGTTTGAGGACCTTTTGGGGAAAGTGCTCTGTCTTTAGCTTCATATTTGAGCCCTACATAAACCTTATTATTTCAAGAATTTCCACAGGGTTCTGTTATTAGATTTAATATAAGGCTCTTTCTTGTTGGGGAGCAGTTCTTTCAGAGCAGAAGCAGCTTCTAATGGAAACCAGCTGTTTTAGGCTGAAGTACTTGCTCATGGCTTCTCTCAAAAGTTCATATGCACTAAAACTACTTACTTGTAGCAACAGGGAACATTTACACACTAACTTGAATAATCAGAAAATCTAAATGACAAGGCCTTGGACCCAGATACTCAACTGAGTCTTTAAAGATTGCTTTTCAGAAAGAGAGCCATTTCAAAAACAGAAACTGATTGTGGGTGCATGGCACCCCAAACTTTGCAGCAACCCAAAGGGTATGCTGTGGAGACGCCTGAAGAAAAGTCAGCTGCTAATTTCATCTCTTCTATTGTCTATCAACTTCTCAGATTTCTGACTGTAGCTATGAAGGACAAAGAGCAATGAAGGTAATGGGACCATGTAGACCCCTTGTGGTGATTCATCCAGTTATGTGGCATGAAAGCTTTGTAAACAAATTTCCAGTAGGAAATTGGGTTGTTCTATGACCTCATATTCCTCCCACTATTTGGTCATGTTCCTCTCCTAATGCCACGTCTCCACTCAAAGTGATGGACAGAGCTTATATGTACAGGACTTAGGTATTCAGCTGGCAGATTAGTGTTTTGTTTCAGAGGAGGGGCTGTTTTATGTTATGCTGACTGCTGATTTGTACTTCTTATATTTTTTAAAAAAATAATAATATTAAACTTATAACTGTTACATGCCTTGAGCCTTTGGAGAAATGATGTTATCTACACAGAGCTTGTAATGTTATTTTAACAAAAAAGTAATTTGTTGTGTTACTCACTGAAAAGAAGGAAATTACACATAAGGCCACTTCAGAAAAAACTACTTTACAAAGTTAGTTGTTAGTAACTCATTATTTTACACATTTTGCCAGGGAAGGGGGAATCTCGCTTCTTATTTTAATCATATCAAGTGGTTGTTGTCTACTTTGATCATTTTGCAGGTTCATAGTTGGTTCTACTGCTCAGGCAGAGCAATCTCACACCGCAGGAAGTGTGTCACTGTTCTTAAATGCCTACAGAAAAATCACATGAACATCAATCTAACTAAAAATTGTTTTAAAAATTATCTAATTAAGGTAAATAAATATTGGCAGAAAGAGAGGGACATTGTGCTTCCAAGAGGATTTCTGAGACCTTCCTGGGTGATTGTTTTCTGTCCTCCTTGTTTGAAAAACTAGAAGATGATGGGTGTTGGTAGCTTGGATTCTGTCTCGTTCCCGCTTGTATGACCAGTAGCAAAGCATTCAGTCCAGGAAAAAAAAATGCTTGCCCTATAAATAGTTTAGGAATACCCAAGATATACCATTCTTGGATTAAATCGCCTGGGCAGATCTTATTGTTACCTGGATAAGAGATATCTTTCTGCTACCTTTGACCTTCCAAAACAAAAGAACAGTTTTGTATGAATATAATAGTCATTCTGGCTGCTGGTATCTGGGAAATAACAGTGAAAAATGGACTTTCCGAACACATATTAAAAAAGAACCCTATCTCTTAGATAAATCTTCCAAATCACTTTCATTCGCACATCAGTAATATATTGAGTGGCAATAAAAATGTTTATATATCTACAGACTCAGGTTACAGTGGAACACCAATATGACCCCCATTCCAGCAAAAACTGGTGGCATGTGATACTGGGTTTTAATATCTGTACTTGATATTTGGCAACAGCATTGCTGTATTGCTATTTTACTTTATTCGGCTAATGGCCATGCTGATATGATGGGTCTTGTCACCCAGGGGACCAAGCTCAGAAAATGTTGCTCTGGTTTCTACCGTATTACTGAATATAAGATACTTGAGAAAACCTATAAATAAGGGCTAATTTTTATAGCTTTGCTCATTGCCTTCTACTTGCTGTTTTTGTTACATGTTCTTTCATATTTGCAGTATGGACAATTGATGAAAACAACTTTTTTTCCTCTAAAACATCATGTTCTCTAGAGGATTACCTGGATTTCTGCAGGTCAAGATCTTCGTGGCCTTCTACTATTCATAAAGTACAACTACTGACTTCTCTCAGTCTGTCACATCAAAATTGGTTTTACCTCTCCAAGGAAGGCTTAGACAGTAATGTTAGTAGAAGCAAAGGTGAAGGTAACAAATTTTATGTCAGATCTACTTCATTTTCACTTGACATTCTGCCACGCGTGTAGAAAAGTTAGTATTTCCCCCCTGCTTCTGAAGAGTTGATAGAGCTTATTATAATAACAGGAAAGCTTGATAGATGTTACCACAAATTAACTTAACAATATGCAATTTTTTTTAAAAAAAATACAGTTAATATATTTAAATATCATATTTAAATTCAGGTTTCAAAGGAAATAAATTTCAGATTACTCTTGCCTTCTGGAGTTATATATGCGCAAACCATTAGCTAGGCCAAATTTGGAGAACTTTCTAAATATTAAACAAATATCAAATTTTCCAAAAACAAGAATAAGTGCAGCCAAATGTTATTTTATTTCTACTCCATACTTCTACCAAATAGGTCAGAGTGGAACATAGGAAGATATCTTATGCAACTCATGTTATTGGCCTAATTCCACAACTGAATTAGATGCAGTACTGTTGGAAATCCTTTTATATTTACTTTAAAACAAAGTAAACATGGAGCTTATTTTAAAGCCCAAACAGGTCCTTGGAAGCATCTCAAAAGCACAAGCTGGATGTCTAAAAAAGTGTATATTCCCAACACATTTCACTTTAAAGTGAAATTAAGGAGAAATTTTGAGAGCCCCAGCCAAGTGTTAGGGTAGGATGTAGCTCCTGGTGGCTTCAAGATAGAGCAGTCTAGCCATATCCCCATCAGACATTGCCGTCTCTGATCTAGGCTGATTGGCAGAGGCTATCTGGGTTTTCACATGTGGTTCTTTCCAAATCTTTCTTAAAGATATGAAGGGGTGCACAATATATATATTCCTTTCCCCATCATTGTAAGAATGAGACCTCCTCGGCTTCAGCATAGGACTTCAGAACATTCTCTTCAGAATATGCAGTGGTGGTGATGATGATGATGATGAGGCAATGGAAGGAAGAAAAATATATCCCTCAGAACCTTGCTCAATTTACTTATTTATTTATTCCTTTAGCTCTTCCCATCTCTGCTAGTACCTAGTCCACTACTCAGAGTACCAAAGACTGCCATTCCACCATACAAAGTATTCCATGTCTGTATTCTCCACAGAAGGCACACTTGTTATTTCTAACATGCAGCAAGATCACATGACCACTAACATTTGCATAACCACAAATTAATCCATGTCCCAAAGGAAGGATGCAATGAAACAGGAAAGCAATTTAATGAAGGTTGAGTTACACAATTATGTTTATAACATGGTTTGAAGAAAATGCTCTCACGATACACTGTTTTGTATTCCTCCCTTCACTAAGACTAAATGAACATTAAGAGTCTTGACCGAACCCACGGATGGCAAACTGGAGTCTCAAAAGACTGAATGTGGCTTTATATGGGCTTCTCTCCAATGAATGCAAGTACTTCAGGAACATGATCAGCTATCGCTGGTACTGATCATACATCTTGTGTTGATACACCTACTTGCCAGGTCATCTGAACCAGGAACTGCTACCTTCCTCACTAATCTAACTGCAAGATTTCCACTGTATCGTTTAAAACAGGGATGGGTAACATCTTCGGGACAGCGTACAGCCCCGGCCTAACCTTCTTCAGCCATCAGGATACTGAAGGCCCAATCTTGTTCTTCATTCCAAGTTGGTAAGTAAAAAACCAAGGATGTAGTCCAAAACATGTGGATGGCACAAGATTAGGGGAGATGTATCTAAATGATGAATTAATTGTATAGAAAATCAGTTGGAGGGAAATGGATCTCTCCTGTTATGTAATTGACTGTTGAGACTTTGTAAACTAATGGTTTTCCTTTAGCTTCAAAACTGCATGTCTTGAACTTTGTGAGCTTAGTCCCACTTGTAGTCTGATATTTTTTAGATGGGCTTGATTATTGGGACAGTACATGTAAGGACTCTGTAAAATGAACAGAGAGTTTTTTCATGCTCTTCTTCTTAAAGTTCTTCCTCTGCCTCTTGGCCAACTAGAGTAGGGTGGGTGGTACTTGCAGCAACTTCTCCATTTGGAGGCAGAAGACCTATTGAACATCTGAGAGATGGAATCAGTGGACCACGGACCTTATTTTTTCCTTATTGGCTCCACGAATCTACCCTATCAGCAGACTCAGAACTGGCCCTACCATTAGGCAAATTGAGGCAACTGTGCCAAGTAGCAGATACTGGTGGTCAATGTAGGCACCCTACAAGCTATTTCTTCATGAGTTTCCCCCTCTTGGCTAGAAAAAATGACATATGCCACATGACCTGTTCTTATTCCCCTTAAGAAGCCTGCTTCCTTAGGTGTGGTGGGGGATGCCATCCCATCAGTTTCTGTGTATGAAAAGGGACTGAATGACATCTTGTCCTTTATATTAACTGGCCCAGAGTTATTACAATTCTTGAAAATACATAACTTTTCCTCAATAACATAGGTAATACCATGCATGGTCAGAGGCCTTGGTTGCTGACAGCTCCAGATACCATAAATGATGCTACAAATTCATAAAAAGCTTCCATGTTAGGATGGTTTAACTGCATTATCATGCATCATGATGATGCAATTGAACCATCCTAACATGGAAGCTTTTTATGAACTTTTGGCATCATTTATGGTATCTGGAGATGCCAGTAGCCATCAGATTCCAGAAAGTTTACAAACATAACTGAAGCAACCATAGCTGGAGGAAAAAAGTCCAGAAAAGCATGAATCTTCAGCAGCATGTGACAATTTTAGAACAAAAATCAAGTCCAGTGAATCTTTTGGAGAGTGCTTTATTTAACTACGCTTTTCCAAAACAACAGTGAGAGAATATGTAGATTAATTAAGAAATGTTCAAACGTTCTTTCTCTCCCTCTCCTCTAATTTTTTAATCTAATTTGTAGCAAATAATATTCCAAGGAGTTTAGCAGAATGTGTAGTTCACTCAACTTTAAATTTCTTTTTAAAAGATAGTTATTCCTCTTTTAAAGAGCGGAAATGAATAGTTGACCACAATCCATGCTGTGTAGCCAAACTCCAAATTAGTCATTATTAAATAGCCACTAGAAATGCAAGGGAAAAAAAAATAAAATATCAAGAAAGGTAATTTCCTTTTGTTTTATGCCATGCAATACTAGTGACGGAGGCCCAGCTGTGTAAATGCCTATTCTTCAATAGGCTCTTTGAGATCTCATTAAGGCAGATGTTAATGGTTTCCAAATATCAGAATTTGTGTGACATAGGTGAGAAAATGGAAAAGAGACTTCATACATTTGGGCATCTACAGTAATGATGGAGATCTTTCATCTACATCCTCAGCATGAATGCACTAATTTATTAGGTTTTGTTTCTATATTCGCAAGGGAAGGCACTTTCATGGTTAGACTGATGTTCTGTTTATATATTAAATCCTTGATTTTAACATTTTGAATGCCTGCTTATGAATCAAAATTTTTAGAGTTACAAAGCCTTTGAAATCTGAAGCTGAAAATGCCACCCATTCATGACCTTAGGAGGGTTTGTTGAACATTTATGTCTTGGCAGCTTCTTAAAACTAACCATAAAACAACCTAGTAGTTGATGATATGGGATGTAGGATGAATGGAAAAGCTGACGGATCAGCTTCAGACTTCATGGAAATGTCAAAGAACTGCACTTTTTTTTTAAAGTGTTGTAGTTAGCTTTATTATCTCAGATGAAGATGTAAATGTAGAATGTGAGATGGCAGAATACAGAAAATAACGTTGGAAGTGGAAGAACAGTATGGTTGGATGAACCTAAAACGTATTTCCCTAAAAGATTCCACAGATCCACATGAGGGGCTGCCAGAGGGGCTACTTCCTGTTAAAATTGACATAACCATTAAATAATGGGTAATATCTCCAACCAAGCAGAGTATGTAAGTGCCAATTGTTTCAAGGCAAAGGGGCTATTACTCATAACAAAGGATAAGATGCGAGCTTTCTGAAAGTTACTTCTTGGCTGAAAAGTAGAATTCCTTACTATCATGATGATTGCTCTAAAAATTCATGTGGAGTTCAGAAAAATAAATACAACATTATACAGGTGCATCCTTGAGACTTACAGTATGATACTGAAGACTGAAGTAGTTGTTGAAAGGTATCATCAATGAGGTAAAAACTTCACATTAACTATTTTTGTTGTTGTTGTTGGTTACAATAGTTTACAGTAGTTACAGTTTCTGATTAGAATCACTGGTGGTGCCTTTCAACAACTACTTCTGTCTTAAGACTAATTTCAGTACTTGCTGGCTTTTCTCTACATAAAGTTTTTATATACATACATACATACATACATACATACATATATATATATATATTATTCTCTATATACAGTTAATATAGTTTATATAAGATAAAGTTAAGAGAGCAAAATAAGAACATAGGAGGTTGCCTTATACTGAATCATTACATTAATCTATGTAGCGCAGTACTCTCAAATGCTGATTGATAAATTTCAGTTTTCAGACATGATTCTTTCCTACCTGCATTTGAAAATACCAACTATTTTCTGGTGGCCTCTTGTTTGAGCACTCATCAGGCCCCACTCTGTTGATCTTCAAAAACATAATAAAATCCCAAAATGTCCACAGTGGGTATAGTTCTAGGCAAATCACCAATTTTAAAGAGCTGTACTTGTATGAATTCCCATTCTTCATATTTTAACCCCTCAAACATGTGCCATTGTGAGACTATTGCCTACACTCCTTTCAGCCCCCCTGCTAGATAATAGTAGCATAAATGGACTGCCGTTAATATTTAGTAAAATGATCACACTCAAGTCATAAACATCAATAATAAGGGGGTGCAGAGGAGTTTCACAATGTTTTGGTTTCTACAGTATCTGACATGAGCTGATGCTTCCCCATGTTGTGTCTTTGCTAAATGCTTGCCACTGCAGTGTCTCAGAACGTTTTCCCTTATTGTCAATAAAACTTCTTAAAATATACAGGGGGAGGAGAACATATGGCACATTGCATATCGACTTGAAGTTTACTGGAGTCTGACCTCTTTCCATTTTTCCATTTTAGATTTTATAAGCAGGGTTTCTAAGATAAGTGGGCTTTCAGTTCCTATTTGAATAGATTCACTTCTTGATTCATCCTCCAGGCTGTCTCAGTACTGTGCTGTCATGGACTGATTGACGATTCCTGGTCTCTCTTTCTCAGCTTTCCTACAAACATTTTGTCTTTAATCTCTGCATACAAGTGGGGCTTTGTGTTCCTTTTGATTTGATAGATTACAGAGGGGTTCTAATGGCTCTGTTTCGTGCAAACTAAAGAGATCATCTCCTCTGTTCATTTCCTTTCTTCTATATGCCTCTGGGCTCATCACTGGTGTCCATAACATTTCCTACAAGCATTGGAATATATGGGAATTGGCTAGCCGTTCATACTTGAGGCATGGACTAGGAGAACTCCGTTTCAAGATGCAGAATGGGGAGAATGTAGTCTAAGGTCATGTAGTTGGACAACTGGCATGTGGGTTGCCATGGAAGCCCAGAAGGCCTGTGTCATAGATCAGCAAAGAAGCCTCAACAAGGAAATGTATTTCACCTTAGCTGGTGCATCTCCAGTCTTCAACATCTCCATGGTAACTCCAGGCCCAATGCGGATCACAGAAAATAAGAGACATGCCCTGTGATTTTCAGAGCCTGTACAAGATATTTTTGCTGCCTGGAGGAGAACAGCAAATCCCCATGCCATCCCACTAATCCAAGATACACTGTATTCAAGGCTGGGTATGAGAGTTGCTCAAGACATGTTGCTATCTGAGGCAGAGCAGCAGGCAACCCCTCCCTCCCAAAGCAAAGTACAGAAAGTCAGCTGACTGAATTCAGCACCTCAAAAAGTTCTCCAATCACGTCTCCCTTCCATTGCAACAAAGGTACATTAAATGTAGTAAATATTTTTTTAAAAAAACAAACAAACTTCTGGCCTTTCATGGTACCCTGAAACACACAAATCATAAAATCATAGAGCTGGAAGGGACTTCATGGGGCCCTGCGCATTGTTGGATTTCCCGCTAAAGCAGTGGTTCTCAACCTGTGGGTCCCCAGATGTTCGTGGACTTCAGCTCCCAGAAGCCCTGAGCATTGACCATAGTGGCTGGGGCTTCTGGGAGCTGAAGTCCAAAAACATCTGGGGACCCACAGGTTGAGAACCACTGCGCTAAAGCATCCTCAGCAGGTAGCTGTCCAGCATCTTTTTGAAGACATCTGAGGCAATTGGTTCCATTGCTGAACAACTTTTACTGTCAGGAATGTCCTTTTGATGTTCAACGAAAATCTACTCTCCTGAAACTTAAAACCATCTGACTTAGACCTACCTCCTGGAGCAGCAAAGCACAGGCCTGCTCAATCCTCTCTGTGACAGCCCTTGAGGTATACAAAAAGTACATTCGTGTCACCCCACAATGTTCTGTTCACCAAGCTGAACAAGCCCAGATCAACCTTTTCTGACTGGTTTTATTGTCCATGCTTCTTATCTGTCATTCGCTGAATCTGCTCCCACTTGTCTAGATCCTTCTTAAAATGAGGCACTCAGAACTGACCATGGTACTCAGACCTGACCACCTCTGAATATAGTGGGACTTTTACTTCTTTTGACCAGGAAGCTATGCTTCTATTAATGTAGGTTATAATAGCATTCTCCTTTTTGCTGCAGCATCACACATCTGGCTTATGTTCAATTTATGATCAGCAAGAATCCTAAGGTCCTTTTCACATGTAGTACTGCTGAGCCATGTATCTGTATGCTATATCTGTGCATTTGTTTTGTTTGTTTGTTTGTTGTTGTTGTTGTTGCTTTGTGGCCTAAATATAGAGTGTTGCATGTGTCTTCACTGAGATTCATTTTATTAATTACTGCCCAATTTTCTAGTTTATCTGAGTCCTTTTGAATTCTGTTCCTATCATCCAATGTGTTAGCCACATCTCCAGTTTTGTGTCATCTACAAACTTGATAAGGATTCCTTCCACCCCATAATTTAAGTCAATGATTAAAAAAATGTTGAAAAGTCATGGCTATAGGATAAAAGCCTGAGGCACTCCACTCAAGACCTTCTTCCAGTTTGAAAAACAACGAATAATGGCAACTCTTTGAGCATAATTATGGATCCATCTGACAGTGTTCCCATCTATTCCACGTTTAGTCAATTTGCTAATCAAAATATTATGGGGGACTTATCAAACACCTTTCTGAATTCCAGATAAATGGCATCCACAGCATTTCTACCATCTACTAAACTAGCATCCAGATCAAAATCATCATCATCATCATCATCATCATCATCATCATCATCATCATCATCATATTAGTTTGGGAGGATTTGTTTTTGACAAACCAATGCTGGCTTCTACTGATCTCTGCAGTATCAAGATACTTGCTGACAGACTTCTGTATAACCCATTCCAAACATTTTTTCCTCATACTGAGGTCAAACTGTCTGGTCTGTATTTTTCTGGATCTTACTTTTTGAGTTTTGTTTTGTTTTCTTTTAGAAGGGAAGAACAATGTTCCCCTTCTCTAGTCCTTTGGCACTTCACTTGTTTTCCAGGACTCAGATCTGGATCTTCGGAGCACCCACCCACCCAACCGTTCAATTTATATATCCCTAGGCTATTGCTGGGTGACCAGGAAGGATTTTTGTATGTGCTGTATGCTTTTGCCTTCCCTGGGGACTACTCACAGGGGAATAGGGATGAGTGGGAAAATGTTAGGACATATCAGTATAAATGTTATTAAGTACGATTGGATAGAATTCTGGATATTGTATCTTTTTCATGACTATAAGGGATTAATTTGAGTAAGGGGAGACCTGAAGACTAGAATGGGTGGAAGAAGACCTTGTGGGCTTTACCTTCCTGCACAAGAACTTCAAGCTCATCCTATTTCCCAAATTCCCTGTGTTGTTGGTGTATAGACATTTGAAGCTTTGTGTGTTTTCACTTATTAATTTAGTCAGGTGTTGTTGTTGTTTTTAAAATATAGATCCCATTCTCTCCCTCAGTTTCTACTCTAGAATTCACATCCTTGTATTTAGATTCCTTCCTTGGCCTGTTTGAGCATCTTCACCTGTGCTATCCACATGATGATGCAGGAAGCAACTGTTTAGCTGGAGAGGTTCTAAATCCTTTCTGTTTGGTCTGCTTCTTTCTTCCATGGTGTTTCCTCACTGTTACAGACCTCTTCCTTTTCCTTGGCAGTTTCTTCCTGTTGGCTCTACAGAATCCACTACCCCATGTTCTCTCCAGGAAGTCCTCAAGTTCTCTGATGTACTGGAAGGACTCAACGCATAGCTGTAGTGCAATCACCTTCTTTTCCAAGAGAGCTACCAATGTACCCTTACTGCAGGATTACTTGGTGATGCTTTCTGGTAAGCAGAGAAACATTGCACATATACTACAGCAGATAACAATGGATCCATCTGCCTCCATCTCTGCAGTTATTTTTCCCTGCCTTTCTATGCAGAGTTGTACTAATTCTTAGTTTTTCCTGTATTCCTTGAACATTCTTCCAAGTCAGTTCTGTCATTCTTGTGAAATTTAGCAGTATCATCCCAGTGGCTAAAGGGCTGTGTGACAGGTTCTTATTTCTCTCAAATTTGGTCGGGCAGTTTCAGTCTAATATCACTTAGCTTTACTCCACCTTTTTATCACTGTCTTTGTCATGCCCTTGCCCCAGGACCCAGACAGGACCCTTCCCAACAGCCACACCCTAGGCATGAGAGGAACAGTAACAGTAGCCAGTGCAAGTGGAAAAGGAAGAGCGCAGGCTTCTGGCAGTGTTTGTATAGGAAGAGCTTGTTAATTAGGCCACAGCTGATGCTGAGACTATATAACCAGAGGCTAGAATGGCAGAAAGCTGCTGGAGCCTTCTGATTCCTTCAGTGGTAATAGACTTCCCGACTCCCTGCATTCCTTGCTTGGACCTTGGACCTTTGCCTGGACTACAGATTCTGCTCTTGGACATTCTCTCCCTGGACTCTTGGTAAATTTGGACTTGGTTACTTTAAGCTTGCTATGAATCCAGACTGACCAGATTGTTCCCTCATGTTCTCTTTATTATCAGTGATTTAGATAATTCAGGCCAACTCTGTACTTAAAATGCAAACTGTAACATTTATTGTAGTAACACTGGAGATAAAGTATCTTGTTAGAGTTCATGTGTACTATGGTGTTGGTACATCAAAAGTCTGTCAAACTTTTGACAGACTCTGAAAACAGGTCCCTGCTTTAGACACCAATCTTCTGTGTCTTTTCCTCAGCTGTTTAAACATATCCAAACTATCTTCTCTGGTTAGTTCTCACTGAAGGCTTAAGACATACAGAAACTTTGCCTTATATAGAATTCCTCTCATCCATAAGCCCCAACACTGGACTGGATTTCATTCTTGAGGTGCTATTCCTGTTGCCTAGTAACCTACCATCAAGTTGCACTGGCATTCGGAATAGCTAACTCCAAAACAACTTTGTCATAGGCTGCCACAGTATCACTTTGGGGCTTGGCAAGGACCTGTACCAACAGTCAAAATTGCTGCACTGGTGGCAGAGATCATATTGACAGAGAACATTGCAGTGGCAGGGCTGGAGCTGAGGCTGCTCTGCCTACCTCCTCCTCCTCCACTGCCACGTCCTCTTCTGCCACCACCGGACCCGGGCTCCTGCAGCTGCCTGATGGCCACTGCCATTCTGTGTTTCTCCCCTCTGGCTTCAAACACAGCCTGCACCAATATTTTTTTTTCAACTCCTTCAGCATAGCTGGCTCTTTGCATTCCACCACATTTTTGTGACTGAAGAACCTCTTGTCCCTCACTATGGATCCTTCTGCTTCCATCTCGATAGTTATTTCTCTCCCTTCCCTCCCTTCTCTATAGAGTCACAATGATTCTTATTTTTTCCCGTATGCCTTGAAACTTTCTTCCAAGGCAGCTCTGTCATTCCCGTGAAGTTTAGCAGCATCAGCACAATGGCTCCAGGTTGCTCCACCATTGCTTCCAGGCTAGGACTTCACTCCCTGATGCTTGCCATTGATGTGATGGTGGCAGAGATCATACTGGTGGAGGTGGTTGTGGTGGTAGGACTGAAGGCATGTGCACCTCCTTCTCTGTCTCCTCCATCACTGCCACCTCTGCTGCCATACTGAGGAACACATGAGTCTCGTTCACAGTACAAAATGATAGTGCCATTATTCCAATGTAACTGCCATGGTTCTGTCCTACAGAATCCTAGGACTGGCAATTGAAGCAAGGAATTTAGAATTCTCAGCCAGAAAAATCTAGTGCCTCACCAATCTACAAATCCCAGGGAGGAACCATGGCAGTGAAAATGGAATAACAGTACTATAATTCTATAATGTGAATGGATTGTTGGCTGAAGTGGTCACTTCACTTCTAACAGTAATTTTGGGTAACAAGGAATAGATTTTTTTAAATTTTATTTTTATTAAAGTTATAACAAACAATATTTACAAGTAATCATTCTTTCTTTTTATAAATATATAAGAAACAGAAAGCAAAGAAATATATACAATTAAATTTATATATCTATATACTTATAAATTTATATACCTATCCAACATCTAATTCTATTTCTATTTCTTCTTCTTCTATTGATCTTCTATCTTAATCTACATAAATAGATAGATAAATAGATCATTTCTCTTTTTATGTGACTTGCCATATAATTTTGAAAATATATTTTTCAATTCCCTTTTCCCATTTCTTTGCTTATTTTCATTCTTTTCATGTTTCTTTCTGAATTGCTCATTTTCTTTGTATGTATTCTTTAATTGGTTTCAGTTCTTCCCTATTTTTCCCTCTTGTTTCACCCGTAAGTGCCATTGTCAAATCATCCGTCATTATCATTTCTGATAGTTTAACATCTCATTCCTCCATATCAGGTTTATGTTCACACTTCCAATACTTTGCATAAGTAATCCTTGCATTTGATACCATATACAGTATTATTCTCCAATATCTAATATGCTCTTTTTCTATTTGATGTAACATATTTAAAAGAAATGTTCAGGGTGCAAAGGAATATTAATTTGTAATATTTCCAATATTTTCTTTTGAATGCTTTTCCAATATCTTTTAGCTTCAGGGCATGACCACCACGTATGAAAAAATGTTCCTTCTTCTGTCTTACATTTCCAACATTTACTGGAAATCTTGTACATTTTTCTTAATTTTGCTGGGTCTAAGTGCCATCTATAGAGCATCTTAAAGTAGTTTTCTTTCAGCTTTTGGGCTAATGTAAATTTTTGTGTGTTCTTCCAGCTTTTCTCCCAATGTTCCAAGCAATTTCATGTCCTACATTTCTTGCCCATTGTATCACTGAATCTTCGATATTTCTGTCTCTAATTCTCTGTTTAATAATATTTTGTATAATTGAGCCACCATACGGTCTTTTTTTTTTCAAGAATGACATATTCAAATTCATTTCTTTTCCTTATACTTTCAAATCCTTTCAATTTGTTATCCATTTTAAATATTTCTTTCCATTTATTATATAAGAACCATTTACATTTGAAACCTTCCATCTCTAGTTCCTCTCTTGTTTTTATTCTTAGACTTGTCTTTTCTTCTACTAAAATATCTTCATATCTGATCCATTTTTCTTTCTCATCTCACCATCTTCCAAATAAGGCTTCGTGGGGAGATAGCCATAATGGGATTTTAATATAGATCTTCCTTTTAAATTTCTTTCACATTTCAAATAATGCCCTTCTAAGATAATGGTTAAGGAATTCTTTATCTACTTTGCTTTTATTATACCAAAGATATCCATGCCAGCCAAATTTCAATTCCAATCCTTCCAATTCCAATATTCTTTTATTTTCAAGATTTATCCATTCTTTCAACCAGGTCAGGGCATTTGCTTTGTAATATATTTCAAGATCTGGTACACCAAATCCTCCTCTTTCTTTTCTCTCTATTAACATCTGCCACTTTATTCTTGGCTTCTTCCTTCCCCAAATGAATCTCGATAAATCTTTCTTCCAATGACAGAAACATCCTTTGTTGATTATTATTGGAAGATTTTGAAAAAGATAATTAATTTTTGGAAGAATATTCATTTTAATTAATGCTATCCTTCCCAATAAAGATAACCTCAATTTAGACCATTTCTGAATTTCTATCTTTATTTCAGTCCATAATTTTTTGTAATTGTTTTCATACAATTCATTGTTTTGTTTTGCTATTGCAATCCCTAAATATTTTCTTTTTTTCTGTCTCAAATCCCGTCAATCGTATCATCTCTTCCATTTCTTTTTTAGTCATATTCTTTGTTATGATTTTTGTTTTACCCTTATTAATTTTA